>OY735207.1:24892747-25135247 GCA_963457665.1 Thysanoteuthis rhombus | reverse complement strand
TTTGGGGGAGGGGCTGAAATGATTGATTAATAGTATGAAAATATGTTTAAAAATATGTTATGATAAATACATCCGATGGTGCTCCCGTCTTTAATTTATCAATTTAGTGTTTTTTGTAAGTATACATATAAATATAATAAATAGTATAATCCCATTTCTAATATTTAATTTAATCCTTATAGGCATATGTATTTTAGTGTAGATTTCTTTTTGTCGATGATTGCCTATTATTATGATAACTTATATTTCTTCTTCATTTGTCTTTTTTCCAATTATATTTGCTTCTTTGTAATTATCATCTAGTGGGCATGTTTCTTTTCTTGCAATTACATGTTTTGTCTTCAATTGTTTGTTTATTGTTCGTTATTTTCTTATGTTTTTCTAATTTGTTTACTATGCAGCAGTAACTAATTTTAACAACGTTTCAGTAAAATATTTCATGTAGCTTATTTGTTTGTTGAAAATGTTTGTCTACTTGCTTTAGAAATATCTTCCCGTTGTTCTCATTTATATATATATATATATATATATATATATATATATATATATATATATATATATATATGGTCGATTAAGCCAGTGATATTTCTTTTTCTTGTTTTTCTCTCCAATTTTTGAGTTGTATTCTAATTTTGTATGGGATCCACGATTTTTAAAGCTATTTTGTATTGTTTGGTCTGCTTAATTTTCCGTTGATATCATTCTACGAATTGATTTTAGTATTTGTTTTGTAATCGATTATGGATGATTAGATGGGGAATGTATGTAGATTGGTATTGTGATTCTATCAAATATTTTTCATGGTTTATAAATGTTTTTTGTAAATTCAATGTTATATCTAGAAAGTCGACTTCTTTCAGTTGCGTTTTTATTTCTACTTTAAATCCTACGTCTTTCAATTTGTAAATGATCATTCCCCTTAATTTATCTGTTTTAGTTTGTTATAGTTTCTCGATATTATTTGGCCACCGTATTTATATAGCCCTGTATATTTCTTATCTATGATCTATGTTAATATTTTCAATATTCACATGTCTCAGCACTGTCCAAAAACCCCATAGTTACGTTGAAATGGTCAATTTCTTCTTCGTTCATGGTATTTCATTATTGAATAGAACTGTTTTTTGCTGCGTTTTATTATATTTAGGTCTTAATTACTCATATTTACGTGTTCTTCCGCCGCCAGCGAATATTGCTTCATTGAGTAGGTTTTCGGTTATTGACAGATTCTCTAAGTAATTGTACGAATTTGCATTACCTTTTGTCTTTTATGGTTTTTAACTAATCTGTGACAGTTTGACTGTTTAACATCTTTCTTAAATTTATGTTTCATTCGTCCAAAATTTCTTTACTAAATTTTCCTATTTCAGTTTTGTGGGTTTAATTAATCTGCAAATCTGGTTTTTCTTTGATTTGAATTCTTCATTGACTTTTAATGTGATCTGTGTTCGTGATTTCGGAAATCTATCTATTCTTCTAATTTCAGATTCTTTGCAATTTCTTTCGCGTCTCTGTTGATTTCTCTTCTTTTTTCGATCTTTTTGTTATATTTTCTTTGGGTTTCATTTCATATTTGTCCTTTGTTTTATCCGCTTATACTAATACATCTTTTGATTTTATATATATATATATATATATATATATATATATATATATATATATATATATATATATATATATATATATATATATATATATATATATACACACACTTACATATCTTTCTACATATATAAAATACATTATTCAAAGTTGATAAACTACAGTCATTGTTTTTATTTTTTTTAATGTAGGAGACAGCTTCGGTCAAAAAAAGAGAAAATATTTCATAGGGAACAACCCTAAAAGGATTATTTAGGAAGCAAATGAAATTTTGACTGCTTTGTCGAGCTATTTGGAGGATCAAGTTACGAATTATATATTGTAAAATATGCGTTGTGATCAGTCTGTTGTATGACTGGTTGTAACAAATAAAATCATCTATTTCTCTTTATGTGTGTGTAATATCTATTCTCAATATGTGTATGTATACGGTATTGTTCAAAATGAGTGATTTTGATAACATGAATCGTCCCATGATCTTGAAATTTATAGAAATCGTAGCTCTTGGTATATACTTCATGAACGAAAAGATTTTATCGAAAGTGGTTACGCAAAAAAGATATTCATGAAAACCTGTGTTGGAAAAATGCAATGGGTAACATAGAAGAACCAGTATACGATATAATGTTTTTTGGTAAAATTTAAAAAATGATAATTGGACATTTGTGAATAATTTAACTTGAAACAATCAGTATGAAGTAAAGAAACTTTTCTCAACAATAATTCTAGCACACTGACGCCCACAGGAAACGCCTCATTTGTTGCAGAGATCTGACTTTATTTTTCCATTCATCTTCCAGTTTCCCAATAAATTAACTACAGGGATTAGGTTTCGTTCCCTAACCTTGTCTTCTATTATTTTCCACGAATTCTCGATGGGATTCAAGTCGGGACATTGTGTAGGCCATCTTATGACTTCGATATTCTCTTCTTCAAAAATATCTTCCACTGGTTCACCTTGTGACAAGGGATGGATGATTGGTCGGGAGATACTTGTAGAGAAGAAATGGTATGTTGCTTCACTAAGTTAAAGCGTACATTAGCATTTATCGTCCCATTAATACTCACAATAGGTTTAATATTCTCAGGGGAGAACAACCGTCATACCACTCCCTGCTCCAAACTTGGACTTCTTTGCACACTTTGGTTAAATTCTGTCACATGTACGACGTCGAACATACTGTTTGCTGTAAGATCAAATTAAATTGAAATTACTCTCATCACTTAAACGAACTTTAGACCAATTCTCGTCCTCCCATGCTCTTCTGTATATAGTTGAGCCTTCTTTTTACTTGTGATAGATTTAACAGCTGGAGAACAAGTATTCGATCCAGATTCGCTCAATCTTCGGGACAATGTACGGCAGCTCACCCCTTGTTCAGATCAGCTTTGATTTGCATTGAAATTCCAGTAGCGATGTTGAAGGAATCATTTGAAGCATGTCTTTTAATTACTCTGTCCTCTTTGAAGCTTGTCTTACGTGGTCGAATGTTCTTTTGGGAGGGCATGAAACAGAGGAAGTTGTTTCATCATTTAATTTTTTAAAAAATATCGCCGTATGCCTCTGAGAGATTTCTAGAAGGTGACAAAAACAAAAACCGCGCTCTTATCTAGTCCACTGTATTTTTTTCAAATTGATGTCTTTTTTCCATAACCACTTTCAATTATAGCTTTTATGTGCATGAAATATATACCAAAAGCTATGATTAAAAATTTCAAAATCATGTGGTGATTGCTGTTGATAAGAACTACATTTGAATAAATCGTTCTCTTACTAGGAATGAAGAGAAAGAGAATAGCTACATGATTATATATATATATATATATATATATATATATATATATATATATATATATGTATATCCACAATATATATGTGTATCCACAAACAAGTGTGTGTGTGTCTGTGTGTGTCTGTGTGTGTGTGTGTCTCTGTGTGTGTCTCTGTGTGTGTGTGTGTGTGTGAAAATTCAGTGCTTCGCGGTTACTCAGTGTTTCATGTCAGTGCAATCGTTAGACTGTCTATTACTCCTACTGAGGCTCTCTCTATATATAAGGGGTTCAAGGTAACGTGAAGGCGGGGGATAAATAAATACGTGAAACATTTTCTGGAAAATGCTCGTTTCCGTTTTTTGATTGTTGCATAATCTACAGTTTTTTAGTTTATGAAACTGAGTCTTAAAACAGGTTTATTAAAAAAATGATCATTCAGTTATTTTAGATTTAGGACTAGTGACTGTTATTATTTTAGGAGATGTTCGATTGTTAAATTGTTGTTATTCTTGTTATTGTTGTAAAAAAAACTCTTTTTTTATCCAGTGCTATATGTCTATGTTTTGAGTTGTGTTAAGTTTTAGGTATCGCAGAAGAAATTTGTTTTCATGTCTGCATTTTGATAAGAGCTACGATCTTTTGTTAAGCACTTTGTGTTGTTAGTGGAAGGTGATTACGGCGATTTTGCTTTTAAGCAAAGTGTTACTGTGAGTTGGAGCTGTTTTTATTTATTTTCCACGTTATTTCTAGAGTGCTTTGGTTTGTTTTGTTTTTGAGATCCTAGATGTATTTTGATAGTGTTGTGCGCGTATTTTTCATTCTTAAGAGATGTGTGATGTGCATAGTTCCTTTGCTTCCGAGGAGCCTTCAGGCACTGCAATATATATTTCATCTGGCTTTCCTTTGGATTTTACGGTGGCTTGGTATACGAAGGTATTTTGTAAGCATTTACCGTTTAATGGGCACTCCGTTTTATTTTCATGGCTACATGTGATGTTTGCGGCTGTTAGTGCAGTTTGGTGATTTATTGTTGTGTTTTTTCATGTTTTCATATTTTTCAATAGTTTTTAGTGTACTTTTATTGATTTTGTTTAGATGAAACCAGATTGTGTTTCGTGCGAAAACTAATGTTGCCGAAAACCTGTTGTTCTTTAATGCTGCTTCGTAATTACTCTTCGCAGCGTTGAAAATGTTTCCGTTGGAAGAAATATAGGATAATCTACGGCTAATGGATGGTGGTATTTTCTTGATAATAGACAGCGACGTTTGGAAGAGATGTTTATATGCAGTGGGTTGTCAATCTGTTTCTTAAATGGCTGCTATGTGTTTTTTTGGAGGTTGAAGGTTACGTCTAAAAATCGACTTCGTGTGGAATCATTGATCAAATTCTAACTCCTTACTGTGTCCCTGGAAGTGATTTATGATGGTTGTATGGGTCGTATTGAAATGATGTACCATTTCTCGTATTGTCAGCTCAGGATTTTCTTCAATTACGTATAGGAGAATTCGATTTTCGCTCAAAGTCGACTGCTCAGTTTGAGGAGGATGTCCCATCCGAAATAGGACATGGTTTGTTTTGACACTCCAGGCTCTATTACCAGAGACAGTAAAGATATTCCTTGTCGCTTATGCAACTGATTAATCTCCTTTGAACTCGTACATCATGCAGTGTCTCAAATGTATCCGATCTACGCTCATTTTAGGAGGTCAAAAAATTAAAATTTTCTCAAATAGGACATTACATATTTCAGAAAGAAAAGAGGAACAGGAGAACACAATATTTCAAGGATAATTCTGTGTTACATGATCAAATATATATATATATATATATATATATATATATATATATATATATATATATATATATATACATGCGTGTGTCTGTGTGTGAATGCGTTATATTTTTGAAACTATTTGAAATAATCTCGTTGTAACTCGGAGAATGAGTTACTCGGCCGAGACAGCACAAATAGAAATAAACAATTAATGAAAACTGGGGCTTCTGCTTCAATGTAGCGTCGCTCTTAACCATTGAGCTAAACAGCCTTACGGAAAGATGGAGGGCCAAATAACCGCTACATAATCACTCCCGGCATCTTGTTCGAAGAAGATCTTTATAGACTTCAGCCTCGACTCATACACAGAAATTGAAATACTTAAAAAAGTAATTCATGAAATTTAATTATCCAAGTCCATTTATTGCATGTAATTGGAAGAGACAAAATTATACATAGAAAGGTTGAATCAGTTACATATCTGAAATAACTGAATAAATGCATGCATCGAAATACATGCCAGCAACACTTCAAGTAGATATTCAAATAAGACAAATTCATTTTTATAACCCGTACTCCAACCTGAATTACAAGCAGTAATTTTAATAATTCATTTTAAACTATGAAATTTGTTATAATGAAATGAATTTCAAAATAGATTCTGAGCAATAATTATCAATTTATTTCTTATGGAAGAAATTATTTTTAATTATCATATTTTTTTATAGAGGTGCCTGGGACAATAACCATTTTGCTCCCTTATAACCTTTTTAAAATCGTCACTGACTAGAACAATAGGCTCTATAAATCCATTTAAAGCGGAACTTCTTTATGGGTGCCTCACCTGGAGATAAATTTTTCACACATTCTCCAAATATGATGAAAATGGCAAGTGACAGTGTCCTGTCACCCTTTGTAATCCACATTCGCTTGAGTAACATCACGAATAAAGATTTGTTTGTTTTACTATCACGGAGCCAATGGTCACGTTTTTATTGTTCTTTTACTTGCCATGTAGATATAACAGCTATAGCCATAATCATTGGATGACTTATTCCAGTAAACAGAAGATATGTAAGTAGAGATTTTGGAACTGCAGAATGATATTGTGCTAAAATCATTTGTAACAGACGAGAACTTCAGTAATTTGGTAGTAAGAGAAAAAAATCCTATCTTAAAAAAGCGCTGTTCGGATCTACCAACCTTTACGAATCACTGTTTTTCGGCTATAAATAGCATAAAATCAAAATACAGATCTCGCTTTACCGAAGACGACTTAGATTGTTCACGAACAGCAGTATTATCCCACTCTTCTATGAGGCATTAGTCCTTGAAGTTCAGAGCCAAAAATCACATTAACAGAGATTTTAGAAAGTTTTCTTGCATAGGAAAATAAGTTTAACATTCTATACAGGAACAATGTTTTATTTGTTCGGCATGATTATTTTAGATTAGAACTAGTTTTTACCGTGTCGTCTTCATTATCAAGTCCAAGTATAATTTTGTATTCCAATTACCAAAGACATTTGCATAAAAACGAAGAAAATTATAATTATTTAGACTTGCTTTGCATTATCTTTTTTATCAAGGTCGTAACTAGCGAGTGACCCCGGGCAAACTTTTTGCTCCCCCTCCCCCCAAGATTGGAGTAAGCAATTTTTGCCATTCGATGAGTCGACCCAACCCGGCTCGGTTCAATAGTCATGCCCTTTGAAGTCAAATAACTTGGACAGTAATGAAGATAGAAACATGGGGTTTTCACCAATCGATAACTCATCATTTTATTACTTTTGTGTAATATACAGTGAGAGTGGTTGTCAATAGTATTTTTAGAATAATTGTGATTTGGGGGGAAGCTAGTCATTTTTAGTTTCCCTTCCTTTCACGGATGTAATATATAAAGAAAGTTATTTTCCATCCGTGTAAGCAAGGATTACCATATTTTCAGTGTATCTGGAGAATGTACAAATGTTTTCTAAGCAGCTTTTCACGACATTCATCGTATAAGCAAAGCAAGGTTGCCAGATTGGGCCACATGTAGCAGACTGGGCAACTTTTGAAAGGTTTTGGCCACTTTTTAAAAAATAATTATAAAATATAATAATGAAGCTTTTTGTCGTTATTTTATCTTGAGTTAATCTGGAAAAACGTGAACAGTGACCTTTTTATTTCGTATTTTAAAGACAAAACTTGGTTAAAAGTTCTTAGATGCAATTTTGACAAACCCCAGTCCAAGTTCGATTTGACTTTGCTTTTTCCCTGTTACTACAACAAGAACAATCCTCGCCTAATTTGAGGAAGTAAATTCTGCACTGTTTATTTACCCCGTATTGTTAAACCAATCCAATATGTACAAAATTAGCAAGTTAGCCAAGTGATTACAGCATAAATTAGGTAGTTTCTTAATTAACACCGAATAGTTCTCTTGGGAAAATAATTGTTTCAATTTCAGGCGCATTTAATCCATTAGACTTCCAAATTATCTAAAGATTTAGTTTTGAGAAAAGGTTTCAAGAAGGGGGTTCTGTTTACAACGTAACCATAATGCTAAACTATGTCTGCTTTCGGCTATTTTTTATGGAAGTACGGCTTACATAACCCCATGCTAAAATGGTGTAAGCCGTATGCTGTTAAAAATGAAAAGAAATAAGAGAATTCAGGCAAAATAAAATCGGATCATAGGGAAAATAATTCATACAAGCCGCACTCTCATCTGCACTTAAAAATTGAGTTCCAAGTTATAATTGTAGTTACTTGGTAATAAGCCTAATTCGTAAAACCAATAACCTTTTTGTATCTAAAATCCAAGAAGCATCCGGCTGGTTCGAAGGTCTAATGGACTGAGAGCATCTAACATTGAAAAAAATGAAAAACTTCATTATTTGACCATTCGTAAAAAAGATTGTATACATGTACGTAAAGAGACGGTTTCACAACACTGCTCACTCGATGTAAAAACAAAACTATGCACAAATGAAACGAAACGAAAGAAAAGATGAAAGAAAAACAGTTTCCGTATTTTATTTTTATAATTTGGAGTTCTATTAACCATTTTGATTTTTTTTAAATCCTCATTACTACTTTTTACTTTCATTTTAATTTTGAAGAAGTTAATACATTAATGAATTAATTTGTTAAAATGCTATTTGTGTACTGTTTCTTGACATCAAGTGGATATGAAACTTAACGATCGGGTCAACCCGCTTGAAATAAAGAAAAACAGAAGTAAATACATGCATCTAATCTATATTGTTACTTCTTGAAATAAATTCATTGTTGAAATGTTTTCATTCGTTCACCGTTTTTTAACATCGAGTGGGCGAGTGTGTGAAACTTTACGGTCGGAACCACCTTCCGTACATTGTGCGAAAAATAAGAAAAATAATGGTTGGTTAGTCTAATGACACAAAAATGATAAACAACACAAAAAGTGAATGATTACAACTGTTTGGCGAAATTTGATCTTTTCAACTCAAATGATACGTAATCACTTTTTTGGTTGATTACAGTTTATATACAAATTAAAATCACACACACACACACACACACACACACACACACACACATATATATATATATATATATATATATACATATACATACATATATATATATATATATATATATATATATATATACATATACATACATATATATATATATATATATATATATATACATATATATGTATGTATATATATATATATATATATATATATATATATATATATATATATATATATATATATATACATATATATGTATGTATATATATATATATATATATATATATATATATATATATATATATATATATATATACATATATGGGGGTTTGATTGTCAATTATTAAATTTAATATCCCTGCTCACTTGATGTTAAGAACGGTGCACAAATAAAAAGAAATTAAAAAATAAATTAAAAAAAATCAGAAGTAATTCATGAATCAAGTATTTTGTTAAAATGTTTTTTGTGTGCCGTTTTTTTTTAACATCGAGATGTCGACCGTGTGAAACTTTACAATGGTCCCCACCTTCCCCACATTGTGTTGAAAAAATCAGAATGATAGTCGGTTAGTCAACTAATTTCAAAATGAAAAATAGAAAAAAAGTAAATAAATGAATTTGTTTGTTGATAAGATATATACGAAAATAATTTTGGCTCTTCAAACAGAAATGCAAATTTAAGCTGATTATCAATTGAATTCTCCTTTTTATCTGATAGCAATTCACTTCATATAAGTATATTGCCAGTATTGAAATATTCCCTGATGATGGGCAATATGACCCATGACATTTTCTGTGTGTACTGATGTCACATTCTCTATTGGTTTAAGTAAGTTTGTTTTAGAACACCCCCCCTGCAAATGTCTTTTTGGTGGGTCGATTTACAACGCATCCCCTAAAATGATCGCATTTCTTGCCACAACCCTTTCAGTTTAAAGCATTGGCAGCTGATTAAGATTTACAACGGATGTCGTGAGATGGTTATCTCTCTCTCTGTCTCTGTCTCTGTCTCTGTCTCTCTCTGTCTCTCTCTCTCTGTCTCTCTCTCATAACGTTGACCAGGAGTGGAGATTGATATTTCCTTACCCTCCCCTTCTATCAAAGATTTGAGAACTCTTTAATTGCAAAAATGGTGTTAATTTTGGAGAGCAGATCGTTAAAAAAAATCAAGAACCACAAGTTCAACGATGCATCCACCATCCTTACGGTGATCCCCGATTTCATAGAGATTCTAATGAAGTAGTAGTAACATTAGTAGCCGTGGTTGTAGTAGCAGGAAGAGGAACATGAGGATGGTTCATGCAAAAATCTGGCCATTAAGAAAACAAGATTAGATTAAAGTGAGTATATATTTTTTTATCGATAATATGTTCTTCGTTTATGGTTATTCTATCTGAGAGGCGGGCTTTAAATGACTATCCACCATTTTCAGCAACTAAGATATCTAGAAATGGAAGATTTAGCTGGCAGTTTTAGTTATTTATAACAAACGATACTCTGCAACACTGTAAAAAAAACAACAAAAAACACTTGATACGTCATCTATTGAACCGAATTATTTTAACGCCTTCACACCTTTTCATGACAACACAACTCTTACGACATGATAGTAGCCGATAAATAAAACACACGCACCCCACTTTCTGTTGTTCATCGTAGCTGGGCCCGACCGACAGATCGACTGATAGAAAAGCGTCTAATTGAGATGAGTGGACACATCTGAATTTTAACAGACCAGATGACAAGGTCAGAACAATCAAAATGATCTATGCTGGAAAAGAGGAACGATCTTCTGAAGCCACAGCCATTCTTCATTCTGTGAACAACAACGATGATTTGTACTCTTTCTAGATATTTCTCTGTGAATGCTTTCTTCTTCGATTATATTTATTTTTACCGATGTGATGATCACTTTTTGAAGCCGCAGCAATGACTTCCACCATTATTTGACCATGTCTGAATAGGCAGCAACCAGCGCTTGAGGTTAGCAGTGCACTGTTTGAGATTGACTTGCGCATGTAGGATACTGTGCACTGTCTTTATCAGAGAAATTATTCGGGGGGGGGGGGGCATCTGTCCGATGTCACGCCATGTCAGTGGTCGTCCTTTGATGTTTTCCCACTTAGTCCATGCTTCTTGTTTTAGATGTCAGACAGCTGTAGCGAGATACTTGCTTTTCACTATGCGATTAGACATAACTACATTACCTGCCCGCTGGGTTGTAGCATCAAAGCTGCTCCCCCGGCCCATTCATTAAAAAACTAAACCCCCCCCCAAGAAGATGGACGGAACAACGACAACAGTAATCTTCAATGATGAAGTCGCAAAAAGACAATAACAATAAACAGAAAGAGTTTAAGAATGCATTCACCTAGGTCAGATGTTAAAGCAAGAGAAAGACCACAGAAATGAAATAAAACAGGACATAACAATTCGCTGGAAAGCATTGGGTATAAAGAGAAACATACTGGAAAGCAAATTGTCAATATGCTCAAAACATAAAGTACACAATGAAATATATATAATAGCAGCAATTATGCACGATCCGACATCAAGTAACTCACAAAACCACTCGAAAACCAATTCAGAATTTCACAGAGAACAATGGAAAGAGCAATGTTAGGGTTAGCTCTTAGCGATAGGAAATGATCAACACAGATTCGAGGAAGGACAAGGATGAAGGATATGGTAAAGTAATAAAAAATAACAAAAAGAGATGGGCAGGGTACATAGCGAGAAAGGACAATAGAGCGAAAGGCTAACCGATTGGTGCCCATGGGACTGTACACGCTATAAGAAAAGACCTGACACAAGCCGGAAAGATGAGGTAAAAAAAACTTTGTAGGTAAGACGTGACAAAGATCAGTGCAATCACGCTTGAAAATGGGGAAGACCATTGTCCAGCAGTGGACCTGTCACGTAGTTATTAGCTGAATAATAATCTGGAATTTTCACTGTATAATGTTCGATCGATTTATTCACGACTGAATCAAGTGCATCGACAAGGAAGACATAAGATGGAGAGATGAGATGGAGTCTTTGAGTTGAAATGATTGGTCTAGAACTTCATGAAATTTTTGTTTTATTTTAACAGTCAAATTGGGATGGAATTAAAGAGATGTTGAACAACTCATATGTACGATTAAAATTGTTAATTTAGTGTCAGTAATTATCCAAGTCTGAGTCCTGACTATTGGCAAATATCAATGTGCAATATCCCATTATTGAAAAACACACGAAATATCTGCCTCCTCGTCCCATTTGTTATCTAGGCTCGTTTGTTGACTTGCCAAGTATGCTGAATTGTCGGCTGATCAATGGAAGTTCTTCAACGATTCACGCGGAACAGAGGTATGCCCAGAACTAATCCGATCTTCTCTAAACGTAGACTGATACAAAATAGCATTACAAATCTATTCCACTATTCACAGTTGCTTAAAAAAATCAAAGATAGTAACATTTCTCTCCTTGCAACCAAAAGTAAAATTGTCTGAAGTTGTTTGACTGAGAAATGCGTCTGTTTTTCCAAGCAGTCACTTGTAAGTGGACCCTCTCGTACAGCCTCTATAAATGGAGAGCAAATAGTGTTGAACTTAGTGTTATTCCTAAGTTCAAAGATCTGATTCCTTATTCTGACTGACCGCGGAACTTTTCATGTTGCTAACCCTTTTACAATTTAAAGAGTTATTTAATTTCATGGCTTTAACACTCTTCTCTCGTTCATTTCAACTTGGGAGTTCTATCATGGAAAAGCTTTCTCACAACAGGAAGGCCCCGTGCCACAAGTCAAATGAAATCGTTTAAAACCCATTATGCGTGTTTGTTTAGGATTACAGACGACACAAAATAAATACAGCTTTATCAATTTCTTTCTTCGGAATCTGACACCAAGTCACATTTTTTCACAACAGTCAAAGGCGAACATATACTGTATCACTGTTTTTTTGTTTGTTTTTTTTATCGTGGAGACAGTCGACTGTGAAAAACCATCTTTAAAATGCATCTATAATTCATTATGTAATGGGCACATCATACTTATGAAACGGCTATATTCTGGTTTGGAATAAGGATTTTCTAGCCTCGTTTTCAGGTACTTCGAATTCTAAAACAATCAGTCCTGATAATCAAACATGGTCAGCTTTGTTTTATCATCTAGCCCAGAGCTCATCAAAGAGGTCGACTATTTGAGAGGTCGATAAATGCCTGGGGATCAAAAGAGGGTCAATAAACACAAGGTGTCTATTGAACTTTTCGGGTCAAAAGCTGACCTTCGTAAAGATGAAAGGAATCAAGTCTTCAATCAAAAGAGTATTTCAATTAAAGTGATATACTGACCGCATAATCATCGTATTTACTGATATATAATCATATACCAGAGATTTGATACATTTTTAGATTATTTGATACGATTTAAGATGTGGTATTGATATGTTTGATACATTTCTTTTGACAGGCCTGCTTGGAGGTCGATGAAGTATCAAGGATTCCATGAAGGGGTTGATAGCCTAAATAGTTTGGTGACCTCCGGTCTAGCCAGTATGAGGAGTATACGAAAAGCTTGGAGCGTCAGCTAGTTTTTGTTGTACCCGAAAAATGTTGTACAAAATAAATATCACAAATAAGTATACACAATTACACAATTAGTGAACAATATACACAATCGCAGATCACTTTAGGGTGACAGCTGAGAAAATGAGAAAGGTGTTGTATTTTAAAATCCCAGGCAAAAACTACAACTAGAAGGAGAGAAAGAGATTGTATTTTCAAAAGCTCAGACGAAAACTAATACTGCCAGTGCCCTACATCTTAGAACTGTATGAGTTGTGAAATTTATGATAGTCTAAAACAGTATTTTGACGCATGTGTCACTGTCAATTACTTGCAGATCTGTAACGAACTGCAAAGCACGTGCCATTTCCAGGGGCACAGAAACTGCGGGAGCAGCTGTCCCCCTGCCTTCTTGGTACTTAGTCAGTGGGGGCAGCTGTGTGCTCTATAAAAAAAATTGTAAGACTCACTGAATTAAACATTTATTTCTGATCATCAACTGAATAGAAATGTTCTCTTAACAACAAAAACATTTTCACTAAGAAATAAAATCTGCCCTGAATTATTTAAATGATGAACGTCTTGCTTCTTATGCTTAAGCATCTTCGAGTTATCTAGCGGGATAGTTTTTATATTCATTACTTTAAACAGAAATACAAGTTCTTCTTAGTGAATGAGAGATTTCAGTGGTTGTCTCAGCGTTACCAAATGGTTTATAATTTATAACAATAGTTTTCTTTTCTTTATAGATAGAATTTTAAAAAAAACTTTGTTACTTAACTTTGTAGAGTAGAAAACATCTGTGTATCGTCAAATTCATTTCTCCACGCGTTATGAAGCAAACAAGATGTCATCAATTTCGTCTTTTAATCTCCAATGGAAAACTTAATTGGACGAGAAGTTGGTGAACCATAAAAGATGGCGAAATGGTTTTGCACGGACTCGATCGAAAAATCACATGTTCTGTTGTAGACAACCCAATATAGCCATATCAACCATCTCTTGAATATATTTAGCTGATTTTGTTTCCCAAGATAAAGATCATCGATAGCCGAAAAGCTGGCCACTTTTAAAAAAACAATTAGTTATTTTGATAGTAAACGTTTCATTCTCGTTAATAATTTGGTCCGGGGTCTCACTTGTTTTATTTATAGTGAACTATAAATGACAATATATAACCTTCGACAAATAAGTTTGCTGAAAATGAAAACTTTGGCTGATTTTAGCCATTTTTAACCATCACAATAAAAAAAGTATGTTATAAAACGCTCCACCTGAAAAGCTACCAGCCTGCCCCAAATTGCTTCCGGTGCCCCTAGCGATTTCTACATTTCTTCAACAAACTGCCAGCTCAATGTGCAGAATGATCGCTCCTTTCACATTCAGTGTAACACAAAATTTCTCTAAAAAGTGATATCGCTGATCTCTGATGATAATTTTTCAAAGTTTCATATACTTGAAATAAAAGAGTATTTTCCTTTCTCTCATATTCAGCTGGATTTTCGTTAAATATGGATGCAATCCTGGAACAAAATGAACGCTCGTTTTCGTTACCAATTCCGCTTCCGGTCTACGTGAGGACAAGGTCACCTTCGGGTGAAGGGTTGTCGAAACCCAAAAAATGTAGAAGAAGCCGTACAGTTTTCACAGAACTACAATTGATGGGACTAGAAACAAAGTTTGAAAACCAGAAATACCTTTCTACGCCGGACCGGATACAATTGGCCGAGACGCTTGGCCTGACACAAATTCAAGTAAAGACTTGGTACCAAAACAGAAGAATGAAGTGGAAAAAACAAGTAAGTACCAGCATATGCATAAATTTTTATACGAATTGTGAACCATACTTGATACTATTTCAGCATTTATTTTATTTTACAAACACTATAGAATTGACATTTCTAGGCATACATCTTTTAAGTAGCGAACCTATATTATGTCTGTGGTCCAAGTATAATATTTTTATAAATTTCAGTCATTGAAATTTTGGAAAAAATATGAAGTAATCAGAAGGACAGTTTTGGAGAATTTTAAATTTTATTAGTGTTTCACGACAAATAGAAGGTTTTGTTTATAGCAGCTGATTGAATTGAATTCATATATAGTCATAATTTCGTTTCCCATTCATCTCTATATGAATCGACTTGCCAATAACATAATTTAGGATGATATGAAGAAACGTTGAATTGTGGGTCTGACAAGTATTTCTTTCATACTTTCCAATTTCATATGGTCGCATGCTGATTTAAATTACTATCGAAATACTTCAACCACCAACTTTATTTATCGAATTCGTCTATCAATAAATTCATTCATTCATTCTTATTTCATAAGATTTTTTTATACCACTTTCGGCAGGTTTTGCAAAAAGGAGGAACGGAACCACCGACGAAACCAAAAGGTAGACCAAAGAAAAACTGCTTTCTTTACCCTGACAAATTCAGCGACGGTCGACCAGTAATAGAAGAAATTGATTTGAGTGAAGCACCAAGTTACAACGAATCTTAACAGAAACAAAGCAGAAATTGTAAACAAAGAAAAATAGACTGAAAATGTATTTCTTGTTCCATTTTAATCCCTAAGAACATTGTTTTCACTTTGGATCGTCAACCGTATTACTTTTTGAAAGACCTTTTCCGACATCTTTGTTTTCAAGTTGAAAAAAAAAGATTATGAGCGAAATCCTTTAAGCAATTCGCGAACTCAGAGACGATTCATGGAATGATCGCGAAACAACGCTTTAAAAGTATACCCAAATATTTACAGGCACACACCTACACGTTTTCATTTATATGAATGCATATATACCTCCACATCAACATGCTGGACTATATATGTATCAATTCAGATATATGTGCTCTAAAGGTGCAAGAATGAAGTAACGATGATCAGCACTCGAAAACGAATCGGCTGAGACAAGTCCCCATGACATTAATGGCTAACGTATGACTCCATTTCCCCCGGCATAATTTCCCACCATTAGATATCTTGATTAAATGTCTTGTTACTGATATGTCACGATGATTGGCAGAAAAGAGAATAGGTGAACGAGGATTTGTGCAAACCACTCTTCGACAACTACCTTACCTACTCAGGCAGGGACAGCAAAAAAGCTGTTTACACCATAGTCAACCTTGACATTGTCCAATCAGTTTGTACATGCATTAACATACGAACGCAGGAATGGACCCGCTTACATGAAGGTCTGTCGACATATTTGGGTATATAAACACTTATGGACACGAAAACTTTTGTAGTACATATCTCAAAACGTAGGTATCGTAAAGACTTGCATGCATATATGAAGTTATACAATGACATCGGGGCACATAAATATATTTATGTATTATGTTGTACTACATGAAATATCCAATATTTTAAACAATAAAAAAACATCTTTACAGAAAATATGCGTTTACAGTTACGGTAAAGGATTCATTTTGATCATGAGTAATAACACGCTTCAGAAACGGGTCGTTTTTTTTTGCGAGGGAACACTTAGGTGGAATCAATCTGTCCAGTTTTTCCAGCTTTGTCACCCAAGGACAGGAAACAGTCTTAGGAGTAAATCAAATATTTGCCAAAAAACTTCGAATAGTTATTTTCTTGTTATCTTCCACGAATTTCTCTTCAGTCGTTGATGACGTTATTACATCTTTTCCTAGAGGCTAATTTCGATTATGCTCTTCTCCAGAGAGAAACTTTTGAAACTTCCGTTATATTATTCGCTCTTTGGCAGTTCCTTCTCCAAATGCCAAATTGACCCCCTCTCTCTTATTAATGAAAACTCATACGAAAAGAATGATGACACTTGCTACACAAACAACATATTATCAAGGTGAAAAAGAAAAGTTTTTAAAGAACGGACCATCTAACAAGTAGGGTTCAACGGCTGAATAAGAAAGTTTACAATGCTGAATAATGCAACCTAATAAAGACCTACTTACATCTATCTTTATAGTGCTAAATCATCATTTGTTGCTAATCAGACACTTCATGTGGTACAACCTAATACAATCTGATGTAAAACTCACACGGATTAATTTTGTAATATACGATGTTGAAAGTATCCGGCTATTCAATATGAACAAAACAATAAACTACTTGAGGCAATGGTACCTTACTCCCTTTGGGACTCGACACACTTATCCCAGCGCTCTTCCCCTTTTTAAAAAGGTCTGCAACCTCCTTTCAGAAATGCAATCATCTGCCTCATTGCGTTTTCCTCAATCTCATCCACGGTCTGAAATCTCCTATGGTCCAAAAGCGATGAGACAGAAGTCACGTAGAGCCAAATCAGAAGTGCTGGCTGGCCTGGGTAATGGAATATGCAAATCCAGCATAGAACAAGTACAAAAGGCAGGCGAATTGTCATATCAGTAATTGTGAATGCAACGGTATATATATATATATATATATATATATATATATATATATATATATATATATATATATATATATATATATATATGTATGTATATATATACATATATATATATATATATATATATATATATATATATATATATATATATATGTACAAAGTACATTTTTTTAACAAAATGCTCCTTGTCTGAATTTAACCAGACACGTTTATATGTGTATATGTATATATAAGTTTATATTTACGTTCTTATATATATATATATATATATATATATATATATATATATATATATATATATATATATATATATATATATATATATATATATATATATATATGTGTGTGTGTGTGTAAGTTTATATGTATATATATGGTCGGACCTCGTGTCGGTATCTGCCATACCTTCGCCGGTTGGTGGAGTGCGACGCTGGTCAGGTCGTAGTTGACTGGTCGCTGCCTCAGGTCGCCTCCACCTCGCCCACGTTGTATCCAGATCCGAGGGGGTGCAGCTGTTGGCTAAAAGACTCCCTGGCGCTAGAACAACGACCGCTGGAGGTGTCACAAATTGGAAAGGAGTAATCGACACTGGGTGTATAGTATGCTACAAGATTTATGTCAGTACTTTTACAGGTTGATTGGTCAAAATATACGCCAATGTGGGTGAGAATACAATAGAATGACTATCAGTCTATCTTTCGGTGGTCTATTTGATGCCTCTTGGTATGCCTATTTGTATAGCCTCAACAAAGCTCTCGAGTCGAAACTATGAGTCTTACGGGTCTATTCACTTGATGTCTCTTGGCATATCTCTCTGTATAGCTCGGCCAAAGTTCTCGTCGAGTGGGTCAGGATTATTCGTAATGACAAGGAACGTGAAATTCTCTGCAGTGTCCCGGCGTCTCTGTTGCAACTCAAAAATTGCTGACATATGATGATCGGCTCCCTTCGTGTGTTGGGCCGATGGCTGAAGGGGCCATGATTGATTATCCCCTTTCAGCGGGTAAATATTAAATTTGATCTGACTTGGTAATTATTCTTCACAAATTTGGAAATTCATAATTTTCTCTTGGAAATATGTGCGGGCGATTGGCGGGGCAAAATCCTCAGGCAATCAATTTACTAGCCCGGAAACTAGAAGTATTTCCCTAACTCAGGGATTCAGAAGCCTCTCAAAGAGAGGCAATAAATCATACATCTGTATTCTGTCCAGGCCTCGAGCCGTCCGACCCTTTTCTGTACTCTATTCCCAAATTCAATATTAATTGTTTTACAGTTTAGATATTTATCTGTTCCCTGTTCAAGTCTGGTTTCTCTCGAAAAAAAAACCAGGATAATTATTGTAATTTGTAAGTACATTCAAACTCGCAAGGTTATCTTATTCCCACTTTCAGATTTTTCTCATTAACCCTTCATTTCCATAGTGTTACAAATACACACACACAAACACACACGTACACATATAGATACAAGCATACATGTGTATATGTGTATGTATATGTAAAAAGTTTATATGTACACATATTTAGCATATATACATATATATGTATATATCTCACTATGTATATGTATATATGCAAATATGTATATGTATGTATACATGTATGTATATAGGTATACATGTATGTATATATAAATGTATTTATCTGTATATATGTATACGCTTGCGTGTTTGCATATATACATACATTTGTGTGTGTGTATGTGAGTGAGACAGAGAGAGAAATAAGTATTGGTATGGATTATGGTTAATCAGAAAATATGGTAAGTGAATGACAATTCAGACTGCACTTGAAAACAAGTGTTCCCGTGATTCTCCTTCAATTTGCCTGGAAAGAAGTTCACGAAATGGACGAAACGTCGGAATAAAAAAACATAGAACAAAACCACCAATATTGTCATTCATTTCTTCCATATATATATGCAAGTGTCTGTGTGTATGTATAAATATATACGTGTGTTTATATATATATATATATATATATATATATATATATATATATATATATATATATATATATATATATATATATATATTTATATAACTGACTTTCTTATATGTGACTTTTCCCAACAATGTATAATCCAGTGATTTGTCAAATTGGAAGGAAGTAAATGATTATTTCTGACAACGTGTTCCGCTTCAACAGCAGCAGCATCAGATTGAAAATAAACAAAATAAAATTCCAACAAAGAAGAGGGACATGGGCAATAAATCCAAATAGTCAAAACTGAATCATCTGAAATATCCAAAAACGTCAAATAACACCACCAGAATATGATATCCTCTCAGAGTCCCAATAGCAATGATGGACATACTGTATTTGAAAAAGCATTTAAATAACGCTGCCAAAATGAAACACGTAATCGGAAATATCAAAATAATTTTTTTTCCGAATTTTCGAATCATTATATATATATAATTTTCAGCGAGTTGGGAAAATTGAAGGTAAAGCCTCTCAATGGTGGAGTTATGCACGTTGTAAGTGGGTGAGTTGGGACTATGTTTGAGGATGTTCACATATCTATCACCATGCTATCAATGTTTGATGAGGATTTGCACGTTTGTAAGGGGCGGTTACTGTTAGTCCCTCTCGGGGTTTTTGTGTGAAGGGAATTTGTGTCATAAGTATGTGTGTGTACGTGTACATGTGTCTAGGGGTTGAGTTGTTACCACATAAATGTCGGAACGTATAACACATACAGCACATGATCATAGAAATATGTTGGGAAGCGTAGCACACATGAGTACAATCATACAGCACTACAGCCATATAACATTAACCTTGTAAATAGTATGCAACTATATCTACCCGACTCGTATTTTGCATGCATGGACAGGACTATATCCAGATCAGACATAATGTCGTTCATGTCTGTAAATGCATATGTGTCTATTGCAACATAACTAACCAGCGTCTATCAAAAGCTGTGTCCTTGTGAAATGGAGACGCTGATCTGCAATGATATCTTGTGTCTTGGCATGTTGCACAGGATGGGATGTTGTTTTGCTGCGTTGTTCGTTATAGTGGGTGCTGCATCTGTTATATGGCAGTGTTGTTCTGTGGCGTTCGCTTTTTATTTGTAAGCTTTTGAGGAGATCGAAGGTGTGATCTGTTTCTATGCAGCGTTGTATCAGTGCGTTTTTCTGGTTATCTGAATATATGAACATCGCTCCCAACAACCTCAAAGATATTTATTATTTCTATTATTATTCGAACTATCCTCATCTTGGCTGTCTCTCATATAACGTTTCGGCTGTTGTACTCTACGGCCTTCATCACGTATCATCTGGTAGGTGAGGGGGAAGTAACAAACTGAACCCTTTATTTAACCGATGGGGTATATAGACTGCACTCCCCTCTTAGCAGTAGAAGTATTTTCGAATTATTAATGTCTCACACTGGGATTGAACCTCAAAAATTCAGAGAAACATTAACCTCAAAGATAGTTCGATCACACAAACAGAGAAGTTTCCCTTTCATTTGTCTCAACTCGCTGAAGATGCAAAGTCACTCCCTGCGAAACAACTGTAAATGAATATCGATTCACTTAATCTGTGTTTTCCTCATTGTTTATTTTTAAAAAAGTAAATATTTTGTCGGATATTACCTATCCATCCAATAATCATGCTCTTGTATAAATATGAGTGTTTGAGCATGTATGTGTATGCGTATATGTGATAATTATAAAGACATTTCATTTGGAATATTCGTGCTCGATACCGATTTCACTCGGTAGAAGATCAAGTGGCCTTAGGTCGTTTAAAGAAATAAAGAAATCTGTGTCGTACAGGGATCGAACCCGCGTTTATATTGGAAGCAGCCTTATACGCAGACTTTGTTCCCAAGGTGGATGCCGGTTCCATCCCTATGTGACACTCATCTCTTTATTTATTTACACGATATAAGACTGCTCGATGTTTTACCGAGTGAAATCTGTGCCAAGCGAAAACGTTCCTATTTATATAACTTTATGGTTATCACATTCTGACGGATATAAATCGTCCATTTGCTGATATTTAATATATATATATATATATATATATATATATATATATATATATATACATATATATATATATATATATATATATATATATATATATATATATATATATATATATATATATATATACTCATTACCTAACCTTCATATATGGAAATACACTTCTGCACTCAGAGACATCTTCATTTGCACCTTTGATTGCTTAATCTACGTGTGTGTTAAATTTACTTATTAATATGTATTCATGGGTAATTCAAGCTCAAACATACATTTATGTGTGTGTGCATGTGTATTTGTAGAAATGCATCCAGTACAAAAAGATGACTTTCTCATTCAAATTGAAGCTATTTTGGATAACTTGTTCAATGAACCTAGAAAGAATCATTCAACGTATTAGTAACCCAAGTAGCTTCAATTGAATGAAATAAACATCAGGAAAATGGTTTTACTCAGTGAAAGGTCGTGTATTGTCTGATTTATTCCACTACCAAACAATGTCTGTAAGCATGCATGTGAGTGTTTCATCAAATATTAGTCAACACAACTTTTTTTCAAATCTTAAATTCACGAACCACTTTCCATGGTTAAATATGATCGAACTAACTTTTCCATGCTGAAAAACATCATGGCCAGTAATACTTACTAAAGCGTTTTTACCACCGAATTAAAGCACATATACATGTGCTTGTCTATTTGATGGAATAAAGTTTACCAAGTTTATAGTAAGAAAAGGTGATACGTCCTTAAGATTAGTAAAATGTATAATTATTGAGTTAACTCCATATGTATTGGTCATATCTTGGAGAGATCGTAGCGATAAAATAACTCAACCTTTAGGAAAACAAATTACTTTTATTTCATTCACACAAAGGAAAATACATGTTGTGGCAAGATTTTCTAGTGTGAGATGTTTCATCAATGTCTTATGGTGCATTTGTGAGAGTCTTAATACGTCACAACTATTTTTTGTAATGTAGGTTTAGAAAGGCGAGTATAAACATATCCATCTTCGTCTTGGAGGGTGTGTGTAAAATAGAATTGTATAGGGTTATATTTGTGCAAGAAGTTTGGTCTCCTCTTCACGGTGACGTGTGTCACACGTGCCTGGGCAGGAAGAATGATATAAATTCACGTCCGATCAGCACGCGGAACTAACTGAAAAGTGATAAAAATCTAAGCACCAGTTATGTGACAATGGTTGAGGCTCTAATTGGATAAATGCTTTTGACCAATGGGCTACGACTATTTTGTCTGAATTACTTGGTGGGGGGGGGAATAATGAATAATAATTTTTACTTAATTCTTCTTATCTATTTGTTTGTTTATTCATTCATTTTTATAATTCGTATCACCACATATATTTAGATCTATTTCTGTGAAGTTATATGGAAATATACTCGCAACGCTTCCCCCAGGAAAAATCACGCATATCCAAATACATACACACAACTACCTACACATTTACATATGAAATCTCAATGCTTTATGCACATTTAATAATGTGAGAAACACTGCCTCGCATTTTTAACAATCTGGTGCGTGTTCGAGAACTAATTTTTGTCAATTTTCATCTATGGATAAATTTTGCCATGTGTTCATATACAGACAAATACATGAATTTATAGATACTTATGCTCGATGGCACAAATGCACTATTGTACTAACGTGCTTGATTATACTTACATGTGGATGTGTTCGACCAGCTGCGAGTATTCATACAATATCCGCAATAAAACGACACAAATACACCTTTTCTCTGGGTTTATGGATAAGTATTTGGAAACAATTTCATATTTGACTCGGACGACTTTGAAAAGGCTATTTATTTTCATTATCTTCCAAAGACCTAAAATCAGAATATGATTTTACCATGCATCGATAAACATTGTAAATCCATTCAGGGCCGTATATTTTATTCCATTGGTCAGACTTCATTTGTTTTTATTGAACGTATAATTTGAAGCCATTTTTTTTCTTTTTATAAATGTTTTTTTTTTAATAAAAAAGCACACAATTTTACCTCTCCTGAATATTTTTTCGAAACTGCTGTAGTGACTGAAGTATGATGGAAATCAATAAGCACCCTTCAAGTTGACAGTAAAATCTGTCCCAGAATTGTTTGATGTAACCCAAGAAGTTCAGACGTAACTAATCATCCAATAATAATGACTCGCTAAATTAATCATAATACAAACTGATCAAGAGAAGAACATTTCTGAAATTTGGTGAACGATTTTAATTAGGATTCAATACTACTATAAACTTCTTGTTGTATATGTATAGAAAAAATAGCAGCAGCATCTTTAAATGCTGTCTCACTTGAATCCTCTTTCCTTAGTTAAGAATATTCAGAATATATAGTCTAATCATAGTCTAAACTAAAACTTTTTAAACAGTAACTTCTTATTTCCTCCAAGTGAGAATAGTAAGTTGTACAAGCGCGAAGTATAAGAATTGATTTCTATGGCTTGTTTTGATGTTTAAGTGGTCGATTTAGATGTAACCAGATGATTCATAGAAACAATTAATTTATAGTACGGAAGAACCATCACTTTAGATAACTCTACTTTGGGAAACTTTGCAACATTTGTAATAGTTCATCATTCATTGCTACCAAAAAATTGATTAGAGGAGAAATAGTTGTTGCTTTATGAACTGTTGAAAAAGCAACAAAAATAGTCAAGAGTTATTTGCAATCAAGCCCAGAATGGTTGATTGTTTTGAAATGCCAAGTACAAAAAAGTAAAAATCAAAATGAAACCGTTTATGGACATCTCTTGCTAGAGACCAGTTGCTCAAATTGCTATGTGGGTGGCATGTACAGAATATTTCTTTCCAAGAAGCAGTCGTCGTTGTAATACGACTCCACTTCGCATGGATAGATTTACAGTGAAATGAATTGGCGGTAATTTCGGTCCCCAGGACCATCCAATTATAAGCGGTTAATCGATGCAGTGAATAAAAAATCTTCAGCTCAGTTCTCTTCTTTGTGGCCCGTAGGGAACATTTAGTTTCTTTAGACTGTTCAGTAAAAATTCTGTCAAGAAATCGACTCCGATGTTCAAAATGACATGTAAAAATATTTTATAATAAGCCAATGTGGCCAAGTATGTATTATTTATACGGATTTTGAGATCAGAATGCTTTGAAGTTCATGAAACTAATTGTGATGCATGAGAAGTTCTCTATATGCGCCCAGAATCGGAAAGGTTCGCGAACATTGTACGCCTGGAACTCATAGAACTGTCAATGATGTATGGAAACTTTTTCATAAACCTAATCACTTTTTGTAAAATCCTCATCAATTCTCTCGTAAATGTCAGTTTCCATCCAGTTACGTTAATTATGTCATATTTAGTAGAAGCATGTACTGGATCAATGGTCAGTTGGACATGGGACGTCCTGTAAAGGATACTTTATTGCATTTTATCTCTTTTCCAAGATGAATTTTGAGAAGTATGAATTCTTTTTATTAATATCATAAATTACATACACATGAATGAGAAATATGGATCCTCTAAATACTTGAGGTATGTTAAAAGACCAAGGATAAAAATGTCTCTAAAGAAAGGGATACCGAATAATGAAATTTTCCAAGGAACAAGTCACATGGTCTGTATGTTCTTCTGGACCTCACGACAACAAGTACGTAAACTCCGTAAAACTTCTCTAAACTTTAATTCTGCACCAAATTAAATAAAGTCAGCTTCACAAATATGTTTGAAGATAAAAAAAAGTCTACAAAATCGATTTCTTACTTGTTGATCTTTTCTTGTCTCTCGTCAATCTTTATACGATTATTTGATAGCAATATAATAAAACAAGATTTCTCTTCGTTGAGATTTTTCTAATGGGATAATAGACTCTATATTACACCTGGTGTCGGATTATACTATGCTCAATTGAAGAGATTTTCCCAGCTAAATTCGCTTTAAGAAACCTTCAGCCCAACTGTCTGTACTCTCTCACTCTCTCTCTCTCTCTCTCTCTAAACACACACACACACACACACATATATATATATGAAGAGAGAGGGATGAATAATGAAAATTTGGCAACCTTTCGTTCAAATGATCCATGCCGTTTTCCGCATTTTAAATCATTGGCAATATTTGCTATAGAAGATCATACGTGTAAATTAATTCTGCTTATAAGAACTTCGTTTTTTAAGAAATGATATATGTATATTGTAAGTTTACAGAAATATTAGAATGGGAAAAGTTGATAACTTTTTTTGAAGAAAAGATTTTTTTAAAGTAATTTTTTGAATAAATTAGATTGAAACAAATCATATTACCCTTTTTATGTACCTTGAAAATTGCCCAATGAAATTTTTTAATGATCACATCTTTTATAAATCCACGTGTTTGAATTTTTTAAACTTTTTTTCAATGGAACATTCTAATACACGAATTCATCAAAACTTTAATTATTCCTATAATACACTAAATCTTGATTATTCAAGTATTCAATTATTTTTAATAAATGGATTGATATGAAGATATATATATATATATATATATATATAAATATATATATAATTTCTAAATACATATAATTTCTTAAGAGCAAAATAAATTTACACGTATCATTTTCCGTTGCAAATGAGTTAAAAATGCTGAAGACTGCACGGTCCCTATGACGAAAGATTACCGAAAAAGTAAAAAATGTTCAAAATCAACACCTTTTGCACGTAAAGGTTTTGGAAAACATTATAATGTTTTTGCTAACGTTTCGTTTTCGTAAGGCGTCAGAAAGTATGATGGTAGATATCTCAGCAAATTTCACACCTTCGTTCTTTATGTGTTATCTCGGCGTAATGGTTATACCAAGTTCAAATGAATCTTTAAAATCCAAGCATTTTTCGCGTAAAAAATTGGAAAACTTTCTAATGTAAATATTTCGTTTACATTGTCACAACATTTTATGCTCGTTATCCATTTGAGAAATGTCTCCAGTTCTATATACATAGATATTTTTTAGATTTTTCTCCAATCTTCCCTCTTACTAATGACACAAAGATTCCGAAGATAAAATGTTGATAAAATTTGGACGTTGTTTTTTGTTTGTTTTTTTTTTTTATTCGTAAGTTGTCAATTTCTGGAAAGTATATAACCGAATTTTACACTTTATGTGTTATCTTCGCGTAATGGTTATCTAACTTTACTATCACCGACCTGACTGCAGGTTCAAATTACGACGGATTTCTCTCGTTGATATCATATATAAGCTGGGTTCATTTGGCTTAATTGTTTATGCTGAACAGAAAAAAACGGGACAATGGTATTTATATAAGTAATCAGAGAGAGATTATAATGAAGAATGTGTTCGTTTTTATAGACTCCTAAATGGTTGCACCTTACAAAATGCACCTCTCGTTCTTTGAATATAAAAACTGCTGCTGCAGTGCAATCAAACTTTCAGTGACTCCAGGAAATACACCCGTTCTAATTTTCATTATATTATTTCATTTTCTTTTCTTGGGATTTTCTATCTCGCTTCTTCCGACACTTTTTTACCTGTTTTTCTGTTTTGCCGTACGCCTTTTTATCTTTTCTTTCTGTTTGTTTGAATGTGTTCCTTTTTTTCCCTTGATTTTTCTTCATTCATTATTTTTTTCACTTTTTTCACTTCATTTTTCTTTCAATTATTTTTCGCGTATCTTTATGGTTCTTTCTTTATCTTTCTCTATTCAATATCTTTTCCCTATTTGCGTTCCATTCTCCCTATTATTACCCTTTTTACATTCAATCTTATTCACATACGATACCAGATGTAAATACTATCAATAATTATATATATTGATGTATGTATATATAATGCTATCTGGTTTTTTCTTGACCATTTATTAAAAAAAACTAATTTAGTCAGAAGAGATTTGATATATTGATGGAAATGAAATATTGTAAGATGAGGATAATTCAGTCTAAGGTTAGTGATCTTGAAAAATTTTGTAAAATTCTTCGATTGAATATGTATCAAGTCTAAGAAGTTTCTTTTCTTGCTAACTAATATCCTTGAAGATGATATGATAAGGTGGTCTGCACGCAGTATGAGATTAAATCCGACATAACAGGTTTAATATCCACAAGGGTGAACACTCAACAGAGGTGACACAAACAACGAAATACATCCGTCGTTAAACTTATTTGTCCCTCATCGTTAAATACGTTTTTTCGGGTAACTTACGTAAGTAAGCTGTTTGTTTAAAAAAATGTGATGAAATAACATCTATATACAATGCATTAATGTATCGAGTCATGGCTCTAAAATAATAAAACAAAGCTAGATATCAAATCATATCCTAAAGGCAGATGATATTTATAGAACTATCTTGTTTTTAAATCTGCGACACGGTTACATTGTAAACAACTGATGATCCCAACGAACATAAAACCTGCTTACATAAACCATATTAACAGATACTTTGGAAATGATTGACTGAAATGACGTAAATTTTGAAATAATTTTTTTTTTTTTATATATTTAGTGCTTAAAGCTGTAAATCTCTCTAGACTATATATAAACAAACACACACACACACATATATATAAACGTATAAACGTGTGTGTATGCATCAAAGGATGGATAATCTATGCCCGACAGAACGTGATAATTATAAAGATATTTTAGTTGGAACTATATTTTGTTCGCCACAATGCCAATCGCATAAATAAATGAGTGTTTTACTGGACTCGAGCCTTGCTCTTACCAACTGAGCTAATGACGCTGGCAAGTTCTGGAGTTTCAGAAAGTACACTTATACTGCTCACGTCTTCATTCTGCGATCGTTGGTATAACTATTTATACATGAATATATAAGTGTTCCTTATGCTGACAGTAGGTGCATAAAGAGGATGGACAATTTATGAATGTGGTAATTATGAAAACATCTTAGTAGAAATTCTATTCTTTTTTGTTTTTATTACCCGGTAGCATATCGAACACTCCCAGATCGCATAAATAAAGTAATATGCGCCGAGCGGAATTCGAAACAGCTTTCTCGAACACCTGAACTTACCAGCGTTGTTAGCTCAGTCGATAAAAGCAGGGCTGCGTATAGGCTGCTTCATGGACGTAGATTCGAACCCTGCATGACGCTCATTTCTTTATTTACCTGATGTGGGGCTGTCCGATTTGCTGCTAAGTAAGAACACAAAAATATAGTTCCTACTAAAATGTCTATATAATTATCACACACACGCACACACATACACACACACACATATATATATGTATATATATATATATATAGAGAGAGAGAGAGGGGGGGTGAAGTATGCACACACATGAACATATGTATAATTATAGATAGACAACATATATATATATGCAGGGGTTTGACAAAATGAAAACACGTGCTGATTTCACTCGTTGTATTTCTGGACTACATTAATACTAGATAAAACTTCAAATGATTTAAAACCTTCCCGAATGTGTTGCAGAATATTACATATTATATTACTCCGCAACCTTCATGTTGGTTTATTGATTTGGATCCTCTAACTTGGCTGGACTGTTATTGCCAAATCTTCGCTTTCGCAAATCAACATATAACGTCATAAAGAGTAGTGGAATGGCAATAAAAATTGGACCAATGGAAGAATATGATTCACTCGGACGAATTTTCATTTACATTATTTCCATGTTCTAGTCGAGTTTACGTCTGGAGGCTGCCCAAAGAAACTTATAATTCTGCCTTACTCCGACAGTTAAGCACGGAGGTGAATCTGGGATGATTAAGGTGGCAATATCATGGGATGATATTGGTCTAGCAGCAGCACTGCATGACTGGGTGAACTTCGAGGACTATCTGTCAATTTTCACAGACCAATTGCATCCTAGGGTGCAAATACTATTTCTCAATGACGGTGCCGTCATTCAGGGCAATAATGCGTCCATTTACATCGCTAGAGTTATTAAAAACTGGTTTGAAATGTCTGAAAGGAAACTTTAAAACTTGGATGAGTCTCAGCAATCAACAGATCCCAATATAATCGAGCATTTGTGGTGTCAATTGGAGCTGCAACAAAGAAACCAATTCCTTCCACCAGTGTCCCTGAAGAATCTGGAGCAGGTTATGCTCGAGGAATGGCTCAAAATTCCACTACATACTGCACGAAATCTCCATGAATCAATTCATCGACGTTTTGAAGCTGTTAATAATGCTAAAGAAGAACCACCTCCATATTAAGAGCATTGAAAAAATTGAATAAAACTCGCTAATCAAAATGGTGTTTCTGTTATTTTATCCAACCCCTGTACATAAACATATATGTGTGTCTGTGCGAGTGTGTGTATTCGTGCGTGTGTGTGTGATGTAATTGTATAAATTTCGTGTTATTTTATTAGGTAGACGGCAAATTCTTTTATACAAAATTTATTTTTATAAAATTACATTGAAATTACACCTTAATATTTGATATAATTGTCATTTCTTTATAATTTTTCATTGGGAATTTTAAATGAAATCTATAGATATAGATTCGCTCAAGTTAATCGATTAATGATCAACATGTTCAATTTCTGTATCTTAATGGATGTTTTCAAGGTTTATTTCGAAAATCGATATATGGCTATTCTATCGCACACTTTTTAACGCTATATTGCAAAGTCTAAATATCTTCTTTGAATATTTAATTTTGGTTATAATTGCAAGAAAATAACATAATAAATTTTTGGTTGATAATCTTCAACAATCTTTCTTTCTGATTATAACAAAAAGATTGTTACGATAAAATTAACAGATTACACGTTCCAGACGTTTCTATTGCCTCTAATTGAATTTTGTCAAAAGTCCGTGGTAATCGCTGGAACTTTATTCCGAGAAAACTCACAATACAGGACTTAACAGGACTTCGCAGCGGTGAGCTGGTTGAAGTCAATTTTAGGAATGGTCTCATTTTTCATACTTATAACAGAAAGTGCTGAGAATAGCTCTTCTGACATTGAGCTTCTGTGGTAGATTTCAATCAACTTCAGCTTTTGAAAATTATCTCTCGGATACTGTAGTCGTAACAAGCAGAATTGTAAACAGAAGATTGGCTGGAAAGTTGGCAGAAATATGTTAATCTATTTCGTTTATCTTTATTTTTCAAACTGTTTTGTATTTTCTTTTGAATACAATTAAAAGAACAAGTCTGAGTGTAACTGAATTTTACTCCAGAAAGTAAAGTTCTAAATCTTTGTTTTTTGTGAAGGGGTACAAATTTATCTATCTGCTATTGGTAGTAGGTTTTCTCAAGGTCTTAAAGACAAAATACTGCCCCCGTTTTTTCCTGATTTTGCGAGTTTTGTGTATATTTCCCTCATTTTGTTCTCGGCACAATAAAAAAAAATGGCCACCAGATATCATCAGGCTGATATCTATTTCCTTAAAACTCATCACGGAAACGATATAGAATCAACTTTGCAACGGAGCTTTTCGTGTGATCTCTTAAGGTTTTATTGATGTTAAGTTGACCCAGGAAACGACAAATATAAACAAGACAAACCATAGACGACACATACCACTATATGGCATAACACAACAGACAAATGTTGAATACACATGGTACTGTACAATTATTTTTGCTTTCTTTTTATATGCCTCGAGCAACACGATTTTCTTAGATATCTTGTTTTTCTGTGCGTATAAAATCTTTGATACTCACTGGTCACAGGATAAAAATATAAACTTTATGTCCAACTAAATTTTAAACCAGATATGTAGAGTATTTTCAGTATTAAGTATCTTGAACAATATTAGAGACACTTGTAAACTATCATGCTCACAAAACATTTTAATACTTGCTTTCGTATTCATATAAGTTTCAAGGGATCAATATCTTTAATGGATGAACAATGATACAGGCCTTAGAAAGAGTGTCGGTGGGGATAGTTCATTAGTTACAAATACCCATTATATGACAGATGTTAATTTTAAAATCATTGGTTCGATTTCTCGACTATAAGCAAGAATTGAATCCAAGACCAACTTGAATTTTATTGTACCTGTAACATTTATTTTAGTCTTATCGTTGCAAAATTTTGAAAACCTAAATTTATAAAATTAAACATTAAGTTCACATACAAGAATTACTAGAAAAAAAAGGAGAGTATGAGGAGTATGTTAAGTATTTAGAGACGAATGCAGAGCGGTATATATATATATATATATATATATATATATATATATATATATATATATATATATATATATATATGTGTGTGTGTGTGTGTGTGTGTGTGTGTGTGTGTGTACGTGTGTGTACGCACAGTGTGCGTGAGTACATATGTGAATGGGTGCATTTATAGAAAGAAATCTGCATGTGTCTGGAGGAGCGTGTCTTTGCTCTGCATGTATTTCTTTAAGAGAGATGAAATACCCTAATAAACGGGTGAGTCAAAGCATGTGCGTGAGTACATTTTTGTACGTTTGTATGTACGCAGTATTTTGAAATATCACGTGCGATTTTGAATTGAAATCCAAGAAGCCATTGTGGCAAAATAGAATGCGGTATTGTGTTGCTGTTCTCTGCTGAAAGAGTACTAAGCAAGCCCAACTTATTTCCTTTTTGAAGTAGCAATGATGGTTAACGCCGGTTGATAAGCAGCTGCCAACCAGAAGGAAGCAATTTAATCTAATACAAACCATTTACATGGTTACTTTCTTGATCTCTCTTGAGACTTGATAAGGAATGGACTATATTAATGCTCACTTAGTATGCTCTTAGTAAACTATACTACATTGTGCGTGTGTGTATGTGTGTGTGCAACAGCACATATACACACGCACACAATGTAGTGATTCCATTAAGGAATAAGAGTTGATCTCCATTCGAATACATAAGTGTTAAAGTTCCTGTTGTATAAGTGCAATTTTTTGCTTCTTCTCGTCATTAACCACCGAAACAATAATAATCGATAATGCTTAGCATCATTGTCGAATACAATGTTAAGTTCCAGGAATTTCCTGCAAGAATATCTTTCTGTCCTAGCTTTCCTAAAATTTCAACAACTTTTCATCCTATCACATTTATTCTCATTTGTATCTACAAAAGTTTTGAGATTTATGGCATTCAAAAAGCATTTACATAAAAAATCATAAGAGAGAAATATTTTTATGTCTTCTAATCAATATCGATGTTTGCAACTCCCTCTGGTTTGAAATTACAAGGTCAATTCCAAACATGTAATTTTACATTGGACTACTAATAAATATGGACATTAGCATTTGGCAGGGACTGTTTGGTAGCAAAGCATAAGATAACAGGCGAAAAGCTTTGAGATTCCACCTAAATGTTCACAATGGATAAAGAGAATGATAATTCGAAGCATGCAGTGAACAATAACGGTCCTTCATTGTCACAACTTTACACGACCTAAAGTTTGTTTGCAAGAGATTGAATCAGAGAGGAAAAAAGAGAAAATGCATCTCTGTTTGATAGAACTAATCAGAAATAATCTTAAATCTTGTTCCCTTTATCAAATATAAGCATAATACAGGATAAATGCTTTGGGGGAGATTAAGGACAAATGTATTCTCGAGAGAAATTGAGGACAATGTCCCATAATAGACTTGACGAAATAATCTTTCATGCAAACTTATTTGAACTTAATTGGGGTAAATTTTACAATTTAGCAGAATTTGATTTTGAAGACAGTAATGTTCATCTAGGCATCTTAATGTGCAATAAATATTTCATATATGCGTCCTTTTGTTATTTTAGGTGCCAAATGTCATATAAATGAGAAAAGATGTGAAGAATTGTTCTCAACGTGAACTTATTTCCCATGAACGTATTTTTATTCGATTGGTTTTGCCTATCATTTATACATCTTGGTCCTCAGCTTCCAGGTGAAATGAGAAAACTTCTAAGAGGGAAGTATAACAATTGCCTGTACCAAAATTACTTATCTAGAACGAATAATGGGCGAGTAATGAGCTTCTAAGAATTTGGCGACCATCTTGGATGCCATCTTAGAAATTATACCATCTGTTTATCAGAACATTTTATATGTTCTTGAGCTCATTTGGTACCACAAAAAACTGTCGAGAAACCTTTTATTGAGATCTTTGTGAGTAGTGTTTTTTTCATAAATGCAGCCAACTGATTTAGTGGTCAACTAGAAGCCATCTTGAAAATTATTCCTCTCCAGTGGTCAGACTTTTACTATATTATCAAGCATACCTGACGCTAGTGAATAAAATCGATGAAAAACCCTGTCTGGATTATTTTCCAGTGGCCAAACTATGGAAGACTTTTGGTGTGTTCACATTGTATACTAAAAAATTGTTGAGAAGTCTTCTTTTTTTTGGTGATGGTAGGGGGGTAAGGTGTTTTGTTTTCATAAATGCACTCGACTATGTGATTAATGTGATAATTACTGCAAATGATGACATCATAAATTCTGGTCTGGAAAATGTAAATAAAAAAATTGTCACCCCCAATTTTTTATGTTATTACCCAATAATACAAAAAAACCAACAACTTGGTCATTTGAGCCCTTGACTCTTATGCTGAAGACTTATTACAGGACCTGAAAGTTTGGTTATCATAACCAACATCGTTTTAAGACACTGAACAACACACATAAATTCAGTAAACGATAAGAAAGTGTTTAACGTACGTATAAACTTTAAATAAGAACAATGATGGAGCGTAAAGATTTCAAACAATTATGATATTAACTACTAATTGCACAGGAGAGTAGAAAGAATAAAAAATTTCAAGGTGAATGCTTTAGACAAGAATGCTGACTACAAGGTCAGGAAGCAATGAGTTTGCATGTTGACGAGTAAAATAGAGTCAAGGAGAAAATGAGTCAATGTTACTGTCTCAGAAAAGCTGACGTGCACTGTACGGTTCATATTTTTGGAGACGAATGCTTGAAGGAGCTTCGAGATTTTGACCAAGAGATTATGTCTTTTGGGGACATGGAGATGGATATGTCTGGCAGAGACAAAAGGAAAATGTATGTATACAAAATATACTTTGGGTTATTTTATGTTTGTAGCATGTTGATTTCGGCTGTTGAAATATTCTATGTCGTCTTTTGACATTTTTAGACGGCAGAATAAGGATACTGTTGAAAGATCATCCTGTTATTCATGGCTCTTAAATTGTTCAATGCCTATGGAAATGATTTGCTATAAGTATCGTTTTGAATCACGCTTTTAATTTATTCATTTACAATATGCTCTGAAAATCTGCATTCAAAAACTTTTTAAAAGTGCATCTGCTAAAATGTAAATATTTTTGAATAACCAAGAATGGATCCATTTACATCGACAGCACAAGAATACGCTATTATTTTGTTCAGTATTTCAAGGGAATCAAAAAACGAATCTGACGAAAACATTCTTCTTTTAGCTGATCAGTGCTTCTGGTGGTATCAAAACTATTTCAAAATCAGTCAATCTTCAGTCCATCACCCACGACTATAAGTCCAAATATTTTTTATCATCTTCGTCTTATTCTTTCTTATGTATAGATGTGTACAGAATTAATTTTTTATCGTTAGCAAGAAACATAAATTAACTCATTTCTCAAGTATTTATCTTATTCAAGTTTTTTCAACATTTCTAAAATGTCTACAACAAACAAGAAGTCACTCTGAATTATTAGAATTTTTCTAGTATAGTAAAGCCCTTCTTGAAGACAATGATTGTTCACTATGGAAAAATATGAATAAAATTAAATCATTAAACCTTCATATTTCATTCATTCTTCATCCACTCTTCTAATTTTATATACCCCCAAAATGATTTCCTTCGCCTTTAGATTATTACACCAGTTTAAGAAGCATAGTGATAGATGAAACGATTACACTGCCGGTATTAATTAGAGTCGTTCTGTTTGATTTTCATTGCTGTTGGCTACTGAAAGCCATACTTCAAGGGAATACTTGTGATGTCCGGATCGCTTTCAAATCTGCTTTGGTGCAGGAAAGCATCTAGTCAAGAAGCAAATTTGCCAATTGAGAAATCCCTGCCCTGTTCACGATGTCATGATTTATATGGCCCATACGGTAAAAGTCCTCTTGATATTTTGAGTGTACTATTTCTGAAAAATAATTGTGACCCTACGATATCCTGTATGCACTGGACCCTTTAAGAGACTAGAACGGGAGAGTGAGTGTTAAAATGCCATAAAGATGAGAAGTGTATAATTGTTGCCGAACATTGGTGACATGGAGACGAAAAGATTTTAACGACTCGAAGAAGAGAGACGCTCAGTCTCAGTTCAATCGCAATTCTTTCTAAAAATGGAGGCGTGTACCCAGAGTGGGATGTTGCATGAGGTCACTGGCTGTAGTCCCCCCCCCCATCAAAATGATTACCTGTGTAAGCAAACAAGAAAATATATTGAATAAAATTGTAATTATGTTGAATATCATATTTTTAATCAAATTTCATGAATTTGATTTGACATTAGATTCAAGTTTAAATCGTGATCCGCAGAGAACATCAATCTGGGTTTTTTTTGTAAAACTATTCCAAGCAGAAATGCATTTTGGGTGATCAAATTAAACATGAATTAAATTCGATTACCAAATAATGTATTTCTGAATTGGATAATTTTACAAAAAAAATAAGATTGATTTGCTTACTCTATCACGATTTAATTTCATTCAATTCTATATTGTATTCAACTAAACATGTATATTTCATTTTTAATGATTTTTCGTATGTATTCTTAATTGACATACTTTGCAATTCTCTTTTATTGCAACTTCACTTTTCCACTATGTGACTTTGAAAATTCTGACAAATACTTTTTAGTTGAATGAATAAAGGAAAAACTATAGACAATGCTCTTAGATCAGAATACTGTATGAGCAGCACTTCTCCGAAACTGAAAAATGCACATTAGAGAAGAAAGGGAGAAAAGTATAACATTAAATAGCACCCACATATTCATTATCATTATCATTATCATTATCATTATCATTATTATTATTATTATTATTTGGAATCTCACACCAGTTGCCTGGTGGTAACCGCTGGAGTTTGAGTGACAGCAAGTCTCCTCAAGTCTCCAGCCCTCCTCTCCTAGTACTCATAGGTCGCAGTAATTCTGCGATTTACAGTTTCACACCGGTTGCCCACAGGTCATCGCTGGAGGCTGAGTGACAATAAGTCTCCTCAAATCTTCAGCTAGCGTCTCCCCTCTCTTTCGCATTTCATGACAGAGCTAAAATTCGTTGCAGTACTTATATCTCTAGTACCTTCCTCAGTATCCGTGCAGTTCCTAGTAGTGCTGTGGTCTGTACGGTCCTTCCCCTAATCCCGATCTCCTCCAGTCTCTCCCTCAGCGTTTTGGGGACAGTTCCTTGTGCGCCCACTATGACTGGTACTACCCTGGTTTTCATGTTCCACATCTTCCTTAACTCCCTTGCTAGGTCCTGGTATTTTTCCCTTTTTTCACCCTCCTTCTTTTTTACTCTATGGTCTGCAGGCACAGCAACGTCTACTATTCGGCAGACCTTCCTTTTTTTGTCTACTATTACTAAGTCCGGTCTTCTTGCCTGGATGAGGTGGTCAGTTTGGATATCAAAGTCCCAGAGTAGTTTGTGGTTGTCATTCTCCAAAACTGCTTCTGGCTTGTGCTGATACCACTTTTCCATATGGTTGAATCCCATTTGTTTGCTTAGCTCCCAGTGTATCATTGTTGCTACTCTATCGTGTCTATACTTATACTCCTTCTGGGCGAGTTGACTACATTCACTAGTTATGTGGTTTACTGTCTCATCTCTTTCACCGCACACATAAAAAAACGTTTGAGATTCTCCAAGTACTAATTCAGTATGAATTGAATAAGGCTGGACTGGATCTGAAAGTTCATCATGACGTCAGACTTCACAGCTCCATTAAAGAAGTGGCCCCTTGGGGAGGCTAGAATTAGAAAAATTGGCATAATCTCCCAATAAAGGCTGTCTAATGTCCAATAGATGGGAGCTAGTATTGAAAGGAGTCGCAAATGTTTAAAAAGCGTGACGTTTGTAGGACTGGAGTTAAAAATGAAGGTTATGTTTTTATAGGAGGGTTAAATTTTAAAAGTTTAAATGATTATATTGAAAGGGGGCTAATGTTCAAAGGGGGCTAAAGTGAAATAAAATCCTTGTGTTAAAAAAATGGGTGTGTGATGTTAAAAAAATGGAGGTTTATTCTAGAATGGAGGCGTAATTTTTTTAAAAAGAGTAGCTAATGGTAATGTTCTGATTATACGCACATAAACATTAATGCATCTGAGAAGGCTTTTTCTTTCAAGATTGAATGGTCTCTAACATGCTAACTAAATTGATATATACACACTTGGTAATTCAAATTCTCTCTCTCTCTCTCTCTCTCTCTCTCTCTCTCTCTCTCTCTCTCTCTCTAGCATCTAACATAACGTTGCATATCTCACTTTCTTTTCCTCTATCCTCTAGCACAAAGTTCACGTTATTTTCAAAAAAAGATATTTAAAATAAATCTAATTGTAACAGCTCCTTTATTTTTAGTTAAAACCAAATGTGAAAATGAATTAGTATTAGCTTTAGCTACGAAACCCTAAATCTATCCTCCGTATAGAAAAGGTCACTTCTTCCATCTACTCCTTATAAAAGCTCTGAACATATGCGTTCACTCGTACATTTGCCCTGGCTTCCTTAGCCAACAACCTCCTTCCTTTCTCTCTAAACTCGCAACCGGTGAGGTTTCCATTCTTCAGCTGTGACTCGCATATATCATCTTGTGTCTATAATCTTCCTCGATGTGAGAATTCGAAAAAGCTTTATAGCTACTCAATGCAAACACTGCAACTATTTCACATCTCATTTTTAGCGTCACATGCAAATATTGCACTTATTACTTCGCCCCTTTAGCTCTTTCTTGCACCGAAACCTGAACCAACCGCCTTTTGATAATCTACATTGGCCAAACATACCACTCATTATAACAGGCACTACTAACCAGGCTCCATAGATAAACCAAATGACATTAGACCCGTTATGTCACGTATTTCCGTAACTTATCATTCTCTCCTATATTTCATTTTAATGTATAGGAATAACCATCAAAACTGAACAGACCTCTTCTCTTTACGATCAATCGTATTAATGTTTCCTTATATGTATTACCTTTCAGTTTTGCATTGTTATAAATGTCACTCTATCAAATGTATATTTTATTTATTTGTTTATCTAAACATTTCCTGTGATGTCGGGGTGCGGCTAGGGGAATCAAACACGTGGAACTAAATCCTTTGTCCCCAACAACTATGCAATCTCGTCGCTACACAGAACTCCAACTACATCTCTTTTCTCCCTCATTCACTATAGATGTGGTATCTATAAAGGGGGACGTTTCAACTATATAGATAGAATAGTATTTATGAAATGAACTTCATATCTAAAAATTTTATTTTATTCTCAATTCTATTTTAGATTCCGTTTTGGTTTATTTTAAGTATCTTTTTAAATGACGTGAATGTTTTCAATTTACAATATTATGTGTATTGTAAATTTAGATATCATCAATAAGTCTTTGGAAAAAGGTAAAATTGAATAAACAAACAGAAATGAATAACGTTTGCTTTTTTAATTTCATCATTATCTATTATCATATATTTTGGCTAGAAACTATAATTCATTTGTCACCTTCTGCTACATTACAGATTTTAGATGAAAGTTTTTTTCTATTTCTTTCGCTTTTTTGTTTTGTTTTGTTTTTTTACAATTCATTTGCATTTCGAAACAATATCGCATAGCTTGTTGCATTGGCATGGTGCCTCCTGAAGTTGTTGAAGAAAGTGTCCAAAACTTCACCATCTATATCTTGACTCAAGGATTTTTCGTTTTTTGTAATTGTTTTTTTTATTTTTTTATCATCATTTGATGTATTTTGTTTTTCTCAATGATTTTGTTTCCATGGCAACGGTGTCGCTTTACATAACTGATACTTCTGAAGTAACATTTCTAAATAGTGTTGCATTGTAAATCTAGCCCTCTTTCTAAAAAAAACATTTTGGAGGGTAATTTTCAAAAACTGATTTACTAAAAACGGAATGGACAGACTCTTTGTGAATTAATGAGATTAGAAGAAAAATCATTAGCCAGCGTTGTTTGACAACATTGAAAGCCATAGTAGTAAAGAACCTATCATACTTTTTGGCTGTCTTCGAAAGTTACGTATCAGTTGTATTCATCAACTTATCTGAGAATCTCTTTCAATTATTTAGACGTAATCAAAAGGTTCAGTGAAGAACGATCTATTGTATTCTCGGGTCTTAAAGAGAGAAAAATTATCTAACATATTATAATTTGAGGTGTGTGTGTGTGTGTGTGTGTGTGTGTGTGTCCATTGTACGAAGTCGATCCGTGCACTGGCCATTTTCAGTGTCAAATGTGAAGTCGTTTGGATCAGCAGTTCCCGAAGTACAATGAAATTCCAACCGGAAATTAATAGATATTTTTTACCCGTCAGGTGTCGTGCCTACGTCTCAAATCCTTTTGGTGGGATTTCGGAATAAAATTGACGATAGAGAAAATGTTCATTTTTCTTTTACGATAGAGTGAAAGAAAAAAAGAAACAGTGGGATGTTTTACGATAATCGTTTTTTTTATTTTTCCTGAGAAGACACGTTTGTGTAGTCTACCACAGGTTTGTTATGCCGTAGCCGGTCTGTTTTCAATCCCTTTGTCTTGCCATGTGTCGGAGGATATGACACATCTCAGGTAGTCCTAGACTACTTTCAATTTTGTTGGACTGATGGGGACGAAAGTTGAGTGATGATCCTGTTCAGGTGTTTATACGCAGGTCAATGGAGGAGGATCGTCTTATTAAGTCTTCTGTTGGCCTTTGGGGAAATGCTGCACTAAATTTTGGAGGGATAGGCTTTCAAGGAGCCTATCCCCTTGAGCCCCAAATCTCCAGCTCTGTCCCGTATTGTGACACAACAAAATCATGATTCCTTATCGAATAGTTTCTTTCTGTCGATGTATATATATGTATATATATATACGTACCAAGGATTCATTGACTGTTGACAACAAAGTGCAGAAAATTTGGTTGTAATTTGGTTGTTGTAGTAAGGAGAGTAAGGTAAAGCCAAGAGAAAAGCATGAGTAACTGCTGCAATTTCGGGCAGCAGATTGTGTTAGACTTTCGGGTAAAGAGTACAATTGTCAAATTGACTGATGTCAAGTCCTACCGTTAGAATCACCTTCTTTATATTTCTCTTTGTAGGATCTAAAGTTCCGTTCTCAATGCTGGGTGGCTTGCTCAGGTCACTAATTTTTCATTTTTAAGTTGGCGGTTTTTATTTTATCGGTAATGCTCCGAGGGTTTGTTTTTTTTTACACAGAATTCGATTTTGGTTAGGTAGTTTTGTTCTTTCTTTATGACTGACTTGACTATAAGTCGAAGTCTTCATTTTTGGCTACTTTTTAGGTAGAAAAATCGACTTATATTCAAAGATATACGGTAGTACATATATATATATATATATATATATATATATATATATATATATATATATATGTGTGTGTGTGTGTGTGTGTGTGTGTGTGTGTGTGTGTGTCTGTATACACACGCGTGTGTTTGCGCCAAAGTGAGCATTTTGTATCAGTGTATATCTTAGTGTGTACGTCTTTTGTGATTTTCTCGAAGAGACTCTATAACGGTTTATGTCAAAACCTTAACTTTCTCAGCTAATATTGTGGAAGCATCACTTGACATTATAACTGCACCATCTGTTTATTTTCGATGCGTAGTCTCCTAAGCTGACAAGATAATATAAATAATGACAACTGTGGTGGTCCTGATTAGGGCGTGTCTGAAATCTCAATTTCCTATCGTAACACATTAGACACGATGCAACGGTTGAAAATGTTGATAGGACTGCAGTTTGAGGAATGATTAAGAAGGATTCAGTTTTACAAGCAACGAAAGTCCCTTTCCAAGAATCCTGTCAATTTGATGAATGGATCTGAAACGAAAGGCAGGTACTATTGAGACCAAAAAAAAAAAAAGACAATTTGAGAGAAAGTATTTTCGCCTGAAATTGGAATAGGTTAAAACACAATTTTCTCTGTATGGTGTAACTATACAGCTGAAACCTTTACTTCATTGAGATATCATTTTTCTAAAACACAAAATTTGGGAATGGGGTTCTGTTGGGGCCAAAATTGAGAGGGATGTTTTCACTTTTAGGGTCAAAAACGTGGTGAACCTTTTTCATTTTTATAGATCAAAACTGAGGGTGAACTTTTTCTTTCACTTTTAGGGTTCAAAATATGTGTGAGATAACTTTGGGGGTCAAAATCGAAGTGGAACATTCTTTTTACTTCTAGGAGTCAAATTTGCGCTGAATTTTTTTTTTTACTTTGGGGTGGTTAAAAGCAAGGGGGGGGACCTTTCCTCTCTTCCATACTTCAAAAGCGAGGAGAACTTATACATTTTTTCTTGGTGTCTGAGGTAAGTAGAAATAGTTATTTTTCACCGGGCAACGTCGGATATTATTGCTAGTTCTTAATAAATTCGAGACATTAGACCAGTTTATTCAGATTTCCTTCACAGCATCACGGTTTATAGTCATGATTATCGCTGTTGATCTTTGATGAGATGCACATCATCTTGGCAGTCTGGTGCCTGTACCACATCCTTTTGCTATGCTTGTTGGTGTAAAACAAACTTACTCAACAGACCAAACTTGCGGAAGAAGCAGTGAGTAATCTTCAATAACTGATTTCCAGGTGATGAACAGGTTCTCAAGACATATTTTTCGATATATAATGATAAATTTGAGGAACTGATCTTCAACAGATGTCTGCAAAAATAGCGTTGTTCATGAATGTTGGAATAAAATTTAGCAAATACATTTAAAAGACTCGTGCTAGACCATCCTACTTTTGCAAGATCAATTCAAAACGATCAGACAGCTTGAAACTTGTGAAGTTTTACTTTCTTCCCTGAGTGATCAAATAAGTGTGGATATAAATGGCAACAGAGGATGTTAGAAAAAAAACTAGAATTGAAGAGCGTCAGATACTGCATACAATGTGTACAAATTCATTTTGAAAAAATGTATCACTTCATGTTTCTCAATTTAGACAATAGAGTATCTCGATAAGTGAATGAAGAGTTCCATTGGCTATAGCAAATAAGAATACAGCTCTATTTAGTATTTATTAAGAATAGATACACTGGACTTTACAAACAGATCAAAATTGAATGTTTATTATGGAATAACCTAACATTTATGGGATTTTAAAACATTTGTTTCCAACTTTGTAAGACCTCACAAATTATAACAGTATTTATTAGTATATAAAACAGAATACAAAACAGAATACAAAACAGAATGCAAAAGAGAATACAAAGATTAAATATAGAAACTGCTTGACAATAGATCAAGACAATCAGTAACTTCAAAATTTCTCGTAGAGAATAAAAATTCTATTCGTAATTTATTTGTAGATATGTACTGATAAACTGATCCGTGAACAAAGAAAATAGAAAACCTCATAAATGATATTTTTAAATTTACTTTTTAGTTGACATATTAGACACCCGATCAAAACTTCGCTTATATATATTAAAAAGTGTGATGTCACAATGACCTCAGAGAGAGGCAAGCAAGGATTAAGTAGTGGGGAGGTAACAATAAAACTAGTTATGGATCTCCACCGAATACTTCAGCTATCACAAAAGACAATCACTCCTTTGATTCCCCAGGCATGCCAGTGCTAAGATCGGACTTCTGGTGTTGAAGAATGATACCCACACGCAAACCGTCTTAGAAATTGTATTAATTGAGAATGACCGAATTTCTACAAGATTGCTGAATTCAGGGTGGAGTTCAGAAAAGCAAGTTTTCCATTTAAAGACAACACCGGGAGGAGAATGTTTTTTCCGACTTTGGTACCATGTGATGATACCTTGAACCTTACTTCGATCATGTTCTGAACGTAAAAGTCCAGTTCGGCCTCGGACATTGTGTCCCCAAAACCTCATCCGACAAGAGCAGAACTCTATGAGTTGAACTAGTATTAAAGTTGTTCACGTTAACACAATACCTATCTTCTAGTCCCTTTGATTTTGTTTTTGTAAGTTCAAAAATTAAACGATCGATACAATGCCCTTCAAATTGTAATATATACCCCGTACCTTGCTGGTGCAGATCGTAATCATTGGTGTTGCAATACTGAAAAGAAAAACACTCTAGCTTTCGTGAAAAATTGTAAGAAAGACTTGAAAAAATGTAACCTATCCATATATGCTAATTATTTCTGTTACTTTGCGCTCAGGCATGTCATTGGTTAATTTACCTCCCTATTATGAAATAACAATTAAGATTGCGTCATAAAAACTCTTTAGACTTTAGTCTCGATCACTCATTAAAACAGCCTGAGTTGAGTTGGGACTTTTAAATTAACTAACTTTTAAATTAGGATATTTGAATTTTCAGGATTAACTTATCCAATAAACCAACTTCAGGCTCCTCAGTGCTGATCCATACATAAGTAACCCGTAATTTTCAAGGGTGTGGATATATCTGTTGCCATGACAAGGGTTAGGGTATACACCAGCCAAACTGAAGCCGGGTTTTCAAAAAAAATTTTGAAAACTGATTATTTGTCAATCAGTTTTGGAGGAGAGGTAGTAGAAAAAAAGACGTCTGCCTTTTGACCAACATCCTCCTTTCTCTCAACTCAGAATTTTTTCCCCAACCCGCATCCGACACTAATGTTTGGACATTTTCTTTAGACAATTTCACCTAGTCTTGGTTGTTTTTCATACAACGTTTCGGCCGTTGTACTCTACGGCCTTTATCAGGTATCATCTGGTAGGTGTGGGGACACATAGCATAGTGGTTACAGAATCAGACAAAATTACTGCAAGTAATCTGATGGTTCCAAGTTCAATCCCAGTGTGAGACAATAATAATACTACTAATGCTAAGAGGGGAGTGCGGTCAATATACCCCCGTCGGTTAAATAAAGGGTTCGGTTCGTTACTTCCCCACACCTACCTGATGAAGGCCGTAAAGTACAACAGCCGAAATGTTGTATGAAAAACAACCAGGTCCGAATAATAATAGAAATAATGATAATACCTCATCTCAAAAATTCAGAGATATAATTTCACTTAGATTCATTGATTCTTCTCAGATTCAATTTAAAGTTTCTTTTTTTTAAATAAAAGAAAATTCAACCCTTATTTTGAGTGAAATACATTAGTACTGATATATACATTTGCACAATTCATCCATACATAAATAATCCTGTGGAGGTTTTTACATAAAAAACATGAAATGACTTTTTTCTTCCATCTATTTTTCTTAACTAAATTGGATGTTATTTTTTGAAAACTACTTACACACCTCTTATTCTATCTTACATAAAATTTGGTCTTGAGACTCTCTATCTGATCACTCTCTAAAAGTTGAGACATAAAAACCACTTGACTTATCAAATACCAGAAAAAATAAAATTACCAAATAAATTAGCTTTATGCTTCTTGGTGCCAATCTACACATGAATAATGTCGTCACTTTTGACAGGTATTTGCTAGTGATCTTTATAATAAATGTAAATTGAGGAGATTTCTTGCATATCTTGATGGGAAGTACAAAAACGTTTAAGCTTGAATTCAATAGAATAGGTTGTGCTGATCTCCAAGGTCATTGAGGTCGCCAGAGGTCAACTTGGGATTAAAATAACTTTTGTTTTCAGCCATACTGTAGCAAAACAATTACACTATGGGGGGGGGGGGTAAATTGCTGAATGGGGTTAACTTACACAGAACAATTTTCACAAAATTCTTTTTAAATGTCTATGTTTATGTTTTCTCAAATTTTTATAAAGGTAAAAAGAGAACTTTTTCTGAAATAATTGGTGACAACAATATTGATTGAACCAACATTCCTGGACTAAATGAAGATTGTCAGCATCTTTTAAAAGCAATTGATACCAAGTATAGAAAACTCATGTGATTTTATTTATTTTGGCTATTTAAAACCACAGGTATATCTACAATAAAACTAATAAATCAATGAGGAAGATCACACTTTGAATGTAGTTTGTAAATAAAAGCTTTAAAAAGGATCCTTTTGACCAATGAGTTGCTCAATTATATTTGTACAAAGATCAACTGTACCTTTAACTTTTCCAAAGTCAACTCAAAAAATGAAAGTGTTACATTTGAAGGAGATTGTAACAAACTTCAAGTACATATCTACAATGGGAATGTCACCAAGTCAATCAGATATGAAACTGATCATGAGAAAGAACACTTTGCTCTGTTTTTGAAATAATTTCTAAAGATTACTTTGTAAAAAAGAGTTAGTTTTATATTGCAGGAGAACACTAAGAAATCTTAACCTTTCTCTCTCTCATACTATGTAGACTTTCTCCTTAGGATATTTACGCTAAGCCTGAACAAAGACATATCTTCCAGAGAGAGATATATGATGACATATGGCTATGTTGGCTCATCCAACATAGCCATATGTCATCATATATTTGTGATTAAATGGTACAGCACTATAGAGTGTGCTCTTGCAAGAAAGGAGTAAGAACCAAGGTTGAAAAAAAGGAATGAATTGAATTATTTCGGAGTTATAAAAAGATATTTTTAGAAACAATGTGGAAACATGGAATATTAATTATTTGTCATCAGATTCTTTGAAATAAGCCAGTGGGAAGAAACCAGTCACAAGATTCCTAAGTTTATTTCAAACAATTTGATAAGTGATCCCCACTTTTTTTAAGCAATTCAACCTCTCTAAAAATTCGACAAATATGTTTTATGAATGATGGACAAAAGGAGACAAAATCAGTCTTCATTCCAGAAAGGTGGAAATATACATTGATCCTTACAGTGAGATCAAATACATTTTGATCAGTATTTTTTAATGTACAAAACCAAATATTGAAGTTGGCACAAGGAAACTATGAAAGTAGTAATGATATTTAAGATACCTTTTAGGATTGTATTTCAGAAAAACTTATGACCAATATAAAATATAAGAAAGGTATTCCAATGTAAGGAGACAACAATCAAAGACTACAACCAGATTTGAACCTCAATCAAGCAAGACAATTTTTGTTGAATCTATGTGATAAATATTTAACCACCAACAAGAAATTTTAATCCACTGTACACTAGCGGAATGTTACATCTACTTAGAACAACGAATATCCTTGAAATCCTCAAAAGAAGAAATCAAGCAAAGAATCACTCTAGTTTTGGAAAACTTTTGGTAGAGCAAGCTCAACCTTTGAAAACAAGAAAATCCCATTAGTTTTAAAAAGTAAGGTATACCACAAATGCATGCTCCCAAAAGTCATCTATGGAGCTGAAACATTGAACCTAATCAAAAGATTGACCCTCAAACTGAGAACCATGAAACAGGCACATGAATGAACCATGCTCAAAATCTCATGGAGAGATTACACAGACAGCACAATATATCAGAGAACAAACAGGAGTTAGAGATATCTTAAAAGAACATCAGAAAACTCAAATGACAATTAGCTGGAATGTCAGACAAACGCTTGACATCACAACAACATGGATCCCCAGAGATCATACGCGAAACTGTGGCTGGCATAAAATAAGATGACATGACAAACTATTTCAGTTCAAAAAGTATGGCTCCACAATGCCTATGATAGAGATATCTGGCAAATCTTGGGGAAGATCTATGCCCAACAACAGACACTAAAAGACCGATAATAGCACGGCACTCCATATCCTAATTCGTACATGGACTGAATTTCTTATTCAGTCCATGTATGAATTAGGATATGGAGTGCAGTGCTATGCATACTTCATACATACATGAAAGTTAAATGCATATTCTGTCCTACACTGTTAACAATGGAATTTTGTTATTAGTATTGGATTTATTTCTATTCCATTGTTTTACTTCAACAACAGAAAGACATTTAGTTGAAAAAAAAATTTAGTCGTAATAATCAAAATTGTTTCAGGAAAATTATAAACAAGAAAATGCTGGTTAAAAGATCAGATTCTGATGAACGCAAAGAAATAGACTGAAAATAGACTGTGTATTTTTATTTCTTGAACTCTTTTGTCTTGGATATAGGCGAGTTTCTACAGTAAACAATGTTGGGTATCTCCCTTGGTTGATTTAGAAAAGTTTTTTAGTGTATAAAATTGTGTAATGTAAGATTGTTACTTGCTAATTGCACTGACAATATTATTGGATGGGTTCAAGACCCTATCTTTGACAGACAACTAGCACAAGGAACTTAGAGTTTCCTGCGTCAGTGACACATGCACAGATATGGACATACATAAATGCAACACATATATATGTTGCATGATTGGATAAGATCTTTCCGATGTATACTGTTTTCTGATAGGTACATGTCTGCAGTTTATGATTTAGATAGTTTTCTCAAAAATATTTTGTGATGAACCATGATTTTTGGGAGGTTCTAAGGGTACCTGCTGTCTCAAAAATTGGGGAATTGAAAATACTTATTATTTGGAAATGTTTCTTTTGACACAAAATTGTACCACAATCAGGGGCAGAGCAGGATATTTGAGGGCCCAGGAGACAGCTCTGCCGGAGCCCCCCTTTCCAACATTTGATGAAGTAGTACCCAACCTGGTGGCTGCAGTCCCTAAAGTTTCTACGGACTTGTTGAATAGGCTGACCATTCAAAATGTATAAGTATACGTCCGTGGTTCATGGTTTAAATATAATTCAAATATAAATAATTTCCTCAGAAAATGCTAAATACCTTGCTTCACGTTTCTGGTTGTAACTTTTTATGCTCAACAGTTACAAATTTATGATATAACTTAGAAAGATGATAAGATTCTCTTCCCGACAATATATATATATATATATATATATATATATATATATATATATAACTATTTATGTACCTCCATCAAGAATTAGATCCACAATCCATAGACATTGGACAATAAAGTACATATATACTAGAAGTTTCCTTCTGGAATGCTGAATAACTAGCTTCATGTTTTTGACTAACTTTCCATGCTCAACAGATACAAATTGACAAGATACACTGCTGGAACACAGATAAAAACCTCTTTTCAACAATATATATATCTCCATCAAGATTTAAATCCACGTTCAATAGATTTTAGACAATGCAGTGGTTGATATTTTCATTACAATCAGTAAGTACCAATCCTACACTACACAAACGAGATACCCACACCTATACCTAAGATAAAACGAGTTCAAGAAATAAAGTCTATTTTTTAATGCTGCTGTTTTTTTGCATTCAGCAGAATCTGATGACCTAGTAACAAGAAATTATAAGAGTTAACTACATCTATAGACAGAAATCATGAAAAATAACTATGATAATGTATGCTTCAATTGACAAAATTTATGCTTTTACTGTGTAATATGAACTTATTGCATTTAGAGCAGTACGAATTTCAAAACCGTACCATATTCCAACAAATTATTTGTGCAGAATTTTGGCAAGACGCCCAAAATTGACATGAATATTTCTTCAGGGTGAAGTTTTCTAATCATTCAATGCATCAGTAAATGTAGACCTTTTTTTCCTTCGGCAGAGCAAGCTCAACCTTCAAAAACAAGACAATCCCAATAATCCTAAAAAGAAGAGTATAATTTCCAAACTGAGTGGATATTTTCCCAAATTTTTTTTTGAAGTTAATTTCCATGACCTTTTGACCTCCAGTGACCAAATGAGCATATTAATTAGCATAACAAGTATTCTAATTCAAGGAGTACTTTAATGCAAACATTTAAATGTATTATTTGCCGTTTTGTGTTGTATACTTTTGAAGATATTAGATTTTCTGTTTCCCCAATCCCAAGATTCTGGCACTCTCTCAGCAATTGAGGGCATGGCTTTTGACTAAATTGCTGGAATTTAAAAAAGCTTTTCCATAGGAACCTTTTCATTATAATTTGTTTAAGCCGGCTGAACAATCTGGTACCCATAAAAAATTGTCTAAGGTTTTAAAGTTCTGAAAAATTATGTTTTTAGGAAAAATTGTCATTTTCTTACATTTTTTTTAATATCCTTGAGTATGCAAATGAACTAATTAATTTGAAGATAAAGAAATAAAATGCAATGTCTGTATCGATTTGGTACCATTTTTGTTCTTTTATCACCAAAATATAGTGGAATTAATGCATACGTGTCTCTCGTGTCAGAAGTGTGTAGTTGCCATGGAAACAGTTAAATTACACATAGCATAATTGAGTCTTTTCATGCGAACATATTTGATTCTCCTTCAGTTGACCCTGCCAAACAATTTGATACCCATGAAAAATTGTATGCAGGGGGTGCATGGTAGGCCTTACTGGCCCCCGTCAATATAGAAACCTCTAATTATAAAAGATATTAGGTTTAAGGCTTTGAAAGAATTGACAAGTATTGTATAGGATACGGATAAAAGCATTGGCAAAATCATCTGCTTCCCAGAAGGTTATGAATTCAATCCCAGGTCAGATAGTGCAGAAATATACACCAGCTCAGTAGAGCGGCAGAGTTGCATTACAAAAAAAATTGGGGGTTACAAGTTTTGGAATTCAATAAAAAAAAAAAATCACTGAACACGAGAAGTAAAGGAATGAGAACAATATACTCTTGTGGATCAAATAAAGAATTCTATTTGGAATTCTTGAAAGTTAAGAAAATGCAATTGGCACTAGATAAAGGCCAAAGAGTACACCAGCCAAAACAGTTTGATACAGACAGCTAAGATAAGGAAACCAGTTTGAAAGAACACCTCATCTCAGAAATTTAGACAAAAATTGTCAGACCTGATATGATACAGAAATAGAATGAAATTAATTAGCTTCTTAATATACAGGATATAGACGTTCTTATATTCTATTATCACAAGTTAACTCATTTATAAGATGACTTTTGATTTGGGACCAAAACGAAAATTCTGATTGAGTAAAATAAGTCTACCTTATTTTTTATCTTAGAAATTTTGTTCCAATTGAGAAATTCACCATAAAAAGTGTATAAAGACTGCTTTTTTGTCCTTTATTCACTTTATCACATTCATTTTGAAAAATTGTTGGTGCACGGCTTATCACATTTGAATCTGGGAGGCTGGTATGGTTTTAAAAGAAAAATTGACTAAAAGAGAGGGGAAAAAAAATTTCCTATACTGCACACTCTTAATTTATAGAACAAAAAAAGATAGAAAGATGAAATGCTCAGTGGAAAAACGGATCTGGTAAAGAATTAAAACAAAAACATTCAATGGTTTCATTTTTTATAAGACATAAAAAGTTTTATTTTCTTTATGGTGTGAAAATATACATGATATACACAAGTGTCATTTGTCTTGTTAAGTAAATTTTGAGGCTTCACAAACTCATATATTTCATGTCCAGCGAGCAAAACATATTCTTTTGGTTCGTGTCCATCAAGGAGAAGATTTCAGTCTTTTTCAGAGGTGGATAAAATCTTCAGTTTTTCATCAATAAACCTGAAAAGTAAAAATGGTAAATCTTAGGCCAAAAAGATAGTGAAATGGATATCACACATTGAAAACAGAGTTCATTATCGAATGATCAATTTTCTAATAAATATTTTTGTTTACATCTTTGTTGTTCTTCACCTTCCAAATGGTGCCAAAGGTATTAAATCAAAATACTTCTAAAAAATGCACTAGCTTAAAAGAGAGCAAGAAAATCTGTGTGATTTGGAACATAATCATAATAGTGTGGGGCATAAACATTCCATAATGCCTTGTTCTGCAATCAATATACTGATACATATATTCAAATTCATAATTTCTTAAATATACACATCTCCAAGATATCCATCTGAAATATATTGAAACATTGCTCTTCTGCTTTCAGTTAGGTCAGGTGCAATACTGAAAAAACAGGTAAAGTGTTTTCAAAGTACAATCAGCTTACAATAGAATCATGCTAAATACACTAATTTTTGTTCATTCACCCAAGTTGAGACACACTAAGCCTGATCAGTATTCCAATAAGTGACTTGTTGGGAACGTCAAGTTCTGTAAGCATGTGCTGCCCATGTGGACATGGTGCTATAATAGAGCCCTGTAGGAATTTTTGAGTTGACTAATGAAACATGCTAGAGGGACCCTCAGTGAGTCAGCATATCTCCAAAAGTTATCTGTCTGTTCACATGATATCTCCCAAAGTTCTCAATTAATTACAAAGAAATTTTGTGGAAGAGTGGCCATATTAAAAGAGCAGTGATTGAACTTATCTACCCCACATTATAGCCATCTGTTCGCACAACACAATAGCTTCAAATTTTCTCCATAAGTTCTCAATGAATCGTAATGAAATTTTGTCAAAGGGTGATCAATATTCTACAAAAGACACAAAATTTTAGAGCAGATCCATGCATGATCAACTCCCCTGTACACCAGCTAACTGCCAGGAACCACAAAATATCTCGCACACTTCTCAAACTGCACATATGTCTCTAAAAGTTTTCTGATGGATTTTAATGAAATATTGTGGATAGGTAGAAAGATGTATTTAAATTTTCAAGTAGTCTATACATTATTACCTCCCCGACACAGTACCTTCAAAATTTCTTTACGCACAATATATCCATAAGTTCTCAATGACATCAGCGCAATAGGCTACAAAAGGAGTCATTGAATCTTGATGATGATCTATGAAGAATTACTCACCTATGTCCTTGCTAACTGTCCAAATCAGACAATAGATCCAAATATTATCTATCCACACAATATCTCCAAAAGTTTTCAATGAATTCTAATGAAATTTTGTGGAAGGGTAGGAAATTGATTTCATAAGTGATTAAATTTTAGAGTAGATCCATCAACAATTATCTCTCCTTTGTCATAGCTACCACTCCACAAAGTTCTTTCATTTTAAAATAAAGGTTTATGGCATTTGGTTGTGAATAGCTTGAAATAACACATTTGGAGGTACATGGTTCAATATAAACTTTACTCAGCATAAAAGTTCCTTTCTAATGTGATACAATATTCCCGTATTTGATGAAAAGAAGATTTTCCTGATTTGCGCACCAGTGAAAATCTGCCATTATGAAAAAAAAAATCCAAGATATTTTTACTCAATTAAGATCTCCCCTGCATGTCCAATTGGTGATAGTATGAGTAATACAAGACAATTTATATCAAGCAAAATGATGCCAAACTTATATAAGAGTTACTGAAGACACAAAATAATGGCCAAGTAAGAACTGTGCTAACTTTGAAACATTTTTAGACAAAAAATTCTCAAAACCATTTCATTTTTTTCATATCAAAGATATAGATAATATGCTTAACTAATGTAATCCTCAATGCTCATTGATATTTGAAGAATCTATTAAATGAACCTTGTTGTAGTCTCTAGCATGATTGCATGTGAACAAAATCAGAAAAAGTATCTAATAAAGATAATGAACTACCTTCATTACCTTCTTGTATAAAATAACAATCCATCGACATGCTTAATTGCCTCATTTCATTTTTTTTCTGCATCTTTACTTTTTCCAATTTTGTTTTTGATCCAATAATTTGATCCTATTTAAAAACTCTCATTCAGATCCATCAGAAAAATGTTGGATAAGAGGGTGTTTTTTTTTGCTATACATCCCCAGCTGATATCCAAGACTTCACTAGTGAGGATATAATACTTTATTTCTCTTAAAGTGCCCCACCCATAAAAACACACCATTTGGAAATTGGTCCAAACTTTACAATTAGAAACAAAGACATAAGAAAAGCACTGGTCACCTTATATAAGCAATTAAGAACATCAGCTGGAGATAATGATCTGGTTGGCCAGGGTGTCCAGTGACCACAAAAGAAAGAGGGAACACTTAAATGGATGGTAATAATTTGACTATGGTGGTCGGAGGAGAACAGCTGTGCCCCATTACCCTTCCACTTCTTACAGTAAATTCTGTTTTTATTTTCTATAAAGATCCATATGTTTATGAAAGAGGTTTGTCTTCAGGGAAATGCTGATCTGAATTCTAATCAATATTTCTTTTCTTCATTCTAAAAAACTAGAGAAGCAATGTTTGTATCAGATGAATCCATAAGACCAACTTCAATATGGATTTGTGCAAGTAAACAGATGGTAATTAAATGCAAGTCTTTCCACCTGCAACATTCTGAATTTCAAGTCTTAATGCACATACATACCTACATAGATGTATGCAGGTGCTCTGCTTGGGAGAGAAGAGTGGTATCTTCTAGGGCTTTCTACCAGCACATCATTCATTTCTGTAAACTCAATTGATTCTTAGGTGCAGTATTCTTGTTTAAAAATAATTCTTTTGTGCAGATCATTACATCTTAAGAGTACTGAATATAAGATGCCTTTTGCATAAAATGGAAAGTTGACTCTTTTTAGTTATTAAAAAAAAACAGAATTCAACAATTTTTCATATTACTTTTAATAGAGTATTCCATCATGCATGAGTGTGTGTGTGCATGTCTCCACACCTACATACATGGCCAACATACTCCCACAAACAACTGAATGTATATGTTTGTAACTTGAGTGTGGGTGGTACTAGCAGAGACCCATGGAAAAAAAATATGAAGAGAGAAATAGGGGAGAGCAGTGAAAGAATGAAGCAGTAGCACATTTTCAAACAAACAAAGCAGAAGAGAAAAATAGAGAAGAGCACACATCTGGTTAAATACAGTATTAAGTACACAAACATAACCGCCACCCAAGAAAATACACACACAAATGGTAGGAAAAGAACCATATAGAAGAATTCACGACTCAAAACACTTAAAATTTGTGCTATACAAAAAAAAGATTCATCAATAAAACATCCCTAAATCTGGATTCTAATGGTCGCAACAATCTCAATTCAGTTGTCTCTAAATTCCCTTATTTCTTTTGTTAATTACTCTACAAAAACTAGAAAGCACTCAGAGAATGCATTCCTCAGCCAATGCCATTGTCAAGGGGAATAACTATGCATGGATCTGCCCCCAAATTTAATCAGTTCTTCTATAGTTTCTTGTTCACCCTTTAACAGAGGTAAATTAACCTCTGTCAAATCTCAGTGGTTATAATACATTGAAAATATTGATGATTTTGGTATGAATAACGTTTTCGCTAGTCAGATTTTTTTTCCACTGCACAAGAGAAAAATGTGTTTTGATCAGAAGTAGTAAGGAATATAAGTTTTTTAAAGTAACAAAAACCATACGTTCAATAGTGCATCCACCATCCTTACATCCATATTTCGAAGGGATTTTAAACAAAGTTGTGTTGGGAGGAGGATGAGGATGTTTTACCCAATAATCTTAACCAAGTTTCTTATCAATCCAACATGATACAGCTGGGAAAATTGATATTCAACTTTACTATTTGTTGTAGTTGTAGCAAAGGGAAGATTAACATGAGGGTGATTAACCCAAAGGTTTGGACCAACATATGTCTGAGAAAATTTCAATTAAATTTTACTAGTTGAAAGTCTGGACTAAATTTCATATCAATCCAACACGACTAATTGACTGAAAAGTGTCTTAAAAGGATGCATGAACACATCTAAAGAAAACAAAACAAAAAATAAAACAAAAAAAACCAGCAATCTCTGCAATAACACACAGCAATAAAGGTTATTTTGAATGGCTAAAATTTAAGTTCTAGGTAACTGTCAATGTTCCAAAGATTTATACAAAGGCCCCCAAAAATTATAAATTATTGATTTAATCAGATATTTGCATTCAGATAATGTTATTCTCAATCTAAAAATCTAAACATTCAAATCACATTAAGTACAGACCATAAAAATTTTAAAAGCATTGGATGAGAGACTACAAAATCTCTATATATCTCACGAGAATTTCTGTTTAAAAATGGGTTTTAGGATATTCCCCCCCCCCAAGGGAAAAAAATAGCAAAAAATGCTTTGGATTTGGCTCAATACTTCCCATCATCATAACAGGATAAATATCAAAATATTTCTATATCAATGTATTATACAATGGGAGAGATTGGAACAAAATCGATTGGATGTATAAGGACACCTCTAGAATCCATCTGAACTTATGAAAAAATATCATAAAATTCTTTACAGGAATGAAAAATAACAAGGTAACAGTTATTAATCCCTGACTATTAAATTCAACAGAATGGACAGACAAGGCAATGTATGCACTACTAGAGCATGACACTTGTCATAATATTTTGACTTTTCTTTCTAGACTACAACAAACAATAATACAACAGTCTTATCACTGTCATCACCACTACCTGAACATCTTACCCCATCATAACAACATTACTGCTGTCTGTAACAAAGAAACCCAAATATTCTGCTTTCATCAAGATAAACACCAAACATCTTCCAGTTTCTGTTAGGTGAAAAAAAATGAATAAGTAAAAAAGTATACAAGAATACTTCCAAGAGACATTACATTCTGATGGTGTCATTTTGGTGTAAGCAACTAAGCAACAATAACTGTTATCATCTTCATTTCCATACCAGCTGATAGTCACTCATACATCCATCTCCCTACAAATGCAATTGACTATCTTCAAGATTGAAAGGCATCAACTTATCTGACATTAAAATCTTATATTCAATTTGTCTTGTTTTTTAGTAAAATGATTCATCTCTTAGCAAGCATTGTCTTCTATCTCTCCAAACAAGAAGCATTTCCACACTTTCATGTCAAATCAGATATATCATTTGCTACTATTCAGTACATTTTTGGTTTTTTAGTTTTTTTAATAAAAATCCCAAAGTTATAGGCTTCAAAGGCCCAGTTCAGTAAAATCTTTTTATGCTTGCTTTATTTTGATGTTTTGAAAAATTATATTTTGAATATAAATGCCACACATTGCAGCAATACAAGCAGATTTTAGAGGAAGAGCTTCATTTACTATTCACATCCCTGCTGTCCTCATGTTTCCAAAGCTTATGTACCCAACCAGCTCAGTGTTACAATGATGTAACACAACCTTGACAAAAGAGCAACCTAAGAGTCAGAGAAATGGTTGGCCAAGATCCATGTGTAAATCAAATACTTGTATCGAGTGGCAGTGATCATCCTCCTCATAGCCCCTGGCAAAAAATATGGAATCACCACACACACAGGATGTTCATCCAGCTTTTTTTTTCCTTCATAGAAAGAAACAAATCAGATATGACACGAAACAATTTTTGTTCAAACTGCTTTGTGAAACATACCTCAAACAAATTGCAATTATTTCAGTTAATGGGATATCTTCTTCGAGATCAAATAGAAGAAAAAATTATGGAGACATCTATAAGAAAAATTTACAATTCCTCTGGCTTTTATGATGGCCTTAATTCTTTGAAACATACACTTCTCTATTGAAGAACAATATTCTCCTTTAAGCTCATTTCAACTTTCTCAAATAGCATTTGACAGATCAGATTTGCAGGAGGGAGACTTGTCACAAACTATTTCTTTAAATTTCCACTATGAATTTTCACTCAGATTGAGATCCAGACTGTATGCTATGTCATTAAGCTGATATGCCTCTTTGTTCTGCAACAAGATGTATTATCATCCTGAAAAGTGATTTCATTATCACCAGACCTATTTTCTATCAATGGGATGAGAATAATGTCCAAAATTTCAATGTACACATGTGCATTGACTGTTATTGGTGATGATTACCATCTCCACAGGGTCTTTACCAAACATGTAACTCTATATCATGAATGAGTGAGAAAATTTGCTTATTTCCTTCAGGCAGTCATTTTTATATTTCATTGAAATAGCAACAGACAGAAGTTCCAGCATCATTGCCTTGGCCAATGTAGACTCATGATTTATCACCAAATATCCCTTTCAACCAATCATCCACACCCAATGACTGCTTCTCTTTAGCCCACTCTAACCTTGTTTTATTGTGATTAGGTGTTAGTATTAATTTTCATTTGAGTTTTTTGTGTGTAAATCCTAATTCATTCAGACACAAACTATGTAAGGAACTGTCAACATGGATTTTTTTCAGTTTGCGAGGCTGACTGGCTGGTTTGTATGTATCATGGGCTATAGGGCTGAAAATTTAAACATTTACTTATTATTAAATCTAGCAAAAACTGTTTGTTTGATTTTTTTAATCTCCCTCACTCAAATGGATTTTTAGTAGGGGGTTGAATTTACAATGTAAGTGAATGCAAAACTGGTCCCTTTGTTTGAGTCCAGCAGCATTCATGCAAGGTTTTTTTTTTAATTATAACTTTTCTAGTGATCACAACCCAACAAAATGAGGGAGAATTCTTTCTTTTTGGGTCACTGAATTTAATCGCCAGTTGTATGCTTTAGACTAGAATCCCTCTAAGCCCATTGTATGATTTTTAAATCCAAAGATGACCTCTAGTGCTGTCTTGAAGCATCTTGGCTAAGGGGTGCAACTCATAAGTAAACTTGACAGGAAAAAGACTAGACGCCTGTTTTGAATTCAACTATTTATTTATTTCTATGGATACAAGACAGCTTATGGAATAATAAGATGGTTTCTGGAATAAGGTAGCTTCATGAAATTGCAGTCAGTTTGACTTGGGTTGGTTTAAAACAACAGAGAAGGAATGTTAACAGTGTGTTATTCTCCAACTTAAGTTCGGACTGCAAGTTTGTGGTCCAATCTGAGTTGGGTCTTCTTTCTTCTTCTCAGCCACATCCTGCTGTCTACTCTGTCCCAAGATTCAACAGCACTCTCCCCTTCGGATTCTCAATGACTCTAAATCTGTGAAATTCTCAGGTATTTATAAGAACCCAGAGAGCTAGGCTTTGGGTGGGGGATGTTTGAGGGTTTTACCAGCTTACATCATACCACCAACAAAACAAATAGGTGTCACACATGCCCTCACTGGGTAAGAGGTGTAGTTAATTTGAATAAGCAATAAAAAAAATTACACGCACATTTTTTCAATTCCAGGGATGAGAAATTTAAACTAAGCTGTAGAATTTTTGTTTTGACTCTTTCCTATCATTTCCTATGATGGCCATCAAGCAGTGACCTTCAGTGGTCAAGGTTCAGAGACAATGATTGGGTCAGCAAAGCCGTCCTCCCAAGAACCAAATGAAACTTCCATTTTCAGATGTTGTTCAAGTTATTCTAACTCAACTTCAAAGTAGGATTTCAATTTCTACTTAATGGTCTCCTTATCTGACACTTTGGTCATTCATACAGCCAATATAATTTTTCTCAATTCCAGCATGTGATGAATTTGACTCTACGCAACTGTCTGGAATTTCATTATCTAATTGTAACCAACTGCAATTTTGTAATTTTATATGGTTGTAAAATCGACACCCCTTGTGGCATCACAATCCATTTTATATTTTTGGTGAAGGTATACATAAAGATTTACCAATAGACATCAAATGGATACCCTGAAAGCGTTACACTTAACCAACTGGCGAAGGGTTGCAGAAACCAGCAAGGAATGCAAGTTCTCAGTGCAAGTGCAAATTACAAGATTATTTTCTCCTCAACATCGAGTGATTCTATAATTGTTTCTTCCAACCAATCTGGAAAAAATGCCAGGAGTTGTATAGCAATGATATAAATTATATAAATCATTTTTTTTAAAGAGAACAAATTATGGAATTTTTTTCAAATAATAGAAGTAATGTGTAGAATTAATTTTAAAATGTTTCCTTATTTAATAAATGATTTTTTAAGAAGTCAGGAGTAAACCTAATGATTTGACAATTAGGAAAAACAACTAGATTATAAATTTTCCATGCATCTTCAATTTCAGATTATACATATTAATTATATAAGGTCCAAAGTTGTTGTAGGGACCACATGATGATATAACATTTCTGCAGAGTTTGGTTCCCTCTAGGATACTTCAAATTCTTTGGCTTCTATTACTTAGAATTTTGGCTTGTGTCCCTCTTTTTGTTTGTCTCTGATGGTATTTCATTTTGATATTATTTTTGCTACATTGTCAATAATTACCTTCAGACTACTTTTGAAATCAGGACAGTGATAAGTTGAACTCTACTTATTATTAATTGAACAGGAAAATCTGTATTTCAATACACACATGCATATGTATATTAGTATGAGAGTGCGTGCGTGCCTCTTCAAGTTTCATTGTCCCAAAATATTGACCTCTGTAAACTTACAAATCTACAATGAAAGAATCTGTAAGTGCTTATTTTATAGAACTGGCTGCCAAATGACTAATGAGGCTAATATGCTATAACTGTGAAAATGGGACAGTCAGGGACTAAAGAGATATTTAACATTAAAAACACTCAACACCATGGTCCACACAATTTCATTCAAGACAGAAATTTTCTTCAGAAAAAGTCATTAAAAAGCAATTGAGCTGAGGTGGTACCCAGTCCAAAGATAAGTCTCTTTGGGTGAACCAAGCGTTTTCCTTCTCTGTGGGTCAGCCAATCAGAAATTCCACAATCTCCCAAAGATTTGCTGAAAAAAGGGCGTGGCTTACACCTAATAAATACTAGATTAGCCAATGAGCGGGTAGAGTTTTTAGGAAACACTAATAGTAGTGATCTGCTATTTTTCATCACTTAGTAAAGATATCCAGTCATTCATTTCTTCTATTCCCCCAAATACCAATTATATGCCTATGTAAGAAGGAGCCATCTAATATTCTTTACAAACTTGATAACACATCTTACAAACCAAAAAAGAAAGAAAAAGAAGAATTTCATAGAAATGGTGTTTGTTACTATTTAATACATGGGAAACCACAACCAGATCCTTATTTTGATCACCACAAAATTGTCTTCAACCTAAGAAAGCTAACAAAACACATTTTTAATCACATAAAGTAGAAAAAAATAGCAATAACAAATGAATATCACTATCCTGACTAAAAAAAGCAAAGTTTGAAAGAATAATGACCATTTCTATACTTTTTACATATAAGCAGTCAAAAATAACAACCAAGGAACAGAAATTGCATTGCACAGTGCTATTTTTGTCTTGAATACATTTTTAATTTAAAATAGAAAAAATAATATTTACAGCTTCACAGCCTGCCTCGAGATGATTTTCAGAAGACTAGAATGGGAAAGTACAGGAATCAGAATAGACAGCGAATATCTGAGTAACCTCAGATTTGCAGACGACGTTACTCTTTTCGCAGAGAATCTACATGACCTCCAACTAATGATAGATGAACTAAATGAAGAGAGCAAGAAAGTTGGCCTACACATAAACTTCAGCAAGACAGAGATCATATGCAACAACCACATTGGAAATAAAAACACTAAGATCAAAATTGAGGACACAGAACTGGAGGAAGTAAATCACTACATCTACCGAAGACAACTCCATGACACCCTCAAAAGAAGAAGAAATCAAGCGAAGAATCACTTTAGGATGGCAAGCCTTAACCTTCAAAAACAAGAAGATCCCATTAATCCTAAAGAGAAGAGTATACAACCAATGCATCCTCTTGATAGTCACTTATGGAGCCGAAACATGGAACCTAACCAAGAAAGAGACCTGCCAATTGAGAACCATGCAACGTGCACATAAAAGAATTATACCCAACCTTACATGGGGAGACTACAAGACAGCACAATACATCCAAGAGAAGACAGGAGTCATGGGCATCATAGAATCCATTAAAAATCTCAAATGGTAATGGACTGGCCATGTTGCAAGAATGGCAGACAACCAATGGACATCGCAACTCATGACATAGATCCCAGAGATCACATGTGCAACCAAGGCCGGCAGAGTATTAGATGGAGAGACGAGCTTGACAAATTCAGAAAGTACTGGCTCTGCGGCACCCACAACAGAGAAGGGTGGCGAATTCTGGGGAAAGTCTACCTCCAACAACAGACGTCGAGAGACTGATGAAGTTTTACTGAATTTTCAGAATAGTTTGGAATAATTTCAGTCAGCTACAGAAGATGTCGATACAGATTTCCTGTACATTTAAGGTCTTCCATATCTTTACAAATGAATCAAAATATTTTCAAATTCATTGCTACGTAGAATATTTTACATTTGAAAAAAATCTCCGAATGCATTAATGTAAAAAGTAATGTGCTGTTATAAAGAAGAAAAGAATGGTTTCTTAACTAATGTAAAAGGTAGAACTTTTGACTACTTTTCATCACATAGACTTCATATAGAATATATATATGTGAGCAGATTTTTGAATTGTGACTTTTACAGTAGAATCACTTGCTTTTGTGTAGTATTTCAATACATTATAAGATTTTGCAGATTTTTGTGTTCTAATGGAGACAGGAAGACATAAGATGTTCAAAAATGGCAATATAAACGTTTCAGAGAAGGTGTCCTGCTATAAAATATATTGACTGGTGTTGACTGATTTACTTCAACTTGGTACTTCCTTCAAATAGTCTAACCAGCAAAACTAGCAACCAATTTATTTGAAATGATTAGGGTTGATTTTTGTTCGATTACATCAAAACTTTCCCTTTCATTTAGTTTGATCAATTATTTCTATCTACTGTAATGGTTCTTAAAATCCCCATCTATAATTCTGATATTTTTGTAGAACAAAAATTATCTTCCTGAAAGTAAAAATGGTGCCAAGTTGGTAATTTACTTCTACAAACCTCAGTTGTTCTTTAAATATGGACTTTTGTTTGCGGAGATGTTGTAACATGAGATCTGAGCTGAATTCTTCATCTGAAGAAGATAGATCATCTGGAACAAAGAATATAAAGACAAACAAATCAACATTCTTATTTGATGCAGCCTTCTCTATTCAATGGCAATACAAAAACTCAGAAGTTTTATCAGCAACAAATTTTTATTACTTTTGATCTGTAAGCGGTTGAGCATTTAAGAAATTTAAAATATGTTCCTAAACTTATACGTAGTGATTAGCTGAATTTTGACCTGAAATTTTCTCTGTATAATGTTTGAGCTATATGATTAATATTCATCACTGAATGAAAATATATATGTGTGTGTGGCTAGCATTTTTCCTGAAGGTCCTGAAATCATAACTGAAAATTTATATCATTCAGTAAATTAATGAGTTAAATGAATCTCCTCTCTTTGCTTATTAGTTCAGAGCAGAATCAATATTAAATGCGTGAATACAGGATGGAAGTGAGCAAACTCTATATCTTAGGTCATTCAACAGTACATAAAAATAATGGTAATTTTACACATTAGTCATGCAACTGAAAAACGCATTTCATTTTTTTTTGTGGGCTCTGATCATCATCAGCTTCCAGTGTCCATCATTGGACAGACTACCAAAAACTTGCCAATCTAGTATAATTCTTCGCTGGATTTCTTTTTCTATTGAGAATTCCATGGAGATTCATTGTCCTAGGAAGATGAAGTGGTCTACTTTCTTCAGCTCTGCATTTTCAATTTTGATCATTGTATCTTTGTCCTCAACAGGTTTGTTGTATATGACATTCATTTTGCTTAAGTTCATAAGGATACCTTCTTGCTTTCTTCATTTGGTTCATCTAGCATTATTCGGAGATCATGAAGATTCTTAGCTAAGAAGACAATATCATCAGTAAATCTGAGGTTAGTAAGGTATTCTCCATCTATTCTGATTACTTAGCGTTCCCAGTTTAGGTTTTGGAAGATCATCTCAAGGCAAGCTGTTAAGAGATTGGGTGAGCTGGTATCACTTTTTCTCACTCCTTTTTCCAGTTGAAAGGGCTCAGAGCCTTTATGTAGCCTAATGAAGAAACTGCTGTGTCGGTAGATCTTTTGCAGTACAGACATACGGGATGTACACCTTGCTGTATCATTGTGTCAATGATTTCGGAGATTTTCACCGAACCAAAAACCTTTTTAAAGTCAACAAATACTACAAGGAGTGGCATTCTATATTCTGATGCATTTGAGTAGGCTTATTGGCCTGTAGTTGTTGAGGTCTTTCAGGTTTACTTTTTTGTATAACAGCATTATGATTGTGATGTTCTGGGACTTTACTTTGAGGCATAAGTTGAAAAGAATTGCTAGTTTCCTAGTAATGACATTCCAGCTATTTTGAGTAGGTTGATGGTGATGTTATCATATCCAGGGGCCTTTCCTTTCTTTCTTTGTTTAATGGCTTGCTTCATTCACTGCAGAGTAATTTTTTGGAACTCATCGATTTTGATTACTCTTGGCTTTTTTTTCTAGTTAAGTTTTCTTATTCATGTAAAATTCCTGGGCACATTTGACAATTCAGTCCCTATCCATTGTCAGGTTTACATTTGCTTCGAGTACATTAGTTATTTGCTTCCTTCCTGTACCAAAAGATTTTCCAATAGTTTTGAAGCCCCTACTTTTCTTAAGAATGCTTTCAATGACTGCTGTTGTGTATCTTCTTTTATTTTTTCTTTGTTTCTTTTGGATGATTTTCTTCAGTTCTGTTGCTTCCATCTTTTCTATTGTTGTCATTGTTGGTGGCTGACAAACTCAATACCCATTGATGTTTATTGGATTAAACTAAAAAAAAAAATGCACTTTTAGCCCAAAAGACTGCAGTAACCCCAACATCTCACCTACGTGACAAGTTCAAAGTAGGGCGAGGTGAGAAACACACAAATATGCAAACCCCATAAAACAACGGATACTTAGATTCCAGTTGGTCAGAATTAACCAGCCTCTTTATTCAACAAAATAAGTTTGCTTTTTAGCAAACCATCAATTGTTAGAATGTTAATTCCTACAACTGTCTGATGAAAGCAGTATCCATTTCAGATTATTACCAAAGTTAAGTAATAAATCTCTACTTATTTACAAGTATGTTTTTTTTCTTTGCAAAAATTTGTGGGTTCTACTAGTCATAAAACAAAAGAATCTCAGCTGGCTCCAGCTGCAAACATGTAATTTGATTTGTTACTACATACCATCACCAATGGTTGGTTGACACAATGGCACACTGACATCAATCACCTGTCAAAATGTCTCAAAATAATAACCAAATTAGACCTCATAAGTGCATCAACAAACACATGTAGATGACAATTGTATTTAAACTCACCAAGAAACAGTTGTGGATCATATGTTAGTTCATTGGAAGATTCACTGGATTCTCCAGGTAGATAAGTCTGACAAAAAAAACAAAAAAAAAAATGAACATTAATCTATTTAATAGTATGTCAACCTGTAACAGAGTAACATTCCCACACCACAGAGAACAGATAATAGTTTAGTTGAAACAAGGGATTTATAAGAAATGTGCTATACAGACAATTGAAATTAGAGTTTAAAAAAAGCTTAATCAGAAAAGTGAACAACTAATAAGTAAGCAGATAAACAGTCCCAGTTAAACATTTATAGAAGTTGAATCGTATGAAGAAGTGCGCAATTGAACTTTGAAGAGTAAAGGCAGCACAAACTAGTTGGCACATAGAGGTAAAGTTTATATCTCTGAAGTGGAAAAGTTAGTCAAATAAATAGAGCAGTGAAGATAAAAAGGCACTGGTTTGTTTAGAAACTCAGGACATTCAACGGAAGGGTGAAAAGAAAAAAAAACAGACAGGTTTGATGAGTCACTCAATAAAAACAGTCACAGGAGCAATGTTTTCTGGTAGCATGCTATGTTGGGGTGATCAATTGAAAAATTGGAGAGAGGTGTGATCAATGAATCAGTTTCTTTTCTTGCCTTTTTTTGGGGCAGTGATCACTAAAAAAAGTCTGAAATTCCCCAAAACAAGCATGAGTGTTCCTGGACACAAACCAAGGGATCAATCTAGCATAAACTCAAATTGCAAACTGAGCACCCCACGAAAAAACTATTGAAGTGGGGGTTAAAAAATTTTCGTCTAAATATAATAAGGAGTAAATATTCCAATTTTCATCCCTTTAACATCATATGTGCGGCCTGTATATGTGATATGGGGCCAAATTAGGACTACAATGGGGCCTACCCCACACATAGTTTTGGGGCACACCATCTTAAAATTATAAGACATCTGAATAGTTAGTTTATATTTAAGCATAAACACAGTTAAAACAGTTTATTGATAGAGAAATTTTTATTAAAACATAAGTATACTAAGATAGATGCAAATATTCAAAATGAAGACTTTTGTCAGGATTTACAGTGAGAAAACCATTCAATAATGATTTCAAGCATCATTGATGAAGGACATCATTTTCAATTAACATCAAAATTAAAGCCTTCAACCATTTGAGTCATTGTTGAACAGGATTGTTTTTGATCAATGATAGTTTAAAAGATAAGCTTTCATCATCACAACTGATTTGCAATGTGAAGAATAGTTGCAGAGTAGTTGAAACATTTGCAAATGTCAAATCAACAACTGGACTATTTCTCAAGTATTTTAACAGAACCTGCAGATTACAATCCAACTTTAAATTGACTACAGATTAAGAGAAATCTACAAACTCATCCTCGAAAGTCTTGCTCTAAGTCATGAATGTATTTTTTCAGCAAGTTACACACATCAATTTTCAGCTGCAAAGCGTCATTCTCCTCTATAGATAATGAATGCAAAATCATGAAATATTTGGTGATAAGCATACTGACAGTTGAGTCAAACTTACTAGTAATTTGTCAGTGATGACAAAAAAACTCTGTACATGGAATTGTTATGCACTTTGAAGATCTGCATCTGATTCAGCAGAATCCACATCTTGATATCTTCTTTGATTTTGCATATTTTTTTGCACAGGTTTATGTTGTACATTTTCCATGAGATTCTTTGCTTCATCCTCCAAGTCATCAGATTTATCAAGAAACTCAGCAACAAAACTCTCAAGTGATGAAAACAATAAGACAGCAATGCTGATATAAATGGTTTTCTGGAATCACTGGAGGATTTTGTTTAGAAGAAGACACAAATGCATTTTCAACAAAGCATATTTTCTCTCCCAGGATTGATGCAGAATCTCAAACATTTCTTCTTTCATCTTCATTATCTGCTATTTCATTCAACATTACATATATGTTGGAGTAAATGGTGCTCAATGCTTTTATAGATTCAAAATGACAATATCAACCATTTTCATTAGGTGCTAATTCCTTTGCAAGTGAATCCCAGCACTTGGTTGATCTAGCTGATTAAGAATGTAATTACTGCACCAAATTGACACTGGCAACACTAACTAAATTTAAAGAATGCGCTTAACATGGAATGTAATCTGCTAATGGATTTTTTAAGCATATTTTGAAATTTCAAGATATACTTTACACACTAGTTGCATAAATATATTGGAAAGATAAGCCCCTATCTATAAACATATGTAAAACTAAAATATATGTAAGTGACACTTAATAACAGGATTTTTGGATAAAGTTCAAATTTCAACACATCATGCTAGAAAGGTTTGCCATTACTGGGTTAGGAATTGATTGTCAAATATTTGATAGAAAATAGAAAAACATTTCATAAGAACTTGTTACCTCCATTATATCCTCAAAATGCTAATCCATGCCAAGACAAAAACTTTACGACTTCAACGACGCAACAGAGTACTGCTTACCAATAATTTTTTTCTTTCATTCAGCTAGTTATGAAGCTCATCATTGATCTATCCTTCTTGGACCGACCAGAGGGTCTATGTTCTGCACAGTTTTCATGAGATTAGAGCATCTTGCTACAGTTACCCTTATCATTGGAAACATCAGTGGCGAACTGTGAAGGGGATCTTCAGAAGAGTTTGCAGAAAAAACAGGTTACCATTAGATGGTGAATACAAAATTCATGCTCTGTAAATGTTTTGTCATTTGCTTTCCTGCTATACAGATTTTCCTTTGTGAAAATAAATATTTTCATTCACCAGCTTAATGTATCAAGTAATTATTTATTAAAGATCTATATCGCTATTCATTTGTGAGCCCTATCAATATCTTGGGCCCTCTGCCATGGCATATTTTGTTCATAGTCTTATCCAGTCCCTGGTATGATATATACATATACATATATACAAACATAGTCAGCAAGCCAGCCAGACTGAAGAAATTTTCGTTGACAGTTTCTAACATTTGAGCAAAGCACTGAATGCTTTTCTTCATCTTCCAACTTTATCTGCTTTTCAACTGTGGTGTGTGTATGAAATTTTGTGCTAATATTATAATGATGCCTTTGAGTTCTTGCATATACATACATTATTTTCAAATATTATTTTATTTCTACAAAGTTTTTATTAGATGTTTGGACCACAAATAGCAAAAGTGGAGGTAACATAGCAATCTTATAGAGATGAATACTCTCTTTAATAGGTCAGAGTACTCTGACATTACTAATGCTTACCTACATGCCAATCAATCTATTAGTGTATAAATGCCCATATTATGACCATGTTTTAGTGTGTGTAACATATTTAGCTATTGTGGGTGATGTAAGGTTTTGTCATTTTTACTCATCTATCAGCTGTCTCATGAGATGATCATAGATTTGAAAAATGGGTGAGAAAAGGTGACAACACTTGATTTTTAAATTAATTTTCATCAAATCCTATTTCTATAACGGCTACTTAAATTTTGAAAGATATTTAATTACAGAATTTAAATTTTCCTGTCAGCAAACATCAGTCATGGCATAATCAAAGTAATTTTGCATGACAAAATAGTGAATCAAAAAGACTAAAATCTGCTTTAAGTACACAAACGTGTTTTTTCCTTTTTTTTTTATGACAAAGTTTGCAATTTTCTTGCAATTAAAACACAAATTAAAACTTCAAAAGATATTCAAATTATTGCAATGTTTTGGAATTTTTGTAATAAAGTCCACGATCATTGCCACAATTTATGTTTTTTGCACCTACATAGGTGTTGGATTATTTACACAATTCAAATTATATCATTTTATTTGGATATATTTTAGGGTTATGTATACTGAATATGAAAGGTGTATCTAGTCAACACACTTAGATATGAACAAAAATATAGCATTAAGAAGCAACAGACACTGGCTTTCATGTACAGTGCTGGAAACCTGGAGTCAGAGTTTCAACACTAACAATACACTGCAGGAATCTTACAAACATACAAGTGCTTGGACAAATTACAAAGAAATAATGGGAGAAACTACCAGGTACAAGAAGAAACCTTTGGAGGCAGTCATCATTGCAAAAGGGTGCACAACAAAATATTATGGAAGGGTTCCAATATTATTGTCTGGGTTATATTTTCTTTTTTTCTCTTTGAAATTACTATATGCAAGATGAAAAATAATGTTTCTTGTTAAATCACATTGGACATCCTATTAAATTATCCTGATGATACAAATTTGGTAGATTTCCATTTATTTTTTATGATATTGTACAGGTCATACAAAAAAATTCAAGGGTGCCAATAATCATGACTAGCACTGTATATAAATTGGTCAGTGCAAATGACATCCTGGTAAATTGACTTTTCCTCTTGGTTGCCTTTTAACAATTTTCTTTTTGACTCTTAGTTTTCTTCTTTTTTTTTAAAGATAGGTTTGCAAGTTTAGAACACTCAAGACCTACGCTTGATACAGCATTGTGGTGTACCTAATGTGTACCCAAGATTCAATGAAAAAACATACACAATACAAAAAAAATGGTTGAATATGAGCACCTCCATGGTATCTGGATGCTAATGTGCAAGTGAAAGAGAATTCATGCATGACTGCTTTGGATGTACTTGCATATGTGGATGTAGCATTACTCAATGTGAATATGTAAGAATTTATACACGTCTCTTTTTAAATGTTCATGTTAAATAAAATATATATGTGTGCGTTTTTGTAGGTCACAAGGGTTCAAGATGAAAGTTAGAAAAAGAGGTACCAGCAAAATGAAACTTTCCAATATCTGAACGCTTGAGGAGACTGAGGTAAACCAGAAACTTGTGCTGTGTCTTGTTACCAAACACCATCCATATTTAGTTGGTTTGTTTCCCCATGAACAACCAGAGACACATCTGGTCAGCACATGGACTTACACACACACAGTGTTTTTTACATATATCCATTCAACACATACATACTGACATGTAAACTCAGTTTAAGTTTGTAAGTATATAATAGAGACACATGCGTGTAGAATACCAAAAGCAACAAACATCAAGAACCATACATACAAGGACACACAGAGAAGAGCATATATATATATATGTGTGTGTGTGTGTGTGTGTGTGTGTGTGTGTGTGTATGTGCACATAATGGGACATGAAAAGACCACAGTGAACTAAGATATAAAATATACACATTCACTGGCCCTTTAAGAGAGTAGGTTGAGAAGAATGAGTAATCATTCATAAAAGCAAGACATGTTCACCAATGATAAGAAGGCAAATGGATTTTAGAAACCAAGATGAAAGCAACATTAAATCTCTATTCAGTAAGAACTCTCAATAGGGATATTTCTATTTCTTCATTTTATGGAAATCCTCACACAAGGAATGCATTCCTATTTTCATTAGACGCACCTGCTGGACTTCTAAATCAGACACATATCTCTGTGTGCATGTGCATGTTCAAAAGAACCTTTTTTTTCCACTCTTTCAGCACTTCTTTGGCAAACTAAGATATTGGCCGAAAGTGATGAAATTACAATAATACATCAACTATCATGAAATTCATCTACGTCTTTGGGATTTACTTTGTTTCTAACTCTTTATTATAATACATGTGCACACACACACACATATATATATATACATACACACACACACTATTATTATACAATATCCGATGTATGATGGGTTTATTCCATGAAGTGCTCAATACATTCAACATTAAGTTGATTTAGAGTAGAGCTGAAAGAGCCGAAACAGGGCAGAAACATAAATGTGCTTGTGTAGCAAATCCTTACTCTATTAAATATACACATATTATCATACTTGTGTAACATATACACATATATATATATATATATATATATATATACACACACACACACACACACACAAATACTAATGTACTTATGTAACATATATACACACACAAACACTATTGTACTTATGTTACATATAAGTATATACACAAACACTATTGTACTTATGTTACATACATATATATATATATATATATATATATATATATATGTATATATATATATGTATATATGTAACATAAGTACAATAGTGTTTGTGTATATACTTATATGTAACATGTTACATACATATATATATATATATATATATGTATATATGTAACATAAGTACAATAGTGTTTGTGTATATACTTATATGTAACATAAGTACAATAGTGTTTGTGTATATACTTATATGTAACATAAGTACAATAGTGTTTGTGTGTGTGTGTGTATATATTTGTGTATATAATAATAATGCAACAAGCAGATTTACTACAACTCTTTTTCATCTCAATTTGCCCTTGATTTTTCCTGAGGAGAACTTCAGAAATACATCTACATTGTAATGTACAGTAGTCAGATTGTCTAGGAAGTAGAAAATAAGATAAAATGTAGTTATACATTACAGGGGATAATAAAAGAAACTGTAGCTTTCACCATTGCAATAAAGATATTTCAGATTTAAAAATTTTATACTGGAAATGGTAGCACATATGCTCTTACAGCTATCAACCAGCCTACTTAACTATAAGTGAAGAAATGTGTGTGTCTGTGTTTGCACCACAATTACTTGATCACTAGCAATTGTGCAATGTTAACATTTGCAAGAAATATCGGTCAGCACACAAGGCAGTGCAATCTTTGAAGTTTTTTGAATCAGTGGTTCTCAAGAAATCATTTACAGTATAACACTAATATAAAACTTGGCAATTTCAGCCATTATTTTTGTTTACAAAAAATTAAGGGGAGACAATTCATGAATTTTGCATCAATTGCAAACAAAGGCAAAATTCAATTGAATTTGATCTGATTTAAGACAACCAAAAACATTTTACAGTTTCTCTTTTTTCTGTTTTGTTGAAGACTTTTTCTAATCTTGTCGCTTTGTGCTTAGGTACTCGACTGTTCAGATGCACTTGTACTTGTTTTTAAATCCATTTTTAATCTCTAATATTGAAGTGCAAAACAGTTAATATATGACATTATGGCTAAAAAAAATTCTCAACAAGTAACAAGAGTTCTCTAGACTTTATAAATGGAAAAATTCCAAAATACCTGGTATATAAAACTGCCATAGCCTGAAAAAAAATGTGAAATATAACAAGTTTGATTAACAAATCAAAAGCACTTTGGCAGGGGTTGTCCACCCCCCCCCCACCCCCCCAGGGGATGAATTTGCTAATTCTGTGCTAGTAAAAGTATTTTGAATTATAATTAAAAATAATAAGTGAAAATAAATAAAAATTGTCTTGTGCAATTATTACACTTATTTGAAATAACAATGCTAAAAACTATTTTAAAATTTCCCCTTTGTTGGTTGCTTTAGGTGAGTGGTACAATTTGAGTAACTGAAACAAACAGGGAGGGGAGTAAATGAGACAAAAAAGGTAGGGAACCCTTGCAGTAGGGCAAACTATGTTTAAAACAAGAAAAAGAAAGGTTACATTTTAAATCTTTAAAACAAGGAACAAATGTATAAGAGGAAAAAATCAACGACTATCAGCTGAAAAGATGAAGTAGCCAGGAAACAAAATGTAGAAAACAAAGGTCAAGACAAGCAAGGAATGCTAATCCCAACTGCATCTGGGCAAGTTGACTCACATATGAATCTTTCATCAAGAATGGATTTTTTTACAAGGAAGAAAGCACTGCAAACGTATCAGTGACATAAACACTCTGAACTTCAAAAAGCTTTAGTAGCAGTAGTTCATTCTGATGCTCACACATCAGTTTTAGTGCAATCAGCCCAAATGAAGAAAAACAGAATTGCTATGGTGAAAATTTTACAAGTCTAGTGGTTATCGAGAGTCAGCTATGCAAGGCAAATCTGAAAAAGATTTCAATTCAACAGCGTTGCTCCACAAAAGTATATATGATGTTCCAGAATTAGTAACTTGACTAAGTAGAGAAAAAAAATAAAAATATGATGTAACAAATGAAATCCTATTTGAGTTTTACAAAAAATTGAGAGAGTTGGGAACGAAAGTCTAGGAACTTATCCCCCCTCTATTTGGTTTGATTTTATTTTGGACGAAGCTGCAGATATAGAATTGGGAGATTTTACTTGACGGCCCTAACATCAAGTGAGCAGATATTTATCTTATTAAATGATGTTATGAGAATGCAGTTTTCCATTAACAAATTTCATGGTCAATGTTACAACGGTGCTATGGATATATCCAGTCATATATATGGTCATACAAGAGTGACCGGAGTTGGAGAGAGAGAGAGAGAGAGAGAGAGCTGTTTATCTTCACTGCCAAACACATAAACTGAACTTAGTAATACAGGATGCAATGAGTAACAACAAGAAGATCAGTGGCTTGTTTTACCAGCATATGGCAGTCAATTCAAGCTGTTGAAACACATGGAGAGATTGATGAGCCAAGACAGTGAAAGATTCTGCAAAGATTTGACAATACTGAAAATGTTTTCTTCCCAACAAAAGAGATATATCAAATGAAATATGTTTCTGTTGTAGACAGCGTTATGGATTGACTCATAGAAAGATTTGACCCCACCAAAACGACCATTCACTTCAGGAAAATTGAACATTTTCTCTAAGGAAAGGAAATCAGCCCAGATCATGTCACCAAACATTTTGTTGATGGTTTGGATGGTAATAGACTCCAATTGCATAGATATATGATGCTTAAGAGAACCATGACGCAGTCACACCAGCTTGCTGATTTTCAGTCTGTTGTCAAATACTTGGGGGAAAGAAAATTTTTTGCAGCAGCATCCCAGAAGTAAGTGCCTGTGACCAGCTGCTCAGCAGAAAAGTCCTTCTCTTATCTCATAAGGTTGAAAACATATTTGCAATCACAAATGACACAGGAACAACTTAATGTGGTAGCATTGATGAATGTCCATAAAGATGTTGTGGAAAACATTTCCATTCATGATTTACTGGATGATTTTATTTCAAAATGATCTGTGAGAAAGAACACATTTTGTCTGTCTAAAGCTTCACTGCCTTTTTATTAGAAGTGATAGACTCAAAGCGATAATTCAGACAATGTTTTTGTCAATTCCTATTTAAAAGGAATGAAAATAATACAATCCTTTCAAAAGAATTTTTATCAGTAATACTGCAGTTCTGTTACACATCTATGGGTTGAGTTTTTTTTAGTATTCCACTAGACATAAAACAGAAGAATCTCAGCCAGCTTTGGCTAAAAATAAGTAGTTTATTTTTTCCTACTCACTGCTATTATATTAGCATAATGGTCAGCGCTACCATATCAGGTTTTGTTCAAGTCTTGTTTACTATCCAAATAGTAAATTTGCATATTTTAAATTACTCTCTGAACAACCTATAAGGGTGAAGTGGTGAGGGGTGGTAAAAGAGAGTGAGCTAACAAAACTAAAAGCAATGAAGGAGAGAAACAATACAAAATAATGGAATAGAGATATGTGACAATCTGTACAGCAAGGAGAGATCCATGAAGAAAAATGTGACAGAGATTTCTCAGTGAAGTGAATCTTTGTTGCAATCTTTTTCAACTGATAACCAGGTCTTTAAATCAATCAATCTTATTATTCTTCATCTCACAATATATTTTCATCCACAAACCTATCAATGTATGTGAATACATATTTAAATATACACTTTTAGACACAGGTTTAATTATGTATATATGTATAGACATATATATATATATATATATATATATATATATATATATATATATATCAGCACAATGCCAATACATCTGCATATATATATGTATCTAAATACCTGAGCACATTAATATATCTTATAGACAAATACACACATTTTTATATATCTATATACAAATTTATGTTGTATAATCTTTTCAAAAACATTCATATCTCACTCCACTCATAGTTACAAATGCACTGATATTCATGCTGGTTTTAAAAAATACTGAAAGTTATGTTTATATGCTCCCTCCAAGTGCAAATGTGTTTGTAGAAATCTAAAAATCAACATTTCACTTCACATTTCTACAAAAATGACTGTATCAAGTAGATCACTAAAGTGAATACACATTTCCAATTCTGTTCAAAGTTTTACAAAAATAATTCACAACAGACATCAAAGGGTAAATCCAATTAATGACTTGGGATGACATAAGTCCTACTACATCCCATGGGCACACACTTATCACTATACCAGAGTTAGGATGGAGTATAGCTCTCAAACAACACTATTATTCATTTTAACAGTTGTAAATTTACTACATATTCAAAGCACAAAATCTACTATTGCTTCAATTGATACCATACCACTCAGTTTAGTATGAGCAACATATGCAAACCTATTTTTCACTTCCAATCAAAAGCCCATTAGTCAACAATCACAACACACATCACAATTGTCTCAAGATATCCACCTTATAAAGTTCTCAGTGTGCAAATATGTTTTAAATGTACCAATTTTCTATACCAAACTGAACTTAATTAATTTTAATTATTTTCAACATAAATGTTGATTCGTTCCTATTACAAATCAACCTTTCAATGGTCTTAGGTTTTTTTTCCAAGAGTCTAACACAAATATCTGACTCATAACTATATGATAATCTAAAGGAGATAACAAAAATAGATTTCATACATCAACCAATGGATAGAACCCAAGAAATCAGTTCATTTAGTGTCAGGAATATTCAAAGGTTCATGTCATTCTTCTGGCTAAGATAAAAACAATTTTAAAGTTTATACAAATTTATCTTGGATTTTTCCAGTGTATTTCCAATTGTAGAGGGTTTGATTCAGCCAGGAACATAAGAGAAGATTTGCAAATCAGATATATTGCCATGGCCAAGTTCATCATATTCAAATTATAGATAAAAACATTTCAAACCGGAATTCAAAGCAGAATTTCAGTGTAATTTTTTTTAAATATTTTTTAGGGTACATATTCCAAGAATTCAGTTGGTTAGTGCTAAATTTCACACTAGAATTTTATGAACTCTCCTAAAAGCTCAATAAAACAAAAGGCCTCATTCACTAGAGCAGAAGATTTTTTTTATAACTACCATTGATACATGAAAGGGATAATTTCAAAGAACGATTTGCTCCAATCTCAAAACATAAGAAGTTGCATTATGTATACCGAACTGTCAGTTCAGTCTTTATCTATTTTGGTACATTTGTCAAGGTTTCTTGAGAAAAGACTTATCTAAGTCCATGATTTCCTATTCATATCTGATATGAAACAATGTTTCTTAACTTTGATTTTCAATTTTGAACAAATATTATAGAATAGCATGCATCATGTTTGAGGGAAGAAAGGAAATTGAGAAATAAATCCAAAGATAACACTACTAAGCATTCAAGTAAAATTCTGTGACAAATATTTTTCAACGAATGACAAATGATAAGGGAATTTTATTGAGCAATCTGCTACCTTAATTGAGTACTTGTAAACTGTCAAATTGAATTTTTTCCACTCAAATTCTTTCAATTCAATGCAAGTCACCTCGAGGTAACAGAACTTCAACTTAGCTTTGATCAACAAGAAAAAAAAAATCAAGATATTATACACGAAGTGTTCAAGTTTCAATTACAATAACACCTCCTCTACTAGTCATTTATATAACTTTTTAATAAAATGAAACAAACTATGAAATAAGTAGCAATAATGATAGATTTCATAATATCCAAATATGCAATACTAATACAAGTTGAGTAACCCTTATCCAAAATGCTTGCAACCAGAAGTGTTTCGGATTTTTGAATATTTGAATATAAATAATGAGCTATCTCAGGTATGGGACCTATAAAGTAAGGGGAGCAACCTTTTATTATCTAGGTTATCACCCTCATAATTTGAATTTTAAAAATCCACTCTCAAATTACACAATCAAAATCTCTATTTTTAGCTTTATGCATTGTTTTGCTAGTCTCTGTTATCTTATGTTCATCACTTTCAGCATAGAACTTTAAAAGTCTTTCCTTTTGTTTTTTAAGTCATAGATGGTGGTTATTCCAACTATATATTCTTCTGTAAGATGTTTCATATTAACATCTCTGTCCAGTTTCTCCAGTAGCTTAACTCTCTGCACAATAGATAAACATAAACACTTTTTCTCTTATCACTGTAACTCAGACTTATCTGCAGCCTTTTTTGACATTTTCAACTATATCTTTGTATGGATGAGAAAATAAGTAAAAAATACAGTGAATGAATAAATGTAGGCCTGGCAGAGACAATAATTTGTTTTGATTGGGACTTATTTCATATTTAATTGTTTGGGATGGAAATATAATTTTATCTTTCTCAAGAGTGAAATAAAGATAACCAGGCTTTTAATTTTAGTTTTTTTGCTGTGCCTTGCAGTGCAATGAATGTCACATCCATCAGTAGCATATTGAGAAAAATGCTAAACATCAAAACTCATAAAATTATATCTCTTATTACTTAATGGGTGTAATCTGTGGTATGAAATAAAAATAAATAAAAAGCAATAGAGGAACCAGCGTAAAAATCAAATAAAACATGGAAGCCGTGAAAAGAATCCTCCCAAATATTGCTTCAGTTAGGGCATTTTATGTAATATAATAAGAAATGTCCACGTTCCATATTGGTGACATTGAAGTAGTAATTTTACATATTGCTAAAAAAATACTTATCATTTTAAACATCAGGATCATCTTTTTTTCTCTTTAATATTGATAGAGAACTGGTGTAATATATTCAACAATGAGGCTTGACTACAGAAGGTCATGGTTGTACACAATGTAAAAAGTTTCATGTATACTTGTGATTATGTGGCTTTAACCATGAAAATGTCTAAAAAGTTACCAGCTAGCCAAAATGAACTAAGAAATAGGCAGAGACAGAAAGGAGCAGATACCATTTAAGTCCCACTGTCCTTCAGTGCAGTTGGAGTTGGTCAGACAAAATGGGTTCCTTGTTTGACTGAAGAAATTTTCACATCTGTCCAACTCTTTTGAATAAAGTGAGAACTCTCAACCAAAATGACAGAATTCCAAATTGCAATCTTACCATTAGACCAAAATAACTCTGGCCTATGAAATTGGAGTACCTCATCATATTGGTTTTATTATAATTGGTAATGTGACTGACTGTTTTAAAAACTAATATTTTATCACACTGGTAATATTGTCATTGCACATTGTTCTGGTTGATATTCTCATCCCTATTGGAATATTAATCTGAATAAATCTTAGAATGATCAACAAGAGCATGCAGTCAAAAGATGAAAATTAATTTGTAGTAGTTACAACAATGTAGTGCAATACTTAGTATTATATTATATATATATATGTATATAAAATCAACAATAAAATTGTACAAAAATAAAATAATATAGTTCAAGAAAAAATGCAAATAGCTTCCACTAAAAAATAAACTTCTTTTAGAGAAAACAATCCTCATTTGTAATAGTTTGTTCCTATTCTCCATATTTTAGTCAGCCTGCATCCTTCTTCATATGAATTCCTTTAGTGCAGAGTCTGGTTTGGTCTGGTCATCTATTGGAAGACCATATCATGTAAAGTAGATATCTTTTTTTATCTTTTTTCTCCTAATGTATGACCTGTATGTGGCTCATCTATGCTAATAAATATCAGGGTGTCCACCTACATGGGAGTACAGACAAGAACAAACAGACAGACAATTTGCTCACAAATATTCAAATGGGAGGAGCAGGGGAGAAAAAGAAAAAGGAAATGGAAATAATGGAGAAGAAGAGGAGAGAAGGAAAAAAGCCAAGAAGGAAAAGAAAAAACAGAAGAGGGAAAAAGAAAAAGGAAAGGAAAAAAAACAGAAGGGAGGAAAAGAAAATGGGAAAGGGAAAAAAAAAGAAGAGAGCAAAGAGAAAAGAAAAAGGGAATGAAGGAAAAGAAAAGGGAGGGAAAGGGAAAAGAGAAAAGGGAGAGGGAAAAAGAAGAAGAAAAAAGGAGGAGGAGGAGAGAAAAGGAGTTGAAAAAACAAAGATTTCAAAGACACCGCCATTAATGCAACAATTCTGGATATGATTGAGTAATTGAAAAGAATCATAACAACAGAATATAGTCCCCAGATTAGATTATAAGCAGAACAAGAACATTAATATGACTAATGACAAGTTCACCTGAAGAAACAATAGGGTGGGGAGGGGAAAACAATAAATGATCTATCAAAAAAAGAAAAAAAAAGAAAACTTCAATGTTAAAAACAACCCAACTAAGATTCTCACACAAAAACATTATACAATTTATTTTACTTACTTAGAAAAAATTCTATATTGTTTTCTTTTACTTGTGGTTGCTTTAAAAAAAATCTAAAATCGCCCTAATGGAAAAGACGAAACTTGATGCACTGTTGTTGCTTTTAAAAGGGTCCAATTTCAGGTTTCCCCAATAAAAGATGGATTTCCACTTCAGAGAAAAAAAAGAGAGAGGGAGTGAAAGATGGTAAAATTATCAAAGTGAATTATCTGAGTGAGCCATCATATCACACACACAAATAGTTGGTAGTGGGGCAGTAGATATTTACAGATTACTGCAAGTGTGAGTGTGGTGAGAGGGTTTATATGAATTTATGTATATTGAACAACCATAACCATCCTTTTTTTTATATGTGCATGTGTTTGTTTTTGTGTTTATGTGTTTGTTTACTTGTTTGTTCTAGCATTCCTGGCCATACTGTTTTATCTATAGACTTGAAAATTGTCATCAGTGCTCCACTAAACTCCTTTAAAAAAAAAAATTTTTCTAATTTTTTGTCAAAAAAGTTTTTTGACCTTGTTTGAGTTTTATTCTGATAATATTCTTTAAAAATGACATCTAAATTCTCCAGAATCTAGATGTTTTCCAGTAGAAGCCATCAGTGATGTCATAAATAGAATTTATTCTGACCATATTTATTCTTCAATGGAATTTTTCACAGGACTCCAAATTTTGACGCTACGGTTATTCAATTATTGACTGGGATGACTAGCACTTGGTAAATATACATTCAATTAACATTTGAACTCTTGAAATTCTAAGTTGTATTTTTCATTCTATCTAGAATAAAAGTCCACTTTTACTCTTGATAGAAAATCCTTTTCCCCTTCTCTTGCCAGACCTGTTACAATGCTTAGAAAGAATCGATTCTCACTTGTAACTATATTTTTTCCTGGGCAAGTTAAATTTTAAACATGGACAGGGATAATCGAATAATCACATGTATTGCATTGCAAACATTAATTTTTTGAGTTTGATTAGTAGAAACCTGTTGCTTAAAAATTCATGGAACTTTTTAGTTAGTCCCCACCAAAAGCTAACACCCATAATTCTAAAGTACAACCCCCATCCCCCAAATCAAGCCTTGCTTACCAAAGGGTGAAGGGTTTGGACCTCATAGTCAATAAAAGTCCAGGCAAACTAGCCCACAGTTTATTGCAATAACTTCTTTTGTACAGCAGGCTCAAACTGACAAGATGCAAGTAGACAAGTAAACAAAATTTTTTTTCCAACACTATATCATGTTTTCTGAACAAATATATATATATATATATATATATATATATATATATACATATATATATATATATATATATATATATATATATATATATATATATATATATACGCACACACACACGTAAATATATTGGAAAGAGAATTTAATCAGCATCTGCTGGAATAACTATTGTAACGTTTTTTGGAGAAGAGATACAAACTAACAAGATACACCATTGGGAAGCTGACAAAATTTTCTTTCCAACAATATATCATGACAACTGTAAGAATATTGGGTTTTCTGACCCCAAACAACTTGGGGAAATCAAAGCGGAGATATCTTGTGATATGGCTGCCATCTTGGATTTTCAGTGTGGTGTTCTAGAGACTTCATAGAAATGCATTAGAAATAAACTATGTTTTGATTTTTTCCAATTTTGAATCTAGTTTGCCTGGACTAAAAAGGGTAATGGCAATTGTTTTATGTAAGTCTAGCTCAATGTTCCCATACAAAAAAGACTGCATTATTATCCACTGGTAACAGAATTACTATTAAAATATCTTCTGAATAAACCTTTTTACACCACCAACCCCATGGAAAAGTAGTGACAGGTATGAAAACAAAAACCCTTTTTCAAACTCTAACCCCTAACAGGAAAAAATCTTTTTAATTGGGTTCTGGATTACAAGACTGATTGTTTGAGAGAATTTTTTTTACAAGCCAAGTTTCTACTAATTCAACTTGAAAAATCAACATTTGCAGCCATTGAAGCAGTAAATGTAATTATTTGATTATTCCTGTTCATCAATTCAACTTTCTTGTCATTTTTAATTTTGCTTGCTGTATTCTTTAAATAGCTTGTCTTGCATTTTGATTTGCTTGAAGTAATCTTTAATTTGTAGTTTTTGATTTGCTTGCTCTAATTTATGACTTGCTTGGGAAAGGTATAAACCAGTGCTTTTTCTGAAGGAACAGCAAGTTTGATTATGTTGCTGCAGCAGTTTGTTGATTTGAGGAGCAAGGGATGACATGAAGTAAAGCAGTATTGTATTGTGAAAACACTACATGTTCTAGTAATTTATTCTTTAGTACAACTCTATTACTAAAAAGAAATTTCTGATATTCAATCTATTTCTATTTACTTATACAGTATATTTAAGTCCTCTCAGTCAATTATAATTTCTTTTAGTGAAAAATATAATAGTCAATTAATTGTAGACCACACATTATTCTAAACATTCCTATTCAATAGGGAGGGCTGAAAAATAATGGGGGGGGGTAGTAAAAGAAAAAATAGGGGGGATCCCAAAACATTGGGGGAGTTTGAAATTCATAGAGAACTTTTGGAAATATCATAGTGTGTACATATAGCTACGAGGTGACTGTGAAAAATTCCTGGATCTGCCCCAAAATGATAATTCTTCTTCCTTAGCTCATTGCCTACCCTTCCACAAGATTTCATTGAAATCTTTCAGTGGTGGAAGGGTGACCACTGTGAAAGTTGAAAGCCAACCTGAAATAGATGTCATCCACTTCTGAAAATTGCTCTAAAATGTTCTGTGCAACACTTTTTATATACTGACTTTACTCACATGATTATCACACAGTGAATTTGCTTTTTATTTTGCAAATAACAATTTCTGTCAAATCTCATCTCAGTGTTATTTCTGATTCAATGAAAATAAACTTTTGAATCATTATATTTTTGATCTACCATTCAGCAAAATATAGAAGGCTAAAATTTTCATTGTGGCTTGAAAAGTGCCCCATCCACAACTGCTTCTAAAACATCTACAAATAGTGGCACAATATTTCCCAGGTCACACTACTACAGTCTGTAGTATCTCTTCTTTCATTTTCTCTAGTCAAACTATTTACTAAGAAATGTTGTCAGCTGCGAAAATGAAACTGGGAAATGATATTGACTGGTAAATAGTTCAACCAGGAGAATGAAGGGCAAGATATTGCTGGCAAGTGAGATCAGGAGAATGTGACAAGGAAAGGTTGTGAGATTTCTGCAAACAGAACCACTGACTAGTTAAGTGAGTATATGCTCATTTGTATGTTATAAATATGGATCTAGGTTTCAAATATGAAGATTTTTAAGAAATGTGCTTACCTGATGGTAACCTTGGAGAGGCCAAGAATCCATTTTATTTGTGTGTTTTGAGGATGTTTGCACTCTCTGAGACTTGCACAAGTCATCATACAAATCCTTGGTCTCCAGGTGAAGAGATTTATTTTCTTTTTTTCGATTTACTCTTAATCTTTGTCCATGGAATTTATCAGGCTTCACAGAATTTCTCTTTTGGGTTTTTAAATTTTCAGTTTTTTTCTCCTGAAGGGATAATGGAGAGTTAGAATCCAAGTTGCTACAATGGGGTTTTTCTGCAACTAGATATTTATGATACTTAGTTGTTTTGCCTCTTGACAATTGGTCGGACCTCTGATGGGATGCAAGAGGAATAGTCTGATTCTCAATGTTGTGGGATAGACATTTGCAGGGTAGATTATCACAGTCCATATGGGAGCAAGCAGGTACTTGACTATTATGGTTATCTAACTGGCCATAGTGAGGGCTATGTGAACCTGATGTTTGATAATGCTCAGGAGATGTCTGAACTTCCACATTTACCTGAACAAATCAAAGAAAGAAAATATGCAGAAATTACTCTTTAGCCTGAAGAAAATAAGCAAAACAATAATATAATCAACATTAGAACTGCAAATGTTTGACACTTCATTTAAAGAAGAGAATGTTACATGGGTCTGTGAAGAAGGACTTATTTTCATTTAGTTGTTTAGAACAAACAAGGCAACACACGGATACAAAAGAATTGTTTTTCTTTTATCATCAATTAGACTGGAAAGGTGCATATTCTTAGAAATTAGGTAGTTAAATCAAGACGAGAGAGAAACACAGTTTTATGTTTTCTTAAACTTATAAACTCAATTTTAATCTCTGGACATTTGTAAAAAGCTAGTCAAAAAATTAGAGTATGTCAGTTTATTCAACATTTAAAGATAAAATTTTCAGATGCTGGTATGAAAGCTTCTTCTATTTTATCAAATCAGTTTTAACTGGAAAACTATAATAATAACATTGACTATCAAATAATAAATTTAATATTTGGTCCATCATCTACTGCCATCTTTTAAGCAAATCAATTTTAACTGGAAAACTATGATAAAAAAGATACTTGTATTGATTGACATAAAAATTTGGTTTGGTTCGTTGGTAAAAATAAAAGACATTTTTTTCATTTCATTTTGTTTCATCATTAACTACCATCTTTCAAGCAAATTCAAAATTCTATCCTCGTAGAACTGCTCTAACTGCCTTTTGCAGTTTTCCAGGGAATTGAATTTTCCCCCAATAACAGAATTCTTTAGAGACTGGAATAAAGGCAAACCTAAAGAGGCAATAACTGGTGGATACAACAAATAAACAAAAACTACCCAGTCAAGCTGTAACAATTTTTGCCTGGTCACCCAAGAAACATGAAATCTAGTATTATCCTGATTGAATATTATGCCTTTTCTATTGACAATTCTAGACACTTTTCATTAATAGCTTTATAAAACACATGAATTCAATAATCACCAAAATTTATCTTTGTCAATATGATATCTCAAAAAGTTCTCAATGGATTTCAATGATATTCTCTGAAAGAGTGGACAATAGGCTACGAAAGGGCTAAATTTTGGGGGCCCATCCATGCACAATTACTCCTCCCTGACAATAGTGATGACAGAGGTATGTGCTTCAGGAGTGCTTTCTTGTTCCACCAACAATACAACAAAGTCAAGACCTTGCAAAAGACCCCCAGTACGATGAGGGGGGGGGGGTCATTGGAGACTTCAAAATGGTGGCATTCCTGTTTGATATCCAAGATAGTTTTATCAAATTTAACTGCTATGGGACAGCAGGGAGCCCTTGTTGCACTACTAAAGGCAGGGTTAGCCACAGTGGCCTGAATTCTATGTTTGGATGAACAGCAGCACATTGGGGCCACTGGTTGACCCCTCGAAAGTGTTGATGCTACCATTGATCATTATTTTAAGCCCTACAATACAAATTGTTACAACTCTAGATAACGAGTTCGCAGCTTTCAAGTACTTCCTCTAAGATGTCTGAGGCAAAAAAGGTAGATTACAAAATATCAATGTTCTGGTCACAGAAGCAAAGTTTGAAGGGAATAATAGCCATTTTCAATACTCTTTAGATACAATCAATCAAAAAATAAGACTTATTATCTAGGAACAAAAAAAATAGTTTTTAAAAAGTTGCACATGGTTATCTTTCAACTAATCATCCACAGAAAGTCTGATATAGATCAATGCTTTCAAGAGATATCACTTAATACACTCATTCACCCAGTGAATTGATTAATATTACCTTCTCTTTCTGAGATGAAAAGATCTTTTGACAATGGGATGACTTTTCAATCGCTACCAAATGATCAGATTGGTGTTGATTAGCCTCAGTTTCCAGAGGATTGTGTTGATGCAGAGAATATGGTTCCCGGTAGTGAGTAATAGTTGGAGATTGGATATTTAAAGCTGAAGGTCTCAGTAAGGAAAATTGGCAATCTGGAATTACTGAGATCTTTGAAGATGTTGCTTCTTGTGTGGACTGTGGAATGTATTCTTCTTCTGGAATCATTTGAGGTTGAATGGCAACTCCGGATTTGGGGTGCTGTGAGATCTGAATATTTGGAACAGTTGGAGTGTTAATGAAAGTTTCTGTTTGGGAGTACCGTGGCACTTGCAGACTCGCATCTTGTGGTAGTTGGTTCTCTAATACAGTGAAGTTAATTTTAGGTGAACTCCTCACTTGCGACGTTACCTACAGAGATTAAAAGAAAAAACATCAAGAACAAGTGAGATTAAAGTGAAAATATTCATGAGAAAAAAAAGCTGCACTCCAAAATAAATAATTAATCACAAAATCACTTGGGAAATACAAAGTTTTTCTAACAATTTCTAAATTTCAAATGACAGGAGAATTAGATAGAATGACAAATCTCATCAAAACTGGAGTTACTAATCTGAAACCCAATAAAATTTCTGGTTAAGTGATCTACAAAAATCCAACTGATTTTTTTAATCACTAAACCAGATATCAGGATTGATATAGATATTATAAAGAAATGGATATATAATCTGATAGAATAATAATAGATGCATAATTTTATTTGAAAATCTAATTAAACTGACCTCCCATTATTACAGTGAATGTGTCAGTTAGCCTATAGAGCATAAATAGAATAAACAATTAAAGAAATAGGATGCTGCAGGGATTGAACTTGTGAACAATAAGAGGCCATCTTGACATGACACTATTCTTACCATTGAGCTAATAGCCCACTGGCAAGTCAGAGAACATAAAGCAGTTGGAGTCCAAATCCACTTATGTAATGAACAGTGTGATTTACTTGGTTCTCTGTTCATAACCATGAATTCTTCCACTTAAAGGTAATAAGTTTGCTGATGAAATATCTCCTATATTTTAAACAATGAACTCTTCTAGTGATATCAGAAAAAAAAACGCAAACAAACATTTGATTGAATTCAAAAACTGGTAATCCCTGCTTTTTGAAAGCCACATTTTTACAGAAAGGCAAAAAGCCAAAAAAGCATTCAGTTTTTGTTAGGGAGTGAACCATTATAGAGGCAACATACACACTTCCCACCACCACAACCTCCAATGACTCAGCTTGAAATAGCATCCTAGCCATTTTGGATGTCTGGGGAGGCACAAAAGTTATTTCTCCATATATATCAATGGTAATTGATTTTTTTTCTTTTTGCCGTTTTGTCTTACAAATGGCTTTCATAAGAACGCACTACTTTTGATTAGGGGGAAAACGGTATAACATTGAAGGGGAGTAACCCTACAACAGATTGATGAGGCATGTTGCAATATGTACCGTTTGAATGACATGATACATCTGAATAGCAATAGCAGATTATAAATCAATCTCAGATTGACACATACAAAGTTTAAACCAAATTTTCCACCTATTTAGATAGCACTAAGTAGAATTTAAGATAAGAAAGACTCAGTTACAGCTAAGATAAATACTATACAAATATGACCAGCCCTTTCGACACACAAGATGCATAAAATGAGAAAATGCAAATTTAACAACCTGACGTTGGGTGAAAATTCTAGGCGCAAATCCTTGCTCTTCAGACTTTGCCTGTTCTCGAGCAAATTGTATCCTTCGCTTGATTCTCCACTGATAAAGAATATCCTTGTTCAGGTTAGACTTCCAATATTGGCTAAATGGTAGATCAGATGCATAAGGATTCAAAAGTTTATTTTCATTGCTATCTGAAGAATCAGAAATAATATTGAGATGAGATTTGACTGGGTAAAAATAGAAAAAAGCAAATGTACAATGAGATAATTACTAAAATCAAAGTGAGTAAAAAAAAGCGTTAAACATCATTTTAGAGCCATTTCCAGAAGTTTACATCTATTTCAGGTTAACTTTCAAATTTTACAATAGCATAAGCATTCAGATTGATAAGATTACACAAGTTGATAAAAATGACCAAAATTTGTTGACACCTTCATTTTATTGCAATGATCTTATGACATTCATGAGAATAATAATTGGAGAAAATTCTGCCATGGAAATTATTTGTGTCCAAAGTATAAAACTGAATAATTTTTTTTTTTTTTTCCAAGTTGTTCACATGATGTAATAATGGTTTGTAGTAATTTGCATTACTTTTTTAGACAAATCACATTCTAACAAATTATCTTTTCTTATTAGCTGCTAAAAAAAAAACAAATTCTCATTAAGATGCATTGCTGACTTTGAGTTGTGAAAGAAAAAACACCCGTTGATGTACAACTGAATCAAATACGTAAAATTTTCTCGACAGACGGACAAAATAAAGCGATTGCCTTCTCTGCACTCCCATTTAAGAGATTTTTTTCTATCATTTTGTACTTTTATTTCAAAATCTATGCATAAGATAAAATTCCTCTTTTATTTTGCAATTTATTCAATTTATAGAATAATAGAGATTCAGGTCATTCAGTTATATGCATGACAATAGGGCCTGGGCATAGGGTGTTCAGATAGAGGCGTTATATATATATATATATATATATATATATATATATGTGTGTGTGTGTGTGTGTGTACACACATACATAGATAAAAATCATATCTATTTAGCACTGATTAGCTGATTACCAGCTAATCAGTGCTAAATACATATGATCTTTATATATTCATATCAGTTGCAATTTATAATATGTGCTATGTATGGACAGCTTAAAGTTTCTATTTCTATAAAGATTTTTTTTGGCGATGGGTGGAAGCTCAAGGAGGATTGGCTCCTTGAAAGTTGCCCTCCAACATTCAGTGATATTTACCACTAGAAATGCAATCTGTGAACTACTATTCATAAAGCTTTTGCCCCCACCCCCTCAACTCAATGAGCATTATCAAATACACTCCCTTTTCAACTGTCTCTAGAGGCATAGTTGTAGAAGGTTCAGCAGAGGAGGACCCCCTGTCACAATTACTATATGCCTTTGAATAAAATCTTTCTAAAGAGTTATACTAATCTAAGTAAAGCTAAATGAATTAAAGATATTTAATCAGAATGTGATCTAATGAGAAAAAAGCTTACAAAAACATCTGGAAGTCTATCACTTTATACCAGAATGAAGGTAAAATTGGTAAGAACTACAATAAAGATGACAAGTGATGCTCATGAAAGTTATTTCCAAAATCAGCAAATGATTATGAGACACACAAAATACAGGCAAAATGAAAGTTACCTGGAAGATTCACAAAGCTTGGTTGAAATAATATCTCTTCTAAACTTTCATTGGTCCCTGATGACCTCCCAAGACCTTCAGTACTCACCAGAAAATCAGAGGAATCAACACTAGTATCACTGAAAGGGTAAAACAAATTGAAAATTTACTCAAATATAAACATACATAAAGTTGTCTATTTTATAAGATATTTTTCTAACAACCAATAGAATTTGCCATATTGGTTCTTTTGCAATTTCAGTATGTTTCAGCACTGAAGTTTTAAAATAAAAGTATTCAGATGAAAAACCCCAAAAAACCTTTAAAAAAACTAGACAATGTGGTAGGCTTCAAAGCTGTTTCAGATCACATGACCAACGTCACCATACAACTCAAAGAGGTACAAACTGAATATCATCCAAGTCTATGCTCCCACTTTGCGATCAACCAAAGGAGAAATAGATTACTTCTATGATGACTTGAACTCCCTACTGTTTGATACTCAAAAATACTTCAATGTTATCATGGGAGACTTCAACAAGGACAAAGAAATGAGCATTATGTTGGCGAGTTCAGATACAAAATACAGAACGAGAGAGGTAAACTTTGCAACCGTGAACAACTTCAAAATCATGAATACATTCTTCAAAAAGAAACCCAATAGAAAATAGACTTGGAGGAGCCCCAACAACAAAACCAAGAACAAAATAGACTACATTCTAACAGTCAAAAGCAACACCATCATTCAAGTCTAAATAAACTAAATAAACATAGGAAGCGATCACAAAATGGTAAGATGTAAAATGCAAGTAAACACCAATAAAGAACTCAGAAAAAAACATTCCACACCAAACTGCAACCGCTAAATGCACCAAATGAACTCACTAGATCCTTCAAGCTAGAATTGAAAAAACAGATATAAAATCTCTACTGAAGAGAACAACACTAACATCAATGAACTCCACAGCAAAATAACAACCTCTCTAATAGAAGCTGCCAATATATTTAAACCAAAGAGCACAAACCATTAGTAAAATCTCAGACAAATCCACGGAACTCATCAAAAAGTGCAGAAACCTCAAACCACCGACAACAACAATGGAAAAAACGAGGAGACCAAACTGAACAAAACAATCAAAAAGAAACTAAGAGAAAACAAAAGAAGATACATAACAGCAACCATCAAAACAACTCCAAAAAAAAACAAAAAAAAAAAACATCAGGGCTTCAAAACTATAAACAAAGCTCTCAGTATATGACAGAAACAAATAATTAGCATACTCAAAGAAAACAGAGACATAAAAAGAGACAGGATTGTCAAACATGCCCAAGATTTCTACCAAAAACTCTACTCTTCAAGACACAGACTACTAAACACCGAATAAGACACAAACAATCACTCCAAGGACTTCCAAGAAGTTACACCATGGGAGATAAAACAAGCCATCTAACAAACAAACAAAAAAAAAAAAAAAAAAAAGGAAAAGCCCCTGGATCACACAACATCACCATCAATCTACTCAAAAAAACTGGTTATATTGTCACTAAAAAACTAGCTATTATATTCAACTTATGTTTAAAACAGAGTAAAGTCCAGGAAGACTGGAACATGGCAATCATAATGCTTTTATATGAAAAGGAAACCTGAATGACCTCAACAACTACACATACAAGCCTACTTAACTGCATCTACAAACTTTTCACAAAAATCATCACCAATAAGATCACTAAAACACTAGATGAAAACCAACCACAGAAATAAGCAGGCTTTAGAAGAAGATACTTGACCATGGACCATGTCCATTCAATGAAGCAGCAGAATATGAAATGCCACTTGCTGCATTTGTAGACTTCAAGAAGGCTTCTGACTCTGCGGAAATTCCCATGGTCATGAGGGCCATCACTTTTTACCAATTTTGTCATTAAGAAAATAAGGGGTAGTGGGCGGAACACAAACATATCTGGACTACGATACTTTCACTGCTTCTACTGATCTGTTTCTCTGATAAAAACATGATATGCAACAACAAAAAAAATTGATTTTATAGTAAGAAATCTGTGTGCCATTCATAAGAAGATTGAAGAAAATTCTGATGAAAAATTATTTGTTCAGAACCGAATATTGAATATAACTGACTTCAAATGACCTTAACGGTAAACCTCACATAGTTCATGTCACAAGTTGATATTTCGTACGTATACATGCCAAACATTAAGTCAATAAGCCTTGTAGTTTTAGCATGGAAGAGGTACACACAAATAAACGAGGGCTCAAATATTAGTATAGATATACAAAGGTAGACAAAGATATTAATTTGGGGAGGCTTAAGTAAACTGCAATTTATATCCTATTCTTTGTTGCAAGATTATAATCTAAAAATAACTAACTTATTCTATCAAGAGAGCAATCCCCACACAACTTCCAATATCTCTACAATAATGCATTGTCTAATACTGCAAAAACTATAAGTCATAGAAGTAGTGGAAATCAACAATAATTTATATAGTACTTACACTCACTAAACTTCTAAAAACAAAACTCATCTCAGTGAACGAACAGTAAAAAAATGAAAAAATATAAACATACCATGTACATCTTTTCATTTTGAAAAGAGATACACATGTCACAGAATATCATGATATTTGACTTACTCAGCATTCCTTCCTACTTTGCCTCCAGATGTCTGCATGAAAGAGAAAAAATGAGTAAAAGAATTAGAAGAAAAAAAAAATAATTAAAAATCTCCAAAATATATCTATCTTTACTCAACAGCAGACATGAATCTATTATTGATATTTCATTGCACTCAATATAGCATACATTGAACATAGAATTATTTGTAATCACTATAAGTGAAACACTCCCCACAACACTCAAATGATTTGGTACTGAAAGGCTAGATCACTATGACATCTATATGAGAGAAATAGCTCTTCTCCTAAGAGAATTTTCCTGAAAAGCAGACTAAAGCAAGGTAGTCTCGTCTACATTCAGTGATTATTTTTTCAAAGATCAAAATTTTGTAAAGTGTAAAAAAATCCACAAGGTTCTATTTCCCTAGTTTTATTTTTCCAGCTCTGATATTTTACCTTGAATGTCCAAAAATGTACAGGTTCAAAATCTTAAAAAGTACACGTTTAACTTTTAAGATAATCAAATCATATGCATGTGCTTACATATGACACCATTAACTTACCACAACTGTATTAATTGATGGTTTCTCCTCTTTTGGCCAATGTCCTTTTCTCCATTTGGATATCAAATCATTATCACAGTTTAATAAACAGCTATTGTCCAAAGGTGAATTTGGCAGTAAACCTGAAAGGATTGAAATTTCATTAAAATCAACATCGTATTAGATTTCTTCATTCTAATTGGAATATACAATTCTTGATAGATATCTATTTTCATACAAAATGTTTGTCTTCATTCAAATGGAAAGAAAAAAATGTATCAGGTAGAAATCAATAAAACTAGAATGATTTTCCATTAAAATGTATCAAAATTGTCTATTTTGTTATTGTCATATAAAAAAGACAACAGCAACAAGTATCACAGTAGGAATAGAGGTGGTAGTCAGAAAGTAGCATCAAGTGTAGATCTCAATAGAAAAAGCTAACAAATGTCCTTTAATCAATCTGACAAGTGAAATCCATCAATGTATGGATACCAATTTTATAGTCAATGCTAAGTGATTTTAAGAGGGAGTTCAGAAAGAATTTTCATAATTGCTTCAACAGGGACAAGATGTAAAAGAACTAAAAAGCCACCTAAAGCTTTACGGAAACTCACTACACTAACAATGAATAGCTCGCTAATCATTCTATGGCAAGAACCCTTGACACTATTCACTGGTGTAACAGATCATTAGCGTGAACATTTTTTCAAAATTGACATTAATATCAGACAATTGTGCTTTAATTTAGAAAATAGAAAAAGTTTAACAAATAGAAGAACTCTCTGCAACATATTAGAAGAATTTAGGGGATAAATACCAAGTGAAAATCTAATCTACACTAGTTAAAATCCAATTCATAATTATCATAACCTATACTTATCAATTGCAGCTCACATGAAATGCGAACACAATTTCACATTTTTTAATTGTTTAAAATATTACACATGTGCTCACCTCAATAGTTGCTGAGGAAAATAATGTATGTTATTGCCATAACCAAATGTCAATATTTTTTCAAATACCTTTTTTATGCAAGTGCACAAGATAACAAATTTACAATAGGTAGATATTACACTATATTATACAGAGCTAACTTGCCTACATAGCCAAGGAACTACAGCAGAAATTACTTATTTTATTTCTTCTTAAAAATGAAGATTTGTTCACATTATAGCCAATTATGTAACTTAAATACTAACCATCTGCTTCTGTGGTAGATCCTTCATTTGTTGGACGATCATCTGTGGTGGCATTTTCAGAAGAGAGTAAAGTCTTTGCACTGAAATGGATAAAGCATTAGAGTTCATTCTTCATTTCATACACATCCCAAACTTATTTTAAACCTTGGATAAAGAAAAAAAAAGTACCTTCATCAGTAACTTTTGCCATATTGAAGAGCAGAATAAATAATTTTTACAACAGAACATTTGTGATTGGAATCAATGTTTAAAATCTATATAGATTTATAGCCAATTATTCACATTTGTGTCATATGAAACTTGTCATACTCTTGGAGTATACAATTTAAAAAATAGATGATCTTTATGACATTCTGCAATCAGTATGTATCACATCTTTAAAAAAGTTGAAAAGATGAAATTTTTTTAATTATTCCTTGGATGATAACTTGTACATTTTTAAGATGTTTCAAATTTAGCCCATTTCATTCTTTTTTTTACACTTTCCTTCAGAGAAATTGTAACTGAATCTCTTGCAATTATGATTCTGAATGAGGCAGATAATTTACAATGTTCAAGATTTAGATATCCAGGTAGCAAGTATATGAGGTTTGTAAATGCTTTCTCATTTTCTATGTTCCAAAAGCAAAAAATAATTCTTTACTTCTTACAAACTTCATTTTAGCTAAAGAAATTTTAACATCATAATCACATTTATCCAAAACTGAATTCAGATTTATAAAAATATTCAAATGAAAAGCAAGAAGTTCAGTTACCATATGAGACTGTGACACAAATGTCCAACTACCAATACATTTGTCAAAGTGGAGGTGAAGGAAACTTTTTCAGGCATTAAAATTGTAGAAACACCATTGTCAGTAGACTGACTGATAAGCTCTCCAGACTCCAGCTAGGGTCACCAGCTCTGGCACCTCAAATGCACTTGCCTTTGATTGGCTGACAGACAATGCACAGTCACATGCCTGCTAGTGATTGGTTTACAGCAAATGTGCATGTGCCTTCCCATGATTGGCTGACTGCCAGCACACACATACCACATTTCTTACTTGTTAACACTTCTCACCTTTTTTTTCTGTTTTTGCTATTTTCAAGTGAATAAGTAATACGCAATACTGAAGTAAGATGAAGAACCAATGGAGAAAACAGTACATACATGAATATGTGCTGAGTTACGATCCAATAGTAGAGATGCAAGTTGTCTCTACAAACAACGGCTCAGAGATGCTGTGTTCATACCCATCTCTTGGAGAGGCAATCAGCAAGTAGCTGAGGTGTGGCCATCAATGAAATGCTGATCTCTTCTCCACTTTCCTGTATGTCAAGTTAACCAGCCATATCTATTCTCAATTTCCTATCTTCAAGACTTTTCGAAGAGTGAGTTGCATCAGAGGCACAGCAGGAAGGGGCAGTTACCCTGCAGTTGTGAAGGGATGCAAAATTACCCGTGATCAAATTTGGGCAGGGCAGATCCAGGAATTAGTTTCTAATATAGAGATATTTCTGTTTCTTTTCTTAGATTTCTGTATTCACTCCTGTCTGTCCAATCAATATCTCCCAAAATTCTCAATGAATTTCAATTAATTTTTGGGATAGGGTGGGCAATAAGCTAAGGGAGAAGTGCTTAAATCGTAGGATGGATACATGCATAAAGACTCAATTGGAAGAAATGTACATTCACAGTCATCTATTTTGGAGTTTAGAGAAAAATTGTCAACAATTTATTTAATCTGGATCGTTTTGGGATAGGATTCAACCTGGTTTCCAAGATTCTACCCTTGTCAAATGATAACTTACACTTTCCAATGGATCATCTTAATTTGCTTGCCACATTTTTTAATTTTCTTGTTTTTAACATTTGCATGGTGTATTTTTCAAATTCTTTGCCTTACTTTTTGAATTAGCACAAGATATAGAATATAAAGCATTTGATTAGCAGACTGCATTCTATGACAAGTGTGATGAAAGGGACGTAACTCGAGTTCTTGCACGAGTTGCATCCCTTTCATAAAAATGTTATTCTACAGTATGGAGAACCAACGAAGGCTGGCGGTATTATGAAGTACTGCTGTGGCCCCAAGATCAGAAGTTAATGATACTTCAGCCCCTACACCATGTCTAACCCTAGGGTCATCATCTAATGAAGGCTTTGCAGAAAGCACAACTGAATATAAACTATATTTTATAGGTAACCATTTTAAGAAACCCACATAAGCAAAATAGTCAACTTAAATTATATCATTATTGCTCTTCATGAATTAATTTGTTTAATTTTTTGTGCATCACTTTTGATAGGGAGAGGGCAAAGTTGTGAAACTTGACAATTGGGAAAATCTGTTAGCCTATTGATTTCAAATTCTAAAAGTAAACAAAAAATAAATAGAACTTTTTGTTAAAAAGGTATAAAATGATTCAAGCAGAAATTTCAAATTCACACCAATTATCTAAAGGATTAACTTTCTTTTATAATTTACTACCACTAGTTAGGGCAGGTATTTTAGATAGTATGAAATGTTTTTTTAAATAATCTGTAAATCTCACAATAACATCTTAGTACAAACCTTTTCAGTACTTTGTTTGCTCTTTTCTGAACTTGTAAAGCTTCTCTGTGAGTTGATCTCTTAAAAACAAAACCAAGTCATATTTATTAGAGAATTCTTCAAAAAAAATTTCCAAGTAAAATTTCACAGTATACAGAAAAACAAACTATAAAACCTCATAAGAAACAGATGCTTTTATTTTCATACATCATAAAAAATTTTAAAATGTCAGATGGTGTTTTTGTAAGTGATTAAATATTAAATAAAAAGGTCCTCAAATGGTCTTCCTTTGATTTGTGGGCAATTCTGAATTAGCCTATTGGCTCAAAGCAAGTGAACCTCCAGCAAAATTGATATAGACCCAGTATTTATGACATAGCATTTTGCAGTTCTCAACATTCCATGTATCTTTAGTTGATCTGTTTAAGAATGTTTTGATACATTAGGCTGAATTTTCTTCAGTCTCTTTCAGAAACTCCTTATAACCATTAGAAACCATCATATTGCATCACTCTTACTATGAAGAGGAACAGAAAACCATAAAATTGTGTTAGTTCAATGGTTATTCAAATTTAGAGAGATTGTTTTGAGCAGAAATTTTTCTCATCACTAACTAAGAATTTATTCTATGACACATTCTAAGGAAAAGGTCAAATTTCTTAATAAATGTAAAGTTAAAGTAAGTACAGCTGTCTTGCCTTTTTGAATAATTTTAGTCTGATTGCCAATTTGGTTAAAAAAATTTTTCAGAAAACGCAAACATCACTTCCTTTCTGTAATTTCCCTGGAAATAGGGATTATCAGGTGGTATGAATATACACACAATGCATATTCAGAAACAACAAAATGCTCTACAAATCACAACCTCTAACACTCAACAATATTAGTTTCTTTACAATAAACATGAAAAGAATTTTAATTAATCAATTTAATTCAGTGAACAAAGCTAAGTTGGCTCCTATAAATTTAGCAAAACCAATTTCTATCAAGCCACTAAATTTATGCTTTAAAGAATAACAGGCTGACTCAAGTAAAATTAAAATATTAACTGATTAACTAAGATGAAATTAGGCAATAGGAAATGTTGTGGGGGTCCTTCAGCTTACACTCTCCACTGTTTCCAGATATATCAGCATTCATGTTTGAAGAGGCTAAAGCCAAGAAAAAAAACTGAAGAAATTTGCAGAACAAATGACAAAATGTGAGGGGGGGCTACTAGAAACAAATGGAAATATCAAAAAAGCAGGTACAATACATAATTCTATGAATAGGATTTCACGTATATTTATATACAAAAACAGATAAGGGGAGTAAAGCCCATAAGGAAAGAACCAGAAGTAGCTGCTGGAAAGAGAAATAATAACATTTTTTTCATCATTAGTCAAACTGCCGCTCACAGGTGTCTCACTTATTTCAGTGTATAATTAGAAAATATCAACCAAATCTGTCAAAATAAGTTTCTTCAATTTTTAAGTTAGTCTGTCTGGCTATGTATGTATCATACATACAGGCTGCACCAGTGGAACTAGAGGGCTGAAATTTTCAACATTTACTCTATCATGGCTAGAAAAAAGTTTTTGTTTTTTGAAGATTCACCCCCTAAATAGGGTTTAGAGGGTGGTTGCAATTTACAATTCAAATTAAACTAAGGAATCAATTTAGCATTGTGTACAGCAACATTTACGTCTGTATTTTGGAAATTCAGACTTTTTAGTGATCACTACCCAACAAAAGGCAAGAGATGTAACTTATTGATTACACCTTTTTCCAATTTATTAATTGATAAACCCCAACACAGCATACTACCAAGACACTAGTCACATGATGGTTTCAATTGAGTGACCAACCAGACCTGTTTATTGATTGATCAAGTTTTTTGATGTCTCCACACCATAACTGACCAACCTTAAAAAGGTGTGATACATCAATTCCTAATCCCTAAAAGGTTTTCAAATTGGATATACCAGCCAACTCCTCCTTTTGCCCCTGGGGAGGAGTGGTGACCGCACTACAGATTAAAACTCCAATTAACTGACCATTTGAAAAGGCAATTAATTAAAATGTTCAGATACAAGTTCCCAGAATCAACAAACAAGCAACTTTAAAAGGCTCCTTACCTGAGAAGCAGATACCTGCTTCTGGTTTCTATCCAAACTAATACTGTTGTACATAGAATCTTGCTCTTCACTTCCAGAGTTTGCAGCTGGCTTATCTTGATGATGTAACCTTTTGTTTTTTGCTACATTGTGTGACCGAAATTCCCCATCAACAAACTTCTGATGAATATGTTCCTCTCTTTTCAGTGGCTCACCATATCTGAATTTAAATGCAAATTGCCATCCTGATGTCTTTTTGTTTTGATCATAGAACAGTTTTTAAAAATGTACTTTAAAAAAATAACAATACTTAAGTAAAATATTTTACTTGAACAATCAGTGATTGAAATGACTTTTGGGATCTAAGTATACAGTTAAGCTGGGTTTTGGGAACTAGGTATGTGGTAATGTCTTCATTAGTAGACATTAAGCATACAAAAAAAACTAGAAATTGAGAGGTATATGCCATACCCTCACACACAATTTTTTTTTTTGCAGAAAAAAATTCAAAAATGAAATCTTTATAAAATATAAATACCGATTTTGTCTTACTTTTGCTGATATAGTAAAAGAAAAAACAACCATAATCATACATTGATTTGATTATTTTTTTCATTTTGGGTTTTACTATTTAATCTATGCATTTATTGCCTCAAAATATTTATATTTAATATTGCAAAAACAACAAACCTGATATGTTTATATATTATGTTAAAAAAAAACAAGGAAATTTTGATTTCATAAAAAAATAGCCGAATAACATGTCCACAGGAGGGATATTACACAAAATTTGATAACAAATGAAATTCACAAAGAAATAAATCAGCGCTCGTTTACTTCTGCACCTCAAGTAGTCAACAAGGGAGGTAATCCTGACTAGATAATTTTCATTGATATTGCTTTACTGATCTTGTTTATCTTGTTTTAGATTTCATAGTAAATCCTCTTGCTCGAGACTCTTGAAATGATTTTAGGTTTTTATAAGACTACCAAATGTTTGTGGACTGAATATGGTTCATATTTATCAAGTCTGTTCTTGAGAGAATTCATATTTTTTAGCACACTATTCTATTAGGTAGACCATTCTATATCTACACTATGTGGGCATTAAAACTATATTTTCGTGTGTCAAGCCTGGTTTTTTGTCAGTTCATTTCCTGGTTGCTCACCCTGTTTTATGTTCTGCGTATTAGTTTTCAGAAAAAAGAAAAAGAAGCAAGACAAAAATTGCTATTTCCCCTGATTTTTTAATTTGAAAACATTTACAAAACAATCAAAATCTGGGGGGGATTCTTGTACATATGGATGTAAATTTGTTGCCATAAATGGTAACAAGAGTTACCTCCCTTAGTGGCAGAGCATGGCTGAAAGTTGGTGGATTTTCCACTTTTCATTTCCAGCTACTTTCAGCTAACTTAATAGCTAAAAATGTTAAACATGCTTGAAAATGCAGAATGCTGAAATCTATGAATGTTTGAATTTCATATTGATTAATATTTCATTTTAGAAATATTAAGTATGCTCCATAACATATGATGGCTTCTGAAATCTTCAAAAATTTAGACATTAATTATTAGAGTCTTCATATGATTTTTCAAGTGTATTTAACATTGATTAGTATACTCAAAAATTCATACAAAGGCTACAATGAATAATGAATGATGAAAGTATAATTGATATACTTGATGAACCCTTTCCTGGCAACATGCATTGAATTCATGTTACTTGCTATAACTTTGCAGGTGGAAACATTTCCTAATACAGAGAGTTTATCATTCAAAAAGGAAGATAGATTGGGATTGCATCTAAAAACAACTTGATTTGGGTTATACACCAAGTGCATTTTTGGTACAAATGGCTCATTCTAGTGCCACTTCAAAATTACATCTAGTATCTTCAATGGTTTTCTTCAACATTTCTATGAGTATGCAAAATGTTGTTCATTCAAACCTTTGTTCCACAAATTTTGGGCAGTGATGGTATGTACCACACCATTCAAGATCAGCACCAAGTCTTGAAATGTATGGTTATCAAATTCTCTGCCATTATCTATCAAAAAAGAACCTTGAGTCACAAAATGTGTTATCCAATGTTTGAAGATAGTACTGAAGATATTAAAATTTTTCTTACTACCAGGGTTCACTCCAATATTATATCTTGTTCCATGATCTCTAAGGTGTTGTACTATATTACCTCCAATTAGAATCATCAACTAAAACTGTCAACATGGGTTTCTTCAGTTTTTAAGTGGTCTAATGGCAAAAAATCTGTCCATTTCACAATGGATTATTATTGTAAATCAAGCACCCCACCTAAAAACAAGGAAAAAGACAAATTTGAAAAAAAAAAAAAAAAAAATGAAAACATGTACTGTAGTACATGTGACAAGGAGGGTTGACAAAGAAAAGATCTCAAGCCACTATGTTGTTTGGTTAGGTTAGTGATTGTAGCTAGAGTGATTCAATTGTAAAAAGCAGCCTCACCTTCAATGCAATTTAAACACAACTATTATGTTTGGGTAAAATCATTTGCTTATAACCATGAAAAGAACCAAAATCAAAGGGAAGTAAATACACTAAAATTAATATAAGTACAAAAAACTTCAGGTTGATAGAAATTCAGCATGACGAAGCCCCATCAAACTATTTTCTGTTTAATTCATGCTTTAGGATGTTTTTAACAAATTAACTAAAATTAAGCATGCATATATAGACATGGGTATCGATAAGGGGTTGCAAACGGGGCATTTGCCTTACCTTGGATCAGATCTCATCGAGGGTAAAGGGTGTTGAAAGTTGGAGCTGGGGATAAATGTCGAACAATGACAGCTAGTCACAGCACTCTAATCCTTTACCAAAAAACCAACACCCAGATATATCTCCCCCACTACCACTAAATCTCTCTACCCCATCCCCTGGAATATATCCTTTTTTCCCCCCACCCTGGTAAAGTGGGAGAGGACGCCTATGTACATGGAAAGTATACTTAGATGATCGTCACTTCTATTTTTCTTCTCACTATAGAGACAAGAGTATTGTCCCTTTTTTATCATGGAGACCTTTTTATGGCAACAAGAGTAACTCCCCTTCCTTTTTATGAAGTATTTCCACTGAACTACATCTCAATTTACTGTTCTTTTTTTTTTTGTTTAGTGAATGGCACATGGTAAAACATGAACGAATTACAAAAATAACATTACACAAATCTTTGTAAATAGAGGATGATGCACAATCCAAAAAATGAATGCAAAATAGAAAAAAAAATTTTTTTAGATGAAAGTTAGTTATAGACATTAAGCACATCAGAACACTATAGGGGATTTAAAATTAAAAAAAAAAGCTGTAATTGTATTATATAAAAAATAATGACATGGGGTTTTCTTTTATCTTTGTTGGCTGATTTCTATTTTGGCAGATATTTCAATGTAGCAGATAAAAAAAGAAAAATCAAACTAGAAATATGGTGATAAAATAACACCAGAATTACAAATGAAAATGTCTTACTCATCATATTCTGTACTTGGCCAGGACTCATCAAAGGTGAATGAATGAGCACTATCACTCCATGAAGTGGTAAATCCTTCAGAATCAGCTTGAGGATCATTACTATCCTGCTCTTCAGCTCTGATAGCAATCTGAAATGAGATTATTTCAGCATAAAATCATTTCCAAATCATATGTCTAAATTGTTATGAAGTTGGTCACTATAGATTTAGCTTTATTAGAAGTTTGTTGATTCCACAACATGCCAGTTGGAAAATATTGGTTATTTGTCTGATTGTTTCCCTGATATATATTGATAACCAACAGACAATAAAAATGGTAATTTCAAGTGAAGCCTTATAATTTACATAAAATATAACTATGTAACTAAAAACAATGTATACTAAACTTACTGTCTACAGATTAGCAATCAAAAATGAATAGAAAAGAATGAACAGAAATAGACGGACTTATGGAGAAGGAAATAGAAATAATTAGAAATTTCATATGAACAAATACAAAACTATTATGAATAAAACTACTTGCTTTAATACTTGAATCACTGATCAGATTTTTCTCCAGGTTCTGACCTTCCTTTCTATAACCAAAGGTTTCATGAATTTAATCTTGACAATAAAGCTAGTTCCTGTCCTGAATCAAACAAGTGAAACTTGAAGAGACATCGAAATTCCAATACAGTGATGCATACAGAAACAAACAAAGAATCAATTTTATTTCCCTTATAACATCACATCATAATTACAGAACTATGCTTTTAAATTTTGATACATTACAAACATACACAAAAGCTTCAGCACAAAGCTGAATTCTAAAATATGTTTGGAACAATATGTAGAATCAAATTTTTTTATACTTTCTTTGTTTGATGATGAAAAGATAAATTTCAAGCATACTGATATCTGAAAGCTGAGTAAAAACTTCAAAGTTATGAAAATTAACGTTTTATATTAATAGTACAAAAAAACAAAAAAAAAAACAAATAATGACCATCAATAGCAAAAAAATATTTCTAATAACATGAAGAGTGACCATTTTCTTCCTTCAATTGAAACATGTCTATACAGAATTAGAGGAAAGAATGATAAATTGAAAGCAATACAGCGAAAATAACTTATTTCTTAAATGTGTAATTAACCTTCATACAAGCACCAATTATTACTCGCGCCATGATTAACTATACGGACAACAGCTTTTTGTGCTTTATTCAAATGCTCACTTACTCCTGCTCTTCATCTAACATCATGACATGCCAGTGACGAGACATTTTGTTATCATATCTGGTGATAGGACAAATTGCAGAGTGAAGTGGATTCTCCAAGAGCATTAATGGAAAACAAACATAGGAAAGCCTAAGTTGAAATTCAAACTTCATCTATTCAGTTCTTCATGCTAATCACTTTTACACCATTCCAACAAGGGCCATAAAAGACACAAACATTTCAAGATTAGTATATCTCGGAATTTTTGAGATGAGGTATTATTATTATTTCCATTATCATTCGGACCATCCTCATCTTTGTTGTTTTTCATACAACGTTTCGGCCGTTGCACTCTACGGCCTTCGTTATAACAATACTACTAACGCTGAAAGAGGGGAGTACGGTCGATATACCCCCGTCGGATAAATAAAGGGTTCGGTTCGTTACTTCCCAAAAATCTCCCAGATGTTACCTGACGAAGACCATAGAGTGCAACGGCCGAAACGTTGTATGAAAAACAACAAAGATGAGGATAGTCTGAATAATAATGGAAATAATTTCAAGATTAGTCACAAAACCTCACCTATGAATGTGCATATATATTATATATATATATATATATATATATATATATATATATATATATATATACATATATATATATATGTAAATATATATACACTGTGTTCAGAAAGTAATTACATATTTTCAAAAAGGAGATAAAAACAAATGCCAGTGAAGTTTAGTACTATTTACCAATAATGTAATCATTATCAATGACAGCAGCTTGACAGGAAAGCAAATTTTTTATTCCTCTTTGAAAAAAATTCTGTCAGGTCTTTTCCAACATCTTTGTTTCTGAATGTTCTGTTACTTATGAAATGCTCTTGTGATCAAAACAAATGATAATCTGGTGAGTATTGGGGACATGGAAGAATCTGTTCCTGGGTTTGTTTTGCAAAGTGAGACCTTTATTTGTCATACTGGACAAAGCTGGCCATTTCCATTGTAATGCTTCGTTTTTACAATCAAGATGCAGGAAATAAACATCTGCAGGGATTCTCTTTCCTTATTCTACTAGCTCATAATGGATGACACCATTCATCTTCCAGCATATGCCTAGCAAGGACTTCTGTGGATGAAGTCCTGGCTTTGGTATTGACACCGGTTTCTCATTTACTGACAACCATTGTATTTTTCATTTTCTGTTGACATACGGTACCAATCTTTCATCACCTGCAACAATACATTGCAGAACTGAGAGGTTGTTATTCCTACTCAAGAGACCAGTGGAGCATTTAGCCCTCTTCCCCTTCCACTACACCCATGAATGGGGGTACCAGGAACTTGATTTTGATAATGATAATATAGAGAGCAGAAACATGAGAAAGAAGTAGCTACATGGGAGCAAAAGAAAAAAAAACATGCATACTTAAATATGATTCTGATATTTATGTTGCAAAGTGTGTAAACTACTTGTATTGCAGTACGCAACATGCTATGTAGACGATAGCAAACATTTTAGATTGAACATAAGTTTCTCTACAAACAACATTTCATTTCATACCCTATAACATTATTAAAATGTTTCAACTTGTAAAAATAAACACTATGAAAATGGGTTTGAGTTACAGCACCATTCACATAATTCTTGGTGCATACAGTGTTGCTCATTGATTATTAAAATTCTCACAAATGTTGACATTGAATAATTCAAATTATGATACATGCTTATGAACACAGAGAAAAAAAATACCTTTTTCTGTTTTTTGCCCAGGTATTTCTGAGGACTTGGATAATAAAATCCTAGCAGTGGTGGTGCCTCATCAAAGAAAGTCCTGAAATCACACAAAGAAAAACTCTTTTAAACTTCTATAGGCTTTATAGAAGATAATTTGTTTAGTAGCTAATCCTAAAATCAGAAGTTACTGTTGTGCTTCTCATTATAAGCATTCCCACTAATGCAGTGACGGGATTTAAAGGATTTGGACCAGTTCTTGAATCTTCTCACCTATCCGCATATTAGTGTTTTCATTGTGGAGACTAAACCAGAAGTTTCCACTTCAGCAGCTAGAAAAATACTGAATCAGGAGAAAAAATAATGAATCCGAGCTGAGAGATATCCATCTCCCAGTGAAGACAACTAGAAAAACAAAAATTGCTCAAAGACATTTCAAACCAATTAGAATCAAACTTTGAAGAAATTAATTTTTGAGCTGATTCTTGATTTAGTATATGAATAGCTAAGATGATGATCCTACTAGACAAAGATTATACTCTGAGCAGAGATAATCCACATTATATTTATCGGAAACCTAACGTGCCCATTCCTTTTTCATTAATTGCTGCCACTGTCATTGAAATTTTTCAAATTTATTGACAGTATTTTCAGTAAATTTGTATTTCACTGTTTCTATTTGTTGTAATTCCTGCTCAGACTCATACAGATTTTACTTTGAAATTCCCAAAATAACTCCTGAATTTACTATATTTATCAAGAAGTTAATGTTACTTCCATTCAGATTTCATAATATTTCAACATGGAAATTTTGCAAGTCTGGAGGTTTGAAAAAACTATTTTTCGTGTTTTTTTGGTAGTAGTTCCTCTGACTTAGTATTTCACTTTGTTTGCATTAATCATAATTATTATTAATTTATTAGAATGGAATTAATTTGCAATTAAATGATTTGGAATAGTCATTGATATTTGTGTATTTAAAAAAAATAATATTGATGAGTTAAAATAATTTAGACCAAATAAAATTGAATTTAAGATTTTAAATTCTTAATGCAGCCGTTAGTTTAAAATCTATCACTGCTTCTTTGATTATTTTTCATTCATATTTCTTTTTCCCCTAATAATACTGATGCTTGAACAAAACAGTTCCTACAATTCTTCATATTTTCTTTTTTTTAATTATTTCAAAACAATATGGTCAGTTTTTTTTTATGATAGCAGGTTTTTATTTACAGCTTGGAGCACTACAATGAAGTGCTAGCATAATATAACAGAGAAAAATTCAAAGAATTGATTTGAGGCAAGATGCGGATAAAAGAATAGCTTAAGCAACTTCAACAATTGATAACATTTTGAAGCAACAGCTGGTTGAACATTCAACTTCTCCAACATGTGTTAAAGTTCTAATACAGTACAACATAAAGATGGAGATACTGCAAATAGTGCTCTTTTATTCCAAGTATTTATACTTGAAAACAATGTTTCTACAAAAATAAAAAAGGGTATGTTTATGGGAAGAAAATTTTTTCTTTAAATCTTTAATATTAACATCATTTAATGATCATGAAATTTCATTTACATAACAAGGAAGACTACTCTACAATACTTTTGAAAGTAAGAATATTCAAAAGTTATCATCTGCTTGAAAATAGAGTTAAAATTGATGATTTTTTTTAAATTTTTATTACCTCCCTGAAAATAAATAACTTTATCCAAGTAAGCAAAGTAAAATGAGCAAAGCTTGGGTATCAATCAAGGCCTATACTTTCCTATTAGAAAAAAGACATCCATTGCCAGTCTTTCCCAACCTAAACCACAGAACTGAAATTTGAAATATCCATACATATATAACACAACCTAATATATATTGTGGGTCAAAAAACAGGATTCCCCATTTTATTAAAAAAAATATATATATAATTATGACAATGTTTAAAAGTTATGCAGACACAAAACAAAAGAATTGGGTAAGAGCAGGTCGTTCTCTAACTCATGAAATTCATATTCAAGGACAAATCAAACGGTCCTGGCTTTAATGCACTCAGCAAGGCAGTTGTATCAAATCATCAAAAGGGGAACCCATCAGAAAATATTTTGTTAACTAGCTGAGCGACGCTTGGAGTAAGCAGTTGATAGTGTTCAATCATATTAAATCACATGTCTTGTCAAAAGAATTTAACTTGACAAATTACAAACACAAGTTCAACAGTATGTCTACTTTATTTTGGGGAGAATTTTAACAATGGAATTTCAAATTTAAAAAAATATTTTTTTTACAATCACCGAAAATGGCGTCATGATTGATTTTTTTTTTTTTTTTTTTTCAGAATGTAGGAAACTTTGCCGTAATTATTATTAACACGCAAAATCCAAGTATTTTGTTTATTAAGACATTTTGAGCCAATTCATTTCCAGAAAAACAATCTTTTTTTAAATCAAGAATTGAAATTTTTCAATTTTAATTTCGTTTTTAAAATCAGGTATTAATTTTCCGGTGAAAATCTTCGTTCATACCCAAATAAATTTCATTAGCAACTGGAGTGAAATACCAAAGCACACAAGTTATGAGAATTCTGATTTATTTTACTCACAACTGGAATAGATAAATTACAAAAAAAAAAAACAATCATAGTAAATCAATTGGCTAGCCAAATTAGGATGTCGTGCCTTTAAACGCGACATTTTGATTTAATCAATTGACTAATTTGGGCAAAAATGAGTGCATTTTTATCAAGAGAAACTCTTATAAGTTAATAAGTACGAGTCTGGCTCATGATTAATGATGAATTTAAGAAAAAATAAAATACTGATAAGATTATGCCATGGATGGAAACTGCTCTGACATTTTGGACTCTCCCGTAAAATCCGAACAGACAAGTTCAGACAAGTTCAACAATAAGAAATTGTTTTATTATAGGTCTGGTTTTAAAGCTATTTACTTGCATATATTTTTTTAAGATGAGTTTCACATTTCCCAAATAACAATAGCTTCAGAAATTATCAAACCAAATTCACAAACCCAGAAACAAAAACTCACATTTTTTTTTTAAAAAAACTATTGTTTTGAAACGTTGTCTTAGACGACTTCGAAGTTTTTTGAAAGATTTTGCAGTTAGATAAGAATTAAAAAAACACTTTTGTAATGAGATGGAAAAATACTTTTCAGATTTAATCAAAACACAAACTCACTTATTAGATTTTGCTTTGGTCGATCCAGTCACCATTCCGTCAAAAACATTAGAAAGTTAAGCAAGAGCAGATGATAGTTTCCACTTCGATTCTTCCGCCACGCGATGACGTCACAGGACAATAGATCTGCATAAAAATAAACCAGCACAACCAGAATGGTGAAAAAAAATTATCTCTGATTAATCGATATAGTCAAGCATAAATTATTCAATATATATTTTTTTACTGCTAATGAATTGGCCTCATCATTAATTTTCGTTCTTACTTTGTGACTGATTGTCAGATTGATTTTTACTGCATCCACTTGTAAGCCATCTAGGAAGGAAAAAAACTGTTATACGCAACATTCCTTTAAAAGAAAATTAATGATGCGTGCAATTATATAGATTGTGCTATATATCAATTTTTTGAAATTGTCGTAATATTTCATAAGTTGCCCCTTTTTTTTTCTCCAAGGTAAGGGACGGAAGTGACGTATTTTATTAAAATAGCGTGCGAAGATGGCGTCGAACGCAAAAGCTAACAACAAAAGTAAAAGCCATGACCAAATAATTGGAGGATTTCAAGATCTTCGACAACAGCAACGAGCGATTGCCTCAAAGATATCAGAAGTCGAGATGGATCTAAAGGAACACGAGTAAGTCATTCTTTATTAAGCTTCCATTGTTAGCCGATACCTTACTCTCACATGTCACATGGTTGTTTAAAAATGAAGAATTCTTCTCTTGGGTATTATTATATTTATCAAAAGCAAAGTGTTATGCTTGACACTATTTTCTATCGATGCTTCTAACTGGGGAAATTAATTCATATCTGTGCTTATCTTTGATTTCAAGTTTGAATTCTGAGTATCATTTTTTTTAATATCACCTTTTGTGGTAGTTGTCATGTTTATGTTAATTTTCTGGATCTTATATTGATGCCATTATTCAGACAGAAATAGTCATCTAATTTAATTACGTATAATCACAGAGTTTTTTTTATCTTTTTGTTAACGCTTACAGTCCTTTTCGATAATCTTTTGACTCCCTCTGTGTCTAAGTGAGTGGAATTTGTTAATTCCGTCTGATCTCGTAATTGACTTTTTGTCTGCTACTTGAAGTAAGACCACTGATATAAAACTAAGATGAGATTATATTTTTAATCATTTATTTTAAACCCTATTGAAAATTTTCCATCATGAATAAACATATATTCTGCTACAATTCTCAAAGCAATAGTGCTCATTATGAAGAATCATTGGACTTCAATGCATTTGTCTCTACGACGAAAGATGAGGTAATGATGACAATGCAGTTAATGTTTTGTACTTTGTTGCTCTCATTCTCGAAAACTTTTCAAAACCTAAAAAACCTGCATTTGCAGATAAAGTTGGTAAAAAAAAAAAACAATACTTTGTCAAACAAGGAAATTTGAGGCGTATATTTTGACGCGTAGTTAATTTTTTTTGTTTTTTGTATTTTTGCTAACTAATCATGAGTTAACTCCCCTCTACTCTTTTTTATTTTTTCTTCTCTTTTTTTTAAATGTAGTCATATTTAAAAATTGTCTTTTTCTTTTTTTTTCTTTTTGCATAGAAGAAAAAAAGCTGTAATTGGTCATTACTGAGATTGGGTAAGATTTGACAATATGCCAATGTTTGGTAAGGGAAATAATCGATGAAAATTCATGGCTGCTACGACTGTTGAGAAATTTTCAATTGGCAATTTTTTTAATGGCTAAAAGTGGCTAGATTTTTTTTACCGAGTCCAACTGACATTATTTTCGATAAATTTCTCAAATCCAGCAACTTATAGCAATTTCTTCCGTGAAATCCCAGAAAAACCTAGCCATTAAAAAATGGCCGTATATCTCTAAGTTTTTGAGATGAGGTATTATTATTATTATTTCTATTAATATTCGGACCACCCTCATATTGGTTGTTTTTCATACAACGTTTAGGCGGTTGTACTCTATGGCCTTCATCAGGTATCATCTGGTAGATGAGGGGAAGTAACGAACCGAACCCTTTATTTAACCGACGGGGGTATATTGACTGCACTCCCCTCTTATCATTAGTAGTATTATTAATCCCAATGTGAGACAATAATAATACTACTAATGCTAAGAGGGGAATGCGGTCAATATACCCCCATCGGTTAAATAAGAGGTTCAGTTCGTTACTTCCCCACACCTACTATATGATACCTGATGAAGACCATAGAGTACAACGGCCAAAACGTTGTATGAAAAACAACCAAGATGAGGATAGTCCAAATATTAATAGAAAAAAAAATGGCCGTTTCAAAAATTTGTTCAATAGTAACAGCTATAGTGTCTCCATGGATTATCTACCTTGCTGAATATCAGCATTATGCTGAATCTTACCTAAATCTCTATTTTCACCCTGGAATTTTTCATTACGTAGAATTTGTCTGTTTTCAATGTCAATGTTTCATTCAATCATAAAATAATTTCTCTTAGAAAATATGTGTAAAGGGACTACCCCAAAACACTGTTACAGGTATTACCTTGTAGATCATTTAGTTCACAATTGCTACTCTCAACAAATAATGATAATATATCACCCATTTTTGTTTCTCTTTCACTGTGATTATTTCATATGACACAAGCAGAAAATAGAGCTGGTTACAACGGTGGAAAATTGCCTTTCCACAGATACCATGATTAGTCCCCAGTAAAGTAACCAAGAAACTGATCCGCAAATTGAGAAGCATGCAACGTGCACATGAAAGAATTATGCTGGGCCTCACATGGAGAGACCACAGGACAGCACAGTACATTCGGGAAAAGACAAGAGTCAGGGACATCATAGAATCCATTAAAAATCTCAAGGCAGCAGTGGGCTGGCCATGTTGCAAGAATGGCAGACAACTGATGGACATCGCGACTCACAACATGGATCCCCACAGATCACATGCGTAACTGAGGCCAGCAGAGTATTAGATGGAGAGACGAGCTAGACAAATTCAGAAAGTACTGGCTCCGCAACGCCCACAATAGAGAAGTGTGGTGAATCCTGGGGAAGGTTTATGTCCAACAACGGACGTTGAAAGACTGATGATGATGAAAGTAAACCTAGTTGAATTGCTGAAGCATATCCTGAATAGTCAGAGTTCCATCGATATGCCTCAACTGATTTCACTACCAGCTGTTGGAAGATTTTGATGGTTTCTGCATACTTCCAGCAGGGAGGAACTGATGGCTGACACCTCCCTTTCCTAGAGGAAAGTCAGTGTTGAAATTTTTAGAATGCCATGCAAAGTCCCCTGCTATTGTCCCCATGGTTATCAGGGAATGAACCTTTTCATCCTACAGTTTTACTGAAAAATGTGATATATATATATATATGTGTGTGTGTGTGTGTGTGTGTGTGTGTGTTGGGGGGGGTTAGTTCATCATTGCTATATTCTATACTTTTTACATTGAAGGGATTTACGGAGAGAAATTTTTTTCAAAATAACCCTCGCTACCAGGGGCCAAAAATGTAATAGTGTCTAAAATAAAATTCATGAACAAATTGTCTGCAAAACTCAACTTGATGTGACATTATGTAAACCTCACAGTTGATGATTATACTTGATCATTAGAACTGCTGCTCTTACTTTGTTAACAGTTTCTTTAAGCTTTCTCACACGCCCCACTACAAGCAATAGATTAAATCTCTATATCATCATTTTTTCCCTCTCTTGGGTCATTCAAATTAATGAGGAAATTATTATTACTCTCAGTCAGAAAATTTGCATGAGGGGTTATTCAATCAAATCACCCGGGTCACCCTCCCAGATTTCCCAGAAAAAAATCACAGGTACTCCTATACTAAATATTCTTTATATGTGCTTGTGTTTGCATGTTCCAGCTCTCCTAGCCATACCATCTCATCTACAGACTTGAAAATTGGCATCAGTACTCCACTAGACCCCTTTTAAAAGGGGGGGGGCTGAAGCTTTTTTACCTATTTTTGGACTCATTTTGATGGCTTTATTAATGGTTCTAGATGTATTTTTACTCAATTTTAGATTTTTTTCCAGTGAAAAACACATCAGTGATGTCATGAATAGAATTTATTCTGACCACATTTATTTCTCAGAATGTTTTTTTGCATGACTTCAAATTTTGATGCTACGGTTGTCCAATTATTGACTGATGGTGAGTCATTGGAATTTTAATTTCGTGCATTTTGCCAAAGAAGCCTTTTAGTCTAACTTCCCATGTCAATAGTTCCTTTGATGTGACATGTACAGATCTGAAACTTCAACTAGGACTTACTTTTTCTGTAGAACTCAAAAATATGATCCTCTCAGGTATATCTTGTGTATTTTCCTTCTACAAGGCTATAAAAAATTTATAACAGATCTAGTCATGTGTATTCAGTAACATTATTATCTCTATATATATATTTCTTGTGTGAAAAATGATGACTAGATAAAAATCTAGTGTTGTTGCTGAGTTTTCTTCTGGACTCTTGATGATTTTTTTTATTTTTTTTCAATGCATATGAAGAGTATTAAAAACCCTTCAGCTTTAGAAACAATGTCAGTTTCTGGCCCGCTTTCGGAAATTATTTTGTGACAGTAGCTAGTTGGGTCGCAGATAATCAGTTATCAGTCATGTGCTGATTAATTGGTCATTGGCTTGGCCTTACCTTATTGAATAAAACCTTCAAGCCACTTTTATTGAGAGTAATCAAATTTCAGTACTCTCAAATTAAAGAACATCAAAACTTCTTTTTCAGGACATGACTTATTTTTTGCCGACTCATATACCATAATCCAGAATGACTTTTTATTTATTCATTCATTCATTCATTTATTTATTTCTCTTTTTTTTTTTTTTTCTTTTTTTTTTCTTTCCTCCCCTTCCAAAAGTCATCCTTTGACTACTCGGGTAACAAAACTGCCAAAGCAATGGTTTCCATTTTGATACTCAGACTAATGTCTCTACTTCCAAATGAATTTGGTTTGATTCTGTAGGTTGAGTCAATTTTGCATGAGGTAAAGCTTGGAAAAGTATACAAATATGTACTGCCTCTAATTTCTCTCCCTTGCTCTTTTATTTGTATCTCATGTTTTCTTTGCAAACTCAAATGATTACTGCACAGAATTTCTTCTTGATTAAAGTCATAAAAACTGATATTTGAGTCACCTGAGCTTTTTCTCTCATTTTGGGATAATTGCAAATCCAGCTTCTGTCCAATTTACAGGAAGTCAAGGTAATTTCTCCATTTGCAAACGTGCAGACTAATCATCTTTCAAGTCTTTTCCAAAGATGACCAGCCGAAGTGAAGAGAGGAATCTTTGTAAGATGAATGTTCATTGATCACCATTCAGAGCTATGATCTTAAGAATGATTGGATTTATTAATGCTAAGCAGAAAAATCAATGTTTTAACTGAATTCATCCAAAGTAACCCCAGACTTGGGTGACTTTAGACGGTTTCTTTTTTGAATTGAGATCACCTAGATTGTGTTCTAGCCCCCCCCCACGTGACTAGATCTCTTTTGTGAATAGCTGTAGTTGAGATAAACATAAATTTGTACCTAGTTGGTTTCATTTTTCTCTAAAAATTTATTCAGTCACCCCAGATTATGGTATATTACCTCCTGTGCTAAACACCATTTCGCTTTCAGTAGAAGCTGGTGCAATCAAATATTTTGAAGCGAGCTCATCAATGGAGGGAATGATTCTTTTGAAATTTTCCACCTAACAAATGATTCATTTCTAAGGTAGTAAGGGTAAATTCAAATAATGCTGCAATTCTTTATTGCAAGTGGAAGTGATGCTGGTTCCTTTCTTTGAGACCCTTGTGGCTGCTTATTTTCTCTTTTACCAAAAGCCAATTCATCAGATGAATTTTAGACAGTGAGTGGTACATTTCCATGTTCCTGATCATCCCCAGAACTAATTTGGGAATATTTGTCAGTTCTGATAGTGAGGAGCATTTGAAAGTAAATCCTTTTTTGCAAAAGGAATAAATGAACACTTCAACATTATGTGTATTTATTCATGTTTATAAAACCAATCTTAACATGGCAAAAGAAAAATATTTTGTATTGTATAAATATCTATTCAAATTTAGCAGTTTATTATATAATATAATGGACAAAAAAATAAGCCAAGCACTATCTATCATATAAAAGATATCAATACTATAGAAAACATATGGGCTCATATTAAGGCCGAACTGATTGGGAGAAAATTTTGGAGCTCTGACTGGCTGTGGGGAGCATTCAAGAGATGAATTGGTTCTACACAATGAAAGAAACAGTTTGCCCAAAGGGCTGTTTTATGAATTAAAAACAAGAGAAAAGCTATCCCATACTAAAACTTGCTCAGTGCACATGCACTGCTGTAGAATATATTCACTATAATTGATACTATTAGAGTAATTGCGAATGTTTTGCCCAGGAGTGTATAAATTCAGCTCTAATTTTAATTAACTCATTCGACAACTCTTTAACAAATCTGGTTAAATTCGATCCTGCAAAGTCAGATGAACTGGAATAACACCTTTCCATGGAAATAAAAACCTGGCAAATTTTATTTTGAGATTAATGCTGAGAAAAAAAATTTCATATCATCATCAGTTAGTCTTCAATTTTTGTTCAAATTTGTTCCAACCAACGACCAGACACGGAGCATTACATGGAATGAAACAGGTCTACTAAGGCACATTAACATAGCAAAATCCCTAGTTGGCTTCTTTTTCTGTTTCCAGGGCAGTCTTTCCCAGTTCCAGCATTTCATAATTATTTTTGAATACCATCAAGCACTGAGAACATGTTTATTTTTTGAATCTGAAATTGCTTTTTGTTTTCAGACTTGTTATAGAAAATTTGAGTGATGTTGACCCAGACAAAAAATGCTTCCGGATGCTGGGAGGTGTGTTGGTGGAAAGGACTGTTAAAGAAGTTTTACCTGCGCTAGTTAACAATAAGCAGCAGGTGAGTAGCTTTATCTAATTTCGGTATTATCAAAGTATTTTGTATTAGTGTTGTGTTTTTTTTTTTTTTTCCCCCCTTACAAAAATTTTCGTGTGGTAAATAATTTAATCATTATTAATTTTTGACAAGTCTCTTTTTAGATTTGATCTTTCTATTAAATTTGTTGATTCTCTAGATTATATTTTTGTGGTCTCATCATTATGATCAAACTCATTTTCATAGCTGCTGAAATAAGCCCTTTCTTACTGATTCTTTTGATTTTTACCCTCTTTTCTTTTCTTTTCTTTCATAGATGGCCAAGTTGATAGAAACCCTCACAAGACAACTAGAAACTAAGGGAGTAGAGATTAACAAATACAGAGAAACACACAATTTGAAAATTCGTGATGAGAACAGCACTGAACCAGAAAAACAGGAATCAAAATCTGGAACCCAAGGAGTTCTTGTCAGTTAAGGAACTTTGCCCCCCCCTCTTTCTCCACTTTACTGGCTCTCATCCATTATTGAGTTTCCCCCCCTGCTCTTTCACAACTTAAAGGTATTGACTATCACATCATTAAAAAAAAAATGCACTTGATAGATTTGAAGAAGAAAAAAATACTGAATTTTTGAATTTGTGAAAGCTGATATTAAAAAGAACTTAACATGCTAACAGAAATTTGTTTTTCTTTGTTTCATTTTTTTCATGTAGACTTGTTCCTTACCTGGGATTCATCTTTCCGTGACTTGCATACTTCACTTATGACAAAATTTCTCTGTCTGAAAAGGAATTGAAATTGTACTTTCTGGGGTCAGTACTGCCACCTACCAGTTAAAAGATTTTTTTTTTTTTCTCTGCTTCATTCAAGGTTTTCAAAATACACTCCTGGTAATTTTTTTCTTTTTAAAGGATTTGCTTCTATTGTAACTTTTTATTTAGGCCAGATAAAAAGGCAAATAAAAAGATTTTAAAGGTAAAAAGTAGTCGTAAAAATTGATAATGATTTTAATACATTGAATAAAATAAATGAAATATATCTTTATTTGAACAACCAAGTTATTCCCTTCTGCCCATACAAGGGAGAGATAAGAAGTATTGACATGTTTTGGTGAATATTATTTTACTATTTTATTTTTTTTTTTTTTTTTATATCTCTCTATTCCTATATTATGTAAAATGCAATAAAAAAAAAATGTAGAATAAATTCAAAAGTGGAAATTTTAATCCTGAAAGCATAAAAACAATCCAAATAAATTGTTATATTTGTGGCAAAGTATCAGTGCTTGGTCAACTGAAATTACTCCATTTGAAAAATCACACTGCTTATTTAGGAATTAAACTTGCAGATCAGGATAAATTTTACTTCTCATAAAACAGAAATACAGAATTTAAGACATTGGAGTAAAAACAAGTCTCTACCTTTTGGTATTTTAGTGGAATGGGGAGAAGGGAAAGACGATGGATTGTTACTTTGCCATGACTAACCCACAAGGTTAGCACGTATTTTGATATTTAAGATATGTGGAATTTGTGCTCCTAAAGCTTTTTTTTTTTATTATTATTTGACTAAACTTAGATTTCACTTTGGAAATAAGAAAAACACAGTATCTTGTTGTCCCATCTACCATAAAGCCAGTATGTCATGGTCCAGGGGTTCCAATACCCTCAGTGCCCAGAGACGTGGATTTCACTCAAGATACTGATGAAGAGCAAATGACAAATCGGCATCATACAAACCTTTAAACACTTCAACAAAGTTAAACCTTCAAGTCAAGGACACTTGAACAACCTAACCAAAGATTTTAACCAAGAGTCTGCATGCTTACTTGCTTTGGAAACATACTTCTGATATCACAACAGATGAAGAGTTCTGCAAAGTTTTCAGACCATACAATAACTGTATATTGTACCATAAAAAGATGATTCAAAGCATTGTGTCTGGCTTAAACCAGCAGAATGATGAGAAGTCAACTATAAGCTTGAAAGTTGTACTTCTAAACAATGAGAATATGGTTGTGTTCCTGTAGCACACTCTATACATTAATAGAGATTTATGAGAATATGAAAATTATACTCTGAAATACAGTTGCCACCGAGGGAAGATTTCACATTAAAATATAAATTTAATTTTAGTTGTGACATACTTGCATAATAGCTAGATGTTCAATTTTGATATTGGAAATTTATCAAGTCTTTTTTCCAGGTTATGTCCGTAATTTTAGGAATGCAATGAAGTTGTACCAAACATCCATGTTTTCTTTCTAGGATGGCCAAGCAGATGAAAAAACACCGAGTAATATGAATGGCCATTTTGAGAAGTCTTTCAACCTGGTTGCTAAATCTCATCGATCCCATCAAATTTTGCTTCCACCTCTTCATAAATTTTGGTTGATAAAACATTTTGTCAAAGTACTGAATGCAGTCAAGCATTTTTCATGAAACAATTTCCACAAATCAGTCATGCTAAATTATATGTTGGTATTTTCAGTTGCACTCAAATTAGAAGCCTAACAAAGTTCAGAAGGTTTATGAATGAGAATGTATGACAAGCCAATCTTGAATGAGGTACTTAAGACAAGTGCATTGTTGAATTGATGCAAAGTTTTGAGACTCGTAGAGCGCAAAAGGCAAAAAAAAAAGAGGGTAGTTTTTTACTCTTCAAACTCAAATATATTAATGCAAAAATAGCTTTATGAGAATGTAGATTTATTGAATTATAATACAAAAGTGGGTGAAGTTCACTAAATTGTCCAGTTCTATTGTAAGGGGAATTTAACCCTCTATATAGAGAAAAAATTGAAATTTTCTTCAATAAATAATTCCTTCAATAATGTACTCTATTAGGTCTGTAAATTTTTCCATTCAGTGAAGATTATGTTGTTTGGCTAATATACAGATCAATTTACTGTTTATTGTCACAAGTTTATTTTGCAAAGATATAATAAATTAATAAACAAATTCTTGGATCCACCCCAAATTTAATGATCTCTTCTTGATAGTATGGTTCACATTTTCCACAAAATCCAATGGAAATTAATCCACTTCTTTGGGAGATAAGTAAACTGGAGCAGATACAGAAATGTAAGAAATATTAAAACGGAAAATATCTCTAAATCAAGAACTAATTCCTGAATCCACCCCTAAGTTAAGCACATTATTTTTTACCACACACCTTATCCTTTCATTAAAATTAATTGAGACCTTTTGGAGGTATCATATTGTGAGACAAAAGCAAATGCAGAAATTATTGAAAAAAGCATTGCGAAGTTATCTCAATTAAAAACAAATTGCTGGATACGTCCGATTTTTTTTGTTAAATAATTATTTCACAGGTCCTATTATTCCCTTACTATTAGTTTAGTTATTTGCCCTTTGATTTAATCATGAAAAGAAATGTTCTGCTCAGTCTTTTGAAATGTACATTGAAGGTAATGGTGTCTATTTGCGTGTAAGCAGTTGTGATGTACAAGCAGTCAATGAAGTTTGTGTGAAGAAAGTGAGCAACTACTGTTTGACACTATGATAGGTGGTTCAAGTGTCCAAAACTGTTATGTCAGGATCTGTTAAACCAATGGTTTACTGTATAATTCAGCTCAGAAAAAAATTTCAAGTGCAGGCCAGTATAATCGTTACTTCAGCTGAGCTTGCGGAGATATAAGCCTTTTGGAAGATGTAGACAATTTTTAAATTTTTGGTTTTATAAACTCATCCAAGAAGGAGACTGGAGTTGACTTTTTTGTTTGTTATGGTAGAAAAAAACATAATCCTTACCTTGGGGGAGTACTCTCCTCACCATTTATCTGTCCCGTCGCATTAAACCAAACCAATATATAAAATGAACATTTCCCAACTGTTATTTAAAATCATGACTAAGTGATTAGTAATCAGCTCTTTTACCAACTGAGCCAAACTGACAAGTCTTGCATATTTATGAAAATTTGTTAAAAATACACAATACAAGAGTTGCAGCAATCATCTTCAGTCGGAATAGAAGCAGGAGGTGAGCTTGGCTTGTTTTCATGTTTTTTTTTATCAATAAAAATAAAAAATTTGTAAATGTATATACTTTCAGTTGGTATAGGTTTTTTGTCAATTTCCATTCTAACGCATAAATTTCGGAATTTTGTCACTCTACAATTACAACCGACTATCACAATATTTGAAAAAAACTATTGTCTCATATTCCATGTAAATGCCTTTAAATAGTATTCCAAATCAGATCTCTCATACTCATTGATTTTCTAAAACATTTTGATGGTTCCAATAGTTTTGGATTGTTTGTCTGATATTCAACTTTTTAGACAATTTTTTTTTTTGGGGGGGGGGTAAATAGCAGCAAAGCAACAATTGTTCTCGAACTGAAAAGAAAATTATTCTTTGGACCAAATGGGAATAATTACCCTAATTTGTTACACTTAAATTTATTAGTTTTTTTTTCAGTATACTGATTTGATTGAAAATTACATTTTGATTTAATATCAAATTTTTTTTTTTCCATTAACTTGCAGTTGCAGGTTCAATCCCTGGAGTAGTAAGATCATAAACCTAATGAAAAATCAATCATGGTGACTCATTCCATTGTCCATTTCAGGGGAAGGAGATTACAAAACTATCATTCAACACAGGTTTGTTTTGTAACGATGACGTTATAAATCCAGAGAAAGTGGAAGATGTTGATTAGTTGATTCAAAAATCTCTTGACATTGTTTATGATCTCGTTCTTCATGATTCTTTTTTTTTTTTTTTAAATAACTCCCTCCTTTTCCTCATGCTACAAACAAAACGAAACAAATAAAATTCAATGTCATGGTTATTTCATTCAATGAGCCTCTCCCATCTCTGCAACTTTGGTTCATTACAAATGTATCCACGTATGCAAATCTTTCTAATATTTATTGCATTCATAGTAAAAAGACAAAAGTAGCCATCAGCTTGCAGTCCCAACAATGTGTTTTCACATTCACTTAGTTCATGCTCTGTAATGATAGATATATCAATTTTTAAAATGTCCACTAAAGATGAGTCAAATACAGGAAGAGAGTTTAGTAGAAAGAGAAGCAAATTCCAATTCAAGCTGCAGGTAAAAGAAAGAGGAAGCAGCAACTTCCTCAAGACAAATTTGGATGGTTTCAGATTGATTCACTTGTCAATCCTGAAGCCTATGCCAATTGGCTTGAAATAATTTATTGAAAACTTTGAAGCAAGGCAGCTGACGAGGAACACTAGAAATGAAGGGAATGCTGCTGACAATACCATGGAATGGAAAACCATGTTTGATGGGATTTCACAGAAAAAGGGACCATTCATCCCTTCAAGGAGCTCTCACAACAATCTCTCTTGCAGCTAAGAAGTGTTTGAATATAGGGATGCAAAATAATATCTGTAATTCTTGTGCTTCTTGGGAATCAAAGTCTAATGATACAAGTAAAAGAAACTTGGAAGGCAAACCATACTTTCTAGATAAATTATAGTAGATCAGCACTGGCAAAGAAGGTGTGAAAAGGATTTTCTATAAGTCTCCAGGTGATAGGGACAGCAAGATCTATAAGTCTCCAGGTGATAGGGACAGCAAATCCTTTTTCAACTGTCAAGGCTATAATGAGGAAATTTTTAAAAATTGTGTTGGCTATGTGCAAATGAGGATGGTTTCAGTTCTTTGAAAATCAAAAACATCTCGGGGGGGGGGGGATTGAAGACCATGGTAGACATACCGCTGAGTGACTTGATAAGGAGGAATAAAGATGATGATGAAAGAAATTTGGGCAGATCTCATACAGCCTCAAAGGTGCAAATAACACAAGGATTCATGCTGTGAAATCATAAAACCCCAGAGAAAAAAAAATTCTCTTGATCTGAGTAAGGAGATGTACACATAGGACCTAAGTTTGACTTCACATTTTGTTGATATATGATCGAATGGTTATTAAAAAAAAAAACAAAAAAAAAAACAAGTAGGTAGCACTTGATGGTTCATGGTTCGATTAGAATAAAATCAATTTTCCAAAATATGGTCACATATATCATTGGATAGCAAATTATATGCTGATTAAATATTTGCATAAGAAAGAGGGGTCTAAAATGTATCTTTGGCTTGATGTGGCTCACTTACATGGAATAAAGATCCATATACAATCATCAAATGAACATAAAGAACATAATTGCAATACATTCACAGCTAAAGTAAACATACCAATGTTAATAAAACAGATGTACTAAAAGGGCTTGCTTTCATTATTATAGAGTCTCAAAAGAAGCTTGCACATATTTCGACACAACCCAAATAAAAATAATGAATAGCCATGAATATGGCCTATTACTATTGGCACATTTTCATGAAGTAAAAAATAGAGTTGTACATTTTGCCTTGTTGAATGTTGTGGCGTGTATGCATCCACATATTTATGACTTATTCTCAGGGCTTCATCAGTCTCCTTTTGGAACAGACTTCACTACCCATCCTATCATCCCGTACTAACATAGGAGACAAAAAACTAAGATAAAATGTGTGAAGAAGCCTACTACTATTAATACTTCTTTAAGTATGAAAATTATGCAGAATGCCAAGTCAAATAACAGTAGAACTTGACCAAAATAAGAGGTTTTGTGCTAGGTACAAATCCTCTCATCCACACTTATCTTTTTCCTGAGCTAGGCAAACTTATTCTCAAAACTAAGATATCAATTGTAAGAAAAAAAGTCAAGTTTTAGACTGTAGACAAAAAAAATTTAGGTGGAAATTAATAATTTTACTGACCCAATAGTAAAGGCAGTGTATTTATCTGCCTGAGTAGTATACCTGTGTACTTAGTTGGAACTTGGAATTAATCAAACAAGTCAAATAAAAAAGCGAAGTATCATCTTAAGAATAATAGAAGCTTTCTCAAAATGTTATCATCTGCAGTGCACACGCATTATTTGAAATCATCAACTCCAAAGAGTACCAAGACGAAAAACCTGATAATTAACAGTTCAACCCTGATTAAATCTAATCTGCAGTACGCAATCTGCCTGAATGGCATTGACATGCTTTTGCTTTTGAGCACTTCAAACAATTGAAAATTAGATTCCACCAATGATAAAGGGAGTAAAAATGTCCTTCATCTAATATGCAGCCATAAGCAAGTAGGTTCCCAACTCTATCCCCCACAAATGTTGCAAGAAGCCATAGATGGCACTGCAAATAAGCTTGGTATAGTTTAATTAAGAGACAAGTCACTTATTGGTGAAAACTTTGAGGACTGAATTTTTTCATCATGATAGATTTCATATCATGATTTTTTGTCCTTTACAAGGAATCCTTTACCCACAGCAGGTAAAATTGCTGAAATGTTTTCAAAGAGAACCCATAACTTTTCAATTTCAACTGAAAGAGGCTGATCTAATCCTAAGACCCTCGTTGGAAAACACGAAGTCTAAATTTGCCATCTACATTCATGTGCTTCGATGCTACTGTCAGTTTAGATGCAAGTATTTGAGAGATATGTGAAAGTTGACCAAAACCTGTTTGCCAAATCATGGAAAGTTTCAATTTCAATTTTAGACCAGGCTGGTAAAGTTGATGGACATGATTCCCTTTTGTCACTTTCTGATTTCAGTATCAAGGTCAGACTTTTGCAGTTTCCATAGATATACATCCTTAGTAAGAAAAAAAATGATGTCAACACATACTAAAGTGAATCTGATATTGTAACTTCATATTTATGCATAGTCGATATTCCTCATAGATGCTACTGTGTCATGTTTAATCACAATTGCAGTAGACTTTTTAGCCTTACACGTTTCAGATAAGGTGTTTTTTCCAGCAAACAAAATGTGTAGAAGTCTTTGCATGCCGTCTCATCTGTTTCTATGCTTTTCAGTAGGGAATCAGATGATTTGTGTCGGTAACAATATTAAATATGCCAGTATGCATTCCGCTTTAAAAGGGTTTCCACACTTACCTATATAGTCAATCACAAGTCCAACACGGTGTTCGTCAGCTTCTGCAAAGGACTTTGAAAATTCATGATGAAGAGAATATTCATCTTCCTCATTAAGTGAGCAGCTTTCGTGTGAATAATTTGAATATTTTGTTTTTGCATGGTTTATGTTCCTTTTTTTGTATTACTTCTTTGTGATGCAAAATTCCAATTCTACCAGATCGACTTTTGGCAGGTAGGGTGCATTCATTTTGTGGGAACACCACTTTTGTTCCCAGATGTAAGCTTCATAACAAACTCCGCCCTTGCAAGTGAATATCAGGAATGGCAGAGCTAGACTGTCCTCATCAGTCGCCATTGCCTGGAGGATAGATGGAAATTCCACTCTCCTTCACACAAGGACCATGTCAGATCTTGAAGGATAGATATTTCATTAATGAACTAATTCCAGTAATGAAATTGCTGGCTTTGCTGACAACCAATTGAGATTGAGGAAACACTGACATAAATTCAGATAATTCTGTGTTGCAATTGTCTCTTTACAAACTATCTGCCGATTCAGAGAATATCCTTGAAACAATGATTGCAATTCAACAAGGTGTTCAAAAGTTTTTGAATTTAGTACAATCAATTTGATCGAAAAATGCTCTACCACACTATATTCACAAAATGTAACCTTATGTACTGATATACCAGCTGAATGGAAACTGATAATTGCAAAAGATCAAATAGAGGTCAATGGACCAGGCTAGTCAGGTTTGACTACTTATTGTAACCTAACTATGGTTCAGCAAGTGATCTTTTCAAGGATCAGCGTTCACTTATGTCAAAAGATCATTTATCTTAGACTATGCAGCATTCATAATCAGGTGTATCTTACCGCAAGTATACAATTCAACATAACATTTTCTATCAAACAATATTCAAGATGAAATTAAACTTGGATGCCACAAGGGGGCACACAGGACCCGACTTAGCTCCTACAGTAAAATAAGTAATTTGAACATAGAAATCCTCTGCTTGAAGCAATATTTAAAGAAAGAGCCAATTTATGAGCGACTCACAAAGGACAAGCTGTTGCAAGGACGTCTCGGTGGATATACTCAGTCACTCAATGATCTTATAGCGACAAGATATCCAAAATCAATACCTTCAGACAAGGATGCCTTGAATTGTGCAGCTGTGAATGCAATGAAGGTAACAATACCTGATGTTTTGAAGAAGGCTGGAATAGAGCCAGGATACTTCTCTGGGTCTTCAGAAAATTGATAAGAAATGCATTTGTGAGAAAAAAAAAAAAAAAAAAAAAAAAATCAAGCAACAATTAAATGCAAACAAATTAGAAAGTCAATGAAGGCCAAAGAAGAAATTGCAACAGAGACAGAAAGTAAAAATATGAAGCCAGAACTTTTTAATAAAGATGTTTGGACTACAATACATGTTACACACTTATCAAAATTTCAAAGCAGTTTTTTTCCAATATTTTTTTTTCCTTTTTTATCATGTGTATTGGTTACATTTCAAAATATATTTGACTGTAATCTGGCATATAGACTAATTTGTATTTGCTTTCTGCAACTAAACTCTGTAAGATGTGTCATGGTATTTATCCTAAAAACTTGAATATTTGACTAGAGCTTTTGTTCACGCCCTAATTCGCATATTTTGGTGATTGATATATAATTTCTTTATCTGGGATCTACCATTTTTATAGGCAAGAGGTGAGTGATCATAGAAAGTGTCATCAAATGATTAAATTTCTTCTAAATGTTCAGCACAACGGTTAATATTTTGAAAAGGGATTTTCTATTTTAAGCTTTCTCAAGTCAAAGGATCTAGATTTTCCTCTCAACAAATACCAATTCATTTAAAAGAAAAAAAAATGAGGAGCTAATATTACTGAAACACTTTCTATAAATCTAACAGCACTGAAAATGGACTTGGCGAGCCAGGGTCAAACTCAGACTGAAACCGGTACTAATGCCCTCAAGGAAGGCATGAATCTGACTCATCTCCTCAGCTTTGGTTAAAATAGTGAATGTTTAAGTGAGTGACATCAAGTCTAATTTCAAATGTTGCAAAAACCTCAGAGAACTCCAAGACGAGGAGAAACTGGAAATATGTGAAGCATGGGCAGGGACGGCTGTTGCAGTGTCCAGCTTACAATAACTTTTTACGAATAGAAATAAACAAGTTCAGAGACAAATGAAAAATCACGTGAAATTTTTGCATATTGGGTAAATAAGTGAAAAAAAATTGATTTGTAAGAGATAAGTTGCCATAATCTTTGGTAGACAAAATGAATCAGCATTTCAATTATAAATATCCCTAAAAGAGTAGCAAAGGGTTTACATTTGCTACAGAAGAGTTTGTCGTGACTTACAATAGTGGGCCCTAATTATAGCCTCTTAGTGGTATTCATTACTTTTAGTCTTGGTACCAGTTTTAATTGCAGAATTTACACTGTTTGGTGGGTAGGTATAAAAGGTGACAGAAAAAGAAATTAGGGGTGGACCCCCTCCCCCAAATTGAAGACAAAAAAAAGTGTGTACTAACAGAGAAAATAGATTTGGGTCAAAACAAAATAGCTACACGTGCATCCTACAAGAATAGTAAGATCAGCTAATTGAAATGAAATTCTAATTCAAACCTAAACTCCAACAGATCAGCTTTGATTTGTAAATAGAGGAAGTCATAAATTAAAATTCCTCCAATGTTCCTAAAATGGAAATGGTGGTTTTAGCAGTCACAAATGCTTCCTCTCCTTCCATATACATGTGTCAAATACTTGAGAAAAAAATCCAATGATTTGGATAAATAATACAAAAAATAGTATATAAGTAAAATAAATAATTTGCACCATTAAATTTCAACATCCTGAGATAAGGCTACTACATTATAAGAGATCTCTTATTTAAAACAAAATTTGCAAGAGAACCACACCCCATCATAATCCTGAAAGTAAAGCATAACTGATGGAACAAAAATCAGGAAAGATCAGTTATTTTGAGTACTTCAATAAACATCACTTTAGGGTGGTCTTGTGACTGAGAGCAAACCTTTTTGACCATTCATCACTAATAACAAATGCATTCTAAAAAAATTTTTTTTAAATTGCATGGGAAACATTTGAAGAATTCATCCTCAGAAAATCTATAATTAGAATGGGAAGCAAAATACTTTTACATAGCCAAAGGAGATTCCAGGATGTTTGTTAAATCTTTTGAATAAATACCTATTTTTATATAATTATTTCAAAATTAAGTTGTGCAGCCTCACACATATTTTAAAGTAGTTATTCAAAATCTACACTGAGTCTTCAGTGGAATTAGGAGTTTAAATCAGTCATCAGATTTTTCTGTGCTGATATTTACAAATAAAATGGCTGCAAGTTCATGCATATGCTGTGCATTCCATGCAAATTGTATTAGTGAAGATTTTAATTGTTAAAATATTCCTTCAAGGAAAATTATACACCATCAGATTAAAATGGAACAAACAAATTGGTTCTAAAAAAAATAGATTTCAATTTCTTAAAATTTATTTGAAAATTTTTACAAACTTCTATATTATTTACACCTTGATCATAAATGTCTAATTTCTAAAAATTAAAATTTCAAGAAACTTATGATTTCTAGAACATTTTAGAAATAAAAAGTATTCACAGAGCACAAACATCTGACAACTCCATAGTCACTACAAAAGTTAGTTCATAAACAGTTACAATGCATAGGGAGGTAACTTCAAGATGAAATTCCTGGATCCACCCCCAAATTTGATCATTTCTTCCATGATCCATTGCCTAAGCTTCCACTAAATTTCATTGTGATTTACTTAGAACTTTCCAAGATATTGTTCGATATGGACTTATAGATACGATACAAAACTCAGTTATGCGATATCAATTTCAATGAATATCACTTAAGGAAAAAAATCCCCCAGTTAAGTACATAAGCATACATAAAAACTAAAATGAAGTAATTGATGTTTCTGTATATAATCATAGACACATGCATCAGCTTAATTAATCAGCATCTACTAGTTGTTGATGTATAATTTCTTTTGCATTTGCCAAAATTTCTCTTCCATTATCTTTTTCTAGTAGTTTATTGGCCAATTCGACTCCCAAATCCATGGCAGCTTCTAACCAACTGGGGGAAATGTGTCCAGGAGCTATATGAACATAATGGATGGCGTCAATAACAGTCACCTGCAAAAACAAAAACAATATTGAACAAAATCAATACAGAATTCTAGTTTCAAACTATTCTATATAAACTGGTGTTTAAAAACATTCTTTCCACCATCTTTCCTTGTTACTAAGTGTCAAGCTCAACTTTCGTATCAGATACACGACTAAAGAGCATTTGACAATAGGAAAATTAAAGTAAGGAAAAGATGAATACTGCAAATTAAAATGGTTCATTACATCATAATAAAAAAATGCTAATTGCAGCATAAAACCAACAAGATTAGAATAGGAGTGCATATTTTAATTTTTTTTAGACAATAATTCATCCATTATGTGCATGTGTGCGAAATCTTGAAAACATTAGACAAGTAAAATTGAAATGACAGTTTTTGAAAAATACTTATCAAACACTTACTATAAGGAATAACTACCAAAAGCAAACAAATGACAATATATAGAAATAACTTCAGAAACCTAAATTATGCTACTGAAAGGTACTTAATAAAAGACAAATAATGCATATTACCAAATTGGAATTATGTAACTATTGTACCCATGCTGTCAAAAATGATGGCATATACGAAATTGATATTTTGTCAAGTCACTGGAATGTTTTTGTGCAATTCATTTCATCTTTACAGTTGGTGTGTTACGCATAAGTCAGTATATCTTTTTATTGTGCTACTATGCAATGAGATTTGAGAACCTCTGCATGAAAAGCATTGGGCTAAATTTGGGATGTTACAAAAAATAAGTATACAAATATTTGTGATGTATTGTTATAGTAGGTTCTAATAAACAGTTATTAGAGGAAAAACATGTTCTTCCCCACAAAGCCTAGCACCAAATGTTTCTGTGTCATATGTATAACATTACTTGAGATGGCTGGTGGAAACTAATTGCAAGCAACTACTACACTTAGAGATGCGAGGAAAGGTGGTAGGAGTATGATCTCAACAATTGTACTCGAATTAGTAACCCTACTATCCAACACTTCAATTTTAGAGTGACTTTATTAACAATTACGAAAAACAAACCGAAAAGAAACACATCCATTTACCTTTTTTGAAGGAGGTTCAGAATCACAGGGCAATAATTTCTCACAAGTCTCCATAACACATTCTTGGCCATCTAGACTGAAAATAGCTCCAGTGATTGACAGCTGGAACAGATTTAAGAAAAGATCAATAGTTTATAATAATAGTTTATACTTAATCCTACTCTTGACTAGATCCATTTACAATCAATAGAAATTGCATTTTCCCTTTCACTTAAACCAATGTGACATGTATATTTGCAGTGGAAAGGCAGGGGCATCCAAGGTTTCAACTAAATCAGGTGTAGATATAGGATCCGTTCTTCCCGTTCTAGATGAACGGCAATTTCTTTTGGGGAAGGTGGGGGGAGAACGTTGAAAAAAAAAAAAAAAAAAAACAAACTACGAGGAGAAAAAACTAGAGGCTGATGTATAAAGGAGGGGTCTGATGCTTCATTCACTCATTTAAGATAACACGTTGACATTTCCAGAGGGAAATGTACCTCTTTGCAACATATGGCTATCAATTAAGGCCCCTTTTGTGCACAGTAAGTTTGCTTCATTCACCTGCCTTTTCCTCTATGGGATTCAATATTTTTCTTTGACATCTCCTTTAAGCTGATGGCCAGAATAAGTGATCAGATCATCATTTAAGAAATACACAACTAGCAACATGGGAAAAACAGTTGTTATCAGGCAGATCTACGATACCAGCTTTGAGGCTCACACTATTGAGAGGCAGTTTAATCTAGACAAGTTGTCAGCTGAGGAAAGACTGTCTCAAATGCATCTTATGGCAAATTATCACTGATGCACATGTGTATCCATTCCATGGTTTTATTTAAGGCAATAAAGAAAAAAAGAAAAAAAAAAAAAAGGAAATGTGCTGGAATCAGTTACTGCGTTTCAGCTCCAAGTAAAGGACATACTTATTTTGTTGCATTATCCAAAGTAGAAATGAACATGTTAATCAAATTAAAATTAACTTCATATTGCAGTGTCAAAACTGATATAAAATGTACCAGGATAGATAGAGCCAAATACTTGAAAAATATTACATTGAATTCTCATTCAACGTCTCAAGAGAAAAACAATAATTGAGAAATACACAGTTTAGGCAATTTGAAAAAATTAATTACAAATAAAGGCAAATCCTTTTTATGAATTTTTTAGTAAGAAAGTGAATGAAAAAGTGGATTACCGTTTTATCTTGTATACTACTTGACGTACCAATTGGAACACTGCAACCACCTTCCTGTAAGTAGTACAAAGAAACATTTCATTGAATATATCTATATTAAAAGTTGTCATCAAGTTACTCATGTGAATAACTACCTTGAAAAAGGTCATGATGACAGCTGAATAGTGTCATAAAACCATACGCACTGCATCAATCAATGGGGGGGGGGGGCAAAGGCAAAGCCTCAGAAAGTTTTGAATTTCCAAGCAACTCAGAACAAAAATTTCTTGCATTGTAGCAGTCTGAGATGAAAATATAAATATATTTTAGCAGCTCATAACAGCCCTGATAAAAAAAGTGATACTAAACAAGTCTAAATGATTATAATTTTCTGTATCGTTTGGTAATCTCAAGTCACTGCATTTCTACAACATAACCAAGAACAGCCTATTCAATACTATCATCTATATACTACCATTTGAACATTAATATGATCCTGAATAATAATCAACCTTTTTAGATGGCAATGTTATCTATTTGGGGGAGTTCTGATAGATAGCGTAGTAGTTCATTCTCAGCTAAATGAAAACAAACGAATGTTGAAATAATTTTCCAGGATAAAACAAGATTTTTCATTTTTATTTATTCTCTCATTTTCCAGGTGTTTTTCTAGACTGAAAAATTGGTAAACTATTTTCCAGGTTTTCCAGTACATGTAGAAGTCCTGTACTTCTCTGGCTCCAGAATCCTCCTCTCTTTGAGTAAATCTCTGAGGGTTTTTTTTTGCCTCAAGTCGCTGTTCAAGTGTCATATCTATTCATATAGATAGGGTTCTTTCTATACCAATTTGTAAATTCCTTTAAACTTGACTAGATTCTTTAGAATGGTAATTCTATTCCCCTGGAGATACAGAGTTTGAGAGATCTCAGTATCCCCTTGTTTCTCTTGAGGTCAAGTTGCTGTTTTTTCTATTTCTGCAACAATGTTAGGTTTCTCCTCGATCATCTTCTTTACTTAATATCCCTTCCCTTCCTTACAGACTCTAATCATCACAAGATTTAGCCCAAGACTATTTGTTCCTCTTCTCTTTATTGATAACTTATTTCAAATCGAATTAAAGTTTGCTGTTATCTGCAGTATTTTAGCAGTCTACTCACTAATTAAATTCTATCACAAATCCGGCACCAATTTCTGTTGAAGAGGAGTTACATCCCTTTGATCAGCTATAAAGGCTAGTTACTTCCCTTGGATTCCGGGCGCAAGATATAAAAGTAAATACGTATTACATGTTGAAACCAGTCATGGTGCCAATAATTTATTTATTCAATTATTTACATAAATAATTTCAAAATCTAAAAACATTTTTTAAATATACAAGCCCGATTCAACCAGACTAACCGAATTAACTCATATAGAATTATACTTGCACTTACTAAAGTTTTCAAAAATGCTCTCTCAGCAACACACTGGAGAACAGTGTCTGTATCATGAATGGGACTTAGCAACTCCTTTATTCTTTCATCATCCGTCCGACACTCGACAGCAATGGCTCCTTGACTTACAGCATACAAGCATTCGTCTTCTTTTAAAATCTAAAAAAGGCAAAACATTTGATAGACATTAGTATCAATCATTTATTGAGTTACAAAAAATGTTACTTTGGTTCATTGAGTAAAAATAAAAGAATTCTTTCTTTTTCAGCATCAACTTCACTGAACAACATATTCACCATTTTCTACCAGCTTTCAAGCAACCCCCTAATTCCATCCTCTCAGAACTTCTTCTAATCAAAGAATTGCTCTGGGTGCTTTTTGCAGTTTTCCACTGAATTTCTTTTAAGAGGATTATGCGAAGACCAGAACAAATTGTGATCCAAAGATGTGACATCTGTTGAATACAGTGAAAGTCAAAACTTCCAAGCCAAGCTATAAAATTTTTGCCTGATCACCACAGAAACAAGTAATCTTACATTATCCTGATGGAATGTCTTTTTCCTTAACTAATACTGGATGCACACTTTTCAGTGATTTCTGTCTTCATTTGGTCTAATTGAGAGTAGTACTTGAACCTATTGCTTGGTTCGATTGAAGCAGCTCATAATAGAGACACCTACTAATATAACCACCTTTTTTTGGTTGAAGATAAGCTTCAGTTATAGCTACCAGTGTCCCATTTAGCTTGCTTCACAATCTCTTGCATTCCCTGTTGTTGTTAAGTATCCACTTTTCATCACATCACAATTTGTTTCAAAAACATTTACATTTTTTTTTTTTTTTAAATCATATGCAACCGATAACTAAAAAAGAAGCCACACATCAAAGCAACTAGGAACGCAAGGTGGTTCAAATGATTTTCAATGCCAGATTTGGATATTTTGAATATATTGGCCATCTCCTGCATCATACTCCAAAGAAGCATTTCATTTCTATTGCTATCAACTTCAATTGTTTTACATTATCATAAAGCAGCAAGAAATCTCCAGCACGAAACTTTGCAAACTACTTTTCACACATTTAATCATTCACAGTAACTTTTCCATTAACTGTACATATCTATTTTTGTATTGAAGTTGTATTTTTAGCTTCCAACAAATATTGCTTATTTTCTACCTCCAATGTTAAAACCAATTGACAAAAAAATATGACTACATGCTGATTTATGCTAGCAGCTATAATACAATTAAAAGTGATCATTTTGAAGTTAAAACAACACACTCCTAGCCATTTAGGATAAAAAAAGGTGGGGGACCAAATATCAAGTATTAACAGTAGTACTTTATGTACAGCTGATTAGCACCTGCAAATGATTTGATGATGGCAAACAATTTCTCAGAACCAAAATCAGCAAAATTAAAATTAGAATGTATTTTTTTGAGTGTTTACAAATACAAAGATAATATTTATGCCAACATTTTCAAATTTGAAATACAATAAATGCTCTTGATAATGAACTGATTGTGGGGAAGGAGTTGTTGTTAAAGCTGAAAGTTTGTTATACCTAATGATTGCCCCTACTTCAGTAAATACAAGTAAGTTTGGTAGTTTGTCACATTTAACCAATATTGTTCAGTAGATTCATAGGCAGTTTAGTTCTCCTTTGTTCTGTTTCCCACTTTATCTCTTTATGCAAATGACTTATGTTAAGTACAGTTCTATAAAGCTTTATTACATGATAAAGATTTGCTTCAACTCTATTCCACAACATTTCCCCCTAATAAATGCTTTTTACCCTCAACCCCCCACCCCCCAAAAATCAGTTGTAGGTTTTAGATATTCCACTCTAGATGGTTGTAGACATTTTCAAAAAGAATTGCACGAATTTTCATTTATTCAAATTTACTCTTATATTTCAGTCTGTTTGTAGTAAATTGAACAGTAAACTGAAGTGGACATTCTGAAAGAATTGTCTACTCTTTACTCAAAAAGAAAAAAGAAAAAGAAAAAAGAAAAAGAAAAAAGAAAAAGAAAAAAGAAAAAGAAAAAAGAAAAAGAAAAAAGAAAAAGAAAAAAGAAAAAAGAAAAAAGAAAAAAGAAAAAGAAAGAAGAAAAAAGAAAAAGAAAGAAGAAAAAGAAAGAAGAAAAAGAAAGAAGAAAAAGAAAGAAGAAAAAGAAAGAAGAAAAAAAAAAAACTAAATTTACCTTCATTTTTTATTAACACTAGCTGATATATTGCTCTGAGGCAGTTATCATAAGCTATATTGAGCTAATAGCCATAAAATCCCAAGTAGAGTAATGATCTGTTTTAGGGTTGTAGATTCCATTTAGGTGGGTATTTTCAGCTAATACCAAATAAAAAAAAAACAATTGTATGCTTTTATATGGTCTACATGTTCACTATATTTATTGAAATTCAGTAAATGTGAAGTTAGATCAGATGGATTCTTGAGTTTGAAGCCAAAATGCGATTATAGCAAGGGTTAATGGACTAGTTTATGCTACAACTGAAGACTTGGGACTAATAATGAGTGATATTTTAATTCAAAACAAATCCAAGATCTGATTCCATTTCTTTAGATAACTGCTTTATTTTTCTTGCCGCTATTTTAGGGAGCATTTCTTGAAAAATTTAACCCATCAATGTTCAGTTAGATATAAATATGAAAAAATATATTAGCACCATATTACTTTATCCCCAAATACTATCCGAATGCACAACACCCACAAAGTGCAGTAATTAGAGTATTTTGAGCCATTTGATAGTGAGTTATCTTTATTAGATGTTCAATAGGTTAGGACAGACTTAATTTCAAGTTAATATCTGTCTTCTATAGTAACTCATTCTATGTCAGAGATTTTACCATAGTATCTACTTTGAAATTATTTTGGTTTTTCACAATGGTTTTAATGATAAAATAAGATATCTAAAATTAGGCTCATAACAGTGAAGTAGGACTTATTTACAACTTATTTTGGGAATATACAATTAAACATTTACAAATTTTATCTATAATCAAATAAACTATTTAACAACTAGATTGAACATTAAAAATAGTCAGCAACTTCTATAAAAAATTTTTTTTTTTTTTTTAAACTCACAGAAAATGAATCATCAAATTCTAATATATCTACTCAGGTCATGTGATGGGATAAATCTAAGGAATACTTACATGTGATATTCGATCATCCCAGTTCATTCTCTGCAGACCTGCTGCAGCCAAAATGATTGCAGCATATCTATCATCATTATCAAGCTTTCTAAACCTTGTATTCAGGTTGCCTCTCTATTCAGATATTTAAGGAAATTAGAGAAATATTATGAGAAAAAAAATGAAATAACAGAAGAGATATTTAAAAACATTCAAAAAGAGAATACAAACTCTAGAAACAGTAGCAGCTTCTCATGGCACAAACCAAAGTTGTGGATAGATTTTTAATCCTAAATGATAAGACACATTTTGTATATCCAAGTGAGAATTGTCACAGAGTGTTTGTCATGCTATACCACTTAGACACAGGCAAAATCCAACCAAATTCAGCATAATACTCAATGGACCTCGGGGAAGGTTTTAAAGTTTTAGAGGGGAGGGGTCTATTTACAATGTAACTAATGCAAAACTGGACCCTTATTTTTCATTCAATATATCTATATGCATATCTTATTTATGTTTATATATGATTCTTTAAGTGGTCAAAAGTAAAGGGAAATTTTTTCCCCTTCAAGGGCTCAAAAGTGAAAGGAAACTTTTTTTACAAATCCAAAAGCTTTAGCTTTTTTTGTGTACTCCTCTATTTAAATATTTGTAGATTGGTACTTCAGCTAGTTTATATATAATGATAAGGCACAAAACCAAAGTAATTTTTTCACTTTGCTATCTGCACAGAATATATTGGCACTTATAAACCAAATGTACCCATAGAAAAAAACAAGGTAATTTCAGCCTTGTTTTCCTTGAAAATATATTACTTTCATAAACCCACTTTTGGTAATAATATTAGGCCATACATTATGTAGTTTATAGCTAATTACAAATGTAGTGAATGAACAGAGATGAAAAACTTATTACAATAGAATATTGTTATGCAGAACTATTGGCACAAGACATTAATTGAAATTTGTAACTCTTCCCTAAAGGCAATGAATAGTTTGTGTGCATATGAGAAGCAAGAATTAGAAATATTTCAAATTTTAAAAGATATTCTAAACATTATGTCCATGATAATCAAGTATATTGGAGACAAATCAAAATGAAATCCATTCATGTACAAATTAAAGAATCCAAGAAAAACTCAAAATTAAATATCTGAAGCACAATAAATATCTATAGCTGAACAAATTTCGAGTTTACAGTGTCAGGTCACATGATCAAGAATACATTTTATTGAATTGATTCTGATAATTCAATTAACTAAAACCAAGAATATAGAGATAGAAGACAATACATAGCTGTTGAGGGTCTGAGAAAATGTGATAAAGACTGATAACAGTGAGAAATACAATAGTTAAAGTGGTAGCAGTACAATCTTTTCTTATCGATGAAAGATAAAAAGACACCCCAAATACAAGTTTGGTCATCAATCACCCACCAAGGAAGAAGTCTTGAGAGAAATCAAGATTTTTTTCATATCAAATTACATAAAACTTCAGAAAGTTAAGAGAATGTAAGAAGCCATAAAAAGGATACAATAGTTTCAAATTTCAAATGTGGGTGTTTACGCTTCAGTTGGGCGATTCTACGTAGAGAACTGGAACCAATCACACTAAAACAAAGAAGAAAAATTTTCAATTTATTGGACAGAGGGCTGCAAAGGAGGGAAAAGCCTACTGCAAAAATAACTCATAAACTGCTTTAGCAATAAAGTAAAGCAACTGCAAAAGACAGAAAATTATTTTGCCATAATTTGATTTAAGATTCAACAGAAAAAAAAATTTACAAAAAGTTAAATTTGATATTCTTAAAAGCTTGAAATCAAAAATTTCAATTATCCTTTCTAATACAATAAAATAGATTTAAATGATGATTTTTCACAAATACAACCACCTTAAGTATAATGCTTTTTTTTTTATATGCTGTTAAAATATTTAGATAATCACACATAAGCAGCACAATTACCTTCCTTCTGGTAATGATGCGAGATCTTTATCTGCATTGGATGGATGCATAACAACAGCATCATATGGACAAGCTCTCCTGAAACAAAGGAAAAAAAAAAAAAAATTTTAATTGCAAACAGAAGAACTACTTGAAACCCACAATTTTGCAGTTTTTTGTCATAATACAGGAATAATTCTTTCCCTTGATGGAAGCAGCTTAAAAATCATGGTGAAGATTTAATTGTTTTCCTCCGATCTAATTAAACCCACAAAATGACATATCTCTGAATTTTTGAGATGAGGTATTATTATTATTCGGACCATCCTCATCTTGGTTATTTTTCATACTACGTTTCGGCTGTTGTACTCTACAGCCTTCATCAGGTATCAGCTGGTAGGTGTGGGGAAGTAACGAACCGAACCTTTATTTAACCGATGGGCGTATATTGACCGCCCTCCTCTCTTAGCATTAGTATTATTATTATTATTATTGTCTCACACTGGGATTGAACCTAGAACCATCAGATTACTAGCAGTAATTTTGTCTGATTCTGTAACCACTATGCTACGTGTCCATGTAGAAACCACAAAATGACTTTTGCTAAGTTTTGTGGCAATTGCAGACTGTTATACAATATAGGTAACCTTTTTTCATGTTGGCAGATGGTAAAAAGTAGTTTATCATCTTTAATTGGTATTTATGAATGTAAGCTCATGCCATCACATTCAATAACATAAGCAAATCATGATGAATAATGGATAGTATCAGTAAAGAAAACAATCACCAAAATTCTAGATATCCTGGGAAGGGAACCAGTTCGGGAAGGTGGGAACACTAGGAGTTATTACCCCTGGTGACACCAACTATAAGCCCACCACTGCTTCCTAGCAATATAATTTACATTCTCAACAGCCCAAACTTACTTCATAACAGCAGCAATAACCATATTTTCTGGTAGAGTCGTGGGAAGATCTTTCAGAGAATGTACAATGAAATCAATTTCTTTATTATTGAGACAATCTTCCAATTCTTTGGTGAAGAGATTCTTAGAGGGAATCTGCAATGAGAAAGGAAAAGTTTGTGATGGACACTGAAAATAGGGGAAGAAGATGTTAAAATAAAAGACATATCTTATTCCAGATACTAGATATGGATGTACACTTGTGAAAAATAAACTCCTATCTAACAAAATACATTGTAAAAAAGACCAATAATTTAAAACCTTAGCTTTTAAGAGAATAAGGATTAAAGAACCAATAAAAACAAAAATAAATAAAAAGGTAAGTCACATTAATTATAAGAGAAGTCAATGATTGTAAGGAGAGAAAAAAAAAAGTACTGATTTTTTTGCCAATTCTACAATTAAAATATATTGGACACATTTATTGAGTTCCTTAAACTAGAACTAAATAAATAACTCATTAATATACGACAGTTAACATTGTGGGCAGAGGAAAATGATGTTCCTATGACAACTGCTTTGAATTTAGCCTTTTAACAAGTAATTCTGTTGCACAAAAGCATATTTGAAGATCATCAAGACAATAACAATAATCTTTGCTTTCAATAGCTGATAGCAATAAGCACAAGACAAACCAGTTTTAATTGTTATTTCATTAAAGCCAACCAGAGAAACACATTAAAGTTGGTGAAAGTATCTGCACTTTCAACTTAAGCAATCTGATTATTCTGGATCATTTAAAAATATTTATGAAACATCCGACACACTTGATTGATTTCTGGAATGATAGGGGCAGAAGGAGTAAAAATCAAAACTATTTTCTTTCAAAAAATTGTTATATCATGAAAATAAATTATAAAAATTGGTTTCAGTTAATAAAATTTCAACATATTTGTTCACACTTCTCAACAGGGAAAAAAAAAAGGAACACAAAAGGCGTGTACCTGAAACACAGCACACCAAATACTTTTATTTTTATCACAGTATCTCACTGCGATATCATAGTACAACTAGCCGTGGAGTGTATGATACAATCTCTGCACAAATGGCAAAATATTTGATTACAGGAGACAGAAAAAATAAATTTTCCCCATAATGATCCATAATTACATGAAGTAAACTTTGTAATATCAAATTAATATTCATAACGAATTTATTCCCATGGTAAATAGTAGTCAAAAAGTAATAAAAATGGTTTACAACAAACCTTTTTCACTAGTGACCAATTGGACATGTTTTTATGACCCCCAACTCATTGTTTTAAAAGCAATAGGCAATAATACTATTAGATTATGACTAGAGACTGTAACTAAACATTAGAGGCAAATAACCCAACCCCCCAAAAATTTTGTATAAGATTGTGATAACTTTTAGTGATTTTTACCAATTTTAACATGTTTTTCTAACAGAAAGCAGATGACAAAGCCGTAACAACAACTAAACAACCAAGTTCGTTGTATATTATAAGCTAATAAGAGGCTGTGTTTAGTGTATGTAGCCAGATATCATCAATACTTTCAATTGAAAAATGGCATCTGGTGATCATATTCTACCTGGCTGTATCAAAATTTAAGAAAAACAATTGATTATGCCAGTAAAAAATTTCCTTCAATTCAGGACAATGAAAAAAAAAAGAAATAAGCAAGATTCCTCAATAACAAGAACGCTAAATTCAGGGGAGTAAACCCTTCACAGTTTGTCTGCCACATTATGTTGAATGAAAGTGATTTGTAAAATTAATGTTTCCCCACCGTCATTTGAAATATTTACAAAAATTTATGTTAGAAATACACAAAGGCTTATTTTATTCTAATCATTGAATACATTTAAAAAAGAAATAAATAAATTTAAAAAAAGAAGAAAAATATGACGATTCCCCACAGTGATTTGAAATTACAAGCGATTAGTAACCTCTCTTACTGACCAAGCCAAACTGACAAGTCTTACATACCAACAAATTTATTATATCTACCAAATAGTTTCAGTAGGAATGGAAGGAAGATTGGAGTCTGACCCTGCAGCAGCCAAGCCTGTTTTTGTTTTTTTTAACTTTCAAACTAAAGTATAGCAGCCAATAGAATCACAGGATTTGGTGTCAAGGTCATCTGTTAATAGTGAGAAACAGTGACTAAAACAAATGAGATCTGCCCTAAATCATTTCCTGTTGTAGGAAATCTTGGAGAGTTCCAATATTATGCATCACACGATGATTAAATGCTTTTAGAGGGAATGAAAAGATGGGCTACATTGTTTTCTGATTGGCCTCTCGTGAGCGAATAATTCAAGGTTTCTTGATATAGTTGACAATTTTTGAAAGGCTTTATCAGGACTCCTCTCCACATGGTACTGAAATCTACATTCACTTTGCTTATGCGTTCATTTTTCAACAAACTCATGTGTGCTGCTGTTTTTACATTAGAGTCTTTCCATTATTGCAAAACATAGCCATGACCACTTTCCATGGTTTCTGAAAAGAACATACAAAGAAAAGATAGACTGGTCACTTACTTTAAACAAGGCACTGGTCAGCTGTTTATCACCTTGGGTATCTTTGTGGACTTGAAAATAAAAATGAAAATAAATACAATTTAGTGTCACCCTAAATATAAATTGATAATCAAAATTGGTTCAAGAATTTTCAAATCAAGATAACAGCTGATATGAATAGTATAAACATGAAAATCTATCAGAGGATGTAAATATATGTATTGACCTCATTAAAATTTAAAATCCTTAGAAAACGTTTTCCAGTTAATTTGCATGGAGTCCATATATCATCGGAAGAAGGGGCTTGGAATACATTTTCATCCCTGAACTGTTTGGGTACCTTGTGATTGATCATATAAAACTAGAAATTGCAAAACAATACGTTTGTTTCAATAAGCATAATACAATTTATACTTAATTTCATCAGTAGAATCAGGGAAAAAAAAAAGGCATATTATTTCAGTAGGTATTGTCTCATAAACTCTTTATATTATATAATTTAATCGTTGCCTCAGCCCATGGTTCTGTACGCAATTTTTACATGCAGCAAAATAAGCAAAATACCTTATTAAATTAAGCTGATGGTAAAAAGAAGTCATAAAAATTTTTTTTTTAAATAATAATAATGATTTATGACACTTCATAGAATAAGATTAAATGAAAAATATCTTTATTCAACACCTAGTTGTGTCACTTAGAGCTTGGAAGCCTTTCATAAGGAATTATTTTCATGTACGTCGGGCCTCAAAATATTTTTCTAATTCAAGTGGAATAACTTTTTTGGCTCAGTCTTTGGACCCCACTCATGTATTAGTACCAACTTTTTATTCATTACTTTAAAAGTTCTAACACAAAGTATTCTGTTCATTTTGCTGCATGTAAAAATTGCGTACAGAACCATGGGCTGAGGCAATGATTAAATTATAGAATATAAAGTATGAATTGGATCCTATTCTTATATTAGTACCATTAATGATAATTACAAGTGGTTATAACTCAGGAACAAAATGAAGCAGGACAATATATCTTTTTTTTTTTTGAATGCTGTTTATGTCCTCTTCAAAAGAACAAACTTTCATTGAGAACATACAAACTTCTTTCTGGAGGCAGATGTCCACACATAATAATGGGAACTTCGAATCAACAGGATTATTCTAATAACTCTTAGTAAATCTCATTGCAAACTAATACATTTGAAGAATAGATGGTCATCGACACACTCCACAGTGGAACATCAATGAAAAAAAAAAAAAAGTGAAAATTTTAAAAACTCACCCATTTCAAATTTCTTGTCACAAATTTGCTGCAAAGCATCAATAGCTAATTGTGTTTGGATGCAAGCAAGCTGAAAAATCATTAGATATTTAAATAATATCTTTTAATCACACAAGAATATTTGCTTTAAACTGAAGAGAAGCTACCAGAAGAAATATTTAAGGGAATCAGCAATTTCAAACCACATCAATTTATAGCTAAAGCATGCTTACAAAAAGTATTACAAGAGAAGAAAAAAATTCCCTCTATATTATAAAGGTACATATATTTGTACTTTAGGATGTCAAGAACTACGCATCACAGAACAAAAATGAAACCATGTCCAAAAATCAATATCATATACAGTACAAATCTTCAAGTCTAACTTCGCAAAAAAAAAAAAAAAAAAATGTTGCTCTCTTTAGGGTCTACGTTTGCAATCTCCAAAAAAAGTTGGAAATTTTATTCTTTTCTTCATCTAAGACTTTCTCAAAAGCTATATGGTCCATAAAACTATATGTATATAGGAATCAGTGTAATCTGAAGACACTTTTTTTTTCTCCATTTATTTAAAGCTACGCTCATGTGCTTTTTTTTTTTTTTTTGTAAATTTCTTTTTCAGCCCTAATTCATTGGCTTTGAAGCCATGGTGGTTTGATAGCCGAATGATTAAAGTCATGGAAAATGTATTTGGTGGACCAAGTTCAAACTCCAATGGAGGAGTCAAAATTTTCTTTTCAATTTTGTATACCTTCAAACTATTTGGTATCCAAAACTTGTGGTAATTTAACAGTCATGAAAAAAAATCCAGGTTTTAGAAAGAGGATTCTTTTTTACCAGTAGTTATAATGCTAAACCCTCATTTTCCATTTGTCATTGGAAAACAATAAAAGTGAATTTCTGTCTTTCAGCACTGATGCAATTTTAGCAGTATAAGCATATCTCAAATTACTTACTGCATACACTTTTTATAGATAGATAGAGAGAGATATAGATAGATAGATAGATAGAGATATAGATAGATAGATAGATAGAGATAGAGATAGATAGATAGATAGATAGAGATAGAGATAGATAGATAGAGATAGAGATAGATAGAGATAGATAGAGAGAGATAGATAGATAGAGATAGATAGATAGATAGAGATAGATAGATAGAGATAGATAGATAGAGATAGATAGATCGATAGAGATAGATAGAGATAGATAGATAGAGATAGATAGAGATAGATAGATAGAGATAGATAGAGATAGATAGATAGAGATAGATAGATAGAGATAGATAGATAGAGATAGATAGATAGAGATAGATAGATAGAGATAGATAGATAGAGATAGATAGATAGAGATAGATAGATAGAGATAGATAGATAGAGATAGATAGATAGAGATAGATAGATAGAGATAGATAGATAGAGATAGATAGATAGAGATAGATAGATAGAGATAGATAGATAGAGATAGATAGATAGAGAGAGATAGATAGATAGAGATATAGAGATAGATAGATAGAGATATAGAGATAGATAGATAGAGATATAGAGATAGATAGATAGAGATATAGAGATAGATAGATAGAGATATAGAGATAGATAGATAGAGATATAGAGATATAGAGATAGATAGATAGAGATATAGAGATAGATAGATAGAGATATAGAGATAGATAGATAGAGATATAGAGATAGATAGATAGAGATATAGAGATAGATAGATAGAGATATAGAGATATAGAGATAGATAGATAGAGATATAGAGATAGATAGATAGAGATATAGAGATAGATAGATAGAGATATAGAGATAGATAGATAGAGATATAGAGATATAGAGATAGATAGATAGAGATATAGAGATAGATAGATAGAGATATAGAGATAGATAGATAGAGATATAGAGATAGATAGATAGAGATATAGAGATAGATAGATAGAGATATAGAGATAGATAGATAGAGATATAGAGATAGATAGATAGAGATATAGAGATAGATAGATAGAGATATAGAGATAGATAGATAGAGATATAGAGATAGATAGATAGAGATATAGAGATAGATAGATAGAGATATAGAGATAGATAGATAGAGATATAGAGATAGATAGATAGAGATATAGAGATAGATAGATAGAGATATAGAGATAGATAGATAGAGATATAGAGATAGATAGATAGAGATATAGAGATAGATAGATAGAGATATAGAGATAGATAGATAGAGATATAGAGATAGATATAGATATTGAATCAATATCATCTTGAGAAAGCTTTTTCACCATTTATATAAACCTATACATATAAGGGACAAAGGGAGGGTCAGTGTTTTTTTTTTTAATTATTTCTTTGTGGGCACTAATACATAGGCCTCCAAGTCACAGACATTCAATAACCAAGTAATAAGAGCCACAGAAAATGTAACTGCCAGAACAAGTTCATAATATGACAGAGAGTTTCATTTTTTTTTTTCCTTTCAAAGTTTTTGGAATTTTGCCAGTTTTGATAGAAAAATTTAAAGGTTTTTAGAGGGGTTTCTATTCACCATGTAGTTATAATACTAAACTGGGCACTCACTTTCCATTCATCATGGGAAAAGTGTGAATATGGATTTCTCAATCGGTGTTAATGTAAAGTACCAAAGTATACATGTGTGCGTGTGTGTTAGAGTTCTAAAAAGTCAAATACTGCACATCATAAAGGGAAAACAAAGGTATATCTGAAATAAGCAGATTGCAATTTACCAACAGCACACATTTTAAGTTTGAACTTTACCAAAAATTTTTTATTGGTTCTGCATTCACACTCACATGGCAGAAAAGGGGAAAAAAAAAAAAAATAATCCTTTTTTTCATTTAATTTCATGTGCTTTCAAACTTTCTAGAAATTCATCAGTTTTGAGAAAGGAAATATTTATTGGTTTTATAACAGATGGTTCTATTTACAATGTAGCTATAAAGCTAAAATGCACCTTTACTTTCCATTCGTCATAAGTTACCATGGACTAATCTTATCACTAAAGAAATCATTAAGAGAAACAATACATCAGTGTTTAAAAACAAGATAGAAACACTCAGCGGACTGAGTTCATAACCTGAAGAAGAAAAGTAAAAATTTTCTCTTAATTTCATATTCTTCCAATCTATTATTGCTGAATAGCAGAAGCAAAGGTCAAGAGATTAATCTTATATCTAGTGCCCACTGATAACGATAAGCTCGATGCGCAAATGCAGAAAAGCATCTCTGGGGCACCTCAATGACAGATGTTGATGAAAAACACCCTGACGAACGTGTCCACAAAAGGACATACTACTTCCACTTTCCTGGATGGAAAGCTGGAAAAACAACTAGTGTTTTTACTGGAGGAAGCCATATCCTGGTGGGCGGATACATCAAAACGCATTATTGGATCCGCCAAAAGGTGTGGGCGTAGATGCCCTATACAAAGGTGATAATTGCTGTCTTGGGCAGACCAGATTCCCAGTGATCACAGACCACAAGACAGCTCCCGTGTGCCCATCCGTTATCCTGAGCACTACTCTATCTGTTCTCCCGATGCCACTTGGAACAATACCAAATAAAAATATATGCCTCCATGTTTATAACCCAGCATCCTGTTCTCCTTTTTGAATACCTTGAAGTGTCAGGCTTATGTAACATTAGACCTTCAAACTTTCCACAAATTTGTCATCCTTACTTTCCATTCATCATAGGTAACTATGGTCGTATATTTCTCCTTCCTTCAGTGCTTATATAACTTTTCTCCCTTAATTGTTTATTTTATTTACATGTTATGATTGAAGATCATTTCAAATGCGAGTTTCTATATAATATAATGCTATTTATAATCATTCTGCCAGATCATACACATCTATTTCCTACTACATAACTGTTGCAATGAAGAAAGGAATAAACCCAGAATAAACATGAGAAATTGGAGTGAAAACAGTTATACAGTTATTTGGACCTTTGCATTACCATCAGCTGTTCAGCTCAACAGTAAGAGCAACGCTACATTGAAGCAGTTACCCTATCAGCTGCAGGTTCGATTCCTGCAGCAACCCCATTTTCTTCAATTGTTTATTCTATTTCTGTTCTCTAAGCCGAGTGTTACATTAATGTAACGACGGGAGATCATTTCAAATAAGTTTCTATATAATATAACGCAATTTATAATCATTCAGTCAGATCATATACACATTTTTGTTAATGAATAAATATATACATGAATATATATATAAGTGTAATTGGGTTAATTTCTAGGAAGAATTTTCTAGATTGGGAGCGGATTTTTTAAAATTTTAATTACGTTTCTTTAAAAATCAGCTGTCGATTTTCCGGTGAAAATTTTGGTTCATTTTGATCAGGATTAGAAAAATGCAACTTTAACATGTGTTTGCCCACACAATGTTTTATAAATTAAAAAAAAACAATCTCAATACGTTTGGTTACAAAGACATCCCCCGATTTCCATGAAACTAGCAGAAAACTTCAGCTTAAATTAAACACTAAATGATCAAAATAATATGGTATGGCAGCACAAGTAAATTTCAAGTAGATCGTAAATAAAAACTACAGCGTGCCAAGTTTTAAAAGCCAACTAAAGAGAGGTTTATTGTTTTAGCGAAATAAAAGAACTCCGTTTGCTTGATCTTCAAATAAGATTCATTGACTCACACTCACTTGACGTTATTTATCAGCCTCCACACAAAGGCAATTTTCATTATTGCAGAAAATCTCAAATCAAAATATCAGAATTCATGGGCGATGTGGGGAAGTGGAGGAAATTAAAACAAAAAAATATATATATGTGTGTGTGTGTGTGTGTGTGACTAGAGAGATGCATGAAAGTAGACTAGTTTGTATTATTTTCAACTGAGTGACGGGGCTGAACTTTTTATCGAAAGTAAAAAGATGTTAGATTCATTCAATAAGAAGTAATCTCAACAGCAAAGAATGGTAACAGTACGCTTCATCCAACCTCTATTTCGCCCAACTACTTTGGGATATTTCGCCCAACCTATAAGGACTTGTTAAAGTATTTGTCATTTTGTTTTTCTTTCAAAGTGGGAGTCAAATTTAATTCAATATTGCGAGTAAATAGGAAAGATAGCTTTTAGCGGTGATCTCTCAAATTAGTTCCTTTTATACTATTAGACATGTGTCAGCGATCTTGGCCAATTTTAGCCATTTTTTGAAGGTCAGTCAGCGCAAATCAAACTACATGGGAGAAATGCTGAATCAATCCTAATATTTTTTTTTATTACTCGACTAACCGAATTTTAACTGAAACAGACGCTTTAAGAAAGTATTTGGAGTCAGATACTAGAATTCTATCTAACAAATCCACCACAAACCTGGTAAGTTTGATAAAAGTATAAGTAAAAATTTTATCAATTATTTGTTCTAGAGTCTTAGTATTGAGTTTTATTCGATAATTATACTTTGCGATTTATATAGATTGCAGAGGCATTATTTGAATAGCAACCAGACTAAATTGACCCCTCTAAATCTATTGATCAAGCACTTTATTACGTTCGCGGAAATTATTTTTAGTTAATAATATCCTATTTTGCAATCCTTTTAATGATCCAAAGTTTTATAACGATAAAATGAACAGATTTCAAATTTCAGGTGTTTTTATCGACACATTGCGTTTTGTCAAGATCCTTGGCGCTGGAGGTCCTTACTTTTCCGACAAAAAATATCGTTTTCATAAGTTATTCGCAAAATCAAAAACGAATCGGTGTTCAACGGAACTTTTCTGATCATTTGCAAAACAATTGTTCAAGATTTCACAAGAAAAGCAAAATTTATCTAAAGAATAAATTAATCTTATTGTAAGGCGAAGTATCTAGAAAGAGCAAAGAAAAATGACATTAGCATTTTATCTTTGTTTTATAGTTCAAAAGAAAAAAAAAAGATCATTCACTATTTTCTCATCCTTTGAATTGGGTATCAAGCGAAAATATACCTGACCAGACAAGATGGGCAGGACAGTTTTATGAATAAATGAATGAGCAAGAAAATACAGCACCGAAGAAGTGTAGACCAAATAAAACTAACTTGAAAGATGAATTACTTTCATGATGAAGGGACTAACTCAAAAAAGATAAATAGTCTGAAGACTTAGAGTAGAATAAAGTTCCCCCCGCCACCAAATGTTTTTCACTTAATATGAAATATATAAATCAATTAACTTTCAAGATTTACTGGAAAAAATTCCTTCCAAACGTTTTATTCAAAGTCTCGGGTGAATTTAATGAAAAGGTCCAGTAAAAGTTCGGAGACTATAATCGTTAAAGCAACATTGATTTATTAGACAAACATTCAACAACTACTGCAATAATGTAATTGAAATAAAGTAAACTTCAACTTGAAAGAAAATAATTCATTTCACGTTTTCTTTCTAATAACACACCCTAACGGAAGTATAGTGTTGTGTCGCGCTGACATGCGTTAAAGTTTTTGAAAATCGGTAAGAAAAGTATGCAGAGTCAATAAATAATGAATTACCTGACTTTTCCTCGTGCCAACTTTGATGACATCGCTATTTGAGGGAGTAGAATCATCAGGACAGAGAGAGTCCGGAGAGGACGCGGATTCCATGTTGATTGTGTATGACTGGCTAACAACACGTGGAAAAGCCTCGTTCTGAATCACACGGTGACCGCAATCGCTTATTCAAAACCTTATGTAGATGTAGTTCAATGGTAAAGCAAAGGAAACTGACAGAAGAGACTTCAAACGCAATAGCTTGCTGTCACGAAATCTTAACTAAAACAAGATAAGACTTGTATCAAATCGGCTATTTAGCATAAAACTTATGAATACTAGCTGATTAAATTCGACCTTAGGGCGGCAATCTCCAGCTATATGGAACCTACGGTTGTAAAGTATAGAATGATTATGTACTCTAGTCGCAGTTATATGTCCGTAGCTGGGGAAAACCGCCCGGAGGGTGGGTATCTTCAACTCGTGTGAATCAAAATTGAACAGAAATATGAGAAAGTAAATTTAAATAAAAACTGAATATGAATGGTCAATACTAAGAACCCAATTGAGCCTCAATCGAAATGAATACGCAGAATGCTTAGTTTTGTAAACAAAAAATGATAACAATATAACGGTTTTAGTCTTTCGTAATTGAGAATTTTCACAATATAACGGTTTTAGTCTTCCATACTTGAGAATTTTAAACTTTTTTTACAATCTAAAATTTTTTTGAATTGGTCATTAGTTTTGAAATTTTAGTATAATTTGTTTGTGCCAGTGTTTTTCTTCTTATTTCCTCCTCCCAACCTAATTCAACATTTGTGTGATTTCTTTCTTGAAAAGATTATTCAATGCACAAATAATGGAGTTAGAATAAACTAAAAAATTACATGTGTACACATATGATCACAGAGTGTAAACACATGCACACACAAGATCACTGATGTCAATATAAACAAGAAAAATGATCTGTAAAAATCTGTAACAAATGATCCTTCAATTTGTTTTTTAATTTTTATTAATGATTCTTGATATTTTTAACAATAAGTATAATAAGTGTGGTTGAATTTAAAAATAGAGGAACCAACAAAATATGTAGTTATAAGCTTACAAATAAACTGACCTATGCACACTCACACATACTTGTAAATGTCTTTAGACTGTAGATTCTTTCACAAGCATGTTTCAAAACAGCCAAGTTTTCAAAAAACATTGTCATGGAGAGCGAATAAACCAAGAGGTAATGCCATGAAATTCAGTTCTGACTGCCAGTATTTTTTGATACTATGACCTTGGAAAAGGTGAATCTCTTACTTGAAATTCATAAAACATAAAACACATCTCAAGTGGGGAAAAAAAGACAAAGAAAAATTGCTTATCCATAAAAAAGCCATTATATTACAGTATTTTCCCTGTTGTATAACAGCAGAGCAAACATAGTTATGGTTTTGGTTATTTTATATTTTGATGCTCATTTGGAATAAACTATTTTTCAGCTATGTTCATTGAATATACCATTTTAAAACATGAATTTGACTCTATGAATTTAAACTGAACTTTTTCTTTTCACTATTTATTTTAGTTCATTGGAGGTTGTCAATTCAAGCGAGGTAAAAAAACCAATTTGAACTGTTTTGTTGTGTGAGGTCAAAATAGGGCATAAAGCAGCTGAAACTGTTTGCATTATCGACTAAGTAGTTGGCGAAGGGACCATCAATGAAAATATAGCTCAACTTCTGTTTCAAAAATTTCAAAATGGAGGCAAGAGCCGTAAAAATGAGGAGGGTCTTGGACATCCAGTTGAGGCCTATTATTGAGATTGACCTGCGCAAAACAACTTGAGAGCTTGCAAGGGAATTAAATGTGACTATTCAACAGTTGTTTGACTTTTGTACTGAATTGGGAATGCAAAAATCTCAACAAATGGATGCCGCATCCATCGCAGAACAAAAATCATTTGCCATAAGGAAGTCAGCACTGCACTTTTTTTGAACAACAAAAATGATTCATTTGTTGATCGCATTGTGACGTGATGAAAAATTGATTCTGTACAAAAATCAACTGGTTGGACAAAGATGAAACACCAAAACATTTCCTCAAAGCAAACCTGCGTTAAAAAAAGGTCAGCAGGAAGAATCATCTACTACAACTTGAATCCTGACAAAACCATCTCAGCAAAGAAGTATCTCTAGAAAATTGACAAAACACACCAAGAACTGCAACTTTTACCTTCATTGACCATCTGCCGTACAAATGATTCTGCAACTAGGCTATGAAACTCTACCTCACCCAGCTTACACACCAGACCTAATATAAAGTTTGGTGTATGCATTTAACCAAACCATAGTGTTAAAAAAAAGGAGAATAAAGTTTGTAAAACTTTATGAACTTAGAAATATTTTTTGCATTTTTTAATTCTATGGCCAATCTCTAAAAAATCATACAGCATCATATTGTGCATGTTCAAACCATACTTCTTTCAAATGCAGTAAAAACACAATTGAAACAAAAAATAAAGACAATCGCGTTTCCCCTTATTGTTATAGTGTCATTAAGGATATAATGTGACCAGTTTAGACGTTTTCATTGTAATCTTGAAGTCAAGCTCTTAAAAACACAAATACTGCATTCAAATCAATTATATTCAAATTCTATACTGGGAAATTAATTACCATGTGTAAGTATTTTTGTCAGTATGCATTGAGTTGGTAATAGAGCAGCAGAGTGTTGAGTGTGTAAACACACAGAAAGAACAATTTTAACTGAAATTTTTTCTTTCATCTTTTGCATTAAATTAATTGTATAAATCTGCAAAATGAATAGATTGTGGCCAGTTAAATTTTCGTTAAACTTGCACACCCAGATATAAATTGGCTGCAGGAAATATCATAAAGAAGTTGCCTCCCTCGATGGCTAAAAACAGTAGAAAGTCTTAATTTGTGGTCTATCAATGTTTGGTAAAATCATTTGAAGGCTCTAATAATCAATGTTTGAATTTTCGATTTTTTTAAATAATATATTTACTAAAATAAAATTCAAACATCCAAAGATTTCAGGGGCTATCGTTTGTTTTCGAGCATACCAAACATTTTTCGTTATAAAATTAGCTGAAAATGAAAAATAAAGGAAAAATCTAGCCACTTTTACTGACCAAGGGAGGCAACTTTTTTTTATATTTACGGTTGGCTATGATTTACATCCGTGCGTGCAAGTTCTACCCACATTTTAAGAGAATACGTGAAAAACTTGAGGAAAATCAAGAAAATAAACCACTTGTAATTTTTTTTCTTCCAATAATTTTTTTCCATAATTATCAATCTTTTTCGTATGCATTTTTAGAGTAAAATTTGCGTTGCAAATTTCAGTTGAAAACAAAAAAAAAAAAATTTAATTTTTGTACGAAAATTTTGCTGTTTTTATCTTTGGTGCTGTCAACTCTGGATTGTAATGTGAAATGATGACAACATCAATACTCCGTTCACTTAACTGGAGGAAGAATAAAAATACCTGACAATATTTGACTTGAGGTAAGAAGAAGAACAACATTTCACATGAAATTATTCCACATTTAGTCATTCTTAATTGAATATTTACTCATCTATCAAGCTCAAATAACCTTAAGAGTTTGTTCACTTTGAAAACAAAATCATGCTAATAAATGGGGGTTCAATTCACAATCAATTCAATCATCTAAATTGATCCCTGATTTTCTGACATGATAGCCATGTGTTCGGAATTATTTTTCTTTCTCAATGTTTACTCCTTTGTTTTGTTTTTCTAGCTCCATCATTATTTTAATCCGCTCTAAACGACAGGAGTCTGTTAAATGTTTCCTTGTGTTTTAAGAAATAATTTATTCTTCAAAATTCTTACCCCCCAAAAAGAAGGTCGAAGTTGATAATGTGTAACTAAATCTTTTGGCTATTTATTATTAAAAACACTAAACGCGAATTCTTTCTTTTTCGCATCTGTTTTGAATTAAAGTTACTTACATTTAGATATTTTTCCCTCGTTTGTTTTATATTTCAATTGTGAAAAATGTTCTGAAATAAATGAATAAACCTTTTCGCTCTGTATTTATTTAATTATTTCCTCCCTACAATATCAGAAGTTAAATTTAAATTCTCGATACTACTTTGTTTGATCTTATGGTCCGCTTTGTAAGAGTGCTTATTAAGATCCAAAAAATTCTTCTTGTGAATTCTTCCCCTTCTTATAAATTTATTTCTTTGTTTTTCGAACATCTTTTTGGAAATATATATTTCTTGGGGTTTTGGTTTAAAACATCCTCTTGAAATTTAAAAAAAGAAAAATCATGTTTTTTTGTTTTGTTTTGTTTTTTTTAAGAATTTTTAGAAATGAAAATATTCTAAAATTTCAACTACCTCTTCTCTCTTAGTATTGAAACACTCGAAGAAGAAACAAATCGATTTTTTTTTCTCACGCACTTAAACTATTATTTCTGTTGTGTGTAAGTTATGTAAATTTGAATTCCACGGGAAATGCTCACTTCTGGCGTTAATGGTATGCACGTTGAATCGGTCCCTCGGATTGAAATAGTACCAAATTTTCTGTATTACTCGTGGTACCTAAGAATAGTCGATATAAACATCGAGTTTTCAACTTGAATTATTGAAACATTAGCTTAGAAGGCATTTTGAGAATTCAACGTCTACAGCTAACCCATTTGTTTCATTCTCAGTTATTGCTGCTTTTTTTGTCTGATGAAGGAATAAGATTTTCATTGTAGAAACGTAAAATTGGCCTGTCAATGTTTGATTTCATTTAATTTTAGAATAATTTCATCTTAGCACCTGTGAAATTCTCATTTTACGTGTCGGGAGTTGCGAAATATCCTATTGTAAAATGTTTCTTCATTTCAGTTCAGGTGATTTAAATCCATTAAACCCTGCAAACATCCAGGAAGTTTATTGGTTTTTAGAAAAAAATTTTTTTTCAGAATTCGGGGGGGGGGGGCATTTACAATGTAACTATAATGCTATAGTCGACACTTAATTTTCGCCATCTCACTGGAAGTTCAGTTGGGATACCTCCAGAACCTAACACCACCCTCTAAAGTATGGGTTATGTTTGCTAAAATGAATGGAAACATAAAATAGAAAAACGCAATAAGACCTTGTAGGTCGTTTTTTGTTTTTTTTTTAAAAAAAGGGCCGGATTGTTTGAAAACCAGAATCATAAGATCAATGATGCGTCCGTATCTGTGATTTATGAATAAATACTCAGGAATCCTTGACAAATTGAAAAGTTGAGGTGATTTTAACTGTTTTTAAAGACAGTTTTAGCTATTAATAATAAAGAATACTTGGCCCATCAGAATTGATGTTCTTTTAATGACATCACACTCTCTTTCTTCCTCTTTCTGTTGTTTAACGTAACTCAGTAACACGGAAGAGGTTGTCATTATCTCCAGTATGATGTTGGAAAGTAAGTGTCAACTCCAGCATTATGTTTACTCATATTGTAAAAAGAACCCACCTGGTAAAACCTAAGAACATTTTTTTAAAAGACTAATTCCCAGATGGTTATGGGGTCTAAATGAATTGAAAGCACCTAGAATTGAAAGAAAAAACATTTTCTTTTACAAGTATGGTACCTCGAAAAATTCAAAGACACATATTGCACTATAATTTCTTTAAATAACAATAAATCCCAAATTGTTTCTTAGTAACAAGGTTAATCTATTTTTGGAAAACTGCAAGCAATTACATTTCTTCATATTCTGTTGCAACTCTGGAAAGGAAACAGTGATTGTTGGTGGATGAAAACAACACAATTTTTTACCGAACAGTTTTTAAAATTTGTGAACATGGATTTAAGTTTGCAAGTTCTTTATTTCAATATAGGTAAATGCCCTTACCACTTGGTGCAGAAAATCTGAACAGAACTCAATAATTCATAGTGATTCAATTTTTTTTCACCAGCTCGTGTCGTATTTAAACAACCTCCAATTTCTCCATGCCTATTTTTAATGTTAGTTTTGTAGTATAGTGGATGTAAAGCTTCAATATAAGTTTGTTAAGTAAAAAGGTCTCTTTAAAATGTGTGGACCTCAAGGCACGCAGTCTCACAGTGTCTGTCGCACAAATCTTCAGACGGAACTTCACTCTGCACGACACTGGAAAATAAACTCTCTTCTCTCAAATTATTATCTATCGATGACATCAAGGGGGTTCTGCTTCGTCCTTAGGTGAATTACTTGGTTCTTAATTCTCATAGGTTTCATCTACATCTAGCAGAATTTCTACCTCACTTCTCGAAAATGTGCTGTCATTAAGCTATGTTGCTCAGCTCCACTACAGGATGGCGATCTCTTATATAGCGAGGCATCCGATTGACTATGACTAAGACTGATGGGGGTTGATGATACCAGTGACTCATCTCTTGCCAAACTTGGATGTGCACCAGTTTGGGGGCCTTTCAACTCAGAATTTCCCAACTTGTATGGTATTGATTCCCTCTCATGCTAGGCGATAGTCTGTCAATGCCTTTTAATCGGGCCTGGTAGGTATATATCATGCCAGTGGGGGCTGTCAAGAGTGAAGCATCATCTTTGGGTGCCACAATATTTGATAGAGCAGGGACTTCTGGCAGCAATTCCGTTGACACTTCTGTGGCATCTTTCTATTATACCATTCCCCACCACCATGTATACACACGTGAACGACATTGGAACCCTTGTTTTTTTGCAAATGTTTCACTATAGTATACTGGGTCATTGTCGATGAGAAATCAAATCGGCGGTCCTTTCTCGTAAATCAATAACTCCGATTGTCTAGTAACATTTACTGAGTCTTGCCTAATCAATGATCGCCCAACAGAAAACCAAGCAGGACCACAGTCAATAAGGGTTAGTGTCATCATTATGGGTGTTTTCCTCTTAAGTTTCCCCTTCTGCCATCATACTGGTGCTTAATCAATGGATTGGCACGCTTCTGTTAATATAGAGGGGGTCAACACATCTGGCAAAGTAAGCAGCCAGATGCCTACTTTATTGATGGATGTTTGCTACTTGGCTGGAATTCAATTTGCCCACAGCCATAGCGTACATCAGCTGTGCAGGTTCGGCTTTTTTTTTTCTTAATGAATTTAGTTACCACTGAGGCAATCTAGTGACTTGGTTTTCTCAATTTCAGTTGGATTTGACCATTGTCCCATCCATAGTCAAGGCGTACTCTTCAACCAGCACCCAAAGTGTTTCTAACTGTCGTCTCACCAGCATCTCACTTGGCACTTTTGTATTCATACATGTCTTTTTGAAACCCGGTGATGGACACATGCAGAATCCGTGACCAGTTGCAACATCAATGATTTCCATTGGCTGACGAGGTTGATGACTTTTATTATTGCATTGTGCTTGGCTTAATTGATGATTAGCATCTCCTGCTGCTGCAAGCTACATGCATCCTCTACAACATTCTCTTTCACTTCCAGTGATACTCCATTAGCCAAGAAACTTGCATCAACCCATACCTTCATTTCTTGGCCATGCACACACCAGTCCCCCTCTGACTCATTCTGGTCATTGTCATTAAGCATGTGAGGGAGGCATCATTGACTTCATCGTCCCATCCTTTGGTTACTGCACTTGCTTGTCATCTCATTATTACTGTTGCCACTCTGAGCCAGCCACACACAGGGAAAGTGCTTCACAAGCTTTCCACATAGAGAGATCATGCATTAGCCAGAGATAATATCTGGGATCTTAACTCTTCGCCTCCATCGGAGCATGCCATGCTTCCATCAGACATGCAAGCCTAGCACTTTGGCCCCCTCTTCCAGTCTCTCTTGATCTTTAAGAATCAGTCCATTATCAAATAGGTACTCCCTCACATGTGCTACAGAAACCATGCTTACATTGACATATATATATATCATCAATATACATTGACATAGCACTGCAAATTGATTCATCTTTGGACATCACTAAATCGATGATCAATATCATTTTCTGAGGTGCCATGTTGCGGACGAACCTCAGTCCCGGCACCAAAAAGCCACTTTGACATGATCCAGCAGTCCTGCTACAAGCACACAGACCAGACTTGTGAGTTGGATGCTGTCTGCCTCCAGGTGCAGATATCGTGCTATGAATCATTTGTGAGCCACAAACAAATCCACTGCAAATGCAACCTGTCTTATCTGCATGATGCCAGATTTTGCTTCCACTGTCAACTGCTAGTACGTGGCAAAAACCTTGCCAGTCAACCGCAGAGAACTTAGTTTCCTTTATCCTTCACTTGGCAATGGACTGGCTAGGCATAGAGCCATTAAATTTGGGGATCAGTCTCGGGTCAAAGTTGTTATCCCTAGAAACGCTGAAATAGATTGAAGTGAAAAGGTCTCTTTTAAAATGGAAGAACCACAGGGCACAGCACGTCTCAGTGTCTATCACACTACACACAGAGGAAATTTCTCCCAACATGACTCCAGGAGAGAGAGACTTTTCTCTTGAATCACTATACACCAACAATGTTCTCTGACCACAATCTAAACTGAAATCGGCATAACCCTCATAAACGGCTGCTTATATCACACTCTAAAATGATTTGAGAATAAAAACATGAGTGGGAAGCCCGGATCTTCCAACAGTACCATCACACAAAGTCTCTTAGGCTGTGGCTGGGCACTGTTCGATTTCATGGACAGCACCATTGTTACAGTTGGCATTTTATTTAGTGTTAGTGAAGTGAGATAATTTAGTGCAATGAAAAACACAAAAAAATTAGGGTTTTTGGAGTAATAGTTTCGAAATTACGGGTGAATATGTTTTTTGTTTGTTATTTTTTTTTAGGCAGGTATTGGAAAAAAAAAAAGGAAACTTTAACTATTACTAAAAGTTTAAACCCCTTGGGAAGAAATTTTAATAGGTTGGAGCATGCAATAAAACAAAAGCAAATAAACAAAATTTCTCCTCAGATTTTATGCAAAAAGTAAATCATGTGTATCTTATACCTGTAAGAGAATTTGCAACTACTGACATGTAAATTTTAACCTAGAACATTTAGGATATTTTTAGCTGGTATATTTCCTACTGAGTGATGCATTGTATTTTTTTTCTTCTTTATTTTCAGATTTTTTCCCGTACCAGTTGTGAGCAATCTTGAAGTTCCTACTCTTTACTGAAAATTCAAAACCTCTTGCTCTTGGAGTCTTTGTGAAATAAGCTTGTTTACTGTTGGTTATTGGTTAATTTCTTTTTATTATTGATAATCTCTTCAGAGCTCTCATCATGGTCAATGTGATAAAGGGAATTTTAGTGGAATGTGATGCAGCCATGAAACAATTTCTCCTTCAACTTGATGACAAAAATACTTTGGGGAAGAAATTTGTCATCAATGATCTCGATGATACGCACTTGTTCATATCTGCTGACATTGTTGAGACTCTGAAATCACAAATTAATGACCTCATGAATCGGCTTACTTATCCTCTTACTGAGTAATCATGAAGATACCCATGTGGTCTCCTTAAACCACGATTCTCCCTTCTTCTTCTTCTTCCTCTTTCATTTTCTTTCCTTTCATTCTTTTTGTAACTTTCATCATCTGTAATTTTGCACTCTTATTTATTACTTAAGCAAGTTCTGCAATTTTTTTTTTAATCATCGATTATTATTTTTCCCTACTGATATAAAACCAAATTTCTGCTTCCAGAAAATAAAACTTACTGAGAAAAAGTCTTTGTTGTAGACTATTTTTCATTTCTATTTTTAGTCCTTACCCAATTTTTTGCCATTATTTGTAGTTTCTGTATTCATCTAGGATTTTACAGCATAGATTATTGCTACAAAATTAGATTAATTCCACTCCACTTCAAGGGCAATTATTTAAAATCTTAGAAAAGTTATCCAAAGTATTTACAAAATATAACTGGTTGAGGGTAAAAAACAAAAGAAAATTTAGTTCCACATAATGGACCATTATGAAACATATTATTTCTTCAGGATGTTTCAATTCAAGTGTTCATTTTTATTTCAATTATGAGAGTCATAGATAGAATGGAACAGAGACCATTCCAATTTGTCTAAGAGAACAAACTATTATTGAGCGATTGAAAACAACTATGCAGTTAGAAAGCAAACCATCAGTGTCATGGCAGTGGAATCCAACAAAACGTCACTTACATCCTGGTGATAGTTTATTTGAAGAGGGTGATATCTACTGCAACCTTTTATCGAAACAAATCCCACTTGAAAACCAGGATGATTTTGTCAGCCAGTAAGTATCTTCCATTTTTTTCCTCATCCTCTCCTCAAAAGGAGCAGACATGAGGATTCCATTATTTATTTATTATTTTTCATTTTGTTTTTCAAGTATTGAACCAGATAATTGAAAACAGTAAACTGCTTTGTGTATATTCATTACCATTCTTTTTCTTCACTTATTCCTATGATGATCAGATTGGTATCAATGTACCGTGCTCTTTGCTTATTCTAATTTATGTTGAGCAGCTCAAAGTTTATAGCCTTGAAAATGGGTCCACAAATTTTATTCCCTGCTAAGACCAAGGAATTTTTAGTAACTGTAGCAGTTAGGATGTGGTAGGATTGGATAAAATGTACTGAAAAGGCTTATTTTTTACTTGTTTTTGTTTTGTTTTAATTGGAACATCTTATGGTTAAGTCAATCTCTTTTGACATTAAACCACAAAAATCTTAAGCATTTGAATTGTTGGCAGAGACAATATTTAGTTTTTATTTCAAATAGTTAACCAACTTAATTGGAAAACTCTGACACACTAGCCCAAAGATCATTATGTATGAATTAATTTTCTACAATATTTCATTGTATTGAAAAAAAAATTTCTATCCCACTTTGAAAAAGAAATATATGAATTTTCACAACTTTTTTTTTTTTTCTCTTTCTTTTTAAACAAGAATCCCTGAGTTTACATGTGGATTGGCTGGTTGCAAGAAGCTGTTCAACAATTTGCTCAGGTAAATATTATTTACATAATAATAAAACTATTGAAACTTTGAATCCTAATAAATAATAAATGAAAACGTTTAATCAATCAGATTTTTCTTCATTTTGTACAGAATATCATGTACTTGATTTTGTATGCATCAGTTATAGTTTGACAGATTTTAACTCTCAAGTACCGTATGAATATCAAATGCATTTTGCATATGTAATAATATTTTCAAGATAGTATCCTTGATCTACAACTAGTATGGAAGTATTTAGAATTTATGCTTGTTTGAATTAAGAAAATTTTTAAACTCAAAGGTCAACTGAAACAAATTTCGTGTGTATTTTTACTTAACATTCCATATCTCTGTTACCTAAAGCTTTTATTTTGAGCCCTTTATTATTTTATTAGTCAACTGATCTCTGAGGTATAGATCTATAAAAATCGATATCTGACTTATTGTTCCTGCGCACAATGTCACAGTTGACCACAATACGGTGGCTTTTTCCGAAAGGGATTTGGACAACATTCCTGAAGTTAGTTTTTCCCTTGAAATCAAAATCAACTTTTTTCAGAACTGACAAATTCCCTGGGGAGAAGGAAGTCTTATAGATTAATCGCACAAAAAATTAGTCATGAAAAAAACTTGAATGGGACCACTCAAAAACATGGAACCACAAGTGCCATAATAATGTTTTAGTTTTGTAATGTGTGGAAACTGGTTGAAAAAAGTTACCATTGTTATGTCACTAGAGATGAACAATTAATTCAAAACAATATAGAATAATTTTGTACAAATTATGACTCAAAATAATGCATTTTTGTACAAATTTTTTTATAATAATTTTTTTTGGGAATGGAATGCAATAAGTGTAAATAAATATTTATTTACGCTCTCAGAATCACAAACTAGAAATAATTCAGCACACTACACTACGTACTGGCTTACTATAAGATTTATGTTAACAAATGCGAATTTTTTTTCTTTTTTGGAGACTAAGGGAAATTGTTGGCTTTGATGTCACACTTGATGCTCAGAAAGGGATCTAGGTCATATATACTTATCTTTTTTTGTATAGGTGAACACTTCAATTGATTTTTTTTTAGCCATATGTGAGGAGATATTAAGAAAAAAATTATTTTTGTTTGGTTTCAGTTGATCTTGAATTCTTTACCAAATATCAATTTGTCTTCAGAATCCTTTCTTCTCTTTTAGCTATGAATGCCACTATAACAGTCTCCACCGAAACTTGTGTGCCACTTGCCATCGTGTATTTCCATCAGCCTACCTCTTGGGTCTGCATATTCAAGAATGGCATGATGCTATGTTTGAAGTAATGTGTGATAAAAAACCGATGGTAAGTTGAAACTATGATTACTCTTTCAGCAGCTTACTGTGCCTCTTTTAACTTTGTATAAAAGTGATTTTTTTTTTTTTTTCATATTTGTATTAGTTTCAAATTAGTGATTTATTTTATTTTTTGTTGCAAAACAAAGATTTTGAGAAAAGTGATTTTTACCTTTTGTATATGTTGATTGTATTAATTTTCTCATAAGGATTTGGTGAGGTAGGATTTACATTTTTTTTTTTTTTTTTTTTTTTTTTTTCATTATAAAACTGAAGTATTTTTTTAATGTTGTTTTTTTTGGGGGGGTATGCAAAGTGTAAGAAAAATTAATGAGTTGATTTTTCTCCTGAGTGTCTTGTCGTTTTTGTTTTTTTTCTTTGTTGACTGACATTTTTTTTTAATTGTTGAAGGTATTCTTGCTTGACTTATTTGTGATAATACAAATACTAATACAAACCTGTTGTTGTACAAATTTATGTTGAATTCAATTTTCAGGCATTGAAATAAGACAAACTTGAGTTACTTTTAATATTTACTTCTTTTATTCCAATGATGTGAATCTCTTGTAATTGTTAAATTTTTACTTCTGGTTATATTATTATATTAACAATCCCCCAACAATACATTTTATAGTTAAAATCCAGACTGCAATGAAATTTGAAAGCTGCTTCAGATTGCTTTACAAACAAAGATTTCATGCATTTTAGTGTTTTTAGCCAATTTCCTCTTTTTTCCAGCTCTTCTGCCAATTTAAATTATCAAGTTTCAAGCTACTCACAAGAAATCAATACTTTCACAGCTGTAAAGATTATTTATTCTGCTCTCCAATGATACTTGATTTGGGGGATAGACTACAAGGATAAAATGATTTTCTCTCAAGTGGAAATATAGTATATCATAAATACACACAAACTTCCGTTCTAGTCTGTCTCCCATATTTCAATCTCTGTAATTTTGGGCTCAGTGACATAAAAGGAATAAATCATCTGATTTTGAGAAGAATACATCCAAGATAGATTTGTATCCATAGAATTTTCAACAATAACAAAGTGGCTTTTCGGTGGAAGTTGAATCAAATTCCAACAGAAAGGCATTCAGTCTGAAATCATTCTTTCCACTCATGTTGCAAAACATTCCCTACATTTATCATATAGAATTATTTATAGAATTAGAGGAGATAACGAACCCACTCCTTAGTAAAAATCATTAAGATATACCTTCTTTTTTTTTTTTTTTTTTTTTTTTTTTTTCTCCTCTCAGAAGGAAGATTGAGGAAACATTCATGAAGTAATGCAGTACATTAATTGTAGAAGTTATAAAATTTGTTTACATTGCAAATTCCCATGCTGGATTTATTCATTTGAGCTCAGCTCAAGTTGAGAACAAATATTTCCCTCATTATTATGTACTTTGAAATATCAATGGAATATTTTGGGGATAAAAGTTTGTATAAATTTTCCACCACTTTTACAATGAAATTTTTTTTACATGTCCCCCGAGAGTTGTTGCAATGCTTCTATAAATTCAAGAGAATGTTAGTGTGTCCAATGCACTCTTACAATAATTCCCTTAATTTAAGTGCATCCCTCTGGTCTTCAGTGACAGAAATTTTTATGGATGCTTTTTCATTCAAGTTCTTCTTGGAATGCTCTAAGTTGGTAGCAATTTATTTTGAAAAGTCATCAAAACCTATGAATTTTTATTTGGTTTTCATTATCTACTATTCAAAAGATAGGATGCTGTTACATGTTTTTCAATCCTACCTCAATAAGAGAAAATATATTCTTGTCTATTTGCATCTGTAATGTAAGGAGACAATGTATGATATTATTATTATTGTTTTTTTTAATACACCAGTATAATATTTCACTAGGAATTTTTTTGTGTTTATCCAAACCAGTGAAATCAGAGTATACCAAATATTATAACCCCTGATCTAAATAAGGTAGCAAGATTGTGTGACTTGTCTGATTTAAAATAACATAACTTTTAATGAAGACCATGTACAGTATAGTGTTTTAAAGCATGAGAATTTTTTGATACAGTTTTCTATGTCCATATCAGGTTATAGTAGTCATTCTAATTTTGTGGACTCTATTATGTGCATTTCGTTTTTTTCGTTGGGGGAGGGTCATCAATAAAATGAAGCTACTCTCACAGACTTTTGAGGAAAAAAATTTAGAATAATTTGTACTGGAATTTTTTTCTTGTTTTTGCTTGAAAGAAACAAGTCGGAATATTTCTTTTTATGAAAAGAAAAACAAATTTTCATTATATTAACATAAAATCTGGCTGTTTTAATTCGGTGTTTCTGTTTTTTGAAATTTTACTGGCAAAACTTCAATGAAGCTTGAAAAGAAAGAGAAAGTATTATTTTACGATTAATAACTTTTCATTCCCATCACTTATTCATAGATTCGAATGTTGGTAATATTTTTTCTTTCTTTATCGGAGTGAAGAAATACATAATGGAAGAAATTTCATCTTGATTTTTTAATTGCTTTTTTTTTTTTTATTTTATTCAGGCTTGTTAAAGAAAATAAAAAAGCAACTAGAAAGTTAAGGTAAAAAGTAATCATAAAATTATTGGTAATTAAAATTAGAAATAATCATAATAATAGTAATATGTTTAATTGAACAATAACTTTTTTCATTCTGGAGTTAGACTTAGTGGAGGTCATTTGTGTAATTCATTAGCCTATGTGAGATCATATCTTTACTTATAAGATGCTGTGTGTTTTTTTTTTTTTTTTGAAATTTTTTTGGTAATTTTTAAAAACTTAAGTGTTTTTGTTTATGAAAAAAAGACTGAAAATCCTTTGAATACAAATTTCTACTGCCAATGTTTTTTTTACACTTGTAGAAACATTTTACGCTATCTATATTGAAAAATATCTCCAGTTCTTTGCGTAGTACACAGATAATTGTTGTCTCATATTTATTGCCAAACTTTTTTTTTGGCAAATGACACAAAAATTCTGAAGATGAAATTAAGTTTTATACAGTTTTGCCTTTTTTTTTGTTCGTAAGGTGTTGATTTTCTAGTAGGCATATCCAGCGAAGATGCCTACTCGTCTTAATCTATAGTTATTTATCTCTTTCTTCTATTTTCCCACTACTAAATCGATGATTCTATGATCATCATTTTGTACAGCTACATTTGTCAGTTGTTTGTTTCTGATTTTGTTCAAGTTTTATAACTGTACAGCAAAGTGTGTGAGGTAGGGTCTGAAGATATTTGCAGCATTTCAATTTTGCACTGAGTCTGTGCCCCTGCAAGATTCAAATACAAAGGACTAGTGTGTGTATATATGTGTGTATGTGTATGTATAATATATATATATATATATATATATACGCATACAATTTTCTTTTTTTTTTTTTTTTTTTTTCTCACTATCTTATCTTAGTTTGTACCAGGCTACTATAGTGGTTATCCCATTGGCAATGAAAATCACTACATTTGCTATTGTTTGTCAGATGAGCTCACTAACCATGGCACTCTACTCCACACTGATGAAAATAAGTCTGTGTAGATTTTTATATCAATTTCTTATCAAAGCAAAAATCCTTTGTTCTGTCACAATCAGTTTTGTGGTTTTGAAATCAGAAATACCTAATTGGTATAAGTAAATTTTCCACTAACAGAATTGAAAGATTTATCGTAGTATTTGAAAACTAAACAATATGGCATATATCATTTTAATGTTTTTTGCTCAGAACCAAAGTACATGGTCTACTTTGGTCTATAAAAATTAATTTCACAATGTTGGTGTTCGAGTAAATTTAAGATAAATGTTCCTTTGTAAATGATACATCTAATTTGATCAAGATAATCTTTTTTCAAAAACAGCTCAGCAGTCTTTTTGAGTTATCCATGTTACACCAACTCTGATACATTAATGAATATTTTAATGAAAACTTCCTAAATTTTGTCATATATCAAAAGTTCATGTTAACTTGACTTTTTATTTTATCAGTTTAAGAAGTTGAATCAGTATTTGTACTCTCTGTAGATTTTGTTCGCTTAGATGGTGTAATAGTCAGCACATCTGTGTCATACACAGAAGGATTCAAGTTCGATTCTTGGAAAGAGCAAAGAATGAGGAAAACTTTTCATTAAGACAAATTTCCCTGTACACTCAGCAGTTGAGTTCAGCTGTGTGATTAGTGTGGAAAAAATTGGTAATGGAATCGCCCCCTCACCTATTCAAAAAGTTAGCAGCAAACAAAAGAGGAGCCTTTTGGTCACCTCAGCACAGTACAAGTTTTTGACTTTGACTGACATGTCAAATTGCATGCATGCAGAGCTTGTCAGACATCTTCATATTTCCTGTTAAAGTGAGAAATGTCATCCACAATAACACATCTGAGTTGTAATTTTTCAACATTCCTACCATTTAGTCAGAAGATCACCAACCCTGCAAAATGAAGAATTAGTTTACAATTGGTGCTGTGACTAACCATTTCATGATCCATCAAACACTTGATTACACTTATTACACTTGGATGCAAATTATGAGAACCAACTTTGTGTATTCGCAGAGAATAATTTATTGAAAAAATTCTGAAGGCTCCGGGTAAGTGGTGGAGGTATAGAAATCTTGTGGAAACCTTTGCATATTTTTTTTTTTTTTTTTCTGGACCATCAGAACATCTGAAGTTTTATTGCTAAAAAACTGATTGAATGGCTTTAGTCTTAGCTATGCCAGAATTTTCAATGTAATTAGATTTGTAGAAAGTGTGTTTGCATCATTGATTGAAACAAATATGTTTGTATATTGATGATTTTTATCAACTCCTAAACATCTTTTTCTTTTTTTACAGTATTGTTGTTTGCTTGAATCCTGTGGGCAGAAGTTCCAGAATTGCCTAGAGAGAAAAGAACATATGATTAATGAGCACAAGTACCCAGCTAATTTCCGGTTTGATAAACGGAAGAAGCTAAAGTAAGTTGAGAAAGGCAACAATAAATGATTATTGGGGGAGAAAACTCTACTTTAGGTTTCTTCCTTTCCATACATATAATATTATTATTTTATTTATTTCACTGTTGGTATAGCTTTTATCAACTCTTTATATTATCTGTCTTCACCAATAGCTGTCATATTTTATTTGTGTGAAGGAACCTGATTTGCTTTTGTGAAAGAGCAGGTTTTCAGTTTGAATGAAATATTGAATGGTACCTAGGTGCAGTTATTGTTTTAGAAAATTTGCCTAATATTAAAACTGGAAAAATACGTAAAGGGAACTTATTTTTTGTAAATTGAATTGAGTAAATATTAACAGAGAGAAAATTTATTCCATAATCTTGGATCAACCTATCTGATTATGGGGTTGATAGGCTATATATTTAGAATGCTATGGATTCTCTTAAATAGCCAAGTTCAAGATCAAACCATATTGAAAATTATAAATTGTTGTTTGGCTAAAGTTCATTTTTTCATTACCTCAAAATGACAATGTTCAAACATCATCATCATCATCAATTATGAGCATCATCTGAAATAGTGGTTGTATTTTGCATCTCTTGAATGTTGTATCCCATCTATTTTCAGAAAATCAGCAATGACTGATGATACACAGGACATTTCTTCAGAAAATGATCGAAAAATTCCATTTTCCTACAAGTAAGCTAAAATTTCTCTGCCTTGTTAACTATTATTGCTGATTATCCCCTTTTATCAGTTAATAAAACAAAGCAAGGATGTCACTGTTGGTTATGTGGGGAATTAGCCTTGGAATTTCAAAAGTTTTTTTGTTTTTTTTTTTTTTTTTTTTTTTTCTAACTTATAATTTGCTGTAAATTTGAAACCAATTGAAATAAATAGAATCTATAATTGCCAATATTTTCCCTACCATTCCTTACAAAATCAAATTTGGTTTTGTTTGAAAGCAAAATAAAACTGTCCTTATGAAACTTTAAAACCTCACTTGCATTACTACATTACATTGTGTCTTTGAAATTGCAAAGGTTTCCACAAGAACTTGATGACTGGATGAGTATTTGATTGATATAGTCAAATATCTCATGAAAAAAATATATTCCCCAGATTATATATCACTTTCTTATTGGATAATATACCAAACTAATCACTTCAAGATATTTTTTCCCCTTCATGAAAAAAGTGTATTTCTGAATCTTTTTCTCAGGAAAAAATATAAACTCATTTAACTTGTATTTTCAGAGTACCAAAAGACATTTGTTTTGGTCAAGCTGCTGTTCGTTCATTTTACAGCTGCCATGAGTATGGACACGGACAACAGAGGCACAAAATAGAACCAGACACTGACACTACCATAGATATTGAGCAAGTTGATATGGATGTTTTGGCTACAGCACTTGAGGAATGCAGTTAACGTGATTATGAAAATATGATGAATAATTAGCCTATCTTTCCCCCCCTCTTCACCTCCACTGTATGTAATCTGCAAATGAATTATAAAACAATCCATGTTTCACTCTAGTATTTTTTTTCTTTAAAATCATAAACTTACAAAAAAATAAAATAAATATGCTGCCCACAAAGGAAACACTATCAGTGTATAAATTACTTGTTTTTAAATTTGATTTTCTTCTTGTCACTTTTTTTCATTGACCTGAGTGTCAATCCATGAAAAATTTGCTGGATTCTTTCAGCTGTTTGTCATCATTTCTCCTCATCTCAAAATCATATTCAAGATATTTTTCTCTGAAAATGTTTCCCGTTTCATGAGCATTTGTTGTGATGGCTTTTGGGAAGTAGACATTTTCACTGTGAGATGTCTCAGAATTCCAGACAATATCCTTCCTGTAACTAATTATGGTTTTTGGTGCTTGTAATGCATCTGTAGTAAAGCCTTTTTGTCTACTTATATTACTCTTATGAATTGTTAATCAAGTGATGAGTAAATCTGCTCCATAGTATTTTGTTTTTCTGCATGCGCTGAAAATGAATAATGGATTCGGGTTGTGAATAGCTACTGACTTACCTAATTTCTGTAACGTTTTTAGAAATCCATTATCTCATAGTATTCAAGCACTCTATCTATAACCCATTTTGCATTTTTTTTGTCTGTTCACTATGCTAATTTAGCATGTTCTGATCATTAGTCATTTTCTTATCAAAGGTTTTTTTTTTTCTTAATTGAGCAACGAGAATTAATCATTTTGCAGTTTTTTGGAAAAGTTGTCCAGAACAAATTTTATTATTCAAGTTTGGTCGTTCATTTTCTCTTGTTCTCTGCAAAATAGGTTGCTAACATCAAGGACAATTGAAACTTATTGTGTTCATATTCAAAGTTTATAAGTGATACTATACCAAAAGCATGAGGACATTAAATCCTGTTCACTTAGTTTAATTTTTTCAATTTGACAAAGTTTGTAACAGAAGCTTTGATTGATAATTCATATGAATTGTTCAAGCTATATCTTTAACTCTTTTCAGAGTTGTGAGGTGCCTTAAAGTGCTTTTGTTATCTAAAATGCAGAAGTTTGCAAAATGTTAGATACAAGACAAACAGCTGTTCATTGAATAGCAGTATTCAATAAACAGCTGTTTAGTTTAGAATCACACAAGTAAATCCCTAAAGGATTTAGTGAAATTAGTCATAGATATTGAAATCTTGTAATGGAAACAAAAATCAAAACTTGGTGATTCAGAATCTATAAAATGAGTTGTCAGCATCAGTTTTTTTGTTCTTTAAGATACCAAATTTGCTTGAACAGGCGTCACATGCAGTCTTAGCATTTTCTCAACAGTTGATTTCTCTCACAAGTGGCATGTTTAAATAGGATGAATTGCTTTTTTTTAACCCAAGTTATTAGTGTTATAAAGGTGTACACTGTACAGCGTGAACAAAAAAAATTGCTGAAGATTACAACTTGAAACAACAAACTTCCTACAAAATCTGGTAATTTTGCGACATTGTATCTCTGAATTTCGTAGTCTTATGGGACCAATGACTGTTGATATTTGAATTACTGATAATGATATGCAAACCTTGGGAAAACTTTTGAAAAACTCTCAAATCCAGTAATTTTTGGTTCTATTAGAAACTTTTTCCTATTTGTTGCAAAAATTTAGAACATTAAGTGATATAAAAAAAAAATTCTAGAATCGTCTTTCAAGTTGGCTTATTGAAAATCAAGCTCTGTCATTCATGGACTAACTGGTCATATCAAGCATGAAAGATTTTGCTACTATTTTCATTCCTGCTGTTCGTGCATCAGACACATTGTTAATACAATGACCAGACTCTCATACCATCCAATCTGGCTCATTATCACTATTCCTTGGGAGACAGTTATTCCATCTAACCATTCATACTTCTGAAATTTGTGATTAAAAGAAAGTAGATTTCACATGAGCTTATAAATTATGTCGTTTCAATTGTTTTGTCTTTCATAGTATTGCTATCAGTATTATTTATCCTGATTAGATTAATTTGATGATTGAAAACCTGGATTAAGAGTAATTCCTTTAATATATGTGCTAGTGTATATATATAACTTTTTTTGTATGAAAAATTGTTCTCAAATCTTTTATAATTCTTTTATGACAAGGCCCCAAGCCCCATTCAGTCAGTCTCACCTAGCCAACACCTTCTACGCCCACATTGTGTTCAAGATTTGCAGAAGGGATGTTATGAAGTTGGTTGAAACTTCCCCAAGCTGAACTGGTCTGGTCACAAAGCAAGTTGTAATTGAAGGAAAAGAGTGGGTACTGATTTTAAAATGAAGTGGTTACTAATGTTTATTTTCATCACAGTACACACTCTCTTATAATTCATTTTTCATCACAGTACATATTATAAGAACTTGTAAACGTTCTTATAATTCAGAGTTCTTCAAAGTACGATCGTTGACCAGTTCTGATAATTTAGGGTGTTGGGAGAGGAGCATATCAGCAGGGCTCCTGTCTCCAGGTTTACTTCACCCCCCCCCCCCCCCCACCACCACCACCACCACCACCACCACTACCAAATAGCACGCTGCCATTAACACTTGAGGTTAAACACATGCCTGAACAGAGATGCCCATTTCCAATACATTCCAGCAGCATAAAGCATTAAGCTGCAGTCAATGGTGGGTGCCACCTTCTGCCCTCATCTCCCAAATTTGGGATTATTTATGGACTGGGAAACTTAACATCGACCAGCCAAATTTGGACAAATCTGTATCATATCAAATGTTGCAATGTGGAATTTACTATCCTTCAAGTCAGTATGGAAACATTTAATTAATTATAAAAAGGTCTAGAATCACCAAATTTATCTGCTGTCATAATTCTGCACTCAAATGGCACACTGTGTACCCCTGTAACCTTTTGCCCAAGAGCAAGACACTTGGTGTCACCTAGAGTCAACAGGCACCCCTGATTGACTGGTTACTATAAACATTATGCATAGTTTATGTTAAATCTTGATATGACAAATCTGGTGATTTCAAAATCTAAAAGTTGAAATTCTGGTGTGACCAGTTTTTAACTTGGGATGTAAATTCTGTATGCTTGTAAAATCTGTGACACTCTGTTATACTTTAATCAAAATTGGATTAAGTATTTATTTGTTTTCCAGTTTTATTATGTAAAAAAAAAAGCTACTACTGTCTTTGATAAATGATAGGGATGAGGTATTGGGAGTTGTTTTTTTTTTACTTGGGGAGTAATATTAATTATATCTTTGATTACGATTTAACTTCTTTTCTCATTGCTGCTATTAAGTCTTTTTTTTTTTTTTTTTTTAGTGTTTTGACTGTAATTGTTTTGTTTTTGAGGTTTTTTTTTTTTTTTTTTAAATATTTTTTGTCTATGCACACTTTGTCTTCGTCCATTCCAAATACAGAATAAAAGATAGTAGAATGGTCAATGTTTATTTTTTTTTGTTTTTTTTTGTAAATTGAAATTAAGAAACATTCTTAGTTGTGAAGTGAAATTTTCTTTATGAAGGCAAATGGATTCCAAAATCGGAAAAAACAACTTATATGGTATAAAATTGCTTGCATGCATAGCTTTTTCACGACTCTCAAGAAGACTTGTACCATGATCGTAGGTCAGAGAATGACCCTTTAAAGAAAACTGTTGTATTTGTGTTGAAAAAAATAACTCTCTGCTTTAAATTTAGCTTTTTTTTCGTGCAGAGATAGAATTCAAACCTGAAAAAAAATTGTACCTTTGCTTAAGGTTGAATTCTTTTAAATGTAGTAAATCAATGGACATGATTTCAGAATGTTAGCTTTTCAGTGAGTGACAGTCATTTGAGTTTCAGCAAATGCTCAATTCTTGTCTTAATGCAAATAAGTTCTTCAAGTTTTGGATTAGTCTTGAAAAACCAATATCTTCTAATTGTGCCCATATTCTATCAACGTTATTGGGAACGTGATAGATTTTCTTTATTGATTACTGTTCATAAAAAAACAAACTTGAAAATAAAATGCTTGAAAAGCACATTGACATCATCTCCCTTTACCTAGATCCTACGAGTTTTTAATTCTCTCAAATTTAAATCTTGCTGAACGAATTTTTACCAGGAAATGTTTACAGAAAAATATTTTTTAAAAGCTTACAGATGATGCCAACAAATATTCAAATTCTGTCTCTTATTAGTCACACAAATAACTTGGCCATGCTGCCTATGATACTATTGTTCTTTTCTTTACACACTTACACAATTCATTTTTCCTATATTAAATTTTGACATCTTTATTGGTCATGTGATAAGGTTGTCTCTTTTAAGCCTGTGCATTGAATACATGCTTTCTTATATACACCCAGACAGGCTTTATTGTGTGAATTCTGCTTCTGACTATTGGTTCCAAGGGAGATAATACAACATTAATTGCTGAGTGTATACTAGCAGAAGTACCTTGCATGAACCTGGTTTCTAAATATCTAAAACGAATATAATCATGAGTTCACTATACATATCAATTGCTTTTAAGTCTTCAGTTGATCCAGGAATGTTTATTCTATCAAAATTGTTGCCTCCAAACAATTAATAAAATAGTTCTATTTTACTTTTATAAAAATTTGCAAAAACATAACCATAAATAAATACATAACCTAAAATGAAATTTTTTCAGAAACCCCCCCTCTTTTCAAAATACTGCATAATCACTGTATGCAAATTCTTTTCAATCGGGAACTTTTTTTTTAATGTCAGTTGCATCATTTACTCCTGTTTATGCCTTTCCCAAGGGCATTTGTGTGAAGTGAATGCAGGTCATTTCAGAGTTCGAACTTGGCTCACCAATTAGAATTTCCATGCTGCCAACAGCACCTCCACAGATATTTTTTTGGAATAAATGTTAACATGCAATGTGTAAACACATACAATGAGGGCACTTCTGGTTTATGCAGTGTCATGTAAAGAGATTCCTTTTTACAGTTTGGCTGGAAATACCAGCTTTGACCTATGGCACAGTCATAACCTCTGAGGTCAGCCCCACCTATGTTGTTAGTGCTACCTATGTTATTTTTAAGTTGTTACCTTTATAGACTAACTTTCAGCCCCTAGAGTTCAGCTGTTTGGCCGGCTATACAAACAATCACCAGCTTTATAGTAATAGGTGCAATGCAAGTACTATTTTTTTTTTTCATGTTCATGATGTTATTTACAATACTCTTTACCAGCATGAGAATCCTTGTTAATATTCACAATCCTCTCAGTTTTTTTGATTTTCCAACAAATGCTTGTTGTCAATTCAATGATACTTGATATTTGATAATGTTGACAGGTAATGTTTCAGTTGTATCTTTACAAAACAAATGTAACTTTATCCTTGCTGATTTGAAACGGAGAAATATGATATAATTTGGTGGGGAGGGGGTCTGTAGGAAACCGTCAACAAGAAATTGATCTGTTAATACAAAAATTCAAAAAGATATATGTATATATATATTTTATTGATTGGCTTATTATGTTCAATCCATGGCTGATTGAATTTTTAATTTCTATTTTTTTCAAATTATCTTGAAAAATTTAGTTAAAAAATATTGCATTAGCATGTATTTTTTGCTGCTTAATAAGGGATTTGAATGTAGGTTTTCATGATATATAGCAATATACTAAAAATTTTGCCATCAATTTTAATTAGGTTTTGGTTATATCTGATTGGATGAATTTATATCAGAGAATTGAGCCTGTTCACTCGTTTCATATGAGATATTCTGGGGTTTTAAACAAAATCAGATCTAGTGATATGAAAATTTGATCTAATGCTAAGGAGGTAAATGAACCTTTTCACTTGCATATTTATGAAATCAATTTACTGTATTATATTTTCTTTAAAATCAAAATACTCCTTTCAACTTGACTCTTATACATATCAAGAAATTTGAATGTTAATTCAAAGGGAGTAACTTTTGATTCAACTTCCCTTGAACATTTTGGCATTTTTTTTTCTTTCGTTTAATTCATTGAAGAGTTCCAAGGTGGTTTCAAGTAGTTCATGAGTCTAATAAGTTAATGGAATATCATATGTTTTGTAAGTATTAAACTTCCCTTGTTTCAAATCGGTTTTCTTGAAGACGAACTCTTGTTAATGAGTGTCATCAATTCACCAAAGTAGATAGAAGCTGTGTTTATGTGGATTTTAGTTCCAATAGAATGAGCAGACCAAATTTTTTTTTTTTTTTTTTTTTTTTTTTTTTTTGAGTCTTCTGTTGATTTAGATATTTTCTTACTCTTCTCTCCATTCAAATTACAAATTGATTTTCCTTACTTTCGTTAGATTTAACTCTTGACATTAAAAAAGCGTTCTATTATTCAACATCTCTCTTTTTGTTAGAGGGAATAGAGCATAATAAAGTGCCAGTATGTTCGCAATTTTTATTCCTTGGAATTAGCACAAATTTGTGAACTTTACATTGTTCCCATAAATTGAATCTGAAGATGATTTAGAATGAAACAAAACTCCCTTGAAAGTAAGCCTGCTTACAATATGCTATGACCATCATTATCATAAAGTCTCATAATTTCTACTTTTATGCTTTCTCCCTTAATTTGAAAGTTATCATTTTTTTTCTTTCATATGGTGCACCTACTTAGGAATACTCAAGGGGAAGATCTATGGTTCTCAAACTCCAATTGAGAAAAATATCCTTGACTGTAAATCTCCATAGAGAAATAAGGGAAATTATCAATAAGCCTCTCCTCTCTGATCCTTTTTCAGAAAATCTTATCAAATTGTAAAACAGAATTTGATCAGTAAGAGACAAGGATACCCAGCAATGAGACAGAAATCTGCAGAAAAAATTATGAATGCAGCTCACAAGTACCATTGCAATATTTACTGAGCCCACTCTGCTTTTGTAATTGTAATCATTGCTACTAGTGTTGAATTGTAATCATCAATGTAGACTTGAATTTTATCACCTTTTCAGGCAGCTGTTCTGCCACAACCTTTATCAACCTCATAATCTCACACTATTACACATTTGACAACCATTTCCACCATCGTCATTCTCACTCACTGCCATTATTACCATCACCTTAGCAGTGACAATCATCCATATGCAACTTTTGAGTAAAATTTGAATATAAAATGACAATATTTGGAATATTCTATTACTTATTCAGCAATTCTTCCTCAGATGACTTGGTAGTAGAAATGAATTTAATGCACAAGGATTGATTCCGACTTCAGTCATGTCAGAAGTGGTATTGTTTGGGTCAAGAAAGTTAATCAAGTAACAAAATTCCATTCCATGCTTTATCACCAATCCCTACAATTAAATAAGATCTGAGAGTTAGAGTTGCATGCTATTTATTTGTCCATATTTGATAATTATTCAAGCAAGTGACCTTTGGAGATTCTGGAATCTTACACTACTGAGAGCACCATAAAACTGAATATCAACAGAATATTTTGAGCTGAAGTCAACCCTATTCCACTTGCCTTCAACCAAGTTTTTTAATCTATTTTAGCTGATTATAAACCAGCTTCCTACAATAATCCATTGTATTATCACCAAATTTCTTGAACTGTTTTCTATGATTAACCTGGTCTGTTTTATGACTCAATAAATAATATAGAAAGTATGGACGGTCTGTGTTTGTAGTTTTTCCTTTGAATTGAATTGAATCTCATTCTATAATAATGACACCTTGGAATTTAGACAATACTTATCAAATTAGTAAGGTTTTTTTATGTTGCTGATGAGTACACCACATTTGATCTCCTTGGTTGACAATGAAGTGACATCCTCTGCTTATGGTCAAATTTTATTGAAAGCTCTAGTTCTCATTAGATCGCCCAAGTCGGGCAATGTCAAGTCCGATCAGTACCTAGATTAGTGACTGCTTGGGAACATCTGATATTGTAAGTTTTTACTACCCAGATATGTATGTGTGGGTCCCCTCATTAAAACCAAAATCGTGTCACATTCTTTCCTTGTGGGAAGGCAGTTAAAAAACTAGTGCTAAAAACTAAGTAAAGCAAGATGTTGAACCCTCAAAGATATTTCATAGACTAGTATACATAGCCTCTGAAGTCTTTTCCATTGAATTCGCAAGCTATGCCACCAGTACTTTGCACTCTTCTATAGGCATCTTATCTACTAATATTGATGGAAAATAAGCGTTTTTGATGGAGGTATATTCTAGAATGAATAGCCAATTAATCTAATTAGTCATTCAAAGGAAGAAAATATATGTTGGTATCTTTTTGGTGTTCTAATTTCATCTAATACTACTAACCAGTTTGACTGGTTTGCTAATTACCAAAAGTGTTAGAGACATGTGGATAAATACTTATGGTGCACATCTCTATCTGGCCTATGTGAAAGAAAATTGAGAGATGAATCAGATGGGCCAGTAGGGCCTACCATGCTCTCCCCGCAAACATTTTTCATGGGTATCAGATTGTCTTGCAGGGTCAACTGAATAAGAATAAAAAATGTTCCCATTGAAAAACTCTGTTGATTTACACATAGCCTAATTTTTTTCCATGGTAACCATGCACTTCTGACAATGGAGACGTGTAAGAGGCAATTCCACCATACTGAATCACAGTTGCCCCACTAATGGCTAGATCAACCAGCCAACTCAGCTACAGATTTTTCTCCCTTTGCTCCACTGAGTGTGTGTGAGTGTGTGACTCTCTCAGAATTCCTGGTCACATTTTTGGGGCTACAACCTTGAAAATTTGGCACCATCTAAAAAAAAATTTTGTACTTTTTTTGAGTCTGTATGGTCATTTTGAACCAATAATGCCCAGATCTTATGGTGGTGTTTTTTAAATAAAAGATCCTCCCCTTTTTTTTTTTTTTTTTTTTTTCTTTCAGATAGCCTGAGTGTATACCAGAATTAATTATGGTGATTCATTTCAGCGAGGTACAGATATCACAGGCAATTTTAGTGATAAAAGAACAAAATGAAGCTGAGATATTGCTTTTCATTCCTAAGAATATTTATGTTGATTAGTTCATTTGCATACTCATGAATAGTTATGAAAATGTAAGAAAATGACAATATTTTCCTAAAAACTTATAATTATTCCAAATCTTAATCCCAAGACAATTTTTCATGGTTACCAGATTGTTTAGCAGGTTTAAACAAACAAAAATAAAAGTTCTCATGAAAAAGCCTATTCCCCCACCACCAGGAGAGTTCCAAAATTTAGGGATAGGGGAAACGAAAAATTCAATATCTCAAGAAGTGTACATCAAAGAACAACAAATAATACCTTGGAGAATTTGTATTAAAATCTTCTATACATAGTTTCAAAGAAATGATATACTAATTAGGTCACTTTATTATCTATTATTTAGTTCTTTTATCACCAAAATTGACTGAGATGGGGTATAATTAACGCCTACTTGTCTCTATTGTCAGAAATACTCAGCTGCCATGGAAACAGTTCAATTACACAGAGTCTAATTGAGTTTCATAGGAACATTTTTTATTCTACTTCAGTTAAGCCAGCTGAAAAATGTTCACTGTAGAGTACGTGGTAGGCCCTACCAAACATTCTTAACTATCTGCAATATCTGAACAATGGACTATTTTTATTATCAAGTGAGTGGAAGATTTCCTCTGAAAAAGAACCAAGTCTATCTCATGTACAAATATCTTGAATATTTGATGGCTAAAGTTGTAGAAAATAGTAGAATTTTGGTACAATATAATTTCTCTGAAAACTTTTCCCTTGCAACTAAGAAAATTTAAAGTTTTGTTTGAAAAAAAGCACTATCAGAAAGTGCTTGATAATTGTGGTGATATTTAAAATTCATAGACATTGTCAAAATGACATTTAATTTAGAAATCATGGAACTGGTATCACATATCCAGTTATGAAAAGTCAAAGATGTAAGTTTTATCTTTCACTTTGAAAAGTGAATTCACATTTTGTTGATCTCTCTTTTAGTAAAATCTTTATTTCCAGAATTTGAATATATACAAATTAGTAAGCAACCCCAATGAGTCCAAATGTAGCCGAATTTCTTCTATTTCATTCAAAATATTGGAATCAGTTAATTCTTCCTAAAATTTTGGAGCATGTTAAGTTTTCTCCCCAACTAAATTCTATTCCAAAGTGTAGATATGTGAATGGCAAGTACCTCTTGTAAAATTCAGTTAAAAAAATTCCAATAATGAAACACTGACCCCCCCCCCAGTGTCTTTTATTTTATTTTTAAATCTATTTTCTTTTTTTAACACAGTGCTTGTCACTAAGTGATGGCTAGTATGCTAGTCTTCCAGGACATTCCAATGAATTTGACCATCATGTGTCCAAATATTGTGGCTTTCTACTTGCCTTATCAAATTACAACTCATTTTTAAACCAATTTATTCATGGTGAGATGGTGCATAGCTACTACAAATTCTTTGAATGTTATTGCATTATACATTTTGTAAATTATTTATACAAATATATCATGTTTCAAAGAGTGTCTAAAGGGAATTTGTTTCTAAACAGCATGTTTTTACAGGTTTGCTATCTATTTATTAGCCCAGTGTGAATTTGCCTGAAGATTCAAGTGTCCATACAATGTGTATGCATATCAGAAAAAAAAATGAACGAAAAAACTTCTGAACAAAACTGAGAAAGATAATCTAAAAAAAATATTTTCATATATATATATTCTGGTTTGGGTTTTGTATTCAAAATATTTGATTACAGAATATTGAATGTGTACTATAAGAAATAAAATTGTACTCTACATAGTGATTTTTATGCTTCTGCATTTTGATTCCTGGTAATTTATGTAATAAATTCATGATTTTCTATGTGAAGGAGCATTTCTTTTTGTCTTTGAATATATGATTTACAAAATAATGAATGTCATGAAATTTGTATATATATTGGCAACAAGACTTTCATTCAATATTTGTATGTAAATGTGTGTTAAAATAATAGCACACTTATGGAGATATTATTTGGTTCAAATATAAGTTTGCAAACTTCTCTGAGGTATTGCTTTTAATCTTAATTTGTTTTCCACAATTTTAAATTCTCAAGTGATAGCTAAAAAAGAATTAAATTTTTTGTCTCCTCACCATTGAAAATACTATTTATCTCACTCAGATCACCAAACTCATCATGCTCTTCAATATCAGTGAAGGTTATTGGTAATACAAAGTATTAAGCATTTTTAATCTCCTCTTTAAGACAAATCTAAGTCTTCCCTGAAGTCTTTATGGCATATTTGTTGTAGAAAAAAAGCGCTTTCATTATGAAAATATTATGTTAAAATAGCATTACTATGGAGATATCAATGACCTCAATAATAGTATTCATATCCTCTCCTAAATTCTGTAGGTTTTCAATTGAATAGGAGGTCTTTTGGGAAGAACATTATTCCTATTTAAAGAGAAAAACTGGCACATTCTAAACTTGTAATTCGATCAAGCAGTTTACCATCACCAATGTTATCACACTGTGCTATTTCTTCTTCTAAATAGTGAATGTTATTTTAGGAAATGGCCATTATCCCCTTCAAACTTAGCTTTTGTGACCAGGATATTGATGTTTTGAAATTTCACAATTGTACAATTAACAAATATTCATATTTATATTCACATTTTTTAAACACACTTTTTACGGAAAAGCAACAACATATAAATCTAAATTTTTATAATAGTCTGTCCACAGAATAATGAATTGGTAAGTTCTTACTTGCTTTCTGGTGATGTGTAGTTGTTTTTTGGGTTTTTTAATGATAATTTTATTGCATTCATCTTGTAATTTGCCTGACAATTAACCACTTCGTTGTGAACCAATTGTAGAAAAAACTTCGACAACCCAGTTGAAGAATGTGTTCTTTAATATATTTCTTTGTAGACAACGCAACAAATGGAAAGATTATTTTCACTGACTGCTGTTTACTCAGTCTCTTCATTTATATATATATATATATATATATATATATATATATATATATATATATATATATATATATATAACATATTATTGTTACACCATAACCCACTGCCAAACAAATTTCTTTTGTATCAACTGGCACTTTTGGAGAGTAACATAGGTGTTATTGATTGAAAACATGGACAAAATCTTCAGAAAACTAATTTTTAATGTGTTTTTTAGCTTTTGCTGGTAAAATAAATCGTATCCAAAAAAGCAACTGAAAACTAAGATGGAGGTAAATAGTTATCAAAAAAAAATTTCATTTGTGACCGATGAGAGAAATGTTTTTGCAACCCTCACTCACTGTTATCAAAGCAAAACGCACTAATTCTGTTCCGTGTTTGCTCCGTATTATGAAAAATGCCATAAATACAAATTTGTACTCATGAAAATAGCATTGAGTCAGTTCACATTAAGAACCAGTAGGGGTAAATATTTGTAAAGAGATGAAAAAAATTAGTTACACTATTCTTTGAAAAAATATTCTCTAATATTTATGCAAATCCCAAAAATCTTCAATTTCATTATTAGTATATCTTTGTGCTATTCATGAGAATAATGATTGGGAACATTCTGATATAATCATTATTTTCCAGTGTTCAGTACTGGAGATTTGATAGAAATGATCTCTGTTGTCCTTGATCAGCCTTGAAATGAAGTGTTAAATGAGAAAATGTTTTGGAAGCCCCAAACTACTGTGACACAACTGTACCAAGCTGCTTTGTCCTACCAAGTGAGCTTCTTGGAGAATTCTTTGTGCTCCAGTATCTTCTTTATCAGTGATCCAAAAAAAGACACTTGCTTTGCCTCAGTCAGTACACGATTGAAGCATCTGCTAAGAATCACGTGGCCTACAAGGCATGTTTTAGCATACCTATCAGGTATCAAGAAATTCTGGGCACCCACATTTCACCTTGAATACAGAAGTGTCAGAACTTCGCTAGACGCCTTGGAATATGATGAGTTCGCTTGGATGTCATTAGAAACTCCAAGGCACTTTTATCAAATTTCCCCCCTATTTTTACCTTATGGATAGCAGAGACAATTAGGTGCACGGGCAAAGTAGGAAGTGGTCTCAGTCACCTGAATTCTATGTGAGGAGGAACAATTTGTAGGAGCCATTGTTTAGCCTCCAGTTGCATCCTCCAAGGAATCTTCCTTGTGCTGCATGAGAAAAAATAAGTAAACTACAAAATATGAACGTTCTGATCAGAAAGTTAGAAGGAAATAATCGTCATTTTTTAAAAATATCTTTTAGACACTCAATTAGAAAATAACATTTATCACCCAGAAATGAAAAAGGAGCCAAGTGTTATTAGAGGAGATATGCTAGTCAGAAAATCAGCATTTTCAGACTTACCTCATAGCTGATATTGTATATTTTGCACCAATGGTGAAAGTCAGTGTTTCAAATGTTGATTTTCAAAACAGGTGAACTAGAACCACTTGAAAAAATTGATACATCCCTTCATTTTCCCTCCTGCTGTACCAAATTAAACTTGGTAAATATCAAGAATCATCTTTCTTATCATCATCATCATTCATCATCATCAGTCTTTTAACGTCCGTCGTTGGACATAGACCTTCCCCAGGATTTGCCACTATTCTCTATCATGGGCATTGCGGAGCCAGTATTTCCTGAATCTGTCCCATTCATCTCTCCGGCTTGTGTTCTGTCGGCCTCGGTTTTTTATGTGATCTCTGGGGTTCCATGTTGTGAGATGTGATGTCTATCGGCTGTCTTTCATTCTTGCAACATGGCCTGCCCATCGCCATTTGAGTTTTTTAATAATTTCTATGATGTCACGGACACCTGTTTTCTTCCTTATATACTGTACTGTGTTGTGATCTCTCCGTGCGCATGAGAGAATTATGCTCAACCTTACATGGACAGATCTTTCTTATAAAGCATAAATAAAAACAGAAACCAACTTATGAAAACACCTCTGGGGGTATAGGGGACTTGGAAAAAAATCTATCAGAAATCAGAATGAATTGCTTATGCAATAAAGAAAATGACTTTAACCAAAGAACTATGAATACAATTGGAAGTTGGTAGAAAAATGTCTAGTCTCCAGTATTTGTACTCTCCCTTTGTGACTATAGTATTACATGCTTGACAAAAATACCAAACTTTTCAGTTTTCAATGGATCCAAGCAAACGTATTGGCATTTTTAATGGTTGCTCTCTTCCAAGATAGCCATTACAAGAATCCTACAATACGTGAAAATGTGAAACAATATCTGATCAATCATCATCATCATCATCATCATCATCATCATCAGTCTTTTAATGTCTGTCGTTGGACATAGACCTTCCCCAGGATTCGCCACAATTCTCTATCATGGGCGTCGCGGAGCCAGTACTTCCTGAACTTGTCTAGCTTGTCTCTCCATTTAGTATTCTGCCAGCCTCGGTTGCACATGTGATCTCTGGAGATCCATGTTGTGAGTCATGATGTCCATCGGTTATCTACCATTCTCGCAACACCCAACGCCATTTGAGATTTTTAATGGATTCTATGATGTCCCTGACTCTTGTCTTTTCTCCGATGTACTGTGCTGTCTTGTGGTCTCTCCATGTGAGGCCCAGCATTATTCTTTCATGTGCACGTTGCATGCTTCTCAATTTACGGGTCTGTCTCTTGGTTATTCTCCTCTAATTCATCCCTGTGAATTTGAAAAATGAAATTATTTTCAACCTATCATGAATGAGGTGACCTCCAAAGATCATTTTAATGTCATTGACTCTTTCACTATCAACTCCCATAGGTAGCTACAGTCACTTGTCTCCATCCAACTCCGCATAATTTTTTTCTTGTTGAGATAAAACAAAGATTCTTTTATTTAGTAGATTAAGAATGCTGCAACATAACACACAAAAATAATTGTTCTATCTCAATAAAAAAAAATCCTTCTGGCAATTGAAATTTAATCAAATATTTTACCAACTCTCACATATGGCGTATTTTGGCAATGAAAGAATCAATGTCATTACCATTCCATGGTATGATAAAGCTGTCTTGGGAACAAGATCAAAATTTTGCCATAATTACCAAAATAATGCAATTATACTTTTAAACTAATCTCTTCTGTTTAAAAGTAACATATTGGATGTTAGTTACATAGAGGCTGATTCCACCATTGATTCTCTCTGATGCAATCTTGGTGCAGTTCCTGCCCAGAGTCATCAGTGTTCAAGATCTGTAGGATGTAGGCATGTATGATCATGTTGTACAACTTATCTCCTTCAGCAGCAACTAGGTCATCATGACATGTATGGCAACCTTGATTTTATCAATAACCTCATGTTCTGTATTTTTGCTAAATTTTCTAATGCTGAACTGACCCTTGACAGTTCACGTGGAGCCATGAAGGATCTTAATAGTATTCAGATCGTTAGAGATTTTAATCAGTCCAATGTGGACCTTCATCAACTTGTTGAGATGTTTGAATGCATGGTCTGCAACTATAGATACAACTGGTATGTCACTTCTAAAGACGGACAGATTACTTGCTTTAAGTTTATTCTAGGTCTCAGGATGATTGGTTATAATGTCATGTACATCAACAATGTATTGGGGCCAGAGCCGCTTGAATTTGATACGATCAAAAACAAATAGCTTTCTAAGTGCTTCTTCAGCTTGCAGTTACAAAGAACAGGATCGTCTCCATTTGGTGCAGGTAGTTTGTGATGGACCTGAACATTTCTCTGCTTCTCATTTTTCAGAAGTAGGGTGTGATCATCTGAGATACATTAGCCCTTTGTATTGAGTAGACACGTCAACTTTTTGTTTCATATGGTTTGCTTGATTTCTTTACTCCTTTGTTTGTGATGTGGACTTAGTAGGAGATGTCTAGGATTCTTCAAAAGCATCTCATCTCTGAGGCCTGTATCTTCCTCTCTATATCCACTGTCAGAACCCAAGATTCACAATTATACAAAAATGCTGAGATGACCAGAGAGTGCATGTCTGATCTTTGAGCTGAGTGAGATGCTCTTATTCCTCCAGACAACCAGAAGCTGTGAAGTGTTTACAGAGGTCTTGTCCAGGCGTTCCATCAAAGTAGGTAGTTCTTCTTTCCCTACCTGGCCATCAATGACATTGGCAAAATGCAAGTTGGTGACTGTTCCTTTGTGCTTCTCCAGTTTGTAAGCCAGGTAAGAGCTGACAACCTTGTCTTATCTTGAACCACTCATCTATGCGACAATGGTGACTTATTGTAAAGGTTTCTTATGACACTGACCAGTTTGATGTTGACTATTGATACAATCTCATAATTAACCATAAATTCTTATTTCAAATCTACAAAGACATATTACAGGTCTTGTTGGTGTTGCAGGTACCCCTCGCTCAGTATCCTGAGATTGAAGATCTGCACCCTACTCCGAAACGAGCATGCTCCTCAGTAATGATTGTTTCTGCTTATGGCTTCAATCTATCCAGGAAGATCTTCAATATGACTTCCCTAAATTAAACAGATAATGCAGTAATTCTGACATTCTGGGTTGAGAGGGTTTTGTTTTTTTTTTCCACTTTTAAGGGTCAAAACTGAGGTGAGAATTTTTTCACTTTTAGGTGTCTAAATCATGGAGAACTTTCTTTTTCACTTTCAGGGGTCAAAATCGAAAGGAAATTTTTCTTTTCACCTTTAAGAGTTAAAATTGAAGGGGAAACTTTTTTAGAGATCTGAATCAAGAGGGAGCTTTTTTTCACCTTTTTTAGAGGTCCAAATCAATGGCTAAATTTTTTTACTTTTAGGGGGTCAAAATCAGACTTTTTCTATTTTAGGGATAAAAATCCAAGAGGATTTTTTTTTCACTTTTAGGGGTCAAAATTGATGACCTTTTTCCATTTTCAGGGTTAATAATTGGAAAAGCCTTTTTTTTTTCACTTTTAGGTGTCAAAATCAAACGAGAAAATTTCCCTTTTTAGTGGTTGACATCAAGGGGGAAATTTTTTCTATTCATTCTTAGGGGTCAAAATCAAGTGCAAACTTTCTATTCCCCTTTCAGGCATCTAAATCAAATAAAATTTTCCTTCACTTTTTGGAAATGAAATCAGGAGGAAGTTTTTCTTATTTTTTGGGTCAAAATCAGGGTCAGGAACCTTTTTTTTCTTTTTTTTAGGGGTCAAAATCAAAGGGGAAATATTTTCCTTCTAAATCAAGGATATTGTAAATTTCCCCAGAGAATTAAATGTTAAAACTGGAATCATAATTTTTCTTAGAGTATACAACTTACTTGAAATGAGTCACAAGGTCATAGAGAGCCTAGGAAAATAATTTAATTGCTGAATAATGATGCTATGAATTTTTATGAATAAAAGATCATGCTGGAAACTTTTGTATCAATTCATATGTTCTTCATCATCTACTTACCAAATAGTTGCGAACTGTACATCACCACAATATGACATGGTCAATAATTTTCAGCCCCAAGATCCAACCATCTGACAGACCATAAGATGTATATATACAACCATGCAAACAATTGTTAGCATTATATCAATAGATTGTGAGTTTCAGAGAGAGGTTTCTTGTATCTGTTAACTAAAGTAGCTAAATCTATGCGGGGTTGAGGGATTCTGCCTGAAAGCAAATGAATTGAGTTTGATTAAGTAATTGTATATTTCACCACATTATTTTTACTGTGCATTTCACATTGATGATATTCAGTGAAAGTGGACTACTTTAGACGGTAGCAGTATTAAGATATCAAAGTGTATCATAGATATGGAATTATCAAAAATTGGAGTTTTAGACAATGAGGTTTTTTCATAGAGTTTTTGCCTTCTTAGTTCATCCTATTGATTCTGCAGCCATATTATGATCAGAATGACCATATCTTTGTTATTTTTGAGGGTTCTGAATGCCATTCTTTTCTTCTTTGAGGTGTTTAGTTGGAGTAAAAGGAAGTATTCTTTTCTAGTTTAACCTTTTGTCTTTGCTTGTGGTTTGGGAATGTTCATGACATTTTCAATAATGAAAGCTATCATGCCAAGGTAAGATATTCTGTTGGATAGATAGAAGATAGTTACTACTATTAATAATATAATAGACAGCAAACACATGCATAAAATAAAATGTACTGTCAATGGTTTAGTGTGACCAATATATTTACCACTATTTCTTTTCTGTTAGGAACCCAGAATAAAACATTCAGTATTTTGGTTACTGCAGTTTGTGTTAAAGGAAATCAAACTCAAGAGGACTGAAGTGGATTCATGATGACTCAGGTTGACATTCAAGGATTCTACAATACAACATATTGGTGATGAGGAATCTACAATACCACATGATCACTTGATGGTAGCTGCAAAGTGGAGACCTCTCTTAAGTACTTGCTGCTTCAAAGTGTCTAGGTGTCATTTACTGATCCTGTCAACTACTCTGACAAATTTCCCAAACAAGTAGAGGAATTCCACACCCATCATATATTTTTACCAATGTTCATTTGGTATTTGTATAACCAATTTTGATGTTTTGTTTTTTTTTTCATTTTCCTAATTTGGGAGACCAGTGTTGCTGAATTAGATGGGTTTTTTTTGTTTTTGTTTTTTTCTAATTGGAAGTGATTTCCAGATTTAAAAAATTGAAAAAAAAAACAATATCTAAATTGGCAACACTGATCTGTCCTGAAAAATGTTCCTTTCTTTTGTTTCTATTGCATTGTTCACAGATACATGTTCTGTAAAAGTAAATTCTATGATATTTTTGATGAATGTGAGGAAAAAGACAGATGTGTAATGTGGATTTTTTTCGAGTGGATTACATGTAAAAAATTCTGAGAAATATTCAGATGAGGTATGAGATTTCTCTATCAAAAACTGAAAAAGTTTGAAATTGCTTTGCTGGAGGGAGTTCAGGCATTTTTGTTTTAAATGCAATAAACGTTTCAGAGGAGAATGAAAAATGGCATGTAAACTATGTGCACAAATCTGACATACCAAAATATGACATAGACTATTAAAAAGGCATTTGGAGACATTTCAACTTGTGATAGTTCTGTACTGGCTGTAAAATCTGAACCAGAGTCAATCAATTTTAATCATTATAAACTTGGTTGAGGAAGAGATCAAAAAGCGTACTGAGGGAGAAGAAGAGAAAACTTTCAAATCCAACAGACAGGAAGATAATGCAATGCTTTAAATGTAAGTCAATTAAGCATTTTCTTAGAGACTCTCCTATGATGGATGTTACTGGTACAATGGAAACTAGCTGAATACACGTAATTCTGCTTCATGCTGAAAACGAATATATCTTGATTGCTAATTCTAATTGAAAGATATTTACTCTTGTGAAAGAGACTCTTGATAAGGCAGTTTTAGACTTGGCCTGTACCCATACTATTACTGGAGAACACTGGTTTGATGCATTTCTCATGATGATGATAGGCAATTAATCAAGATTGGTAAATCTGACAGGAGTTAGTGTGTTGATGATGAAGTAGCTGTCAAGGCTTGTAAAGAGGTCAAATTTCCAGCTACTATAGGAGGTGTCAGAGCTTATTTTGAAGCTGACATTGTGAAAAATGACTTACATCTCCTCTTCAGTCATAAATCAATGAAATGGTGCTGAACTTTAAAAATGATTGTTGTTGGATTTTGAATAGATTTGCTAAACTAAGGATTACATCTTCAGGGCACTATTGTCTTCCTTTAACTAACAATCTCTTGAATGATTGGAATATTCAGAACATTGTGTTACATGTAAAAAGTCTTGATCAGTGATCTATGGCAGAGGAGAAGAAGAAGGCAGAAAAATTTCATCACCAGTTTTTTTGTGCGTCAAAGGCGAAACTGGTGTCCTTAATTCAAAGAAGCAGGAAATTCAATGATGATAAATTTTTGGAAAGGAATTTGTAACTCTTGCCAAATTTGTCAGAGGCTTTGCAGACCTCCACTGTGACCACTTGTGGGATTGTCTCTGGATACAAGTTTAATGACACAGTTTGTCTCAATTTGAAAGAGTACATCCACAATGAGTTATGGATTCTGCATCTTATTGATGCCACTTTTAGATACTCTGCAGCAACTCATTAATTGAAACAAAAAATGTGGAGGAGATCGTGAAGAACATGTTTTTGATGTAGATCACTTACTTTGGATCTCCTGGTTGCTTTATGAATAGAAAGCTCAACATAGAAACCTGCACTATTGCCACAGAAAGTTCATTTAGCAACAGCACTAGGAAGCACCACAATTTATTAGTAGCTGAAGCAATGAAAAAAACAATAGAAGATGAGAAGAGTGAACCAGAAATAGCCCTGGTATAGGCTATCAGTGCTAAAAATGTACTCCTCAATCACTCTGTAAATAAACTTGTATTTGGCTCCAATATTAACACACCTAATTTCAACTGACTAGTTTTCTGCTAATAATCATCTATGACTTGTGACATGGTGAGAATAAATTTGAATGCAAGAAAGAAGTCCTTGAAAGTGAGAAAATCAGGAAAGCACTTAGATCTAATGTCAGGGCATGCTGATTAAGATTTTTTTGCTGGTGATTAAATTTATTATAGAAGGTAGAACTTCAAAGTTTGGCATGGTCCAGCAAAAGTCTTGGGCAGAGAAGGCTATTTGTTATAGATATTATTGAATCTATTTACATTGGAATTTCACCAGTTATAAGGCACCAGTTATAGGTGGTTCCTGTAGTGAATGAGGGAGAGTAGTGATGGCTGTTGGTTTCTGTATAGTGACAAGATGGTGCAGTTGTTGAGGACAAAGGATTTTTGTTGCCATATATTTGTTTTTTCCCGCCACATACTGACGTCACTGAAAATATTGAAGGAAGAAGGTGGACAATATTTGCCATGACAGAAGAAAGAATTTGACACGGCAAGTATGGATATGGACGCAGTAGTTAAACAGAGTTTGTAATTTTAATAAAAACACATATGAATGATTAGACAAACAAATAAGGCATACATTTAATGATGAGATATTCATAACAATACATATAGAGCTGAAAAGGAATTACTTATAAAGAAACTTTAATAAGATCGTGGAGAGGCCTGTTTAGTTTAAATTACTACGTAGTATCTTTATACTGAAAGAGAGAATTAATCATTAGGTTATTCCTATACATTAAAATGAAATATAGGAAAGAATGATTAGTTAGGAAATACATGACATAATGGATCTAATGTTGTTTGGTTTATCTATCAAATGGAGCCTGACTAGTAATGCTTGTGATGATGAGTAGTAGGTTTGACCTGGCTAGATTATCAAAAGGCAGTTGGTTCAATTTTAGGCCCACAAAAGAGCTAAAGGGGCAAAGTGATAAGTGAATTAATTGCAGTATTTGTGTTGTGTCAACAAAAATGACATAAGTGATATAATTGCAGTGTTTGCATTGAATAGCCATACAACCATTGCAGATTCTCACATTGGGGAAGATTATTAACAAAAGACAGAATATACAGTCATAGACAAAGAATGGAAAAGTTGCAGGCTGCAAGGTTAAAGAGAAGAAAAGGAAGAAAAAAGGAGAAAGTTTCTGACTAAGAAAGCCGAGGCAAATGAGCAAGTGAACATGTGTGTTCAGAGCTTTTATAGATATAAGATGGAAGAAGTGACATTTTGTAGATGTGGCTAAATCTGAGGTTTTGTTTCTGAAGCTGATATTTAATTATTTTCATTTTTAATTCTAACTAAAAATATATGAGCCGCTATATTGTTTTAATTAGGCATGGAGGAGAATCCTACCCAATGCATCCATGGCAATTAATGAAGGTGAATAAAAACAAAATGAAAACATTTAAAGAACCAAAGAGATGCAACTATTGAAAATGAATATCTATCTTATGAGGAAAATCAAGTCCTAGATCATTTAGAGAGTGGAGAAACTGAAATACATATTGAAGAAGTTGATGACAGTATTACTGGACAGAAAACCAGGCTGGAATCAAATTGTGGAATATGAAATGAGGAATATGAGATGAGGATTGGAAAAGAGGAAAAATCCTGACCACACGGCCAGAGTCAACTGGAAAATCCATCCATTGATCAATATAATTCCAGAAGAGGAAGAGGAAGATCATATCCGTATTAAATGGAATCATGTTGATTAAGAGAGAGAGGTAGCTTAAGAAGCTGAACAGGAACACATGGTCTTACTGCTGAGCAGCAACAAGCAAGAAATGTAATGGATGCTAATTATCAAGAAATTCAAAATAGGAGTGATGAGGTATATGGATGTGTGTCCTACAGCGGTCAGAAAACTGTATCAATAAGATCAGTGATTACTGAAAAATACAAGAGTAAGAAGATATTGAAGGCTGCCTTGTAGCACGAGGCTATGAAGAAGATAGTGATGTTGGAACCGACTCCCCAACAAGCAGTTATGAATTGGCAAGTACAGACCATAGATTTCACCTCAGCATTTTTGCAGGGTGAAATTCTAGAGAGATATGTTCCTAAAGCCACAATCTGATGTATGTCTAAAATTGCACACCACACACAGATACAAGAGTGTCACCTAAATATTGGTTGAGTTGGAGAAGTAAGTGTTTATGACAAAGTATTATTTTTGTGACATGATGCAAATGGGAACTGTCTATGCATGTGGATGATTTTATTTTCTGTGGAAACAAAGTGTCTTAGAAGGATGTGATTTCAGCATTGAAAGAGAAATCTAAGGCGGGAAACCTTCAAGTATTCCGGATTGATGTTCATCAAGACAAGAATGAAATTACTATAAATCAAGATTTATATACGTATCTTCCACATCTCCAAAAGAAGTAAATAAAGAAGAGAAACAAAGGAAAAATGATGAGTTTAGTGAAGAGGAGAAGGGTGACTTGAAAAGACTTACTGGTCAAATGATGTGAGGTTTAAGTCAGACCGTCCACATATATCTTTTGATGTATGCAGAATGAGTAATATTAGGAAGAACCCTAAAGAAAAGGTTCTGTTTGGGGCGAATAAAGCCTTGTCAAAGCTTAAATCAAAGAAGGGTTCCATATCTTTTGGAATGCCTTTAGATTTACACATTATCAGTTATTCTGATGCATCTTATACCAGGATGGAACTTCACTTCAGGTGGTTTTGTTGGAGGAAGTATGGACAGAGTGATTCCCATTTGTTGGTCATCAAAATAATTGCATTGAGTAACAAAGAGTCCATTAGCTTCAGGGACGGGTATTCTGAGAAGTAGCTGTCTCAGTGGTGGTTATGATACAGGAGATATTCATATTGGCTTGATAACTAGATATTCTCTGCAAGATGGATGAAGTATCACTTGTAGAAATATTGAATTCAACTAATCTGATAACTGATTGATGCTTGAAGATTGATGTAAGCACAACTGAAGGATATGAAAACTAAAAAGAAAATCCAGATAGAATGGATTGGACATTGTGATCAGCTCTTGGACTGTTCAACAAAGGCAGGAGCTTCCTTTGAAATCCTGAGAGGCTTACTGCAATAATGATTGCAGGATACATTGGATGAGAAAACCAGTTATCTTAATATTTGGTTATCTCCCTTTGGATACTTTGTAGCACAGAGTTATTCCCCTTTGTATTGGAGAGACGGTAGATAACGACCATCTTGTAAAAGACAAGTTTCTTTTTGGTATGGACAAGTGAGTGGAAGCTAGTAAATACACAACCTGGTCCTTGGAATTCTAATAAGTGAACCCCTAAATACAGTTTACTCTTGGTCAACCAGCATAACAATATTTTTTGTGGGAAAATATCTCTTAAACCAACAAAATTTTCATCATTATAATGACAGACCATTGTTGCATCTATATTAAGCAGTTGACTGCTTAAACAAACTTTAAAAATGTATTAAAATTAAATTCAGTAACATATATTTCATAGATCTGTTGTATCCAATTTGATTATATATAGTTTTGCTACATTGAACCTAAAATATCTGTTTCTGTCCTTGGTTTGCTGTTGTTCATGTTCGCACTTCAATAGTATTATAGATTTTACAAATATATGAATAAAATGAATGCAATGGGCAAAGTGGAAGAATTAGGTACATGTTTATTAAATATCTGTGCGTGGGTCTGAATTTGTGCTGATCCTGTTTATGCAGGATTAGATATGGAATTTACATCTTACCAAACAAGCCAGATTTTGTCTTCTGTCATATGTAATTTGTCTCAAATAATCATCATGTGATCATTGTTCAGAGATGATCATGAAGTGATTCTACTGAAAAGATTGCGTATAGATGTTGCAAGTGATGTTCATATAACTCATCTCTACGAGGAAGCTGCTTCTTTAACAATGATAAAGGATGGAGTTCAAACATTTTAATACATCTGAATAAAAAATTTCATAAAAGAAGATAACCAAATAATTTTGAGCTATATTTATTACTCATATAAAAGAGTACTCTGTTTATTAGAAGTCACAAATCCATGTTTCTTTAAATATTTACTTCCAGGTTTTGTCACTGAAAAATGAAACACATCTGAATGCAATTCATCTTGGGAAATGATTTGTTATTCCTTCTTAGACATTAACAAATGGATTATAAATGCAAGACTTTTTCATCATTCTGCAAAGATGAAATCAGTCATGAATTGGCAGCCTTTTCTTCTGTCTTTTCCTTTGACCATTTGCCAAATTTTGTTGTTCACTAGAATCCATTTTCTATAATCTCAACTTTATAATATACGAGGATGCATCAATAAGTCTGTAGTCTGACATGTAATTATCAGCTGAATTTTGATCTGAAATTTTCACTGTATAATGTTCAATTTATGTCAGGGGTAGTTTGACTGTGAAGATGATTATTGGCCTCTCAGCCCCTGCTACTTTGACCTCTTGACACTTTGGACTCTTAGGCTCTCCCTGATTGCCCAACCACTCAGTTCGCATCTGATCTACATTTATAATATTCACTACTGAATTAATTGCATCAACAAGGAAGATTATTGTGTTCGCATATAAATATGAATATAAATATTGTAAGTGTATTGATGATTACTTGTGCGTGAACATATCCATACATCTGTCAATGTTCTGGGGGTGTAAAGAGTAAATAAAGGGAAATGGAACAAACATTCAACTTTAATTGGGGCACAAAATCACATGCCTTCAATTTGTTTGTGGCATTTCATCTATATTAGCCATCTGTGCAAAATTTATGCATTCTAGGTCACAACCAATTTCAACCCATCATCTGTTGGGTTGGGGGGGGGGGGTTAGAGATTTTGTATTGTTTTATTGCCTGGTTCCTCCACTACTAAATTTTGAAAATTTTTTTTACATGATGGCCACTTCCTCTGATTAGTTTTTGACTTTTGGAATGGTCTTCATTTTGATAATCTTTGCATCTAAGAATATTCATTTATTTTTTTTTTACAGATATTTTACAGCTATTAATCATCTAATTTAATTTCATATAACAATATTGTCTAAAACAGTTCAGCATGTAAAATTTAGTAAAACTGATCTAAAAGTTGGAGCTTGACCAAGCATTTACTACGTTTATTTCATTTCTATCTAATATCATTAATGCTAAATTTGGGTAAAATCTTTTTACAGCTACTGATTTCAAAATGTAATTACTTTTTTTTTACACTTTAGTAAAGATATGAATGAATATAATATGCTAACAAGTATGAAAGTATTTTTGATACTTCATTTTTCAAGTGAGGAGGTTTCACGAAAGTTTGATATCATGGCGCCCCCTATACTTTTAGTGAAGAATTAAATATGAAACCCTTCTTTTAGCTTGATATCAAAAACGTCACTTCCTACAACCCCGTCCCCATAAATACAAGTGTTCTAAGACTCACTTGCCCCAGCACTTTTCACTGGTTACTCTCTCTCTCTTTCCTCCTGTATAGATCGGTATCATTTTGTTGGCCTCCTTGCTGATCCAAACTTTACCATTTTTATAATGTGATAGATCTCTAAACTAATTTTGCCCATTTCAGTTCAGCAATGTTGAGTCATCTCACATACACACAGCTACTCACCGCTAGCTCCAAACGCATATATAACTCTAACTCTCATGAATGAAATGGCAATGCTTTTTACTACCTGATACTCATGATGATCTGTCTCCTGATTGTCCTTACTTCAGGAAATGCACATGGATTAAAACCCATATGTATTCTGCCTTACATAGTCTGTCCATTGTAAGTTCTCCAGCATCACAGAATGGCCCCTTAATTTTCATTATTTAACTACCAGTGATGGTGGTAAAATTGGGTTACCTAGATGAAAATACAACCAGTATTGGTTGAACCATAAATTCAGGATTTTGAAGAACAAACCAAACAAACAGGCTTGTTGAGTTACTCAATAACATTTTTTTTACAGCTGTGAAATTTGAATTTAAATTTCATAATGAATAAATCAAAATATTATTTATCAAAATTTGGGGAAACTTTTTTCCTTTTTTAGCTGACAAAATTGGGTGGAACTTTTATTTTTCAATTCTAAAGGGGAATTCAGAGGGGAAATTCTTTTCAATTTTGGGGATGAAGTCAAGGGGGAAGTTTCATTTTCCAACTTTGGTGTCAAAATTATGGGGGAACTTTTAAACTTTTGGGGCTCAAAATCGAAGAGGAACAGTCTCTTTTCTACTCTTAGGTGTCATAACCGAGAAGAAACTCTTTTTTAACTTCTAAGGGTTGACATTGACTGCTAATTATCATTTTTCAATTTTGACAATCAAGAGAGAATTTTTATTTTTGTCAAACTCACTAAAAAACTGAAGAAACCTTATGTTGGCAGTTTTGGTAGAGGGCTCCCAATAGAAATTGAAAAATATCAATATACTGCTTCAAAGTCATTATTGCAGAAAAAAAATTCCATGCTGCTGAATGAGACAACTTTCTGGAATTGTCAGCCAAAAGTTTTTACTGGTAATTTCTTAATGTCTTCAAAATATTTCTAAACACATTATTCCAAGTACAAATGGAATGTTTTGAAGATCATGTATGCACTTTAGACATTTCAGTAAAGTTACAGGGCCATTAGATTCTTTTCTAGTTTCTCTTCACAACACTGTACTTAGCTGGAATAATACATAAAATAATCAGGATGCAGTTCTCATACTTGAGTTTTAATTTGTTGTGAGTTTTAATGGCATTATTCAATCATGTCCTATGATTAAAGTTTCTATGATACAGGAATTATGGTTCTATCATCAATAGACCCCAGTTTAAAACTTCATTTAGAGCATTCACGAGAGAGTGAGATAGAAGAAGTCAGTATTGACAAACATAGGATTAGCCACTGACAGCAGGGATGTAGTAGTAATTTTGTATATTGATATGAGAAAGTAGCAATGGGTAAGAGTAGGAGGCAAATATGTGAGGCAGAGAATATTGGCTTTCACTAAGCACACGGTTATGTCCGCACATTTTACATAATAAACATTTTCATTAGAGACCTAAATATTTGGTACTTATGACCAAAAAGTATTAAATATTTTAGGTCAATAAACAGTCAAAAACTAAGTTTTAGCATGAATGTAAACTTTTAACGAGAATAATAATAAAGAAAATGATCATACAAACATGCATAAATGTTAAGCCAAATTTTTCAAGGACTTTTTAGTAGAGTAAAAGGAATGAATACTTGCAATATACAGGTTATAGACATGTAAATGTTCACTACAAAGTTGGTAAAAGAAGAGTTCATATATTAAACTTGTTCAGTTGCGTAAAATATAAGTGCTTGCAAAGCATAGTTTTTTAAAATCAATCTTACTGTTTCAGGAATGATAGGCTGTAACAGTTGATTTTTTTTTTATTGATAAATGCTTAGATATTTTTAGCCAAAAGAGATATAGAGAAATGTCTATAAAGGCTTTGGTTTTTGCTATGGAGAAAATATGTATTCCAAATGAGGAGAAAGCCTGGATATAACTTAAGGAAAATGTATGCCTTCAGGTAAATGGTTCTCACTTGTGATTGTTTTCACTTCAATAGCATGCATGTTTGGCCATTTATTTTCATCATTATCATCAACCTTTGATCATCCGTTGTTGGACATAGACATTCCCCAAGATTTGCCAGACCTCTGTCTCACGGGTGTCACCGAGCCAGTACTGTCTGTACTTGTGTAGTTTGTCACACCATCTGTTTTCTGTCGGCCATAGGTTTGCATATGATCTCTAGGGGTCCATGTTCTGAATTGTGATGTCCAGCAGTCTGCCATTCTTGCAACATGACCAGCCCTTTGAGTTTTCAAATGGATTCAATGATATCTCTGACTCCTGTTTTTTTCTCTAATATACTGTGCTGTTTTCTGTTCTTTACATTTGATGTTGAGCATGATTCTCTCATGTCCTCAGTTCAATCTTTTAGTTAGGTTCCATGCTTCAGCTCCATAGTCCACTATCGGGAGATTGCATTGGTTGTATACCGTTCTTTTTGAAACTAATGAGATTTTCTTCAAAAGCTTGGCAACCTAGAATGATTCTTTGCTTGATTTCTTCTTTTGAGGATTTCAATAAGAATCGTTATCCTAGGTATATGTTATGGCAAACATTCTTCAGCTCTGTGTTTTCAATTTTGATCATTGTCTTTGTCCTCAACATGTTTATTGTATATAACATTTGTTTCACTAGAGTTCACGTGAAGACCAATTTTCTTGCTTTCTTCATTCAATCTGTCGAGCATATTTGGAGATCATGAAGATTTTCAGCAAAAAAAGATGATGATGTCAGCAAATCTAAGGTTATTCGCTGTCTTTTCCAATTCCTTCATTTTTGCAGTCTAGATTTTGGAAGATCATCTTAAGGCAGGCTCTGAAAAGTTTGAATGAGCTAGTATCGCCTTGTCTTACACCTTTTTTGAGCTGAAATGGCTCAAAGTCTTCATGTAGCCTGATAAAAGAACTGTTGTGTCAGTAGATATGTTGCAATACTGATATATATAGGGTCTACATCTTGTTGTATAACAGCATCAATGACCTTGGAGATTCTTACTGAGTCAAAGGCCTTCTTGAAGTCAACAAATAATACTGTGAGTGGTATTTTATATTCTGCTGCTGTCTATTTTTGCTGATTTACTGAATGGAGATGGTCAATGGTCGAGTAGTTCCTTCTGAGGTCAGCCTGTTCCCAAGGTTGCTTCACCATAAAGATGGCTAAAACTCAACTGCCAGTAAGACAGAGAAAAATGGTTCATACATTTTCCTATTAAATAGGAAAAGGTTGCTGCTGATTTTGTTTTCAATGGCAACAATTCTGTGGTATGGAACACAACACTGAAGAATATCAAACGTGAAAATGCTTTAGGTACTCTGATCCCACCTGTATCTGTGGTGAAAAATGTCTGGCAACACTATTTTAACGCATGGCAGTTTCCATATTGTTAACTAATACAAAAGTGTCACAATCCACGATGCAGTTTTAGTGAAGGGGCTCTAAGTTAGTGCCGGCCAGAGGCACTACAGTGAAATTTTGAAAAATTGACTCCTCTAGATTGGAAAATGCATTTAAGGAACATGATTTACTTATGTTTTGACATTCATTAATATCAGAAATCAAAAGAATTTTGCATTTTGTATTTTGATGAATTGCACTCATAATACCCTTGATTTCTGACTGCCATTTTTTTCCAACGTAAGCAATTCCTTAAGAAAACAAAAAATCAAAGCTACAATATATACTATATCTCTGAATTTTTGAGATGAGGTATTATTATCATTTCTATTGATATTCGGACCAATGAGATGTACCAACAGGAGGAAGGCTTAGCTATGGGATCACTGCTATCACCAGTGATGGCAAATATATACATGGAGTACTTTAAGGAATTGGCCTTAGGAACATCACCACCAAGGCCAAGCATGTGGCTTCGATATGTAGATGACACCTTCGTACTATGGCCACATCCGGAAGACCCACAGTTACTACTTGACCACGTGAACTCAATCAGAGCTTTTATACAGTTCACAATGGAAAAGGAGAGTAACAATAAATTAGCCTTCCTGGATGTACTGGTAACAAGATCAGAACAAGGTTTCAATACATCTGTGTATTGTAAACCAATGTTCACTGGTCAATATCTCAACTTTGCCTCTAACCATCCATACAGCGTTAAGGAAGGGATCATCCGATGCTTACAGCACCGAGCAAAGCTAATAAGTAACAACACTGACACATACCTCTGTGAGATGCGTAACATAAGCAAGAATCTCCAGAAAAATGGTTACCCCAAAGGCTTAACTGTCACCACTAGAGAAAGGAGAGTGACGGAGGAGGAGGATGACAATCATAAACCAACTACAGTCTGTCTCCCCTACCTTAAGAATGTGTCTGAGAAGATCCAGAAGATCTGCGCCCCATATAATATCCGGGCCGTATTCAGAAGCAGATCAATGCTATGCAGCTACCTCTCCCGCACTAAACCACCCACTGAGTTATCGAACACCAAAAACTATGTATACTCAATACCTTGCTGCTGTGGGCATGAATACACATGTGAAACATGTCGCCCCTTGAAGGTTCGGGTGGAAGAACACCGAAAAGCGGTGAGCAAAGGTGAAACCAACAAATCGGGTATAGCTGATCATGTATGGAAAGAAAAGGGAGACCACCTACCCCGCTGGAAAAAGGTTGAGATAATTGATCAGGAAGAACACTGGAAAATTTGAAAATTGAAAGAATCAGCCCATAGGTAATTCTGATTCAGACAACTAAAATAATCCTCTTAATATCACATCTATCTTGATTGAGGAGAGGAAATACAGGACCACACCAACCAAATAAAATATAAAGGTTGTGGTACACAATCTTGACATTGATATTATTGTTGGTGATTTCAGGATTTTTCCAAATGTATTTACAGATATACGTGAAGATTCATGTTTAAGAACTTTTCAAGTGACACAACACATGCCTCAAAACAGTACAGATTTATATATTTGTTTAAAAAATTCCCTGACAGTTTTTTTTTCTTTTTTATTTCACATCCTAAACAAACATTTCCTAAACCTGTATGAGCATAAGTATGGCCACAAACTTGGATGCATTTTTATCTTACAAACTTTAATGACAAAACCACTTTTAAATACATACATACATACATACATACATACATACATACATACATGCATGCATGCATACATTCATACACTTTCTCCCCGAATGTCTCAATGTGCGTATATATACATATATATACATATTGACATTTCATTTGTTTTTCCTAGAGTCAGAGCAGGCCCTTGATACCCCCCTCGTAATAGCAACATCGGCAATTGTGCAAGTAAGACGTGTAACTTATTTCAAAAACTAAAGAAAGAATTTGGAAGAATTTAAGAGAACGAAAAGGGGGAAAAATTTCTTATAAACGTGAGGAGAGAGGGGTGGGGTGACGGAGAGGAAAATCAAGAAAATAAGCCGCATAAATTTATTCAGCTTACAAGTCTCACTGCTTAGAGTAGGAAAATTGTGTTGCCCAAAATTTCCAAATTGGGAGAGGGCTTTGAAAATATACAAATATCTCACTCTCGAGAAATAAAAATCAGCTCGTAAGATAAGATAAGAGAAAATTATAAGCCCAAGTGTCGCACAACCTACTTCCCCCTCCCACAGGAAGATACCATTTTAAAAACCTACACACTATACAGCTGGACTCTTTCAGTTGAGGAGAATCAAATTGAAAAAGAAATTGTTTTTTGTAAACCGGGGAGCGTACACGCACAAAAGGGGGAAATCGAGATTTTTTATTTTTTCCTTTTTTTTAAAAATATTATGAACAGTAATACAACGAAGGAAACGAAATGAGAAGTCATATGGTGGTTCCTTCATTTTCTTCTTGGCTGTGGTTGACAACTGAAGGTTGGCTCAGCTCAGCTTGTTTGTATGCGTTGAAGTAGCGGGATATACCTCGCTATTCAGCACTCACAACATCAAATCACATTATTTTATCATTCATTAGCAAAACCGATTATTGTTGCTACTTCAAATTGCAACAATATCAGTCGACGCACCAGTCCAGGAGGAAATCTTAAAGCGCCTGGATACCGTTTTTACTCTTTCAAATCAATTGTAATTAATCAAATATCTTCTTTGTTTGCATCAAAGGAGATACTTCTTTTCTTTTACATACTACCCTACCCTGGATGGTTGTTACCTCTCCAGCACGAAGAACACCTTAATTCACCATCGATATCATCATCATCATCATCATTAACAGCATTGATATAATGCCGTGTGTGCTTTTACGCGGTGAGGGTTTTATCGCATTATGTTCAACTGTGATCGCTTGAATTTTACAACCATCAGGCAGGCGAGGGTTGGCAGTGTTATTTGTTGGAAAACACGGCAACACCAACAACATTGGGCTGTTTTCTTGTATTGGATGTACTAATTAACAACAACATCAACAGTAAAAGCCACAACTGCCAATCTGGCCACTTATCACCTCTCTTTGTAAGTTTCTTTTGTGAATACGTCTATAGGTGTTGGATGCTTTTCTAAATTCTCTTCTCATGATTAAAAATGGGGATAAGGGTATGTTTCATTTGTATAATGGCATACATTTGAAACTGTACCTCTGTCCATTTTTCTCTCTGTATCCATCATTTGTCTGTGTGCATGAAATCGTTTGCTTTCGATTTCTTCATGTCTTCAAAGTCTGTTTCCCACTCTGTTGCTTCATCATTTTCTTCCTTTCCCTTCCACATGTTGCATTTATGTTTTGCTTCAACACTCTCAACTTGATCAATTGTTGTAACAATGCAGTACACAGTCACACGCATAAAATCTCAATTATTTAGAAAAAAAATGACAAGATAATCTATAATTTTTACTGGTAAAAAGGTTCCTTGAATCAATTGCCGAACGAATTGGTTTTTATGGACGGATTATTTAGTTTTTATTATTCACTCTTTCGCTCTGTTTTTCCCCCTTTCCTTTTTCTCTCAACATTCAATTTATGTCAAAGTATCCCATAAAATCCTGATTCTATGTACAATTTCACCTTGGCTTCTACTTTTTAACTTAATCAACATTCATGTTTCATTAATTAATGTTATGTTGTAGATATGTTTGCTTTTGAAACTAAATCTTATTCAAGTATCTCAAGTCATTTGTATTGGAATTTCCTATTTTTCCTCTAATTTGTGCGTAATTTTTAGCAGTTAAGATAGGAAAGTTCAATTCCTGTTGTATCTTTCTAATCTTAACACCTATGCATCATTCTATTGATGTTTTATTAAATTGTTTTAATTGATAAGATACGCGATGAAGAGATATTTGTAGTTGTACGCTCCATTCGATGACCTGTTTTGTTCTTTACACTGAAAGAATAAAGATTATTATATCGACGTAAGTTATTTGTGAAATTCCCTCACGGGGCCACACTACAATGAATAAAAGTTGAATTTGCATAAATATTGACTTATTAGTTGTTTTGAAAATAAACACATAAATTATTTTAAGCAGAAACGATGGAATGGTTGGTTAGAGTTATGAAAACTAGGGAGGTGTGTTACGAAAACAAGTCAGATAGATGACAAAATAGGGTTTCCTTCTATCCTTGATCATGGTTTTTGAACATTTTTGTTCAATTTCGTTTCGTTAATGTGTAATGGACTAATCTAGTCTTTTGAAAAAAAAATATATTCAAGATTTACTTGCAGAGTGTATTTGAACCGATTTTAATTTTATGTACATTTGGTATCATGATTACCCCCTACCCTTACCAAAAAATACAACCCAAACCTGAATCAGTAAAATGATATTTTGTATTGTGAGTGCAAATTTGCATTCCTTTAAAATGAGGAAACAATAGTGATTATTGGTCTTTTATACATTAAACATTCAAGCGCATTAGTGCTGAATTTTTTTTCTAGCTCTTAATCCCCAAATCTCCCCCCAAAATGAACACAATATTTGAATAAAATAAATTATTCTCCGATTATTCCACCTGCTATTGATAGGTTAAGTGAAAAGGATTTGTTATTCTTCATGCAGAGAATATAGATCACAAATATACACGAGAAATATACTGTTCATAAGTGTTTGAATAGTGTATAGTTGTCTTGTCTAGCTTTCTCCTCCTGGTCCATAGCATTCGTACATTAATAATCGGGTTAACTACTACTACTATTAGTGAAAATGATGAGATCAACGAGTTGCTTCTGTGAAGCACTTGAGCTATATATTTTGAGAATTGAAAAAACCTTATTTTCATGATTATTATCTTATTTTTTGTGGTTGTTGTTAGTGTTTGTTTATTGTTTTTCGCAATAACGAAAGTAATTTAAATGTCGGTTGATAACTGAAAAGTGTTGATCGTCTATTCCGGCAATAAGCATGGACTTGCAACTCACTGATAGATAATTCTGATCTATTTCAATTCAAGAATTCCATCTTTAAGTGTAAAGATATTACTTTTTGATGGTTTCTATGCTACCTTGGTAACATTGACCAGAGGGTGTAATAATTTTTTATTACAATTATTACTACTAACCTTCTACAATTATTGGAGAGCAGTTCTCACAAATGTTCACTCGCCCACTCTTATCGTTCAACCATCATTCACCTTTTTTTCCAATCAGTCAGTTTGATTAAAAAAAAATTAATTGTTCAACACAATTCTGCTCTTAAGCTCAAAATGGTTGTAGGGTGGTATAGTCCACATTTTTATATCATTTATTATAGTAAAAATTTCTTTTTAATTGGGCTCTTCAAACACCATCTCCTCTCTCTCTCTCTCTCGGGTACACATGACTACTATGTTTACATTTTTACACATAAGTTAATACATATCATTCCCGTCCCGGTTAAATTTGTACCTACTTCTAAATTGAGATCTGTTGTTATTTTCTTTTGCCTAAATTCTTATCAACTTATTTCTATCTGAATATACACAATTACTTCTCGAGGATGGAAATTTAAATAATTAGTATACTTTCATTATGCCAATGGCTTGGGCTGAGGTCACCAGAAATACATTTCATCAGATCCGTTCATTATTACAAATACGGATCTTCCTCCCTTCGATTTTAACAATTTTTTTCATTTTTAACTATTAAAGAGGTGTGGTGGAAAATTTTCTAGGAAATAGAAACAAGGGACGAATGAGATGAAATTTGATAAGGGGGTATTTGGTCAAGATTCACTGGCAATCCCTTGTTTGATAGGTCCAAAATACGGTAGCTTAAGACTAGCTAGATTTTTCAATGACTGGCTTTAAAAATGGCTAAAATTGGCTAGATTTAATTTCCAGATAACTTATATAATGAATTATCAAGAAATGGATGAATGATCCGACAGAATCATTATGAATTGCGTTATATTATATTGAAACTTTGATAGGATTTTCCGTTATTTCACGGTGAATGTATAATTTGATCTAGACAACGTAAATAGAATAATCAAAGAAAATGGGGCTGCTGCAGGAATCGAAATTGCGACAGATAGGGTAGTCGCTTCAACATAGCATTGCTCTGATTGTTTATTCTATTTCCGTTATCTACGCCAAATGATACATTCACCGTGTAATAAAGGGAGATCATTTCAAATAAAAGTATCAATATTCTATAACACGATTCATAATCATATATATGCGTCATGCAACGTCTGGGGGTAAACCTTGGACGCATGGATGTAAATTATGCCCTGAAGTTGCCTCCCTCGGATTATTTCATTTTCAGTTAACTTTATTGTTCACTTGTAAAGAAATGATAACTCCTGGGATCCTTTGATGTTTGAATTATTTTCATAAATTTTCTATGTATAAAAAATGAAAAATATTTTAAAAAAGATAAATTTAAACATCAGTTATTGATATTTAGAGTGTACTAGACATTGATTTGAACACTCAAAAATTCATACAAAGACTCCAATAAATGATGAAATAAAAAGTATAATTATTATGACGTTCAAATAATATATCTGTCTAGTGAAAATTTAAACGTAAATTATCATAACCTTTGTATGATTATTTTTACAAGCATACTTCAGCCAATTTCATTGAGGCTATAAAATTAGCTAGAAATGTAAAATGAACGTGATTTTAATTTGATATAAATCATTCCTATACCAAATAAATGCCCAAAAGTACAATCTCTTCTTGAAAGCAAATTAATGTCAGAACTCAAAAAGAATGTCTCATGAGAGCAGTGGGATGCTAATGTTCTGAAATATAGTTGTCCCAGGCATAAATGCCCTAGTACCAAGTGAGAGGTGTCACACTATCTCTCTGTTCGTCTATCACACTATAAAATACATCTACATATGGGTGCTGACCAACAAAATTTGACATACTCGATGAATCCAGTGGATGTTTTTTTCTTTTTTTTTTCCCCCCCCCAGAAAAGGGTTTTAGAGGGGTCAAAAGTGAAAGGAACCCCCCCCCTCCAGAAAAGGTTCAAAAGTAAATGGGGATTCTCTCCCCATTTTCTATTGTGGAAAAGGAAGGGAGACTTTTTCAAGGGCCCAAACAATTGGGAAACGTTTTTCCTCTGTAAGGAGTCGAAAGATTAGAAACTTTTTCTTCCCTTCAGATTTTAAAGGGTCAAAGGTGATGGTAAATTTTTCAACTTTCAATGGTCAGAAGTGCTGGGAGACATTTCCCTTTCAAGATGACAAGAGTGAAGGGAACCCCCCACCCATAAATGGTCAAAATTGAAGGAGGACTTTTCCTTCCTTAAATGGGTCAAGGAATGGGAGACTCTCCCCACTGTTAGAAGTGAGGGGAAACTTTTTCCCTTTCTTAAAGGAGACCCCCTGCCATAAAGGGTCTAAAAAGTGAGGGAGACTTTTTTGCCCTCCTTTTATATGGTCTAAAGTAAAGTTGAAATTTTATCATTTTTTATTCAGTCAGAAGTGAAATGTATATACATATATATATATATATATATAAAACACTTGTTTTCATTATGTTAATATCTGATCAATACACTGTATAATTGTACATTTTGAAGCCGCTGCACTTGTTAAAAACAGCACATTAATAAAAACAATTGAAATTTATTCAAAGCAAAAACAATATAATTCATGTATTTACTTCTTTTTTGTTCATGAATTCTGTTTCTTTTTATTCGTGCACTGTTTTTAGCATTGAGTTAAGTATGGTGTGAAATTTTATGATTTGGGCCACCTTGCCTACATTGTGCCAGGTAAAGATTCAGTTAACAAAGTCAAAGAGAAAAAAAATAATTCAGCAGTGATTTTTGTACTTTCGATTATTAGACCCCAGAACCTCCCGGGAATTTGTTTTACAAAAAAAAAAAATTTTTTTTCCAGTTTTACATACTTCGAAGGCTCATTTCCATACAGTGGACAGAAAGTAATGGTCAGGTTTGCCATTACAGATACATTATAAATAGAACCCCATTGGTAAAAGCTAAAAAAGTATTCTCTTCTTATGACTAACCAATTCCAAGGTGTCTTGGGTCTGATTGATCAGAAAGGCAAAAAAATTATTGCCAAAATGTTTTTTCAACCATGTTAACTGAAGTTAATCATATCCTTGTGCCATAAGTATTAAATTTGAGCCTCACTAAGGGGAGGGGTCTTAGAAATGGAAAAAAGTGTTTTTGCTAGTAATTTTTGGGGCATTCAATCCACAAGACTCTGGGGTGCCCACAGAATTGGTCAGTTTTTGAAAAAGTTAATTTATGGTTTTTGGATTGGGGTTCTTTTTACAATGTAACTAATGATAAAGAGAGCATATTTACCAAGCAACCAATTAGTAAATGACTTCAGTCTTGAGTTTAAAATGTGATTGTTTATGATAAAGTTCTTTGTAAAAGTTTATATTTTGTCTGTCAAGTTGGAAAAAAGATCAAAAGGTTCTGCAAGTTATCATGTTACACATTTTTAGGTATGGTCAAAAATTTTTACGAGAAAATTGACAGTTGATTTTAAAAACGTAATTAGAATGTTAAAAATTCCGTTCTCAATTATTTAAGGTATTTCTCTTGAAATAAATTAGCTCAATTTTTTTGTCTGAACAAAAAAAAACAAAAACGAACTCATAAATTATAACGTAGATTTTGTTGCCTATATTTAATGAAAAAATAAATCATGATGCCATTTTCGATGACTGTGTAAGGTTATTGACAGATGCAGATAATTCGAGGGTAAAATACGTTTTATCATTGGTCAACTAGACTGCACTGAAAATTTCCTAAATTTTGCATTAAAAAAAATGAAAAAAATTTTAATGCTATCAATCGGCATATTTCAATGGTATTGATTGATATTTATTCTACACTGATGACTGTAGAACATACCAGGAGCATAACCTGAAATGCAGTAGAATTCACTAAATTAAAATGCTCCACAGCTGTAATGTGCAAAAATGCACGTTGTTGTTTGCATGAATTATTTGCAACCTTTCATAATTTGAATTCGTTGAATAAACCGAAAAAATATATCAATGTAAAAATGAAATAAATCATCGAATTAATAAAAGTTGGGGTAGGAATCATACAGAAAAAAATATTTTCTAAAGTTTGAAATGGAAAATTTTTGGGAAAAATTTGTCCTTTAATAAATAAGCATCAAATTTTATCAAATGTGCTGATTTTTGCCCGATTTTAAATATTTCTTAGACATGGCTTTTAGATTAAAATTTTTGTTCATTTTAGTTACATTATGAAAGTAAAAAGGTGTGTGCAGAAGATTGAAAAATTGAGTGATATTATTGAAACATTACACATTGGAGAGATTGGCTCATCTCCATACTTGAGTAGCCTGAGTGGAAAGAGAAAACTATTTTGCTTCTTTATGTCAAATAAGTGAAGTATATAGACATAAAATGTCAAAGTTTTTCTACTTTAATTTGGTGGTAAAAATTTTCTTTCTTTATTGACAGAATTTGAAAACAAAAGCGAAAGGAGACTAGCTTTTCAAGGGAAATTAATAGATCACCCATCTATGCTCATTTTTATCACATAAATTTAGCATAAACTTATATAGTGAATTGAACCCTCAACTGAAAATTTGGAGGGAGGGAGGGATTTTTTTTTTTCTTCTTTTTCTTCCTCTCAGAAAAACTAAAAAGAGTAAAATAATGTGCGTATAGAAATTGAAATTTCCACTCTGAATCATTAGAGCTGGGACAAGTCCAGATACATAAATACTCATATTTAAATTTGTTGTGGGTCGTGTTGATTAATAGCAACAATAACAATTACACGTGTAACAGATGAGATATATGTGAAAGGTTATTTTTCCCCAACCTCCAGGTGACCTACATCTTTTGGCAGTATGTTATTTCATTTATAATATTCTTTATTTTCATTTAGAAAGGAACAGGTGAAAAGAAATTCAAGGGGTTACTGGAGAGAGAAAGGGAAGTTTGTAAGTTTGATAAGAGAGTAGAAAGAGAAGGAAAGAAAGTTAGGTAGTTAACTGAGAGGATAGGAAAATTTGGGCCTCTGAATCTTATCCATATTTGTACACAAATTAGATAATATCAGTAACAAAGATTGAGGGATAAAGGAGACAATGAGAAGATACAAGCATAGGTTGAGAGAGATACGAAGGCATGAGATAATAGGTTTAATTTTAGTTTAGGTGTCAATTTCCCCATGGTACACCTTGTATATATAAATGTTAGAATCCATGAATAACCTTAACCCAGCAAAAGTGTTTAAACCAGTCTGTTGTGGGTAGTGGTAAAAAATAACAGTTACATGCATAACAGATGAGATATATGCGAAAAGAAATTTTTTTTCTCAACAACCCGATGACTAATGTCTTTTGGCAGCATCTCGTGTTGTAATGATCAATTAAAAAATTGGAAAAAGAGATGATCAATAAATAGATTACTTCTCTTGCCTTTAGTTGGGCAGTACAATGTCCAAATTCTCAAAAGAACAAGATTAGACAAAAAATAATGGACCAATTTAGCATAAACCTACAATGAAAATTGAAGCCCCCCCCTCTAACTTCAATTTGGAAGGGAATTTTCAAAAAACAAAAAAATCATTCCCCCCCTTCTCATTGAGGGGAGTGTATGCAAAGTTTCCTGTTTCTACTACGAATGGTTAGGGCTGGGTGGAGTCTAGATACATATAAACGTCAGAACACATGAATCATCATCATCAATCTTTTATCGTCTGTGGTTGGATATAGATCTCCTCCAGGATCCGCCACATTTCTTTATCATGGGTGTTGCTGAGTTTCTGAATTTGTCTAGTTCATCTCTCCATCTTGTATTCTGCCAGCCTCAGTTTCGCATATGATCTCTGGGGATTCATGTTGAGAGTTGTGATGTTCATTAGATGTCTGCCATTCTTGCAAAATAACCGGCCCATCACCATTTAAGTTTTCAAGAAGATTCTATGATGTCTCAGATTCCTGTTTTTTTCCTGATATACTGTGCTGTTTTGTGAGGTTGAGCATGAACCTCTCATGCGTGTGTTGCATTCTTCTCAATTTGCGGGTCTGTCTCTTGGTTAGGTTCCATGTTTCAACTCCATAAGTGACTATCAAGAGGATGCATTGGTTGTATACTCTTCTCTTTAGGATTAATGGGATTGTCTTGTTTTTGAAGGTTGAGTTTGCTCTGCCGGAGGTTTGCCATCCTAGAGTGATTCTTTGCTTGATTTCTTCTTCTTTTGTGGGTTTCATTGAGATTTATTGTCCTAGGTGGATGTACTGGTCTACTTTCTCCAGTTTTGCATCTTCGATTTTGACACATAGATACATATAAATGTCAGAACACATGAATAAACTAAACCCAAATAAACACATAGATACATATAAATGTTAGAACACATGAATGAACTAAAGTCAAATAGACACATAGATACATATAAATGTCAGAACACATGAATAGCGTAAACCCATCAACTGTATCTTAACCAGTGTTGTGGGTATACTTATAATTGGTAACTTTGAAATATATTGAACACAACACTTTTGTTTACAAGTTTGAATAGTGTAGAAATTTACATGCACACAGGAATAGCAACCAGTCACTTGATCAAAAGGCATAGTTCTACGACTTTTTATTGAAACAACTTTTCATCAAAATATTTCAAAAATTTAAAAAGTCTATTTGATGAGATATCTTGCCACAAAAAAAGCATCGTAAATGGTTTTACACATATTCTTCCACAAACTATTTCATGTAGTGAGTGCACAATCTGCAGAAAAATGAATTGTTTTTTTGTTTGTTGATTTGAAAAAAATGCAGGCTGAGGCACTTTTTTAAGCATCTGAATCCTTGATTCTCCACTGAGATATTGATTGACACACCACTGTTAATAGTTACACCTTAAAGGCTACAGTAAGTAAAATAGCTTCAATTTTGTAGATTTGAGTTTTAAAGTCTTCAATAGCCCAATCGTCTAGTATTACCTTTATTGTACTATTTCTGAAAAATAATTCAACGGGTAGATATTACTGTTTCTCTCTAATTTCAAGTGCAAAACTAACAACTGCTTGGGATGATATTTCTGCTTTGTTTTCTCTCTCTAAATGAACTATGGTGATATTTTCCACCTGCCTTGTAATTTGTGTTACTATTGAACAAATATAATTGCATCTTAGCTATCACTGGTATAGAAAGATTTCTTCTCTCCTTTAATCTCAACCCCCTCTCCATTAACACTTGTATTTAAACTTGGTGACATTGATTATAAAGTTCGATTACTTGTTATCTGAAGTTGTTGCAGTTAGTTTTCTAAAAAGCTTGCCACTTGTGTACTTCAGCTTTGATCATATTTTTTTCACTTTCATTCTTAGAAATTAACACAAAGGAAAATTCAGGTATGCATTGAACAAAAATTTTCAGTGAACTACTGATTATGCTAGAAAAAAAACCCTACCATAAGTAGACAGAATTGAAATCCACCCCTGCTTATTACAAAAATAGGGCAAAAAGAAATTGTCTTGGAGGAATGATGCTGACAAAAACTTGGTACAGAGAAATGTTAACGCCTGCCTTCTGCTAAAGTATTAGTAAAAAATATATTTATTGGTAATCTGGCTTTAAATCCTTCTTCAATCACCTTGCACTTCCAGTAAAACATAATCCAATGATAAATTAGCAAGGGTACCCAACATTGCCTGGGGGGTGGATAACTGCAGATATAATACAGGAAACAATATTAGGGTGGTGAAAAATAAACCATGTTTGTGTAACCATTTTAAAGCAGGAATTTCACTCTATCCATTTGAGCTGAACATTTTTTCACTATTTATTCTGGATTATTTGGGGCTGTCATAGAGAAGCTGAAAAAAAGCAAATTCAAGCAATTTTGTTATATCATTTCAAAATGGGACTGCTTGCAATATCAACCAAGTATTTGGCCAGGGGACCGTCTACAACATACAGCTCAAAATTGGTTCCAAAAATGTTGAAACAGAAGAGAGCCTTGAAGATGTAGACGTCAGTCTGTGTGTGACGTTGTGCTAACAACCCTGAACTAGAAGTAAAAAAGTTTGCATGTTGTAAGTATTACCCTGCAGACATTGAACATATTAGGCCATACAACTGTACAAAACTATGGAATGATGATCATTTAATCATTGCTATTACTATTTGTTTATTTAAACTCCCAAATGTGATCTGCTTTTTGGAACTTTGAAATGAGTAACAATTTTGCATTTTATTTCATAGTAAATCTTCATAAAAGCAAATTGTATTTAGGTGTTTTCAGAATTCGATAAACTTTAAATAAATTAAATTCAAGTTTTTAAAACAACTGTTTGTGAGCTGAAACATGTTGCAGCTTTGTATTTTATCGTTTTAAATTTTGTAAAACCAAATAGTATTTATTTATGGTTGTAAGGCTGCTGACCTCATCTGGTGTCAAGGCAAAATGTGTCCATTTTAGTTAGGTCAATTCTTGGGGTGCACTAGGACTTTTTTATCTCCAGCAAAAGCAAGCAAAAACTTGATCTAAATTTTAAAGATTCTTTCTTGAAAGTCTGTGAGAATAGCTTCCCTTGATAGATGAGACCCCCCCTCCAATAAATAATCAAATCCACGAATTCTAAATTGGAGGAATTACGGTAATAGCTTTTATTCCAATTTTAGATTTACTGCTTTATAATTGATGGTGAAAAACTGCAATTGTTTTTGCACCAACCTGATATGTTCTTACACAACACAACAAATGAAAAATTAAGTATTTACTCCTGAAAGAATGGCTGTTACTGGAAAAATCTTCTGATCTACAGAACTAATCTAGTCCATTAGTTTGACAAGGTTTCTGGGTATACACTTGGATGCCAGTATAAAAACCTTGTTCAGGAATCAAAACCTAGAATAATCTGAAATGAAGCGGGCCATGGGAAAAGCGAGAGTCAGATTGAGGCCAGAGAAATGACAAGAAAATTTTAAACTAGTGTGGTTGATGAACATAGGCAACCTGCCATTTTCTATGTTTGAAAAAAACTCGTTATCAGTGGCCCCTTCTGGGTTTGGGCCTGTAGTTGATGACCTCTCAAGGGGAATAATCTCCAAGTTTTTTTATAATTTTTATTACCTCCCTTGACACTAAAAATTTCTCTGGGATTTCAAGATGCTAATTCATGGAAACCCCCGCATTTTGTGTCCAGTACCATTTGTACTAGCTTGAAAATCGTCATATGTCTATTCGTCAGTCTGTAAGAGAAAAACTGAAAAATGGCCTGAGCAACGGTCACCAGATTTTCTGTTGTCATTAATGGTCTCCAGAGCAGGTTTTAGTTTTTAAAAATTCTCTCCAGACTAAGGAGGGGGGCTCAGTTAACAATGAAAATTTATGCTAAATTGATCCCTAGTTTGTGTCCATCAACAGCCATGCTTACATAAAAATATACTATTATTATATTTCAACAAATGTCCGTCTGACCGTGTAAGCAGGAAGCAGAACTCGCAAATTGCCTGTCGTATGGTTACCAACTTTTTTGTGGTTACTGATGGGACTCTGGAGTAGGTTCTTAGTGACTTAGTTATTGAAGATATAATGCTAAATTACTCCTTTACTTTCCATACTTTATAAGTTAACCAAAGATATGTATTTCTCTCATGAATTGTGTGAGTAAATGATAGTAAGCAATCATTTTCTCTCACCATTCTTTGCCAGAAGCTCTGAAGTTCAAATTTTGGATGAAACGTTATCTATCATAACCAATAAAGAATTTGAGATGTACTAATCAGCCTCAAGTCTTTTCTTTTCCCAATCAAATTTCTTCATTTGTTGGGTCTTTATCCATTTTTCTGACATATATGCATAATATATATATATATATATATATATATATATATATATATATATATATATATATATAATGTGTATGTGTATTAACTAGAAAAATGGGTTCCAAAGGAACTTAATGAAACAAACATTGGTTAGCATCATCATTTTCAGGCAAGATAGTCACTTGTGAAGAAAAATAGGTTTCATAACCAGAATTCAAAACCAAAAAATTGTGGTTAGATCCAGAACAGTCTTCATCACTTTGAACAAAATAGAATTCATTGGGGATGTAGAATAGTGCTCCAGTGTTTTAAAGGATGTTCTTCATTAGGAATGGCTGGAACCTGGCCGAACGCTTACTACATAATGCTACAGAGAACAATAGGTTTGTTCGAATAACGCATTGAAAGAGAAAAGACGCTTCCTTATGCCAAGAAGTCTTCTAGTGATTTTGCTCTATGACTTTCTTCATCCTCAAGTTGCTAATGTGACGCAGCAAACAGTCATGGAGTTGGAATGAGAAGTTCTTCCATATGCGGCATATTTTCCAGACTGGTCATTTTAATTTCATGTTTGATCAGCAATATCAAAAACTTCAAAGTATTAAAAAATTCCTATGAGAACTCACTGAATCAAAATTGGAATCATTCTTTCACAATGGAATATCCAATTTACTGGGAAGGTGGTGTAAGGTCATAGAAAGTCTGGAAAACATTTTGATGACTGAGCAATGATTCTATAAATTTATATGGATAGAAGATTTTGCCAAAAAATTCTTTACATTAATCTGATAATTAAAAGCTTGGTTAACATTTGTACACTATAATGTTAGAGATGGAATGCAGGAGTGTATGTATTTGTATATTTGCAACAAGACCTAATTAATCATTCCTCATTTTTTGTTTTGCTGATGTGTACATAACCTCTTCTGCTATCCATCTACAGATATACAGCAATGCACAATCAACTACATTTTTATGCCAAGTTTATCCAAACAGGATATCTGACTAAGTTTTTATTCTTTTTAATCTTGTGGGTACAAGAACACATTCCCCATCACCTCTAAAATGTTTTGCTGTTGTAAGTATATCCAGAAAGGCATAAACTAATTCATTCTTTCTCAAAACAACAAAGGTCAATTAATGAATTTGTCCACTTTTACTGGGTACTAATGGAGAACTGAAAAAAAAATGTCCATATTCCAAATAGAGTGAAACAAGCATATCTTAGTATCCTAAAATTCAATAAAAACCTTTTTTAATTTAAAAAAAAAAAAAAATTCCTATCCTTTCTTGATTGTTGAGGGGCCTATGCAAAAATCTCATTTATAAAAGACTGGTTGTAACCTATTATTCAGTTGCTATAAAATGTTCAATTATAGAAAAGAGAAAAACCTGTACCAGAAACTGTATTTTTGACTATCTCTGGTTTTATAAGAAAAATAAAAACTGATTGTAAATGTAATTCTTTTTAAATGTCCTGGTTCCCAAGTTGAAAGACTTCTAAATTTTACTTGGTGGACTTTCTATTTGAACTTGAATATTCTATTTTCATAACTTATAAAGAAAAAGATGTAAATGAAGTATATTGAATGATGATAATTTTGTCCTCATTAATCTTTTTTGTCTTGGAGCCTGTGACAGGGATGCATTTCATTTTAGATGAATCATCCCAGTGTAGCTTGGTAATTCTTCTAAATATTAAATAATTGATATATTATTGAGTGTCTGGGAATCTTGAAGTTTATATGATTTATCTCCCTTTGATTTTATCCATAAATTTCTGAGAAGTGCTCCAAGTTCAATGTTTTTCTGTCTTTAGGTATGCTTGTATGGTGTTTTTTCAGAAGACTTCACAATCTGTGAAATCTTTAAGTGCAGTTTTACTTATCTGCACTTTTATAATGGATTTTTATTTATTTATTCCAAAACATTCTCCTAGGTCCTTAAGTATGCATGCCAAATTTGTTTGAGCTGTGCCAATGCTTAAGAGCGGGTGAATTTTGCAGATTTCCTTGCAATACTACTTTGCTGCAATGGTTTAACTAGGATTCAATAAGTTGTAATTGATGATTCCACTAACCGGCCACCAAGCAATGACCATGATCTTTTTTTGGTGCAGTTTTGGTTTTGAAAAGTGTTTTGATGCTTCACCTCTGCCCAACCTTTTGCATGGAGGACCATTGATTGTTGTACCTAATCCATTTTTCTTCATGCCATGATGTGATCATGAAATGGATTTTGTTGCGTTAAAGAAATACAAAGCAGACTTTTAATGATGAAATTTTTCATTATTGTTCAGTCGTGTGGGTCCTGACTTGTCAAACTTTTTTGCTTCTTCAATTTTTGCTTTTTCAATTTGTCGAACAACCACTGAATGGTCAATGTTTAGTTCCTCTGCAATTTCTCGAGTCCTTGTGTATGGATCAGCCTCAATAATGGCTCTGGATTGGATGTCGTCAATCTCAGGAGGATATCCATAACTATTCTCATCTTTAAGGCTCTCGTCTCTGTTTTGAAATTTTTGGAACCAGTGTTGGGCTGTGCGTTCATTGTCGAGTCCCTGGCCAAATATTTGGTTGATATTGAGAGAAGTTTCCACTGCTTTATGTTCTATTTTGAACTCGTCTGACAAAATTGCTCAAATTTCGTTTTATCCATCTTTGACAGCCTCAAATAAGCCAGAATGAATAGTGAAAAGAAAACGTTCAGCTTAAATAAATAGAGCGAAATTCACACCTTACAATGGTATATTCCATGAACATAGTTAGATGATAGTTTATTTCAAAATAAGCATCAAAGGTTAAAATAAGAAAAACCACAATTATCTTTGCACCAACCTAATGTATTGAATGGAAATGGGTTCAGTTAAGCTTTATAGTTACTTTATAAATTGAATCCCTTTTCTAAAACTCTTTTTTTTCTCAAAACCTTTTGCTCTGAAACATTCCTCTAGGTCCATTGAGTATGCAATCGTTTTATATCAAAAACACAAGATTCAGAGCAGTGTATATTTCTTATCCTTTATATATGCATACCAGACTGTATCCCCAGAATTGCTATAAATCTACTTGTTTCATGTTATTGTTTGAAGTACTGTACTTGTTAATCTTTTTAACAGTAAAACAATCTTTGATAAAATACTTAATATCTTATGATTATTTACATTGATTTGGATTTTTCAAAAACTAGATAGAATCCATTAAAAATCTCAAATGGCGGTGGGCTGGCCATGTTGCGAGAATGGCAGACAACCGATGGACATCACGACTCACGACATTAACCCCCCGAGATCACATGTGCAACCGGGGCTGGCAGAATATTAGATGGAGAGACGAGCTAGACAAGTTCAGGAAGTACTGGCTCCGCGACACCCATGATAGAGAAGTGTGGCAAATCCTGGGGAAGGTCTATGTCCAACGACGGATGTTAAAAGACTGATAATGATGATGATTATTTGATCTTATTTGATAATATTTCAGAGAGGGTTAAAAGGATGAGGAAAGCTTCATATTCTTCCATCTTTCTTTAATGATATGCATAAAAGCAAATTTAATTATTTATGGATTTAGCAATTATTTTTCATCTTCAATAAACCTCATAGACTTATATTTCTCAGTATTTTCCCAGTTGATAGGCCTCACATGCTTGTTATCAGCCTACTATTTTAACTGTTCATCCACAAGAAGACATTAATAGCTTTCTCATATTTTATTGGTGTTGAAGGTATTTTGGGGTCAGTGAACATAGACTTTGAAATCTAGTTTTGCTTTCTGGTTGCAAGGCTCAGCTTTGGTCAGTTTTGTTGAAAAGATTAGCTACAAAAATCTGTTTTAAAAATTTCTAAGGTTTTGTTTTTTAAATTTTGTTTTCTTTTTTCCTTTGACTATGAGCTGATCTTAATTTAGTAATATTTTTAGATACGTGCTGAGTAAGTAAAAAGTCCCTTTTACAGATGAAATAATTTCTATTTTTACTTATTGGTATAATTGCCATTGCTGGTTATCCATCAAATCACTCCTGCTAATTATTGTATATAGTTTTAGAGATTGAAGGATTTTTCAATTTGAATTCCTAGGAGAATAAACTTGAACATGCAAGCTAGTTGTTACCATGTCTTTCTTCATGACCAGTTTTAACTGAAAAATTGATTGTTCGATTTCCATGAAATTTGTTTTGTACATTTGTATTTCTTTTTTGAAAAACACTAATTTTAGGGCACCTAACATTTTCTAATGCAAGGTTTTCAATTCTTAAAAAATTTTGTTCTCAAAGGGAAAAAAATTTTCAATCAAAGGGAGAGTAGTTACTGCTTTTATAACCGCAAGCGTGGGACAAAATATAAATAGAGAATAAAGGAAAAACAAATATAAAAAGGGAGTATAAAATACCTATATAAAGAAGTAGAATAAATTGAATCATTTAGATATAATGAGGGAATTGATGCTGGAGTACTGAGTATGAAATAATTGTAGGAATAGAAGTAGCAGCACAATGGGGACATTACAAGCAGAGGCGTAAATTCAATTGAGTACCACTTTGTAATTTGAGTCATGCTACCCATATTATTTATAGAGCAGAATAATGAAAATAATGTCAGTACTGAGGGGGAAAATGGTATCAATGGAAGCATAACATAAATTACTGAAGAATGAAAATTTATTGTGTGGATCAAATTCTTTTTATTTTCTAATCTTAACCACTTCATTGGTCAAGTGACAGAATTAACTGAACTGAATTTTTATCATTTTATAAGAAGAGTAACTCAACATTACAATTAAAAAATATTTTCCCTTCATTGAATCACCAGAGCCACAAATGGCCTGACCAACCAGCTTAGTAAGCTACTGATTCTTCTCTCTTCGAGTGTCTGTGCCTGTCTATCTGGCTTTTGGTCATATTTTGGGGGTTTCAACCTTGAAAATTTGCTCCTGTACACTACTAAGCACCATCTAAAAACTCCCCCCACCAAAAGTGTGTTTTTTGGTCTCTATAGTCATTCTGGGACCAACAATGCCCAAATCTTGTGCTGGTATTATTTTAGATAATTTTAGATAATTAGTTCTAATTCTCTTTGTAAGGTATGGATAATACTTATTTTCTCTTTTTGCATTGAAATTTTTTAATCTATTGTAATTTTTATGTATTAGCTGGTATTTTTATTTAATGAAATCTCATGTGACACTACCAATTCAGTATCAATATTGAAGGGTACGGATTTTAATTGCTGCACAATATTGATTGTTCATTAGTGAATGTGAACATAACATAAATCATGTGTATTGTTTGGTAGATGTCAAGACTCAGCTTCCACCCAGGTTATGACTAGATGAGAAACAAAAGTCTATTTATTGAGATTTTTTAGTAAACAAAGAAACTTTCCATGGTTCCACTAATTTATTCAGATGAATGAGCAAATGGACCTTCATTAATAAAGGACTTCTGCATCAAGTATGGAGCACTTACTGGAGTAAGGCAGGGATGCATAAATGAGAAATAGACCCAGGTGATGTGCATCAATGCTCTAACGGTACCCCCAATCATCATTGATAGAGGGGCATTAGAGTGTGTTGAAGATTTCACTCACTTTGGAAGCCTCATAAGCAGTGACAATGGCATTTGAAAAAACATTAAGGCCCATCTTAACAAAGACACTAGTCCTTTTCGTCATCTATGTAACATCTGGAAGTCCAAGCAATCTAGCTTCAGAACTAATATCAGGCTATACAAAAGCAATATTAAGGCCATCCTTTTGTATGGCTCTGAGTGATGGAGAGTTACGATGAAAGATATAAAGAAGATTGACATCTTCCACAATAGCTACCTACAGAAAATCTATAATATCTACTGGCCTAACAAGATTTCTAATGAGGAACTGTATCTATGAACAGACAGTAGGAATATGTCCCTTGAGATTAGGAAACATAGATTACAATAGCACAGTTGTGTCCTGAGGTTGCCCATTGAAAGAATAACTAAATGTTGATTATACCTGTGTTAGTACATTACATATTAATGAATAGAAACCTCACGTGCACCCCTTGTTTTCAAGTTAAGAAGTTCCAACTGAACATTTATATGCTGCAACTGTAACCAGATCAAGCCCATTCCATATCAAATCACCCAATTCTCTCCAGTTTAACCCCTCAAAATCTGCTGAAAAAATCATAGGTGCTATTATATCAAACTTATGGGGAAATCCAAAATATCAGGTCTGTACCTCTAATAGTTTTAAAGTTGAAAATCTTTGAAATTTTGTTCAATTTTATGCAATTCACCAAGCAAGCTTTTCCATCCAAAGTCCAACATTCATAGCTCCTCTGATATGGCATGTGCTGCTTTAAAACTCAGTTAACCACCATTTTCAAATTTTTACCGTGTATTTCTTGTATATATCTGAAGATGATGATCTGATAAAATTTTAATGCTGTTGCTGAGCTTCCTTTATTAGAGGAATAATTTTTAATGTTTACTTGGGTTGATGAAAGGTTTTCAGCTTGAGGAATGATGTCAATTTTCAGCACTACTTATTTCCTGAGATCTGAGTGTTATGTTGTTACTGTAGCTGAAAAGAGTGGTCTTCTGTATTCTGTAGTGCCAATCTGGATCTTTGCACTTTTAAAAAAATTTGTTCAGGTCATTCCCCTCTTGGTCGGGCTAAGACCTTTTCAGCAACAAGAATATGACAGCTCAACTTTGAAAAAAAATTTTATCTCCAGAAAGGAGCTCGGCAACAAAACCAAATTTTTGTCTGATTTTTTTTCTTGTGTAAACCGAGCTTCCTTCTAGAGTTATTACATAGAATTCAGACACATTCAACTTCATAAAAAAATATTGTGAAGAAATAGTATCACAAAACTCGAAAAAATCTTAATCAAAACAAGGATTGTCTAATTGAATTAATCACAACCAGTGGAGACCAAAAAATGAATCTTTTGGATAGATCAAATTTAAGTCTCTGAAAAACGTTATTATTCCCAAAATTGGCATTTCACAGTCGTCAGTTTTCATACAACTCTATACAAATTAACTTCACAAGTGTTTAACAACTTTTTTTCTGGTATAAACTTATACTACAAAGGTTTCATGGATTTTACAAGTTCCCGGCATTTATGAAAAGGTAGGGCTTCAAAATTGGTGTTCCTTCAAGATTAATCCATAGTATTGGACCTTTGTTTCATTTTTGAATGTAATATCAGGTTTTTTGATCATTATCTCTTTCATTGGAAATTAAATTGGCTAGTTTTTGTTAAGTATTCAGTTTTTATTGAAATTTTCAATTATGGAATAGAATAAAATTAATGATAAAAGGTTTTGTGTTTGGTTTCTAAATTGCTTGGTATCAGTTAAAACTTTTACTTCTGAAACCTACCTACTTGTCTGCCTATTTGTGCCATTGTTCACCATCAGTTTGTTGGGCACTGTAGGGACTCATTTGTTAGACATTTTACAGTCTTTGTTTACTGATTTATCTCTTTGCCTATTTATTTCTTCTTGCAATTCATTAGCTCTGTGGGTGTGTGTGTGTGTACACACATTAGTTTGATCGGATTCTCTAATTTTGCCGTCTCGTTTTACCAGTAACATAATAGCAACTACCTTGAAACATAGCATACTCATCAAATATGCCATACAGTGTCTTATAAATTACATCAATTGCGTGTAGTATATATATTCACTTTCCTTAGTGTATCCTTTTCTGGCAAAAGGAGAGAGTGAAAGAAAGATTATATCCAAGTTGCTGCATGTATAGGATATTTGAATATGAGTGATAATTTTTCCTCTGAGATATAAAAAAATTGGAAAAAAAGACGTTACATGTTGAATTGACACTGAAAGTGGAAGCTTACATACAATAGATCTCTAGTTTAGTTTTTAGACTTTAATATAACAACCTAAATTCTGCAGATTTAATTAAAATGATCTTTGAAAAAGTTTTTGCTAGCAAAATCAAATCAACATAATGATATTTTGTAAGCAATTTTCCTCTGGAAGACTTGACAAAATCCAACCCTAGATGGTATCTGAACTAAACCAACTTTTTTGCAAGAAATGCTAAATCAACATACTATCAATATTTTTTAACTTATTTCTCACCAATCTTTGGGATCCAACCTAGTTTTAAATCAGTGCAGAAGATTTCTGAACATTTTTTTTTTGCCTTTTAATTTCTCCAGAAATTCTTCAATCACCCAATTTCATTAAAACTTATTTAAAACCATTGGAAATAGTGTGGACAGTCATGATTGTAAATGTATGAAAAAAAAATGGAAAAATATCTTTCAATCAGTTCTCAATACATTTCTATGGATGGACAATAGACTGCAAAAGAAGTGATTAAATTTTGGAGTATATCCATGCAAAACTAATCCCCTTTGTCATAGTTATATACCCACACCAAATGATATTGCCAAAATTTCATATCTGGGTACACAATATCTCCAAAAGAGTTATAAGCAAAAGAAGCTCTTTTTGGCCATTTTTGTTCTCCTCTTATAGGTTCCAAAATCCTTCCTGCCTTAATCAACAGGATAATGTCATTCCTAATCACAAATCACACTTGCTGGTAAATTTTCAGGCAAAAATGATGATGAGTTTTTCAGTTATGAACAAAAGAAGCTCATTTGGAACATTTTTGCTCCATTTTGGGACCAAAAATCTTGAATGAGATGATTTCCAGTGTAACCAATGGTGTCATATCATTTGTAATCACATTCACTGGCTAATTTTCAGTCAAAAATAATGACATATTTTTCAATTATGGAAAAAAAGCTTCTCATGGGTGTATTTTTGACTCTTTTTTTACCCAGGGCTAGAGTTGAAAAAATTGGAATACATTTTTTTCCTAATAGTTAAGCTGTAGGCTTTCACAAAAACACATCAATTCACTCATGATAAGAGCTGCACGTGACGTCTAATATTTCTAGAATATGGGCCATACTAATAAGCATGATTGTCAATACTGTTATCTTTTATTAAGAGTTGTGTGCATACCACTTTCTGAGTGAAAAACATCCATCTGCAACAGAAGTTGGTATTATTATGAGAAACCTTAAAATATATTTCCAGAAGATTTTTCTCTTAAAATTGATTTTTCAGAAAAAAGATAAATTCAAAACTGAATTCATCCAAATGATTTCATTAAAATCTGCCCAATTATATATTTTAGAGAAATTTTAAAATTTGTGTGTTGGGCTAAATTTGTTAATGCAAATTCTCACTGGTTCACAAGTGTAAACAAGTTTTCATCCCCTATTATCTATGTATATTGTCTACGCAAATAAGTTTTAGTTGATAATCTTCTACAATTTTTCTTCCTATTAATAACACAAAGATTTTTACAATAAAATCAATAGATTACAAGTTTCAGATGTTTTTATCGACACAAGTTGATTTTTGTCAAAAGTCTGTGGAATTCTCTAAAACTTTAATCTGAGAAAATTTGCAATACAAGACTGTACTTCATACACCTCATTTGCGATTATTTTTTTGAACCATTTTATATTTTGTTTTAAATACAACTAAAAGAACAAGTCTGAATATGACAGCATTTCATTTTAAAAAGTAAAGTTCAATCTTCATTAACTTGTTCAATAAAATGAGATGAAATCTTCTAGATAAATCTGAGTTGCTCAAAAAGATCATTTACAGATCTTTTCCAAGAATTCAATGGTCATAATCTAATGTAATGCACGGAAGGCTTGAAAATTTGAAAGTACTTTAGTGCAGGTTTCTATATTCGAAACTTATCGTAAACATTTTTTTCCTTTATCAATAAATGCTACTTATACTACTTAGTTCCAAAGTTTGTTCCAAGATTGATTTTTAATCAAATGCTCTTTCCGCTGAAATATTTATTCGAGTAGAATTATCTCTTACAAACACTGTTAATATCTATTTATAAGCAGAATAGTAACAGCTTGAATGATTCTATACATTTTTTATTCCATAAATTTAAAAAAACTGTGCCTGATTGGATACAAGGAACATAATTCCTTTTGTTTGGAAATACGAAACTAGTTTGATACCATGGCTTTAAATCATGCTGGAATTAAATTCTTAATTGTATTATTTCTAACAGTCAGACAATTGAAAGATAATTTGCTTGGATAGTGTAAGAGTTAGCACATCTGCCTCACTCACAGAAGGTTGCGGGTTTGATTCCTGGTACGAGTGAAGAGTATGGAAAACTCTTCATAGGACAAATTTCCCACCGCAGCTGATAATGTACATTGTAAGTTTAGTAAGATTAGGGTGGAGGTATCCTTTCCATAGGTACCTACAGGTAATGTTCCAAGAACAGAATACTGCACGAGCATTTGTTTCTCTCAAAAATTGTCCCCACACACCCCACCCCCACCCCCCAAATGAAAGAAGATTATCTTCCCAAACAGTGCTTGGTATGTGTAAACCTGCCTTATGTTTCTGTTTTTATCAGAAGTGACTTAAGCTTTATTGATTTCTTTTGATTGAATTATTTAGAAAAAGTATCTTTCTTTAGTTTGGTTAAGTCTGCAGTTCTCTTGGAGCCATTGAATATGCACACTTGAATATCAGAGATGCTTCTTTCATTCACTGCTTTTATTCTCTTCATTAAGATTTTATTATCTTTTTATGTTGTACCTTAGGAGATATACATGCATACACACATCTCAAGATATATACATATATTTTGGAATTACAGAACTATTTTTGTTTAATGTATGATAAATTGTAGAATGTGAAAGTGAAGGCATTCTGAATTCTGTTATTTGCCATGTGGCCTTTTTCTAATCATCAAAGAAGTCCAAGCAGAAGTGTTATCCATAAAATGCAATGAGCTAAGATTTTTTTTGTATTCAATGTCATAACTTCTGGAAGGAATATATAGTCATCTATTCCATTTCATCAAGATATTTATGTCAAGATGTATAAGGTGATTATTGCTTGAGAATGTTTGTCTATATTCTCCTTTTCTGTCAGTCTTGTTTGATAATGAGTACCATCGATCCTGCTCAAAATAGGATCTTAGACCTTACAGGTTAAAATCCCTACAGGTGCACAAGGTAGGAATGTAAAGATGTGTGCTGGTCTCTCTGAGAAGTGTAAATTTCTCGCTATTACTTCAAATAATTGTTTCTTGCTATGAATGCAGTCAGGTGGCTGAAGAAATATAAAGATAAAATAAAGGGAATGATGTATCAACTTCAAATAGTTAAGTGAAAACATGGGATTGATTGAATTTGGAACACTCACCATGTCATTTTTTGAAACTTATTCAGAAATTAAATGCCCAGATCACAAAATATTTAAAAAGTGTACTTAGTATATTTTCATGCATAGAGATCAACTACTTTCAGAATTGAATTGAATTTTTGTAAAGAGATGATAAAGAATTATTTTTTAAGGATTTATAAAGGAATAATTGGACAGATACCAGACCTGTCTAGGCTTAGAAATCTTTAATTGTAGAAGCTCTAAAACAGCTATTTCAGTGTATTGAAAACCTATCAACATAGCTACGAAATGTGGGATACTTGGTAGATCTGCAGATAGGAGGAAAAACATTTTTACTGGCATATTTTTTCTGATGCAGGAGATTTGTGCAAATTCATTTCATGCTGGGGGGGGGGCAGCACTTTGCTTCAAAATGTGGCAACTTAGTAGGCCTGAGATACATATCCAATTTTCGAAATTTCTTCTGAATTTCATCTAATTGATACTAAGGCAATATGATTCATTGAGAATTTAATCTTAACAAAAGCTTTTTTCTTCCTTTTATTCATAATTACAAATGAAAAAGCAACTGACTATTCTCTTCATTCTTGCACACAAATTGATGAAATATTTCCCTGATTTTAATGATAACTGAAACTAAACAGACACATTTGTGGCAGTATTATCAGATATGTGAATAACTCATTGAATTTAGAATTTTTGTTCAGATGTGCCTACATGTCTCTTTTGGGTCAGTTTATCGGTTAGACCCTGTTATCTCAAACAACAGAAATAGGAAGGAAAGAAGAGGTTTGATATCATTAAAAGTTATGACGTCATTAAAAGAACACTCTTCCGATCAATTGTTTTACCTGCTGCTAATGATGCCAGAGAATTTCTGTATTTTAAAAAACGCCAAAAATGGCTGAAAAAACACCAAAAATAGCCATTAGCAATTTTCAATGAAAACAATACTTACTGAATATATCCATCTCAAATTATTTCACAAGTATAAAAATCAATTGACTCTAAGAAAGACTACTTGCTCTTATTCCTCCTCCTCCTACTAAAACCATAGATGGTGGATGCATCAATGAACTTATGGTTTTTGTTTTCTCTTTAAATGTATTTCTATTCAAACGATTCAATTTTTCACCAGTTCAGTTCCTTTATGTGCGAATCGTTTAGTTTTCCTTAAAAAAGATTGCATTTTCGATAATCTTGTTTTATTTATAACATCAGTATGTACTTTTAAATCACATTTATATATTGTACAAATCAAAACCACATTTATCTTAGTGATACTGGCATCTTGACATGATGGCCAGAGAGTATGACCTTTAGGTGAGTTTAATTAAAATATACTTTAGTTCATTATTTTCTGTTGGAAAAATTGTATTATTTTTATTTAAAAGAAAAATCAAACATGGTGTTTCATTTTTCTCCCATGTAAAAAATGACAATTGAAACGTATGACTAGAGAGAAAGTAAAGTCTATATCCGCCATGAATCATTTTCCTTTTCTGCTTTCTGATTGATTCTACTCACAGGGAGATTAAACTTTATACAGTAACACTCATGACAAGAGAGACTGTAAGAGCCTGTATCATTCAAGTACATCTCAGTGTATGTGCTTTTAGTTGTGTGTCCTGTCATTGATGCTTCATTCTCTTCATCAGTCCTCCACCATGAACAAAACTCTAGCAGTTATACTCAACAGATTGTAGTTTTGTCTGAATAGAATGAGTCACCTCCCTAATCAGTAGCGCGTGGGCAGACACTACAGTGAACAAAACTTCAGCCTATGACGAGTTGGAGACATACACTAGCTTTTCTTCCCAACAACAATTCTATCGCATAAAATAAATCCATTAAACTATGAGGTGTTCCATATTTTGATTTACTACCCAACCACTAAAAATATCCCTTTTGATTTATTCATTTTGGAAGCAACCAATTTTGTTAGAGTTTGAAGGGAAAGGAATTCTTTATGCAACTGTAGAAGGTGAAGTTTCTCTTAGTGTGTTTTGTTTTTTTGTTTTTGTTCTTCAGTAATTTCCCATCAAATGAAGGAATTTTAACATACTATCAAGCAGTGTGTTTAGATTCTAGATTTTAAAAGATAATTCCGTCCTGGTTGCTAAATCCGGCCTACTCTAGTTTTGGGAGTTTTGGGACTTGTAACAAATAGGGTTAAATTAAATAATCTTTTATGAATGTTTGAAGTTTTTTTTCTTCTTCAGGAATCGATTTTTTTTATTCAAGGTAAGATAGTGGCTAAAATTTTAACTGAGACCTCGACAATTGTGATAAAAAAAGCATCAAACATGTATAAAAAATTATCTTATCAGTGAAATATTTATGTGATTATTAAGAAGAAAGATTATATCTGGTTAACCAATCTTTCTGATAGAAAAATCTTATTCCAGTCAGTTGATAGACTAAGTATTGATGAGTTGTGATTGGATTAAAATGGAAGATAAAGATAAGAAAGAGACAACCGTGCATTCAGTTAAGAAGACATGTTTAATACTGTATTATGGGTAGGTAAGTGACGTCAGAGTAAAGGGATGTGATTGTCTCTTAACATTGGTATTATTAGGTGTTTGCCAGTAGCAGCAGCAGCTTTTATTAGTTTGTAGGTGGATTAATATGATTCTATCACTTTTTTTTTTTCCTTGAGCAGGGATTAAGGGGACAAAATGTGATTGCTTGAATGTGTATGTTTTTTGTATGAGTTCAGTTAGAATATTCGTACTACACAGTTGATGCCTTTTAACCAATCGAGATTGTAACTTGCGGTAGTTTGTACTACACTGCTTGTATTTTGACTGATGCCTTTTATTCTGATGCTTTTGACCAGCTAAATCTCTTTTTATTTTTTATCACATGATATTTGCTGATGTATTTGAAACAAGTAGATTTTTAGATGAAATTCAAACTTGTCTCTCTTCATCTTTCATTTGAAGCAGTTATAAGGCTAAAAGGTGCCACGATTCAACAATGATTCTTATCTATACTTCTTCAGTTGCCGGCTGCATATTATGGTTAGTCATAAATAAAATCGTAAGAGACAGTAGCAGAAAGGTTAGATGAGAACCTTACTTAACCAATGAGGCTGTTATGATATAGGTGTTGTCCATAAAAGACAAGCTTTGAGGATGAGCCCAAGTCTTGTCTGAAGCTGCTATTTTGTTTGTGTGGTTTAATTTGATGATTGAAGAGACTAAGAACTTCAAAATGGCTTAGAACAGTACTTCTTAACCTGAGGTGAATTTACCCCTGGGAGTAAATTTCTTGGTAGTAAGGGATAAATTTTGGCACAGACAACTATACATTCTGACAATTAAAATTCTATTTTTATTTGAATAATTAAATCAAATCTAGACGTAGGTTAAAGATTTATCTAGTGATAATGTGCTCAAAAATCCTTTCAATTTTACATTTGATTCTTATTTTTTATATTTTAGCTCAAGATTTTCAATTTGTTCTATGAAGTAGGTTCTGCTGCAGATATTTTGATAAGATGATTACATCTGAGTAAAAATGCCCAAATCTTATAAAATGTTACTTTGTTTATTTTGACAATGTTAACTCTTAAACAATTTTATAGCAAGGGTAAATCTATCACGTCTCACAACATGGATCCCCAGAGATCACATAAGAAACCGAGGCCAACAGAACACAAGATGGAGAGATGAACTGGACAGATTCAGGAAATACTGGCTCCGCGACGCCCATGATAGGGAATTGTGGTGAATCCTAGGGAAGGTCTATGTCCAACGACGGACGTTAAAAGACTGATGATGATGAAATCTAGATATGTGAACCTGTTGAAAAGGCAAATTACATGAAGGACCTCTGGATTAGAATATATTAAGAAATTAAATTAAAGGCCCTCCAAAAGTATTAAGAAAAATTATAATGAAAGCAAAAAATATTTTGAAATTTTTATGCATACTTATCAAACAGTCAACAATAATATATAATGACTCCAGCCTTTATGTCATCATTTTTCCCCTCCCATACATTTTGATGTTAATCACTGCTACCCACAACAGACCAGTTTAATCACTGTAGCTGGATTTTGGATGTATTCTGACATGTATATGTTTCTATCTATCTATGTATATATCTGGACTTTGACCAGCCCTTACTGTTCATGGTAGAAACTAAACTTGAATTTTTGCTCATACACTCCTCCAGTGAGAAGATGTTATTTTTTAAATTCTTTTTCAAAATAGATTTTTAGTGGGGGATTCTATTTGCAATGAAAGTTTTTGCTAGATTGGTCTGTAGTTTGTGCCTGTTTTTTTATGTTTGTTTGTTTTTGTTGAAATTAAGACTTTTTTTTGTGATCAGAGCCTAACAAAAGGCTAGAGATGTAACTTATTCATTGATCACCTTTTTTTTCCTTTTTTTTTTTTTTTTTCAACCTTTTTAGTTGATTATCCCAAACAGAGTGTATATAGGTGGTAGGGATTCATGATTTTCCTTGGAATGCTAGTTTTATACATTTTTGTTCTAATTAATGAGCTCTACCTGTGTAGATCTATAACTGTAATAGATCTGTGACTTCAACAGAAGACTTGACATTCACAAATTTTGGGTTAGTTCTGTACATTAGATATAGTTCTGTTTGGTTTATTTAGAGACTCATTGGACCTGTATGCAACCGTGTCAATTTGTTCTGTTCTAATTTATGTTAAAACAGCAAGAAACATATTTTACATAAGAATTGAAAATAATTTAAATGAACCAGTCACTTTGAACCCTGGAGTACCATTGAAATCCCCAAAATTCTATACAAATTTTAAAGCCCTAAATGAATCAATGTGGAAATTAGATCAGTTAAATCCTATGAGTTATTGGAAATTAAAGTGAGATGATCTGGTGTGTATTTGATAGTTACAAAATTTAGTAATACTACATGTATCTCTAAAACAAGGAGAACCAACATCCTTCCAACTCCATAAAATTACTCTCATTCATTACTCAGCAGAGGTTTAGGCAATGTTTGGAATATTTGTCCATTATTTTTTGGCATGGTTGTTGCTGAGTTAACAAATAAAGACTTCAAGAAAGGAAAAACTTCCTCTTTCAGGAATCTGTTTCCAAATTGAGGTCTTCTTTCTTTTGAGACGGCAGGTCTCACAAATTTAGCTTCTTTACACCTTTCAGTCAGATATTGGATGTGATAGAATTTTGGTCAAGTAATACTTCTATCTCCTATTACTGAGTAGATTACTTCTCTGAATAGACTGATCAAGTTCATTATATTGAAATTTTGGCTTGTGACTTTATCATTGCTTTGTATAACCAAATGTTACAAAGCAGAAATAAGATCCCTTCATTTGTTTTGATTTCTTTGCTAAGTTATAAGTTCTGTTTTGTTTGATTGCTGGTTTTGGTGAGGATGTTTGTGAAATTGACTTTCATCCATTCAGGAAAGATTTTATTTAACTCAATCATTGTTTTTCATTTTAGAATGTAGGGTCTTTATTCTATCACTGATAGGAAAATGATTCAGAACAAAGGTTGGAATCAATTTAGAAAATTTTTTAGTACTTTTCATTTTGTGGCCTTATATTTAGGATTATCTAATTTTTTAATTACTTTTCACAGTGTCTTTCTGAAGGACATTGGCTGCAGAGGTATACAAGCCAGAAGCCCCACCCCCCATTCTAGCAAAACCTGTTAGACCGGGTAAATCTGTGTGATTTGGGCAAAGCCATGCCTTTTACCCCCACTTACATAAAGAGTTCCCATACCCTTATGACAGGCCATTCCTATTGTTTAGTGGCCTCCATTTTGGAATGCTAATCGTGAAGGTTGCGACAATTTTCCTCTTTTTTTTTTTTTTTTTTCCCCCAATGTTTTTAAACTATTGTTCTTTTTTCTTTCTCTCATTTACTGATTTTTTGCATAACCTAATGTTACACAATTTGGATATAAACCACTTTTAGAAATCTACAGTGCTTGAAAATACCAAAAAACAATTTTTGTATGTATTTTCTTATGTCTTGTTTCATGCTCACTTTGAGGTGAACATTGATCAAAATAAATGATTGGTCATGTTGGTTCCAACTTCTTACTATTATAGATGTTCCTGTTGGTTTGATATTCTGGTTGCACCAAAGAATTTGTTCAAAATCACACTAATGACTGACAACTAAAGCTCATTATTTTCAACTTTTTACTATCGTCCTCATTAAAACATTGAGGCTATTAATAGTTATAGGTTTTATAATTTAACTTTACTGTAGATTTTACCAGTAAGAGAATAGACCATTTACATGGAGTTGAAATCAATTTGGAAAAAAAAAGTTTTATGATTTTGTCTTTTACTTGAAAAACTTGAAAAAAAAAAATGTTACTGAATAATTTTTATGCATCTTTTACAATATGGAAAATTTACTGTTGTCACAGGTTCCACTAAAATTTTAAGATCTAAATTTTTTTTTGTAATTTACTTTTCTTAATAGATCTTTGTTCTTCCTGAAAGAAAAAAAATGACAAGTACTTTTAATTTGAAATGTATTCTTCTAATCAAAACAGAAATTACAGCTATCCCTAGTACTTGATGCTTGAAATCACATGCTGAGCAACCATTGAAGAAGCAATATATTTTTCTCTGACTCATATCCACATCATTATTGCTTGCCACTTGTTGCATCATTGTTACAAATATGAGTCCTTACCTTGTGCTTTCAGTGTAGGATTTAGCATATTTCAATGACGTATTTACCACTAATTTAATGCAGCTCCTTCATAGTCAGTTACTAGTGCCCTTTTCAGTTGCTTTTTGAAAACTTTTTAAAAGGTTTATTTCCATTTGTTTCTTTTTTTAAGTATTCGTATTCTATCACAGTTCTTATTCTTTGTTAAATCTCTCTATTTATTTACTTATTGAGATTTTGTTTGAGTTTATACAAAATGGGTTTCTTCTAACAAATGATTTGTCTAGTTTTGATTATTTTGAGGCTTTCAGATCAGCCCCTTTAAACCTGTTGGATGCTACTTGCAACTCAGGGCTGGGCGGTATTCATCATGAGTTTCCTAACCCCAGTAGGTCATCATAGCCCCTTCTGTGAGTTTTTTTTACATTCATTATAAATATATAGATATACACCTTCATTATAAGATGAATTGATCAACTCTTTTCACTTTTCATACATGTGGAGAAATCTATCAATAGGTAAACTAGATGATTGATTTTCATTTGTAATATGAATTTAAAAGCTCATACTTGACATTTATCCCTTAGGCCCTATACTCTTAGTACTTATAGATTTAGTCATATGATATCTGAAATGTTATTCTAACGGGTTTGTTTTTTTTTTTCCCAGCACACTGGCACTATTTATTGTAAGTCTTTGAAGCACCTTTAATAATTTGGTAACCTTGTACTTCATTCACTATTCATTAATGAAAGTTTCTTTAGCATCTTTAAGTTGTAAGTTTTTCATGTTGAAGGTTCTCTTCTTATCTAGAACAGTGTTTCTGAATGTGGAATGCAAGCCCCATAAGGGGGCAATTATGGGGCAGGGGCGATTTGGAATATGTATGTGGATAGCACAAAGCTGAGTTGTGTTAAGGATCAACTAATTAATTCCTAATTACGAAATACTATTACTAATTTTACTATAGATTCTGTAGTTGCTAACTAATGCTTGTCTCATTGATTCAGTGTAGTATGAAAGTGATGAGGTAATTGTGTGATCATTACTAAATTTCATATTATAAAGAAATTAACATTTTGATAAGTGTGCTAAAGTTCATGTATCAGTAAATTTTTTTTACAATTTTTTTAGAATTTGTTTCTTTGCGGGTATTTATTCACTTAAATTTTCTTGAGTTGTCAAAATGGGGCATGAAACAAAAATATGAAGAACCACTGATCTTGAGGGTCTGAATCCAATCATAATCAGTCTGCCTCTCTATCTGGGCCTATTCACATTTGCCTATTTCCTTCAGATCATGTCTCATTTCTGTGCTATGGTTTGATGTTTGCTTCTTTAAAGAAAATAGATGTGAAATGAAGCATTAGATGGTTACTAATGATAGAAAAGAAGATGGCTTGAGGATATGATATTGCAAGATTGCTGTTCATCATGATTGTAGATTAGTTTAATTTTTTGTCTTTTGTCTTGAGCTGGTTTTCACTATCCTGTAATGGATTTTCTTGTTGTTCACTTCACTAAAAATTCTGTTTTCAGAAGATAAAGAATCAAAGATAATTTTCCAGGCTAGAGAATAACTGATAATGATAAAATGTCTGCACTAGATGGAATTATTTTTCTTTCTCTCCAATTAATGACCAAGCTGTAGTTCATTTTGAATGAACATTGAATAAGTGTTTGACACAGACCTGTTGGTTTGAAGGCCAAGAAAATGAATTTGAAAAATGTTTTCATTGGGATGTGGATGATGACAAGTCAGTCTGTGCTCTTCAGAATTGATGGTTTGGCATATTCTATCATCATGTAATTTCACCAGGATTTTAAAAATTCAGAGATTTTCGTATCATATTGTTGTTATTTCTCTCAAGTGTTGTTATTGTTTTTGTTATTTGCTTTTTCAATACAAGACTGTGAGAGAAGACACTTCCTTCTAGAAAATATATTTACTCTTTTCATGGAATTTTTCAATTGATTCTTGTAAATTACCTCTCTGTGCTCTATATGTATATATTAGTATGTAACTTGAATTATAAATCTCTTCTTGCTTCTTTTTTTCATTCAACTATTTCTTGACATGTATCCCTTCTGCTTTTAAGGAGAGCAAAAATAGTTTCTGGTGCTTTTGTTCTTGTCAATGTATATTTAAATATGAGCTCTGTGATTATGTGGGCAAGAATATATAACTCTTTCATTAGTGCAGAAAAGACAAAAATCTTTTTTCAGAAATTTTTTTGTATGATACTTTTTGTGAATAATCAAAACCTTTGTGAAGGAAAATAATTCTCAGCTCTACACAAGTCAGAAGTCAAACAAAATTAACTGATGCTAAAATCTTTGTGGCTCTTTCTCATGATTTTATTGAATCAATGTAACCCCACAACTGGCCAACCAGCCAGTACAAGCTAAGTGGGCTACAGATTCTTCTCTCTTTGAGTGTCCATGTGTGTATCTGAGCACTCCCGGTTATATCTATGGGGCTATAACCTTGAAAATTTGCATGAGTACACCATTAGGCACCATAAAAAACATTTTTTTTCTTCTATTTAAAGTGTTTTTTGGGGTCTCTATCATCATATTGGCCCTTTTTTTTTTTAGTTAAGAGATCTATTTTAAAAGATGATTTTAGATAAAAGATGTATATTTGATGATTCTGTAGATGATTTTAGATAATTAGTTCTGGAACACATCTGAGCTACAGTTATTCATTTATGTGTGATTTAGATATTTTCTCTTTTTTTTTTTTTGATTTTTATCATCAAGAATACTATTTGCTTCATGTTTAGGAGAGTGTTTGAGTAACCATCATCTGATTGAATTGTTCACTCACTGGTCAAGGGGTTGAAAAATCGAAAGAAGCCAAGTAATTAAGGACTACTAATTATAGGAATGCTTATAAATGAGCCCTATAAGTGAACGTTTGTGCCTCCATTGTGACATTCCTAATATTCTCCCCCAAGATATATACTCATGAGATTAAAGGCTAGAACACTGAATCGAAATCTACATTACCTGAAAATTGAAAGCACTTACCCCAAAGAAGGTTTCCTGTATATTTTAGTTGCAGTTCATTATCTGTTAATGAATTTCTTTGAGGGATGGTATAGGTGACCAGACTCAATCTTTAGGGGTTTAAAGCCTTACTCACACAAACTCTGGCTAAGTTATTCTTCTCTCCGATTCAATACAAAATTTAATGATATTAATGGGTTTAGCTTATGTTTTGAATAAATCTCTGATCTTCAGTATCCATTGTTTGCATTAAATTCTCTATAAACATCTACAAAATATGAGTGCCTCTAGGAACTTGCAATGCATAGATTTGTGAAAGTTTATCACAATATTTATTGACACTTAGTCTTCATCATTAAATTATACTAGCATAGTACCTGTAAAAAATGGACTGAATTATTTTTGTATGGATCAGCACTTGTGCCTAAGATCAGAGTATCTATGCACTCATTGAAAAGAGTTACACATGCACACACACACACACACACACACATATATATATATATATATATTCTAACAAAAATGATATGAAGTTGTGCTTATAATAAAGGAGCTCAATCTTTCTTATGGAGCTAGTATAATAATTTACTTATGTAATACTCCCTACGAATTTGTTTCCCATTTTTTTTTCACATTCTGAAATTATCAAGGGGTATTTAATAAAAAATCAATAGGTATGAGGTCTTAGAAAATACTGTAATTTCTTACTTACATAAATATTGTATTGTATATCTTATATATACAATAGATGTTCCTCTCTAACCTTGGAGTCATAAAATTAGCACAAATAGTATTTTAACTACCAGTCCTTGTGAGGATGGTTGGATGATAACTTATATTAATTTAATCTCCTTATATAATGAACAGTATGATTTTCTTTTTTTAAATTTTTTTTTTCTCTCTGTCTGTAACAACCCAACATTTAAAACTATGAACTTTTCCGCTAAAAGGAATTTGGTATTTTCATTCTTGAAAGATCATCTCATGAAAATTCAAATACATCTGTGAATTTTCTGGTAAAATTGTAATAGAACTTTGAACAGTATAGAAACGAATTAACTCATTCAGTGGTTCAATTTTCATTCACTGAAATTAATTATGTATGTATATCCAGGCCAAGTTTTGGGAAAGATATAAAATTTTAGTAACCTGGTAAGATTCCTTTTCCAATTAGTTTTGACAAATCTTATGGTAATCACCAACAACTTGAGGAGAAACCAAAATATGAATGAATGAACGGTTTTTAAATATCTGAAAAAAAAAAAATCAATTTTTTAATTTAGTTTTTGTGAAATAGAATACACACGTATATCCAAATTATTTTGAAGGAAAACATAGAATCTTAAGTGCAATTTTATACCAAGTTGTTGGTCTTCACCTAAAACTTGAGGTTGCAAATTGAGTCCATGAACCATATTTTCACTGATCTATATGGTTTACCAACACTTGTAAGTACGTATATAGCCATACATGAACGAACACACATACAAAGAGAAAGAAAGAAAAGAGGCAAATGCCTACCTTTTCTTTCAGCTGCTTTTGCATTGTAAAATAAAGATGAGTAACACTGGGGCTGAGGCATATGCAAGCAGCAACACAGTTGAATACATTTCAGCTGTCCATGCTAACTCAACTGTTGTCTCTCAGCTTTTCTCTCTCTCTATCTCAAGCCCTGTTCACTTTCCTCTCTTCAGTTCCTGATGTTTCACTGAGCTGATTCATCCTTATTTACCACTTGCTGTTGGCAACAACAGTCCCGACACAGTTGATTATGGGCTAACTTAACCCCATCACTCACTTACTAAATAACACATGCAAACACTAATTCAAGTTATTAATGTCATATCAAAGGTGTCTATCTGATGAGGACCTTACTATCACTTCTGAAGAGCAAGATATTTCAGGTCCTCTCATTCTTAATACATCTGCATATCCTGAAGCTTCTTCCTATTCTTTTTCCTCATCTTGTACTCTCCTCCAGAAACTTTTTTCCACATATTTTTGGATTGCAACATCTAAACCTCTTAGCCTGAGTCCACTTGACTGTTGTTGGTAAGTCTATTTTTATCTTTTTCTCTGTTAGTCAATAATAGAAGTGATACTTCAGATTTGTAAAGTTTCCAGAGACTGAGGCTGATTGCAGCTTGGACGTTTCGACTAATATCTTCCCTTATATATTATGTATCCATTGTGTAAGTTCTCATTCCTAGGTGTAAATCCTGGTCTTAACCAGATACGAGACTTGCAAGGCTCACTAATCTGAGGTATATAACTGAAACTAGGACTTTGTCACCAGCCATAATACTCGATTGGGAGTGTCTCTTAAGAGAGAGATACTTTAGTTTTACCCTTCGTGAGTTTTCATTCTGTGATTATGTGTCAGTAAATAGTTGGCCAGAGACAAACAGTAATGAATAAAAGTGATGTATTAGGTTGGTACAAAAATAATTGTAGTTTTTATTTTAAACTTTGATGCTTATTTTAGAAAAAACTATTATTCAACTATGTTCATGGAATATACCATTTTGAAGGGTGAATTTCACTCTATTTATTCAAGCTGAATATTTTTTTACCATTCTGGTTTATTTGAAGCTGTCATATCAAAAATGAAAAAAAGCCAATTCAAGCAACTTTGTTGTACGAGTTCAAAATAGGATGCAAAGTAGCAGGAACTGCGATAGCAATCAAGGGACTGTCAACAAACATACTGCTCAACGTTGATCCCCAAAATTTCAAAATTTAGAAGAGAGCTTTGAAGATGGTTAGGTTCATGGTCATCTAATTGTGGGCTATTATTGAGACAGACCCACACAAAACAACTGAAGAGGTTACTGAATAAATAAATGTTGACCGTTCAACAGTTGTTTGATATTTGGCTTGACAAATGGATGCCGCATGAAATGAATCAAAATTTAAAAAAAAAAATTTCTGTTACACAGTCTGTTCTGTACTTTTACACAACAAAAACAAACCATTTTTGATCACATTGTGATGAAAAATAGATTCTGTGTAACAATAGACTGTGTTCTGTGCAGTGGCTAGACAGAGGTCAAGTACCAAAACTGTTTCACAAGAAGATTTTGGTCTTGGTTTAGTGGCTGGCAAGTAGAATTGTCCACTACCGCTTCTTGAATCCTGGCAAAGGCATCACAGCAAAGAAGTATTGCCAGGATATTGACAAAATGCGCCAAGAATTACAATATCTACATCCTGTATTGGTCAATCGAAAAAGACCAATTCTTCTTCTCGAGAATGCCTGACCACATGTAAAAAAAGTGACCCTACAGAAATTCAATGAACTAGGCTACAAAACTCTTCTAGCTTACTCACCTGACCTTCTCTGACTGATTATCATTTTTCAAGCATTTTGACCTTTTCCTGCAAGGGTAGGTCTTCAATAACCAAGCAACAGCTCAAAACACCCCCAAAGATTTCATTGGTTCCAGGACCCCAGAATTGTATGCTTCTGGAATAAATAGACTTATTTCTAGTTGGCAAAAATGTGAACGTCCTAGAGGGTCCTTATTTTGATTGATATCTTTCATTTTAAGCTGAGATATTCTGCTTCCCAAAGATTCACAAGGAGTTATTTCTCTCCACTATTAAAAAGGAAATTTGGAGATGGATCAAACTTTAAGGGAATGTATCAGCATACTTGTATACAGACAACACATTTCAATGAGTCAATAAACAAAAAGACTCAGTTATAGGATCACTGTTTTCAACGGTGATAGCTAACATGTATATTGAATACTTTGAGGATTTGCCTAGAGTATGGCAACATTACAAATTGTACTATGGTTCTGATATGTAGATGAAACCATAATATGATTCCAATAAGGGGATGTGTTATTGAATCATGTGAATTTCATTAGATCATCAATACAGTTGATCATGCAAAAAGAAAACAATAATGAACTTGCTTCATGAGGTTTCCTTAAATTCCATGGGACACATCATTTAAATGGGGGACAGCCAAATACCAAAAGGTTCATTTTCCAAGGAGATAACCTACAGCCAGCATTTACAGGGAGGCTTTGTATTTTAATCATAAATTACTGCCATGTCTGCCGTCTGGCGAATAATTTTTAATATTATTGACCACCATTCCGGAAATAATGGCAGTCAAAAAACTTTTTATACACAATGTACAGTGCTGGAAAAAACTTCTGCAATTATGTCCCTGTACATAATAAGCACGTGGATCTTTTAGCTCAAAATTCTGAGAAAAAGTGCCGATTATACATGGTGAAATTACAGTACTTGAAATTTCCTTGAAAAATACTAAATACCTAGTTTCACATTTTTAGCAGTAACTTTTTATGCTCAACAGATACAAATTAACAAGATACACTGTTGCAAAGCTGATGGAATTCTCTTTCTAACGGTATGTTTATATCTCCATCAAGAAATCAATCCACCATTCATAGACTTGGAACTATAAAGTAGTTGAAATTTTCTTGTGAAATCTTAAATACCAAGCTTCTTGTTTCTGGCTGTTACTTTTTGTGCTCAACAGATACAAATTGACAAGATACATTGTTTGAAAGCTGCTGGGATTTTCTTTTGATATATATATATATATATATATATATATATATATATATATATATATATATATATATATATCTCAAGAATTAAATCCACAATTCATAGACTGGATTATAATTGAAATTCCCTTGTAAAATGCTGGAATAATTACCTTTATCTTACTGGCTGTAACCTTTTATGCTCAACGGATAAAAATTGGCAGGATACACTGTTGGAAAGCTGATGAAATTCTCTTTCCTATGATATATCACGTCAATCACTTTACATTTTTCTAGGTTAACTCTATTTTGCTCAAAATTCTATTGGAGTATATTGGTGTGAGCGTGAATGCTGACCTCAAACTATTATTTTTGACATTTCTTTTAAATAGTCTGCTTATCCAACAATCTCATGGATCTGCTCATGGAGTCTTATTGATAACTTTTTGGACGGGAGGGGGAGGAAACATTTCCAAATAATCATTATTTTCAATTCCTGAATTTCTGAGACGACACTATTCCCTAAAAATACCCCCGAAAATCATAGTCCATCCCCAAATATTGTTGAGTGATTATCCTAACCATAAACTACAGACATTTACCTATCAGAAGAAACTATATGATGGAGGATACTGGGGGTGGTGCATGGCAGGCCCCTCTGGTTCTCCCAATGTTCAAGTTGAAAAATTGAAAAGGCAAAAATACTACACAAAATTAAAAACTGAATACAACATGCATTTGAAAATGTATCTGCTATAATATCAAGCTTAAAAACAACAAAAATAATGACTGTAGCCTGGAACTTTAATTTTAGTCTTCAGTTCAATTGAAAAATAGATTAGAAGTTATTTTTATAGTATTATTATATCTGTGATTTCTGGTAAATTTTTTTCTCTCAGTGCATTAAATCAAACTCCAAATACATTAACCACAATTGAGATTTGAGCAGATAATTAGATAATAATCCACTTTGCTGACATTTGTTCTCTTATGAAGTTTTAATATATTTTAAAACCTCATTACTTGAATTTGGCATTGAAGGTTGAAAACTAAAAACTAAAAAACATAATGAATGAATTTTATGTTTCAGTAGAGAAATAACAAAACAACCTGAAGACCAAATTAAATATCAGTTTAAAATTAAACCTTAAATTCTTTAGTAATCCAATATATCCTAACTTGATGACATTAATGAAAATTATGAATATTTACAACCATTTAGCTATGCACACCCAGGCTCATACATTTTTTTCACTTTGTGAAGAAATATGTCTGTTCACCTATCAGTCTATGTATTAGACTCTCTTCCTACTCCTCTCATTAGAAACCTTTACATAGGTTTCTTCAGTTTTCAGTTTTCTTGCTGGCTTACCATGTACGTATCAGGCTTACAGTCCATACTTATGGAGCTAGATGGCTGAAAATTTTTATCAATTATCATTCATTTTTATTGAATGTTTTTTGTGTTCTCTCAAAATCCCCCCCTAAAATAGGTATTTAGTTGGGGTATCAATCTACAATGTATGTTTATGTTAAATTGGTGCTCAGCTATGTTTTTAGTGACCAAACAAAAGGTGAGAGAAGTAAGTTATTCATTGATCAGCCCTTTTTCCAATTTTTTAATTGAGCGCACCCAACATGGCAGGCTGCCAAAAGAAGTTGGTCACATTGAGGTAAAACCAGACCTGTTTTCTATTTTCTCACTTATAATCATCTTTTTATTATCATAAATACACAGCTGCTTATAGATATTACAATGACTCATTTATTATCCTGTTTTTTTTATTAATCTTAAATAAGTTGACATTTTTCAAGGGAATAATGCTTTGACTAAGTTATATACTCCAGTGTTGTTTAAGGACATAGACAAGTCAAGATCACACCATCTGCTGACTTGTTCTGCTAATGTTTTCACATAAGGCAATGCTTTGCCCTATTATCATGATTCTTTTATATCTAAATGCCATTTGGCTACAAACACATGACTGGTATTTCATTCAGTTTTATAGCAATTGATTAATGTAACTCAATAAACCTAAAAACACTCGCTTGCCATAGCATGATGGTAGCAAATTAGCCTTGCAAAACAATAATCACTAGCATAGTGAGTTTAATACTCACTGGGTGTGCCACTCTTGTGGTTCTGTGTAGATCAAAGGTAAGATTAACATATGTTATTGATATAAAGACACAACTATGTCTTGCTGGTCAATAATGAAAATATCTTTGATTGGTGCTATCATTAGACTTTGCTGATAAATTCTTTTTTATAGATTTCATTCTTAATATGGTAGATAAAATTGAAATTGAACAAAATGAATTGATGGATTTCAAGAAAATCTTTAAATTTGTTTTGTTCTCTAAATAATGCAGTATTATACATATAAAATCCATTTTGCCATGAGGCTGAGCAAAGAAGACTTTGATTCAAGCAATCTTGATTTAAAAACATTACAATATCAAAATAAAAAAAGATAACACTTACGACTAACATTTTAGTGAGTTTTGCAGAAGTATCCAGTCTCACTGATAGAAAGTACTTATTAGTATGCCAGGCTGGTAAGTAGCTAAAATTACCCAGAAGTTGTTGAATTCATATTCAGCATAATGAATTCCTATTGGATTCTCTGTAAAAAGTTATTTTCCATGTCACAAATGAAATTGCTTTCCACTACATTTATAGCTGTCCAGTGTCCCACGCTTTCTTTGAGTTGGGGCATTTTAGGGGTACCTTAATTCAATACCTCTGACTACAATGCCTTGTAGGTAAGAGAAGATACAGATTTTCTCAAATACATATTAGATTATATAGATAGATAGAATTAGATGATTCAGGGTTGGCACAAACACTCAACACTATTATGATCACCCAGATTTTTTTTACGTTCTTCAACTTAATGCATTTTAGGGTTACCTTGATTCAATACCACTGGCTACAAAGCAGCCTTTGGGAAGGGAAGAACAGTGTCACAAACTTCCTCATAGATTATATTGATATAGAGAGATAAATAGGAATTAACTTAAATAGAAATCTGATGATTATTATCAGAATTAGCACAAAAGTAGACCCCACACAATCATGATTATGTTGCAAATCACCTAGATTTTTTTTGCACTATTTAAGTCAGCACATTTTGAGGATACCTTAATCCAATACTTCTATTTACAATGCACTGTTTGGGAGGAGAAGAAGAACAGACTTTCTCAATTATATATATAAGATTATTTAAAAAATTATTTAAACCAATTTTTAAACCAAATAGGCAGTTTCCAGAATCTTTCTGTCAGGAAATACCAGGGTGACATTGTGATTAAAAGATGCTATTCATATCTAAATGAATGTTAGTGATGATTAAATGTAAGTTCAACCACCCAAATCCTGCTGATTGAAGTTATCATCTTCAGTACTATGCAGTCACTATAGAGATAATATCAACAACTTTTATATCACTTATGTACCCCATGTCAGCAACATTTTTTGGTAATTGCCATCTTGGGACTCTTTCTTTCTTTTTTTTTTTTTTTTTTTTTTCCTTTTTGAAGATGAAGAATTTTGAAAATTGTTCATTTACTCTTCATTTTGATAAAACTTGGGATAATTTCATCGTATGGTATATAATATACTTCCTTCCATAAATAAATAAAAACTTTGCAATGTTTTATTCGAAATTTTCAACAACCCAAAACTGAAAATGCAATTGAAAAAGACAGCAATCTTGTTAATTCTAAGATATGTGGAAAACAAGTATGTAGATAATGATTATTTAATCGACAACATTCATGAGTTTAATTTGCACAATTTAGGACAATTTTTTTATGTGCTTTTTAAGAAAGCTATTCTATGATGGACACTTCATGGAGAGAAAGTATTGCTTTTGAAAAGAAGGATGTATTGCTGCTCACTCTGCAATATGAAATCCACCAAAGATATTTTCAGATGCCAAATTTCTCTATTGCCGATTTTTTAAAAAATTTTTTAATTTTTTTTTTTTGTCTGAGAAGTCTGCTGTATGATTTTGATTGTAAGTCTAGAAAGCACTCCGAGAGTGCATACCTCTGCTAAAGCCATTGTCACTAAAAACTGAATGAAAATCAGTTAATATATAGCTATGATGCAGCAAAGGTTACTGTAAAAGAATTTATTGATTCTCCCTCAAATTAAATCACTTCTCTCTTAGCTCTGTCCACAAAATGTCATTGAAATTCCCTTTGGAGATATTGTGTGGAAAAACATGAGAGAATATGTAAAATGTATGAAAAAAAAATTCCCAGATCCAGCCTAAAATTTAACCAATTATCCTTTACCGCATCACCTACCTTTCCAGATAATGTTATTGAAATTCATTGAGAACTTTCGAGGATATTGGGGGAACAGACTGACATACAGGCACAAGTTGACAGAAGTAAATTCAAACAAATTTAGTTTTTATGATAAAAAAAATTATGTCAGTGTTTTTTTGGAGCCTAAGGATGTCATCTAGACCATGGGTGTAGAAATTGACTCTGTTATCTTTAATTGACACAGCGATTATATCATCTACTCAAATTTGGTCATTACTATGTTTTTTTTTGTTGTTTTTTTTTCTTTCTTTTTTTAAAATTGTTCTAAATTGGTCGTTTGGTTTGTGTCTGGCTACACCTATTCTTGTTTTTTGAAAATTCAGAATTTTTTTAGTGATCATTTCTCATCAGAAACGTGAGAAGGAACTTTTCTGTTGATCATCCCTTTTTCCAATTTCTTAATTGATCACTACCAACATGGCATGCTGCCAAAAGACATTGATCATGTGACAGTCTTTATTGAGTGAATATCCAGACCAGAATAACCAGTTTTCTTCAATATGATCTACTGTGATAATTTGTTAAACGTCTTTGTAAGTTTGAATTTATTTATACAAACAGCATCTAAAGCAATGTTTGCTATATATTTGTCAACATAAATTTAGGTTTAGCCTGTCCTATACATAGTCTGAAAAAAATCATATAATTTAATTTTTGTTAATTTGTTAGTTAGATTTTGTTTTTACTTGCAGTGTGTCACTTGCACTGTGTAACACCTGATGATTAGGTAATGCAGTGATGGAAAATAGTCTTTGTAAATAATGTTGCTATCTCCATCAAAATAAGAGGCATGTGTTAATCTCTATGAATGTTATTTATTTTCTTGATTTTGAAACAATTTTCCTTTTTAGGTTAGCCAAGAGTATTTTGCTGTGCTACTAGGCCATTTATTTAATATACTGCTGTAAAATAGTTATTTGAATAGATATGACTGTTACAGATTGTATTGAAGTAAATTTGATTACTTAATGGAATGGCTTTTTGAAAAAAGCTTCCCTTTGCTGGGAGTGTGTGAGATTGAATCATACCGACTCGGCATCTGAGATGGAACCTCACATTTTTTTGACATTAGTCTTTTCCCTACCATCATACCATATTGACCAGTACCAATTATAAACCCGACCACACTGGTTCTAGACACTATATAAACAGGTTGATTATTTTGATCTACTTTTGATTTTGTTGTTTTCTGTGATTTTACATTTTAGTAAGGACAATGATCATTCTAAAAGGAATGGAAACTATTCAAGTTTGCCCATCCTCTACAGAACTATCATACCATATATTCAAGTTTATGTTACTTTCTAGTAGCTGCTTATACTTTGTGCATATTCTAGATTTCATGTGTATCAAATTGAATGATTGATTTGAAATCAGTATAATTTCTTCTCCCCTACCAAGGAGGTAAATCTACAAAAGGGAATAAAGTAATCTGTCTGGATTTATGATTAAAATGATAACACAATTTTCTAGAATTGCTTCGGTGAGCAATTTCCTCATTTTATTATTTCATAGTGAATGATCTGCAAGAAGTGGTTATGTTTTGGAATATCTCAAATATTGATATAGAGATACTACCTTCTGTAATTTTGAGAAGAGTCATTATCTTTCCAAGCAACAACAACCAATAAAAAAAAAAATGAACAACTCTTAGAATTACTATGAAGTTTAAACATCCAAAAATAACCAATGAATAAGCATTGATGTTCTAAGCTATCGATCATGACTCATGCCAGTGTGAACACACAGACACACGAGAATATAGATTGGAGCTAAGTGTTTAAAACAGTGGCACTCTTCAGGCAATTAGTCAAATGTTCTTTATCATAAATTACTGAATTGAAAGATTCTAGAATCTTTTTGGTTGGGAAAGGTTTTTATTGTTACTGTATAACAAGAAATATGTGACTAAGATTAAGTTATTTGTCCTCTTTACTCAATGTTCAAGTGATATAGCCATATTTCTACATTTTTTAATTTTTTATATCAAGAGAACATAATGGACATATCTTGTGCATTTTGTCACCTGCTACAAAGTATACTGAACTGTGCAATGCATTAATCTGTTTTTTCTTTTAAAAGAAAACATTAGATAAAAAAAATATATCTGATTTGTCTAAAACTGAAGCTATCAGAAATGTTTCAAAAAATCATCCCCCACCCCTGTTCTCTCTACTCCAAAGAATTTATTTTATGGAAAACATTTCAGAAAAAAATGTTTGCAATGATATATTTTCATTATTTGAAAAAAGTTATTCATGTTGAAAGTGCTTCAAGAATTAGTATATGTAATTGCCCCTCCCTAAATAGTTCTGTCAGAATTGTAAAGTTTCTTAGGAATTTAAGAAAAACTGTCTTTCATTTTTTAACCTTGTTACAATTATACTTTTTATAAGAATTGGCCAGATATTGCCTTCAAAAGACAAAAATAGATTTAAATGAGATAATGACTGTGTTTGACAACTTTAAAATTTTCTTATGATCAATTGCAATGCACATTCACTAAGAATTCTATATTTTGTATTTTTAAAAGAATTCTAATTCTATGCATGCTTGAAAAAAATTTTTCTTGTTGTAATCAATTTTGGCACTGGCCAAATATACTTGATTCAGTCCCAACCTAGTAATTTTATTCTCATAATATACTGATATTAATCTATCTAGCTACTGTAAGAATCAGAGTTTTTATAAAACTGATAAGGTCTTAAGAGATTTTTTATTGAATAATATTCAACAGCTTACAGTGATAGGTTGCTTCTTAAAATTGTAAGGAATTTAGAGGTGTTAACTGCTTGTTACTTGTAGGTCAGCCAAGCAAAATGTTGAGTCAGGAATGGAAAAATCCTCGGATTAAATGTATCTCATTGGTCCTTCTATAAATGTAAGAATTTACTGGATCAAACCTAAAACATCTTTTGAGAAAAGTTTAAGGAGATAAAGATTCATGATGGAGTGAAATTTTACAACTTTGTATTTAAATTCATGTCTTTTAACCAAAAATAATTTTAGAGAAAAATTAGAAATAATTTTTATTCCTCTAGTTTGTCTAAGTTAGAGTTTCCGTTTTCAAACAATGTGTTGTTTGCTGATAATATAAAACATTAGATGAAATTTACAATCATCGATTGGTGAGCATATTTACATTACAATTACTCAGTGTTTAGATCACTGAAATGTGTTATTGGTCTCCAATCAGAACTAGTCAATGGATCTCAATAGAAGTGTATTGAAATGTCTGTATTCATTTTAAACATTTTATATGAGTGATGGTATTTATTTATTTGTAAAACATGATAGAATCCGTTAACCAAAACTTACCATAAGTTTCTTCAGTTTTCACGTTAGTATTGCTGGCTGGCTATAAATGTATGTATCATGCACACAGGTTGCACATATGAAGCTGGAGGGCTGAAAATTCCAGTATTTACTCCTTATTATGTCTACCAAAAAGAGTTTAATTTTTTGATTTTTTTTATTCTTCCAGCCTCCAGGTTTTTAGTGTTGGTTGCAATAAAAGTTTATGCTAAATTTCTCTCAGGTTTGTATCCAGCTGCATTCAGTGTTTTTTGAAAATTCAGACTTTTTAATAATCACTGCCTTATAAAATGCGAGAGAAGTAACTTATTCATTGATCTCATCCCTTTTTCCAGTGTTTTAATTGATCATGATGTGACAAGACGTTGGTCACATGAGGGTTTCTATTAGGCTACTAACCAGACCTATTTATTTTTTATCTCGTTAAAAAATGAAAACTTTTTGACATTGGGGAAATCATTCTAAGAAGTACAATATATTGTTTTAGTGCTGGGAGTATTCCTTAGTACATGGATATTGACGTTGTAATATGTATATTCATTTATTTTGGCTTTCATTTTATCCCTACCCAGCATTTAATAACTAAAAAAAACATTTAGTTTGGAAGAAATGAATAAGAGTAGTCAATTTTAGAATATAAGAATTTTTAAACCTTGTTGGCTGAATAGGTTCTTAGGAACAATCAAGTTTATATTTTGATTCATTTTATCACTTATGAAATAATTCAGATTTTTTCACATTAATACTATCAAAAACTAGAAAGCACTCAGAGAGCTCATACCTCTGTCAACATTGTTGACAGGGGTGTAATTATGAATGGATCTGCCTCAAAATTCAATCACCCCTTGTGTAGCTCATTGCCCACCCTTCCACAAAATTTCATTGAAATTCATTGACAAATTTTGGAGATATTGAGTGGACAGACATGAAATTTTGGCAATATTATGTGGTGTAAGCATATGACTGACATGTGGGAGGTAATTGTTGATGGATCCATCCCAAAATGTACTTGCTTCTTTTGTTGCCAATTGTTCACCCTTCCATTAAATTTCATTGTTATTCATTGAGAACTTATGGAGATTTTGGGTGGACAGTCATGAGCATTTAAATATATATATAAAAGCAAAACCCATAAGTTCAATGATTCATTCACCATCCTTATGCCTATATTTCTAAGAGATTCTAAAAGTATTAGTAGTAGCATTGCTAATTGGGGTTGTAGTTGCTGAAAGAGGAGGGAGGAGGAACAAGATAGTTCTACTGAGGGTCTGGACCAAGTTTCATATAAATCCAACATGATACGGCTGAGGAGAAAATTGATATTTAGCATTAATAGTTGTGGAAGATG
>OY735207.1:24535247-24887747 GCA_963457665.1 Thysanoteuthis rhombus | reverse complement strand
AGGGTATTATCTACATATAATGTAATATGATTGGAGTGACTATATTTTATTGAGTTATTATAATGTAAAAATGTGGAGATAGACTTGAGAAAAAACAAATTTCTATCAAATAGCCTTACAAAATATCTTCCCTCTGGAAAATTCATTCAAAATTGAATATATCCTTAAATTTTGATTGAAATTGGCCCATTACCATTTTTTTTGTGGAATTTTATTTTTATTCACTTGTATATTTATCAGAACATTATGAAAGGAAGTAAATTTCCTAGTGCTTTGATAATGATGTGGATAAACATCACACTGTTGATCAAATTTTCATTATTTACAAAAATCTTACATGAGTAACCTTCTTCTTTTATCTATATCCACATATTCATGAAAAGTGTTTTTATCAATTTTTTTGATATAATTAAATATAATAATTTCAAACCTAATTTCTTATTTTTATGCATCATTTTTTTTTGTTTTTCATTCTGAGTAATCTTTTTGGAATAAAGGTAAAAGAAAGTGAATTTCAATATTTGGACACATTTCAAAATGGCTTAGTGCTGAAAGTTTACATGAAAAAAGTGATGAAAAATTTCTCCATTAGCCAATTGAATAGTGTTTGAGGATGAGTTGTTGTATTAGAGATTAAGACAGTTTCAATTGTAATATTCATAAAATTATTTTCTTATGAAGTTGATTTTCTAAATGGTTGTCAAAATATGAACTTAGATATGGAATATAACTTTTATCTGAAGTTCTAAATTCGAATGTTTTCACTCTTGGATTAATTCATTGTTTTTTATGAACTCATGGGTGGTTTCCTTTACCTCAAGAGATTAAATCTAGTTTTAAATGGGGAAATAACAGTGAATATTTAGATAAATGTAGATTGGCTTGAAAAATTTCACAAGTAAAAGCATATGCAATATAAAACTGATTTTATTTGAAATGTAGTATTATTTTTTTAGATTGAAAGAGAAAAAAAGATCTGACTTTTAGAAATCAATGGATGCAACAAAATATACCTGTTAAGGCTGAAAAAGCTATTGTCCTACATATTGTGTTGAAGACTACTAAGAGGAAGGTACTATAAAAAATATGTGGGATATTTTTTATGTTTATCTGAATTTATTTACTCTTTAATATTCAGTCCATATTTGTGGTATTCAGCGTCATTTAATGTTATAAAGGAGAGATTTGTTTTTATGTCATATTTTGAGAAACCTGTTTTTTGAGTTGAATTTGATGCTGTTGATTTTTTTACAGATTTTCAAGCAAAATTTATAATGCATGGAAATTTATTGACATTTCATTTATTTTGAATCAAATTTTAGTCTTTTTATTTTAATCTATGGCTTCAATTCTAAATATGACTTAAAAAAATTTTTTTTTTTTAGTTTTATCATTTTTTTCATGTTATATACTTTCTATTATCCTCAGCATCCTTTCATCAAAATAAGCTCTTTTTATTTTATTTTGATTTCAGACAATGAAATATTGGACAAATTTTCACTCTTGGAGTATTTATATAGTTGAGCAGCAACCCTTAAAGTCATTTACCATCTGTGCCAACAACCACTGGTACATTTACATCACTTGATATTGACAATCTATACATTTACATACTATACAAAAAGATTAGAATATAGACAATTTTTCATGGGTTCCTTTTAGGCTGCAATCAAATCCCCAAGTCTGTAAGTTAAGAACGTTAGGCAAGATTTTTTGAAAATTGAACGAATAAGATTTAAAAATTTGTTGGAGTTTGAAATCTAGGATTATGGATTTTCATTGTATTTCATTTGATTCTAATCGAAAGTCAGAATTGATATTTTTGAAGAGTAAGAATTAACAGAATAAGGACTTACTTCTCAATATTTATAGTTATTAAATATATCGAGTAAAGAAAATCATTAGAAGACCAATTAGATAGCTTTTATGGTTATGTAAGTGCTCAGGAATTAGAATCTTTCAGTCTTAGTCTAATTGAAAAAACTGAATGTGAAACATGAAAGTTTCACATGTTATTTCGGTCCTTCAATTTCAGCTTGAATTAATTATACATGATAGGCAATAAGTTAGTTACAACTTCCATTAGCTTATTTTTGAATTTTTTAGAATAATTTCAAATTAAATTCTTTATGAATTTGATTTCAATACCTGCAAAAACAAGCAGTCTCTCTGATCAAAAAAATGTATCGGCCTTGGATCCTGGATTTATGAGAGAAAAAAATCACACCATTAGTTTTTGTGAAAGAATATTTCTTCTGAATGGTACTGAATAACCGGATCTGAGAGACTGTTGATGATATTTTGTGATATTGAGATAAAATTGACTCCATTTTGTTCATGACACTACTCAAATATTCCCACTTCAAAGAAATAATTTTTATCATCTCAATAGCTTATAATATTATCAGTAATATAAGAAGTGATGATATCCTTGAAAAGGCACCGTCAATTCACTCAGAATCCAATTTCATCTATCCTTGCTCTACTTCTACAAAGTTTTCTCAAATAAAATAGTGATAAATGGTATACTTTAAGTAAGAATGGTGATTGCAGTATGATACTAGTGTGAGTAAACCGCTGTAATAAGTTTCAAAGCTTTAATCTAAATCTGCTGAGATGGAATTTACCAGAATGTTCAATGTGCAGAACATTTATGGCACTCCTCAGATCACACGAAAGCAACAAACTCAACACCCCAGGCGGATGACACTCATAGACCTGAGGTAGATACAACTTGCTTCATTAAGCATGCTCAAAAGCTGCAAAATTGAATCCCCAATCCACTTTTTTAATCCAATCCTGGTGCCCAAATACTTAACAAAACTTATTGCTGTCAACTTCTCTACCTTGCTGCTAAAATTTGTCTTTTTCCTTAAAAAAACTAATTTTCTGTTTCAGCCTTGTTTTTGTTTTATATTAAAACATAACTACTTTGCTATGTGAATTTGCATCTTACTTACCTAACACTTTGCAATCAACAATTTTAAGATGCATGTTTGATGCATGTCATTTTTTTTCTTTTTTCAAATAACATGAATTCATTAACAATAAAACTTTGCATATTTATGAAATATCAAGAAAATCAATTTCTTTTTGTTGATATGCTACAGTTGTGCTCATCTATTGGGAAACATAAGGGAAATGTTGAAGATAAAATGTTGAAGTAAAGTAATTTCCTTCTCACAAAGGGATTACATTGTCTACCTAAATGAAAATTTTACTTTGATTTATGGAAAAATGTGTCCTTGACACAATCATAAAATGATGAAATGGTTGAAAATATCATGCTCAAAATACCACTTTATTTCAGAGGCTGTATATTTTGGGTTTTGTGGTATAGCATGTATTTTGTATTTATGTTAAACTCCAAACCTCTTGAAATCCTTTTGGTTAGATCAAAATATGTTACTTTTTATATTGTACTTTCTAAAGAATCATCAAATATTTCAACAGATTCTCAAGTTTTAAGAGCATTTTTTCATGAAAACCTTTTGCATTTTAAGGGTTTTCCAGTTTTCAACTTGAACTTCAGAATTGTTTTTGCACATGAAAATTCTATTTTCAAAATGGATTTATTGATCCTTTTCTAGATTGAGTGGTTACTATTTTTGTCCTATGTATTGGGTGACATAAAGCAAGCTAGCAAACTTTGCGGCATTCTGACCTTTCAATCTTCATATTCATATTTTTCTATTTTATAGATATTTAAACATTTTAGTTGTGTCAGGAAAGTCATGAAGATATTTTTTGTTGAATGAAATGCAAGTCGTCTGTTTAGACCAGTGGATGCCAACGTGGGAGATACTGCCCTATGGTGGGCCATTTTCGCATCACTCGGCCGAAGGTCAGATCTGCCTTGACACCTAGAAGACCCACTGTTTTGGCATTTTTTAAAACAACAGCAACGATTGCCAATTTTGTGAAATCTGTATCTTTCTAACGACAAATGAAAGGGTTGGTGAAAGCATTTGTTGTGCTAAGTAAGTCAAATATAATCTTAGCATACTGTCATACAATGAAGTTCAGAACCCCTGCCCCAAAACGTCAAAATGAGAGAGAAACAGACAGAGAGAGACAGAGAGGGAGGGTTGTTACAAAAGACAAGATTCATTCACTTTGATATCTTCATTCAACTTAGTTGTATTTATTGTGAAAAATGTACCACGGCTTACCACGTGCCAACCTTTCTGTTCAGACATCGAGTTAGTAACTGACACATCTTTAATAATCCAATTTCTCCCGGATTATTAAATTCGCTATGGCAGCAAGAAAATTTTTTGTCTGTACAAGCAACCTTCATTTCTTCTGAGTGAAACCAACATGGGCACAAGAACGCTACCTTTAGAAACACTTTCGGTTTCCACGCAGAATCATAAACATGTTTATTCAAAAAAATAAAGTGAACTACAACTTCTTGTAACTGAAAATGAAAGATTGCATTGTTTATGTGTGAAGCAGTTCTCATAATGATTGTTTTATTGTATTTTGTGCAACCATTTACCCTCAATATTAAAACCATGTCCAAAGAAAAAAAGAAGAAATATGCCATTGGCTATTTACCAAAGAATCTGAAAGTGGGTTTTTATTGAATCTACTACAAATAATCTGTTTCCAATGTATTCACTGTGCCACAAGACATTTTCTAATGAAGCAATGAAACCAAATCGATTGTGAAAACATCTCGTTAGTCAGCATGCAAAAGAAAAAGATAAGCCGATTGAGTATTTTCAAGAACTGCTCGGAAGATTTTAAAATCGTCCTTCAATAGCAGCATAATTTTAAGAAACAAAATGCAAAAATACAGATTGATTAACAGCAGCTTATCGTACATCCCAATTAATTGCGAAGAGTGGTAAGAGCCATAACATAGGAAAAACATTAATAATACCCTTCACTAAAAAGTTTATATTGACAGTTATGCATCAGGGTGCAACCAGAGTTTTAAAAACATGCTGCACATTGCTAACACAGTAAAGTGGAGCATTGACAAAATTGCAGTTAATGTTAAAAATAAACTGTTTGCTATTCTCCGAAACTCACCATTTTCCATGCACTTGGATGAGTCCACAATTGCTGATGATATTTCCTTATTGATGGCATTTGTATGGTACTTCAATGAAAACAGTAGATTGCTAGAAGAAATGTAATTCTATTTCAATTTTAAAGAGATACAAAAAAGTTATCGATATTTACCTCTGTGAAAATCTACTTTGTAAAAAATGATATATCCTTCGACAATATTGTTGCATGTGCTACTGATGAAGCAGCATCAATGATAGGTTGATATCCCGATTTTATTGCTTATTTGAAGATGGAAGTGCTGAACATTTTGTGCATTCATTGTGTGATACACAAGCAACATATTGTAGGAAAACATTTGAGTTCAAGTCTTCGTTCATTGAATACAATAATCAGGGCTATAAATAAGATCAAATCAAAAGCCAAAAATGATAAAATATTCCAACGTCAATGCCAAGACAGTGACGAACAGTTTATTAGGTTACTGTTACACACAGGAGTTTGTTGGCTCTCAAAGGGTACATCCCTGACTTATTTTGTCGAGTTATATGAGAGTGTTGTACTGTTTCTTGAATGTGAAAATGATCTTGATCTTTGTCAACAGTTAAAAGAATAAAACGATGCATTTTATTTGGTAGGTATCTTTTTAAAATTAAAAAAATTTTGCAGCTTCAAGGAGCCAATATAACGCTAATCACTTATCAATCAAGTTTCCAGAATTGTCTTCAATCAAAAATGATGTAACTGCAGAGGAGATTGGAAGGTCAAGTAGTCACCTTAATGAACTTAGAATAGATATAGAAAAGCGATTTACCAATATTATGACCTTGAAGGTTCATGACTTAATGGTGATTCCTTTTACTGCAAATACTGCTGAAGCTTAAGTGACATGCCAAGTAGATTTTTTGAACTAAAATATGAAGAAAGCAAATGCTATCTTAATAGCTTTGGCTACCAAAAACTCTGGCAAAATAAAAAATGCCTGCCTTATATATATGGAAAGCAATATTTAAGTTGGTGCTACCTTTTCCTATCTATTTTGTTGAACCTGGTTTTAGTGCTGTGAACTATATTATTACCATACAGAGAAATTGTCTGAAAATCACTGTAAGAGGAGACTTTTGCTTGTTCCTTACTAAAATTGAACCAGTTATCCATCATTTAGTTTCCCAGCTCAAGACTCTCAGATCTCATTGAATTAAAAGTAACTACAGAACAAATGAAAGGATATGATTTAATTCATTTTTTCTTACACTATTTGATGAACCCTAACCCTAACCTTAACAACTAACCCCAAAACAACTAAGCCGAACAACTAAACCCAAATTATATCCTTTTAGTTGTTCCATAATAAATTAGTAGTAGCAGTAACTCTGCGCCTGTTAATCAACAAACTTACCCTTTCATCAAAGTACTGTACATATACCATACATAATATACAATTTATTTGCTTACGTCTATTTCTACAATAATTGGCTCCTTGTTTTCATTGACTTTTTAAATTGTATTTTTGCCATTTCAGTTGTATAATTGACATAATTTGATCTCATCTTTTTGAAAGAATGATCTCACTTTGATTCCTCTCAATAATGATGGTTGCTATTCTTGGTAGTTGTGCCTTTTTTATTAATCTATTTGAGAATTAAACAAAATGATGTTAATTAAAGTTATGTTCAACAATCAATAAGAAAAAATACTGGCTCAAGTATAAGCATGAGATTTTCTTTCTTTTCATCCTTTTATTGACTTCTTTAGTATTTGTCGCAAGAAAGTACAGTTGAGCCTCATAACCTTCGGGCTGAGCGTGTCCTGAATTTCTGGAATACTCGGGTTTTTGGTGTACCGTGGGCTAGGCCTATTTTATGGCACTACAGGGTCGGGTTATTAACACTACAAGGTTATATGAATATCACAGAATTGAAGGGTACCCTAATATTAACAAAATACTTGTTTAATTTCATGAAATCTCAATATAATATCTTTGCGTGGCTTCTAAATAATTAGCTACACTCTTTAGTTTTACAAAAAAATATGTGTTTGAAATTTTGGGCTTTTGAAAAAAATTGTCATTTAATGTTCATGCATTGGTATTCAGAAAGAACAGTATTTTACTTGTCAACAAATAAAAACTTTTCAAAGTTTGATTATTTGATTTTTTAAAATAGCTGGGTTTCTGATGTCTGAGTTTGTGATGCTCAACTTGTGAATCATGTTCGTGGTTTACTATATTTACCCAGGAAATCAATTTATTTTTCCTTCTGCTGTATAGCTTGCTCCACCTAATTTTCTCTTCCAGCTATATAGCTTTTATTAAATTCTGCCTTTCAGTTTTTGTTCTGTTTAAACGCCAGTTTGATCAACGCCTACGGACTATAACTTTTCATCTTTCATGTTTGTGGTTTTCCAGTTTTCATTATTTTCCTTATCACTATATTTTGTACATGTCTTGCAGTTTTTTTGTGTTTATTTCAAGAGAAAGCAGGAAAGTTCAAATAATGGAAAAAGGGATTTCTGTTACGGCTAAAAGTGCGTTATTGCAAAGAATTGCCAACCAAAACAGAGACTTTGATTTTCATTCTTATCTTGAAGTTATGCGCGTGTATATTTACTTTTTGTAGACTTTCAACAAGTTTTCGGAACGTATATAGCTGCTTAATTTTGACCATTTTAATCTAGTCACTTTTTCGCCATTTAGAATGGCCAGTAAGTGGCTTACTGGATTTTGAATTTTATTGGGCAATATGAAAATTTTACCCTCACTAAAGTCGAAAAAATGGATTCTAGACATGAAAATGTTGGTTTAGACCAGTGGTTACCAATCTAGGTTCATACCCACCCAAAGGGTTTTGGGGGAAAAAATTCTGGATTCATCGGTAAAGTTCGACAGAGGTTTGATCAAAATTGTTAATGTTAGGTAAACATATAATTATCACATAGAAACATTACAGTTTTGATAAAAAATTTTGTAAACAATGTCAAATATTTCTGCTCTTAGAAGATAGTCTGATTAAAAAAAAAGAATATGACTTGTGATGAAATAATGAGATAATGCTGTGTTTAAAATACATGCTCCCTAAAAATATCAAATCAGATAAATTTGTTTGTTTATACGAACTTCCATTATTGACACACTATCTTAACCTATCAAATATTATATTTTAATAGAACCAGACTTAACTCACTAATTTTCTTTTTTTTCAGAGAAGTTTTTGTTTCAAGTTAGTTTGTTTTTATCAAACACACAGTAATGATGATGTGGCCCTTTTCAGTTTATCTGATCTAATATCAAGTTTAAGGATCTTTTCTAAGTCGTATCATGAAAATGGGTTGGAAACCACTGGTTTGGACCCTTCTTAGTTATTTCAAGAAAAAGTTGATTCCAAGGTTCTTGATTAACTTGGGTAGTTTTTAATCACTTCTTAGTAATAAATAAATAACTCATGTGTTCTGTGCACAAAAAGATATTACTCTATTTGTGTCTATTAATCCAATGTCACTGATTGTTTGCCTGATTTATTATCAGTGTTTCATGACTAGCCAAACGGCTGGACCCTAAGGCTGAAAATTAGTCCATAAAGGTAACTTGAGAATAAACATGTGATAGTTATTGCTGACCTACAGGATCATTAGAAGTTGCTAAAGGTCAGTATAGGGTCAAAACGGCTTTTTGTGGCTAAACTACAAAAAAAAGGATGTCTTTTTCTGTGACATCACAAAAACAGGAAGTGCTCTAATTGTAGGCATCTACGTATTGAATTAAAACATTCATTTATTTCTATAAAACATTAGTGGAGGTGCTGGTGGCCAAACAGTTAGCAGCACAAAAAATGGAATTGGCAAGCTGAGTTTGAACTCTAAGATCATCTGTATTCACTTCACACTAATGCCCTCAAGAAAGGCATGAACTGGAATGAATGCATGGATGTTATATGTCTGTCTTCAGACAGAATTCTCTCTTTGACAATGAAGAGTTCCTGCGATCGATGCAAAAATGCAATAAAAAATATCAAGTGATTGAACATTTTGACATTTTTACACCATTGTGAGAGTCTGGTGGGGGTGGGGGGTATTTTTGGCTCTTTAAAAAATTATTTAGCACATTTTGGCAGTCAAAATAGTGCAAAAATATATTTGAAATTGGCAACACTGAGTTTGTCTTGGCAATTTTTTCTGCTTACCTCCATTTTGATGATGCAAGTAACATTGAAAATTTTCACATACTGTAATTTTGTAAATTAGTGCAGTATTTTGAAAAAAAGTATTTTTCTAAGAAAATTTTAAAAAGTATTAGAAAAGAATTCCATTTTAGGTCCTATATTTTTTTTTACTTATGTTTATTTTGACAAATTTTCATAAAGTAAAATAAAAACTTGACTAGACCCTCATAACCCGAAAGTCAGGGTCTATAATTAAATAAGTATGCATGGTAATGAATTTTCCATTTTTACAAACCTTGATCCAAGTGTTCGTTTTTTGCTGCATGATAAATGCTGGGTATCATTTCCCAATGGCAAATGAAAATAGGTGTGAAGTTGGTGATCTATTTGTATCTTTCACTGTAAATATGTAATGGGCATTGATGGGGTGGTAGGCTAGTCCAGCAGGATGATAGAAATAAATATGATTTCTTTTAAATCATGGCACCTCACCAGAAGGTAACATTTTGACTAAACAAGATACACATGTAGTGAATTTTGATGAAGAGCTGACAGATGAGGGAGAAGGTAGCAAGAAAAAGAAGTTGAGAATATTGGTCAAGGAAATGAATGAGAGAAAAACATTTCAGAAGTCAATAAATGGAACTCCTCATTCGTTCTAACCGGTCATCTGTCTTCATGGAGATTGAGATCAAATAAAATCTAATGATATAACCATTTGACTGCCACTCATTCAAGGTTTGAAATACTCAAAATTTAACTTTGATGGGTCTAGTGCATTACATTTCTTAGGGGTCTTTCCATTTTGTATCTAGCTATTATTTTAAGACCCAGATTTAACATTTTGAAAATTTAAAAATAATTATCTTATCAAAAGAGAGTGAGGAGGTTCTGATGTTTTTTTAGCTTCAATTTATGCTGATCTTAGTTTAAAGAGAATATTTCAATGATTCATGTTTTGTATAAAAGTTTAGTGCTTTATAAGGGCCAAAAATCAAAATACCCTGAGGGTTGCTAACAGACCCCCCCAGTTGATTTACTCGTGTGCAATCTCCTGCATTTTACTTAACTAGCCTTGGCAGGTCCGCTGTATATGTATTTTCTTAATTACTTGGAAGTAACAGTTCTTATAGAATCACCATCACCATTCCCAGACAAACTGAAGATGGTATTTTTTTTATTAAAGCAATTGCTACAAAGTATAGTGAATGTGATTGTATTCATTTTAGATATCTAGAAACCCGAGCAAGGCTTGGTACTTCTAGTAAAGTATCAAATCCTCAGTTAGATCACTGCATTATTAACTAGTATTTAAGTTTTGATCACGAAAGTAATTTTCATTCTTGTTTTATTCTTTCATAATTCTGAAGGAGTATGTGATCTGCTGCTTAAATATCAATTCTTTATTTTAATCTTATTTTCATTTGTAGAATTAGTTTTTGCTATGAATTATCAAAATCTTTATTTTTAAAAAAAAAGGGTTTTGTGCTCTGAGAGTGCAGTTTTTCTTTGTGTCATGTCCTTTCTGGACGTTGGCAATCATGGCTCCCATGACAATCTTAGCAACTCCTGCTCTTCTATGCCTTCAGTATCCTTTCTGCTATGTGCCTGCTCAAACCCTTCAAGTAGGTTACTCACTGCCTATCTTTGCTCCTTTTGCATTTTATGCACCCTGTGACCATTAAATTCTTTGAGCCTTCCTTCCTCATTTTGTGTCCTAAATATTTCAACTGACTTTATTAATGTTGGCAGTAGTTTTTAACTTCCTCAAGACTTCTTCATTTGTTTAAACGCTCTGTCCATGATATTTGTAACAGTTGTCAATAAAATCTCATCTCAGTTGCTTCAATTCTTTTTTCGTTTGTGACAGAACTGTCCAGCCTTCTCTGCCATGAAGGAGATCAGACATGACATGGTAGTCCAACACTCTTTTCTTTGTTTCTAATGTTGTTTTTCTATCTTTGAATATCTTGTACAATTTCTGGAGACTGTCTTTCACCATTGCTATACTTCAAGTTTTTTGTGCCATGCTTTCCATTGTCTGTTACTGCACTTTCTAGATAGTCAAATTTTTGCGTCTGCTTGATTTTGATGTCCCCTATTTAGGGTTGTTCTTCTTTGCTCTCAACCATACATTCAGTTTTCTCACAGTTGATAAAAAGTCCTTTCTTCTCACTTTCATTTACTACCTCGGCTATTAGTTCTTTCTATATCCCTTCTGAATCTGCCATAAATATAGTCATCTGCATAGCATTCGTTATTGATGTTATGTCTGATGATAATAAATCGTGGTAGGTCCTCTAATTCTCTTAAAATCATTTCACTGTACAATTTAAATGAATCTAGTGAGAAAATACATCTTTGTCACACTACTCTTTCTATTTTGGTGTACTCGGTTCATTCACTATTTGTATACAAGCCGTTTGTTCTCAATACAAAGTCCAGATTATATTTATATCCTTTCCTTGGAGATCAAGTTTTCCTAACCTTCCAGGCAGTTCTTCATATTGTACTTCATTGAATGCCATTCTGTAATCTATAAAACACAGGTATAGGTCTCTCTGCATTTCTATTGTTTCTGATAAAATTCTGACCATAAAGATTGCATTTCTTGTTCCAACATCTCAAGTAAAGCCACATTGTTCTTCCCCTATTTCTGCTTGAATTCTGTCACACTCTATTCATTAGAATCCTAATTATCAGTTTTGTAATGTGTCTCATCAAGCTGATTATTCAATGGAGTTTGCATTCATTTGCACCTCATTTCTTTGGTAATGCTATCAAGATTGATTTACTTAGAGGAGAAAGCAATTGTATGATATTGTCTTCTAACATTGATCTTGTTCCGACATTGTCATTTTTTTCTTTTCTTTTTTTTTACTGAATTATACACAGTATTTTTGCATATTATATTCTGAGTCTCTATATTCTCTAGACTTCTTCAGGCAAAATCTTCTCTAATACCAACAAGAAAGGGTGGTGGATTTGAAGGTGATCAATTGAAAATTGGGCAGTAATTACTATAAGAAAAGGCTGGATTGAATGTTATCAGACATAAACTAAGATATCAGTTTAGCATAAACTTACATTGCCAATTGACCTATGTTGACAGTTTCATTTAACAAGATATCTTAATAGTTAATGTTTTTCACTTATTATAAATTTGATGACATACTGAATGTCTGTAATCTTTACAAATTGTCCCTGCTGAAGAAACATGCAGGCTAACTGGGCACTTCTTTTTATCCCAACAATCTCAGCCCCATATCCAAGTAAGGTAACTCTGTTTATGATAATAATGATAATGATAAACTTCTGAATCTTCTTCAAAATATTTGATAAATTGAGAAATTTAGCTCCAAATGAGAATAAGCATAATCAAATATTTTTCAAGGAAATTTTATTTTGTTCAAACTACACATTCAAGTCAGGTTTTAAAGAGAATAAAAGATGAATCTATGCAATTAGAAATTTTTAGGCAAAAAGCACTCTGATTTAAAGTTTAAACAAATCTTTAAAAAATAATCACATAAGAGCAAAGGGTTTTTAAGAAGCACTATGTTTTAGTGAATTTTCCCAGTTCAGAAATTCCAAATGAAAATTAAGAAGGGGCCACTTTAAACCAATGTTTTTCATATTTCAAAGACAAAGGGGAAAAGGCAGAAAAATAAGATTTTTTTTATTTTATTTCAAAAACAAAAATAATTTTGAATTCAGCAGAGTTAGGAAGGAGACAACTGATAAGCTTGAGTAAGTCAAACAACAAAATCACCTCATTTGAATTTTCGACTGTGATGGTTAATCGGCTGGTATGGCTGGGATAAAAGATAGTGCTGGTTTAGTATTATCCTGATGGAATATTATGCTCTTTCTTATCTTAACTAATTCTTGATACTTTTTACCAGTTGTTGCCTTCCATTGGTCTAATTTAGAATAGTACTTGTTTGAATGAATTGCTTCATTCTGTGGATAGAGCTCATTGTAGAAGTCTCCCTTTCAATCCCACCATGTACACAGCATCACCTTCTTGAAGTTAATACTGGCCTCACATTTGATCCCTCGCGTAAAGTATCCACTTCTCATCAACTGTTGAAACTCAAGGTGGGAGCAAAAGTATATATTTCTTGGGGGAAGGATATATTCGTAATATATCTTAGTGACAACATTGTTACGCGATAAACATTTCACCTGTAGAGAAGGTGTTGAAATAGCTACCATTTGTAGTACAAGCAAGTATGACCTACTGTATGATCCAAATGGTACAATTTACCATTGACAGCGATGCATGAAATGACCCCCAAGCGACACAGTGGAGTAAGCACAAGTAAATGATAATACAGTCAGCAAGGGCATTAAGTTGAGGTTAAATTGTGTTGCACCATTATCCTTTATTGTTTGCAAGGTTCCAACTATCAAAACCCCTTGTCCTCGGCAAGAAAGCCTGATTCAGAGTGGGGCATATGCCCCTTTGCCTACCCCACCCCTAGTGGACACCCTTGGGTACAAATGATTTCATTTTAATGCTTGGATATTTTGAATATGCTATTATCCATGTCATATAATATTGATTATTCTCAAGTAATGTCTTGATTTGATTACAATCTACTCAACCCTGGAGAAATCTACAGAATGAAACATCATTTCTGACACATTCAATCATTCACAATTCCTTCTCCATAAGCTGCATAAATCTTATTTTGCAGATGAGTCACTTTTTTACCTTTCTCAAAGTATAAAAACATGTTAAGCTGAAAATGTTGCCTTTTTTCTTCCATCTTCAGTGATAATATCAATTAACAAAAGTATGATAATTTTCCCAATTGAAAAAAATACATATGACAGCTGCTACAGTATGATCAAAAGCAATCTTTTTTAAATGAAGTTACATAAAATTAAACACCCTTAATGCCATCTAATGACAAAAACATAACAATTTTTTGAACAAACCCAGTACAAACCTACTAATATTTGAGCCTTCTCTTTGTTAATTTGACTGTGCCTCTTTGATCATAAAATTACAAGGCCTACTGAAATACTTCAAAGCTCTAATTTTGTATGACTGATGGAAAATAAGGATGGGTATCCTTGCTAGTATACCAATATTTGAATCCTTTGTTTATTTGTTCATCCCTCTTTCATGCTAAAACTATAATGCCTTCTGATCTAATATTTGGCATGTACATTTACAAAATATCAACTTTTGACTTAGGCTATGTAAGGTTGATGTTGGAGATGAATCGAGGTCAACAAAGTTGATCAAATCTCTGGTCCTAAAATCTGGAAACAAATAATCTTCATATCAAAATGTTCTCCAACCATTATTCTTACTGTTGGTATAAAGATTTCTTACTATAAAAATAATTTGCATACAAGTTTTTGCCTTTTTCATCATATTGATGAAAAGACCCTTGTGAAAAAGTAGTGGTAGTAGCATCACCAGTACCACCTATTTAAGGTCGAAGCCTTCCACTCTACTCTTACGCTTTTCGTAATGTATCAGTAGGAGAAAATCAAGTCATTTCTTTAATAGAGTTGAAAGTAATTACAGATATTCCTGGAGTTATTATTACTTGACGTTTTTTCTGTTGAATTGCAAATAAAACTAAATAACCAACAGTAATCCATATCATGCTACAAGGGAATCTAAACCTATTTGAGTCAACTTACAATCTCATTTTGAGTCCTTAATCCTATTGTAAGTTGGGAATATGTGTATTTATTATTCATTTTTTACCAGAGGAAGTATTTTAAACCATTGTTATTAATCTTTTACTATCACCTTCATTTTGTTTTAGCTGTTTAGATTTATTTTACCAGTAAAGACCAAAAATTGTATTAAGATCTTCAGAAAAAATATTTTCTATATAGATTTTAGCTTTTACTGATCAAACCAAACTCTGGCCATCAATTTACGACAGTGACTAAACAGCACAGATCAGAAGTAAAGAATAAGTTCTTGGCAGAATAATATTTCTTTCTATTTGATGTGTTGTAAGAAGAGATATGTTAGAGAACATATTGTTTCTCTGTGCTGTTAAATTTGAAATTATTTTCTCCTGGGCCATGCCTGATATTCCTTCTATAGTAATGGATTATATGTTACATTATGTATTTCTTTTCATATAATTTAATGTGAACATATGTGTTTATAAATGTGTATATGTATTTCTATTCTATAATTTAATGTTGGATTGTATACTATGAGTATTTAAGTATGTGTTATGCACATTCAGATTTGTTTGTGTACAGAATCTTGTGTACATACACTTGTATACATGTGAAAATGGAGCTAAACTCTGTTAATTATTTTCTTTTTAGATATTGTGTTTGATTTCATTCAGAATCCATAATTCAATACTATATCATGAGGCTATTCTCAAAGTAATTGAGCAATTTCAAGGAGGAGATAAAAGTGGATGCAAATTTGATAGTTAAATTTCATCAATCAATGACATAATTGTTATGATTAGCAACCACTGTAGCCCAACATGAAGACAATGTTTCTATTCTCCTTTGATAAAATTCTGGTGGTTTTGATGACAGAAAAGCTGAGAAACCTCATTTCACATTTTATACATTTCTAAATGTCCTGACACTGAGGAAAGGTTCTAGTGATTGAAACAAGTGATAATCAGATAGTTTTGTAGATATGGAGGATGAGATGAAATGATTAACTAATGACTATTTGCTCCTGGGCTTTAATCCAGTAAAAATGGGTTTTGACCTTGAAAAAATAAGGCCAAGCTGAATTTTGAATCATTGACAGGGTTGGTAGCCTACTGTAACATATTTAAAATCTGCTCAATTCCAATCAAAGTTATCCAAGATGGTGGCCATTTTCAAGTCCATAGAGAAACTGACAACTATTGATATCTTCCTCTTTCCTATAGACTTATAACAGTGAATGCTGGAATACTTACCCTCACATTTTATGCTATCACTTCTTTTGCTTGATAGATGTAAACATACAATGTTGGAAAACTGACAAAATTCTCTTTCTTACGATATACCATGTTCACTGTAAAAATATTGAGTTTTGTGTATATATATATATATATATATATACATATATATATATATATAGGAAAGAGAATTTCAGTGGTTTATACTAGATCTACCTCCTCATTTTTGCCTATAACTTCTTTTGAAGACAGAAATTTGCAGGATACACTTTGAAAGCTAATGCAATTCTCCTTCCAATGATACATCATGTCATCTGAGCAAACATTGAGTTTTCTACCAACCCTGTCAATGGTGCCAAATTATGCCCCGCCTTATTTTTTGCGGGTTCAGCCCCAAAATGGCTGATTCTTACTGGACTACTTGTTTCATTGAGTGAGGTCTTGCATTGTGATGCTCGAGGGTTATACCCTTTCAGTTCACTAGAGTTCAAATATACCTGTCATTTTTCCATCAGATTCAGAGGAAAACCTTTTCCTTATGTAAGAGATTAGTTTGACATAGGAAGATAACCAAGGCTTTTTGTATGAGTTGTTAACCTAGAGTACCCATTCCCTGTGACAATTAAGTAAAGAAATGGGAGGTTTTTATTCTTTGTCAGCTGAATTAGTGAATCCCTCCTCAGATACTGTCTCCATTGAAGGAGTTAAAAAATCAACCATCATGTCTCTTCTGAAGGAAAATAGTCTGAACCCTGATGTACTCGAACATTACAGACCAGTTTCAAGTATAATTCTAATTAGCGAGAAAATTGTGTTTGTGAGGTTGAACGTGCTAATGGGTTGCAATGTCATCAGCACTAATTTCATAGTACCGAAACTTAATTATTAATGTTAATGATGTACTTATGGGTTTTGAAAGTTACAGTGCAACTGTCTAAATGCTTTTGGATCGAAGGATATCAATAAGCTTCTATCCAATTCGAATTGAAGATTTACTATCTGATTATGTGAATGTTTTATTTGGGGTTCCTCATGGCTCAGTTCTCAGTCCTGTTCTGTTTAATAATATTCAGATTAGATCTCTAAAAAGTAAGAGAATGAGCATGTGTATATGTGGATGACAGCAATGCCAGACACAATGTTATTAAAAAAACAGGTACCTTTCTTTATGAATGCTTTCTTTTTCAAGATCAATCCCAATAAAATGGAGATTATATTATTCACTCCAGGTGTTGGAAATATTCAAACCATCAACTGCATAATTATCAGTAATGGTGACTGCATACGTTTTTCTGACAGAGTAAAAAATCTTGGGACCTATCTGGGTAAATCTCCAAACTAAGAAATGCATGTTTATAATGCTGTCTCCCATCATTATAAATTAATTGGAGATGTCCGTAGTATTAGAAACTCACTTTCCAACAATGAAACTGAGCAGCTAGTTCACTCCATTATTACCAGTAGATTTGACTATTGTAATTCACGTTCCTTTGACTTGAATATATCGCTAATTAACAAACTACAAAAAGTTCAAAATGCTGCTGCTTGTTTGGTTTTGAAATGTAGGAAATGTGAATCAATTAGGAACAGCATTATCAGTCTACATTGGCTTAAGATAGGAGAAAGAGTAGTATTCAAAATTTTGATTACAATATTCAAATGTAAGCATGATGTAAGACCTTAGGAAGTCTGTGCTCTTGTTAACATCTGAGATTATTTGACTTTGGAGTTCATCTTTATGAATATGACTCATGGGTGGAGGAGTTTCAATTATACAGCTCCCAGACTTTGGAATCAATTACACTATGATATCCAGAAAATAGAAACATTAGTAAATTTGTGGATAAATAATGAAAACTTTCTTGATTTGAGACTTTTATAATTATATAAACTCTGTAAATAAATAGAATTTATAACTTTAGCTCTACTCCTAAACAATTTTATTGACTAGCTGCATTTTTTTTTTTTACTCTTCTTCAACTGGCCTTACATTTTCTCTGCAATGATTATACAGGTTTCCAAGTGCTTCGGCCCAGAGGAGACTTCAGTATTGAGGTTCCTGAAAAAGGGCACTTTCAATAAATGCATTATCATGTCTTTTTTTCTTCTTTTTCTAATTATTATTACTACTACCACCACCATAACAACAACATTGCACTCAATTTAATGGGGAACTAGAATTGCCTCCTCAGGTTTCTCCGCAGTTTGCTTTAGATGTTCAGTTATAGTTAATCTTATGCATTGTACCTTTTGTTAGATGTCTGTTGCTTTGATGAGGACTCCTTCAGCAAATATCTTGAAAGAGAAAAATCATCTCCATCATTGATGCAGTCTCTGCAAGTGGATATGCAACACAAACATCCTTCATTGCCTATGTTGCATTACTGCCTGTATAAAATTTATATTGCATGTAGTAGTTGATGTGACTCTTATCAAAATCTTTGTCTCCCATGGGGTTAAACAATACCTGAAACAATAAAAGAAATACAGGCTGATAAAAAAACTTATTTTACTAAATCTCAACCTGTTAAATGTTAACTGCTTGATTCCAAATCTGCATTTTTCAAATGTGCTATTTCTCTCCAAATAATCTAATCTTTCATTTGTTATTCAGTTTGTAGCAATGCAAGATTAACCACTTCCATTGGTGTTGATGTATTTTACTTGTTACATTGGTTCAGACATTTATGTCCAAGCCTATCAGTTCTTCTTTGTGGAAGAAGCTTACACTTAATCTGTTTTTTCAGGAATGTTCGCCTTGAGGAAGAGGATGTCCGTTTCCGTCGCACAGCGTCGGGAACCATCAGATCGGAAGGTTCCATGGCCCAGTTTTCTACAAAGGTAAGAAAAACATTTATTGCTTGATTTTGGTTTGTTTTTAATTCTTTTCTTGACTTTTGTGTCTTTGTTCAGGGTTTGTCCCAGTTTACCTTACTTCTCTTGAGAAAGAGATTATTCATTTTGACTGCTCCAACAAGTAACTACCACATACTGATCCTGGCTAATGAAATTAAGTAATCAACCAATAATTAAACTGGGAAACGTTCAAATCTTTTCAGTTTGGGGGGGGGTATGAGAATCTTCCATGTAGTTTGATAGAAAAATCTTGAGTTTTCAATAATAAATTTGATCCTGATTAGATGCCTCATAAATTTGATTCTGCTTCAAACTAAACTTACTTTAGTGCATGTTGTTCCAGCTGTATCTTTTATATATGAAATAGAATTACTATTAACATATTCATTCAAATATCTGGAGTTTATATCAATTTGAATTTTGTTTTTTTATTACTGGAAAAGAATAGAAAGAATATCCAGTTAAAATCACGAATGTATTGAGTAGATATATATTGAACACATCAGAATCATTACATTCCATTTATTATACAGTGCATGCTCTCACTTAATGCTTTATTGGATGCTGGGAATTCTTGGGGATAGTTCTGCTGAGATGTAATCTAACATTTTAAAATGATATGATTTTCAAGAAGGAACTCATTACTTTTAGGTATATTTTTAAAAATTAAATCAATTTGTTTTACTGATTTCATGTTTGATAACTACACAAACTTTTTGCTGTTTTGAAGTTTGAAATATATATGTGATCATTTTTATGATTTCTCTAGAAAATGAAATTCTGATAACTTGGATAGCATGTTATCCTTCTCCTGGCCATACTTAGTTTTTTGGGGGGCTGTGACACTGTTCCTTATAATATTTTACTTATGCAGTATTGATTATTTGAAAGGAATCAAGTACTTAATCAGAAATGCTTCATTAACAACCTGGTAATTACAGACAGTTTCCACATAATCTACTGAACTTTAAAAAAACTTGCCATTACAGTAAATAATTGAGCAACTGTAGCACAAAAATTTTAAGTCATTTAAAAAAATTCCATTGAAGAATAAATATGATCAGAATAAATTTAATTTATGCCATCACTGGTATTTTCCACTGCAAAACATCTAGGAACTTCTAGATTCTAGAGAATCTTGTTATTAATGAAGCCATCAGAATAAGGCCCCCAAAAGGTCAAAAAACCTTTTTTTCCCCAAAAATATTATTTTTCTAGATGGGGCCTAGTGGAGTACTGATGCCAATTTCCATGTCTGTTGTCAAAACAGTATGACCAGGAGCGCTGGAACACTCAAATACAATAACAGACACATTAACACATGCACATGGAAAAAAAGGATAGAACCTTTCGCCATCTTTAATGACTATGGTTGTTCATTTAAAGAAATTTTTTTTTGATAATGTTGATGTGAAATTTTTGAAGTCTGATATGGTTTTCCATAAGACCGATTCTTTTTCTAATTCTGTTAGTACGATGTATGTTACAACTTATGTTAAAAGCCTAGATGTGCCCGTATTATATGAAAGTATTAAAGAAAGGTCAAGCTTAAGTAACTTAACTAAATGCACAATTATTGAACTTACAAAACGATTATATATGATTGATACTACTGAATATATATGAGGAGATGGGTATTTTCCAGATAATGCTCTGTATGAAGCCTGATTTTGTTAATACTCTCCTTTAGATTTGTATTCGAGAGCGATATTGCTATTCTAGACTTGTATTTTCATTTTTATTTTTCCCGAGAAAGGGAGATCAGTTTTCCAATTATTCAACTGATACCCTATTTTATCATCTAAAGCATTTGAAAAATATGTGGCTAATCTTTTTTAAATTTTTACTTTCCATGTGATATATATATATATATATATAGATAGATGTCTATGATCTCACCGGCCTTTATTGAACAGTTGTAAATTTTGTTGATTACTCGCTCTCAACGAGAAATCTGTGTGGGGGTCTTTCTGGGATGATGGTTATTGAACTCATGGTGAACATGTATACTGAACTTGCTACTGACAGAAACAGGCATTCACATTTCTTGATACATAAATCAGATATACTAAAAACTCAAAGATAGTTTGAAAATTAAAAAAGAAAAAAAACCTTTTTATGGTCACAGAAAATTTTTAGAATTGCAAGTAGAATGTGACCTGTTTTTGATAGTAACATGAATCATTCAGCTATCATAAACTTCCTGTCAGTATTACTAGTTAAAATTGATAGATTGAAAAGAAATAACCTTACAATGCGAGTTCAATAATTCAACCAAACCATATAAATGGTTTTATGCAAATTTACGTTTTAGATTTGGAAAAGCACCCAAAAAGTTAATGTATTATTGTTTTCATTGGAAATAATCTGTTTTCATTGATGATTTCATTTTTCTAACATTTACCATTTGAGTGTTATTGCTGACCAAACAAGTTGACCTTTTCACAAACATATATTCTGTTTTGTCTGCAATAAATATGTACATATAAATACCTCTATTTTTTTTTATACCATAAGTAATCCAGTAATTATAGACACCAATCAGGGTAAGTCACTGTGTAATTATGTACATTTGATTATACATGTGATTATCATTTATGCAATTTAAACCAAGACATTAGCAAGAATTTTCAAGTTAACATACTGATATGATGAGGAAGGATTTGTCAGCTTTTGCCTTAGTAATCTCAACAGTTCTAAACTAAATCCTTGTTCCCTTTGTTTGATTATCTTGTATATACAGCAGATTTTAATGACAATTACAAAGTTCTCAGTTGTTGTATCTACCTGGAGTATAAATAGTCAAATTTTGGTATTCCACGGCTACAAAAGTCTCTTGAAATGTATCTGGCATTTTCCTTTATACAATTATGACACCAATATATAAGAGTACATATTCCTTCTTTTTTTTTTTTCTAGATAGATGAATATTAAGGATTAGACATTTTAATTTTGTTACAACATCTGTGTGTCATTGATTTTTTTTTTTTTTTTTTTCATTATAAAAAAAATTGTTATTGTACCCAATTTGATAAGGTTAAATTCAATAGGATTTGTTTGACAAAACAAATATAAAGCTTCTGTGTGTGGTGTGTGTGTGTGTGGTGTGTGTGTGTGTGTGTGTGTGTTTGTTTAAATTGTTGTATATTCAAAGTACTTTTCTGGAGTGTTTACAAAAGTTTTATGGCTGTTATTTCTGAATAACATTAATTACTTTCTAGTAACCAACAACTACAAGTACGTACTTGGTGATTTTGCTTCAATGGTTTGAGGCAAAAGTGAATGGCTAAAAAAAGTTTTTTTTTTCCAAGTATGACTACAAATGCTGCTAAGTGAAGGAAAACAGCAATCAAGTATACTTGTTGAACATGTTTAGAATTTGTAAACAAGTTGCTGTAGTAAAGTAGACAGTAGTCCCTCAAATTTTGCGGGGTGTTGTGAAAGTGAAATTCCACAAATAACTTGTGATACCCCCACCGACTGACACCTCATGAAAAAAAAACAGTTAAAATTGTATTAAACTTAATTTTATCTTAGGAATCTTTGTGTTGTTTGTAAGAAGGAAAATTGGCAAATAATATGAGATAAAAAATATTTGTGTACACTTTATAGATATTTCTTGATATAAATTGCTACTTGAACAAACATTAAACAAGACATTTGTAGCAGAAATTTGCATTTGAAAATTCTTGTTTAATTCTTTCACTTTTTGCCCAACTCTAAAGTTTTGTTAATTATAATTCAACAATAAGATTAATTGGTGTAAAAAAGGATAATATGCTGGAAGTATCATTTTTGTATGTGTGTGTTGGGGTTATTTTATTTCATTTTTCTTTCAATTGAAGCTTTTTTGTGAGGCGAGATGTCAAATCCTTTATGATTTTACAGATACACACACTTGATGTTAATTTCAAGTTGGGGTTTTAAGTAATTTTAATTATTTCAGCTTGCAGTTGTCTCCATCAACTTTTAAGTGTACAACCAGGCATTGGACTTGTTGGAAGCCAGCATCCCTTCTCTAAACCACCCACACCACTTTGAGGAATGTCATGGATCTGATACAAAATAATAGGTTTAAGGGATTGGCACGTGTCTCCATTAAGGAGTTCTCTAAAATCCCCAACCTCAAACACTAACATTCATCATCATAAGAGGTTAGGACAAATGAAATAAAGGATGATATCTTGAATGCAACAGATAAAGGGACAAAGAAATACAATGAATTCTGATGGGATCGGCTTCTAAACAAAGGCACAAGAATTAGCGAAGCCATACATGGAAGTAGAAAAATTATACACTCAGATGCCCCCCCCACACACACCAACCATCCGCTATGGCTAGAGAGTATGACATAACTGATAAATCAATAAATGTAGCCAGGGAGTGAAGTCTGGGTAATACTGAACCATCAACCATTGGTATAGTAGAGAGAAGTGTGTTGTTCGACAGCAGTGGTTTCATGTCTTAGCCAAGTAAGAGTCGGCCAGTAGTAGAATTGGAGACGCATCTCACTAAGAATGATTACACGTTCAGTTAGAATATTCATGTGTCTATTGTAGATGTGATGAATTTTATGCAAAAAAATCAATTAATGAATTTATCAGCAATTTTACACACACAAATAATATGTATGAGCAACAAGGACAACGTGATCACGTTTTTGACATATATAATGATGAACCCTCAAAAACTGAATTACAGAGGGAAATCAATAAACCTCTAATACACCTTACCACAATTGGATTCATTCTAGTCTTCAAATTAGAATAAACTCAGCCTGTAAAAGTTGATTCATCAAAAATTAAAGATTCATAATTTAGAGCGCCCAATAGTAAGTACTTAAAGAGGTGGAAAATTCATCTGAAGATTGGCAATGTATAAGAATTAGCAACAATATATCAATTCCAGTGTTATAGTTGCAGTCAACTCATATGGAAGCTGATCCACTTTACAGCTAATGTTTTAGACTTGTTGGCAGCTACAAAGCTGTACTTGTTGTCAGCAATGATACTGGTATTATAGTAGAGTTGATCCACCTAATACCAGTATTTAATGACTATGACGACCAAGGATTCTGGATAAAGAACTGGAGTAAGAGACAACTAGATACATAGCACTTCACACATTATACCAACAGCTAGGTCCTTCACTGTGTGCCATTCTCCCAGCTTTACACTGCCTCACTACATGTGACGTAACTAGTAAAACTAAAAAGGCTGCCCTGAAAGCAAACCCAGAAAACTATCTCACCCACTTTGGAAACGTGCCATCACTGTCAAATACCATTGTAGAAAGTGCTGAATTGTTCCTTGTGAAAGTCTTAAAACTCAACTGTACAGCAAGAAGTTTCAATGATTATGAAAAGGAAATCTACACAAAATCTGCATCATTCCAAATCCTGGTCTGAAGTTTAATATCAAATATGCACTTAGTAATCCATATCTTATTCTGTCATTCACTGGACAGTTATCTCCACAGGATGGTGCTTCAGCACACTATCCCAGAAGATATTGATACAAACTCCAAGATAACCACACCCCTTGAAATTCTGGGAACTTTTAGCCGAGTGGTTTGTTGTTGTTCTAAGTGAGCTAGAATCACATGTCTATATAGGGACAAAGGAGTGAAATGTACCAAATATTGTTTCTTTTTTTTTTTTTGGTCAACTGAGAAAAATCCTTCAACTTAAGATACATGTCTGTATATACCTTGCCATTTAGTTTACAGGTAGTGTTTCTCTGACTGATTTTGAAGGTGTCATTATTGATTTTCACATTGGTTTCATCTCTAAAAATGCTTTACTACCACTAAACACTGTCATTACTACATAAAAAACATTAACTCAATTAGTAACCCATTAATTACACTAGACTAATTACTAAATAGATAAACTGCTGTAAAAAAAACAGGAAAAGATTAAAATAGATCAATTTGATTTTTTAAGAAATTATATTTGTGACTTGGAGTTTTCATGATCACAGAAAAATGTACATTCATGTACATTTAGCAGAAAATAATCAAATTTTTAACTCCTGGAGTTTCTTTATGAGTGATCAAGTGACATCTACTCAATTGATTTAAGTGCAATTCAGTGAAAACTTTTAGAGATATACTGTGTGTGCTGTTGTGAATGTATCCATAAATGTACAGAAAAATTCCTTCTTTTGGTGATAATGTGGGGACAAACATGAAATTTTAGGTTTTATCATGTGGTGTGGATATGTAACAATGCTGTAGGGGAGATAATTATGCATGGATCTGCTCGAAAATTTACTCCTGTTGCTTATTACAAGACAAATAGTTGATATCTAGTTTATATATAAGAACATCAATTTTTTCAACATCTTTTCGATGTTTTGATCCAGATATAGTGTTAAGATTTGTTTGGATCTTAGTAATAACTATGTTTCTGAATTCCTTGGGTCGGAATTGTATGGTAAAATATATTCATTTGTTTCTGTATATTTTGTATGTTTATTATTTTGTGTCTGAATTTGAGTTTACACTAGGTGTAGTAGAGGGTTGATTTGAACCCTATTGGACATTATTTTAGCCTGTTAACAAACAGGATCATAAAACAAATGCTTCAAGGATGAAGAGTAAAACACATTACTGGACAAACAGTCAATATCTAGTTTACATATGTAAAAAACCCATAAAATTGGACTTCTCAACATTTTTTCGCTTTTTACTATTTTTGTCTTAAAATAGTCAAGATGTATCAGAATCTTAATAATAACAATTTTTCTGAATTTCGCGGATCAGGATTGTGTGAAAAAATGTGTTAATTTGTCTTTGTATGTTGTTTTAAAGTCATGCAATTTTTTATCTTCTCGATGTTTGGGTTCAAGCTCATATAATTGATCTTGCCATACAGAGAAAAGTCTGCATTTTTCAGCAATAACTCGTCAATATTCTCTAATCTCTCTCTCTCTCTCTCTCTATATATATATATATATATATATATATATATATATATATATATATATATAAGTCAAAAAACATGACTGACTGAGTAACAGGATTTTGTACACAAGATGTGCACTACAGCCAGTACAATCTGTATACTCCACAAGGCTCAAAAAGAATTACTACTTCAGGTCACTAAAGATATCATGGCTCACTTGCCGATTCTAAGGGAAGTAACTCATGTTTTTTTAAACGAAGAATTAGCTATTTACATCTAAGATCCTGAGATGAAGTGCTGTTAATATTCTTTTTTAAAACTACCTTTTTCAACGTTTCGACACGTCCATTCTTTTTCAGGTGAAATTTTGTCTGGTACTTTGTTCTACTTATATAACATGGCAACGTTTTATAACTTTTTCTTGTTACTGGGTAATAAGTGTTATGATTGATCATGTCTAAAAAGTATAGAAAATGGCTATCATTCCCTTGGAACTTTGCTTTTGTGATCAGAGCATCGATATTTAATACTTTACCTATTTTGCTTCAGACAGTTTAGGAAAGATACTTGAACGCTGCAGACTCCTTCTCTAAAACTGTGACAAATTGTTTTATAAAACTCAATTCTGGGGGTCAAGTTGTGGCTCCCACAGGACATTTTTGATCTTCGCATAGAATTCGGCCAGTAGTGGGCTAAAGTATCCCTACTATCTTGAAAGCAAAGAAAGCAAGGAAACTTGGTAAAACTGCCCTATAGAACCATCAGGAATGCTACTATTCTGATGTCTCCAATGATGACTCAGCCGTAATAATCATACTTCAGGATGTTTAATAAGGTCTTGACACTGTTGTATAGCAGGTGAAAGTGCTCAGAATTTGTCTTGAACGCTGATAAGAATGCTGAAAGCAAGTTACAGTACAATCATAACCCCCCCCCCCCAATTACTCACTTTTAAATCTTTTGGGATCACTTTTGTTTAACATTACTTATGAATAGATGTTAATTTAGATTCATGTATTATTTTTCTGATAGAAATGTGATTTACAAAAACAAATGTGAATAAAAAAAATATAACAATTCACCCATTGTACAATTAAAAATGGGTAAATTTCAAACTATCACAGGCCTGGTCACAAAAGCAAAGTTTGAAGAGAATAATTGCCACTTCCTGTACTTTTTACACATAGTTAATGTTATTTTCTCATTGCCTTACTAGGAATATAAATTACATTGCACTGTTTAGTCAGGTCTTTGGTCAACATCTTGTTATCCTGATTCTCTCTTACTCTGTCTCACTTTACCAATTTTCAATGCTTGAGTCAAGTTTTTTTTTTTTACTTCTGTATTGCTTCTCTCCTAATATAAAATCATTTGGAGATCTTGTTCTTTCTTATGCATAAATTTTTATTCAGTTCTGTGGTTTTCCTTTGTTAATTACATTGCAACTAAGATGAGGATAGTGAAAAAAAAAACATTGAATAAGCTGTTGCTAGCAAAGTTGGAGTGTCAATGGCTTGCAAAAAGAGTAATTCTGTTTTGTTGAAAGCTTCAGAGTAGGTATCTAGACTCTCTTACTTGATATCAATTTCAGTCAAATTGTGATTTTTTTTTCCTTCAATAGCAATGATGTGTATATCTTAAGCCAAATTCTGACTGTTTCTTCAGTCATTACAACAGTCCTGTGTATAATAATGAGTCATAATGTATACAGTGTAAATTTGGATGTCTATCGAGATTATTTTCATTATGAAAGTTTGCGAGTCTATTAATTTTATGATGTTTAAAGAATGTATATAATGGAATGAATAATAGAAAAACATGTCTTCTAAAGTATGAAAAAAAATTAGTATGATTTGTTGTATTCCTCTTGCTAGAATTATGTAATGCTCGATAATATGATTGTAGAATGCAATCAGGGAATTCTCGACAGCTTAATCATCTTCGACAGTAAAAAAGCCAGTTAACTCCCTTGGAACTATGTTCACAAATAACTTGGAAAATCTAACATTTACACAAAATTTATAAAATATGAAGAAGCCAAAATTGATGAACTATATTCAAGAATGTTGCTCCAAAAATATTTTGGATTAAATACCGTTTTCAAAATATATTTTTCTGCTTTGCTGAACTTATACAATAATGGTTCAAAAATTATAATGCTTATCAGATTCTTGCTATTTATACAAGAAACAACAAAGTGAATAAAATGAATAAAGTTGTTTTCTTTTTTTAATCTGTGGTCAAGAAATTCTTTTAAGTCTCAAACTATGAAAGTGAGGAAACTGATTGATGATCAGAGATTTCTTAGATACCTAGGATTCATAAATGCCCTCATATATTGTCTTGATTCTGCATGTTGATATCATCTGATAATGCTGATATTTACAATACAAATCCTAGGAAGAAATGAAATTATTAACTTTTGGTACTACTAATTTGCAGTCAAATTTGCTAATCATGTAGATTGTATTAATTTACCATGAACCAAATTTCCAATAAAATCATTGACTAATATTCTGCTTAGTATTTTATGTTGATTTGTTGGTGAAAAAAGGGCAAATTGATTTACTCCTACTTGACTATAATCAAAATACAAAACTCTTGTTGTAGAGAATCGTCTTACAGCTATTTCTTCTGCTTGTTCTGTTTTTCTGCTAAACCTGGGAGGATTAGTTGAAGTCTATGTTCAAATAGATTAACTTCATAATCCTCTAGTCAGTATAATCAGTTGCCTGCTGCACTTGCTACTTATCATTTCTCTTTCCGGAATTTGCCTTTCAATTTGATAGAAAACGTTTTGAAAGCCTACCATACTCTTGAAAAAAATGTATAGACATCACTTGTCATTTGCAGGGTTGGAGGTACCAGGGGGCTGTGAATGCGCTTCTTCTGCTAATCATTTTTGCTGACTCACCCCCCCAACCATTTTGGACCCCCAAACCCCAAAATCTTGTACCTACTTGCAACCATTTGATAAATGAAAACTTTACTATTCCCAAATTGTAAATGCACAAATAAATAGATGAATACAGTAAAGCATACAGTCAAAATTTTCAATTTTAAAACTTAATATTTCCTGATGACAGATCTGTAAATTATGATGTTTTGTTTATACTGTGTTTTTTCACTGTATGCCACTAAACTTCCCAAAATATTCTCACTCTACTGTGAATTATTGAAGCCTTGAATCCAAAACCTACAAATGACTAGGGATAACTGTACATGTTCATGGAATAGTCACAGTTGCAGATTTTTTATTATGTGTGAGTTTTTGATTTTCCTATAAACATGATCTCCTCATTTAGGTCGAATATTTTAAGCATAATTTCAAAATATAAAAATCCCAAAGAAACCAACATGCATATCACCACATGACCATAAGATTGTGTCAGAAGTTTCAAGTTTTTAGCATTTACCATCTTTCACTTATGAGGCTGATAAGTCTTTCATTGTTATTATCTTCATTGGAGAAGGAGTAGGAAAAGAGTATTGTCCATAATCATACCTAGGGCTCATAATGTTAGTTGACCTCGAAAATTATAACCGATAATTTTGTATCTTTGTTACCCTGTCATTAATACTAGTCTTTCAGTTCTAGTGACAACTTGTGAGTAGATAATCATCCTCTATATTCCTTACTGAGAGACATCTGTAGAAGTTAATTATGCTGTAATCTTATTAATTACACCAATGCCTGAAGTCTAGGTGGTTCCTGAGACATTGGCATCTTCTCACAGGAACCATTTGCCTACATCAGCTTCAATTTGTCAACCTGAAAAGATTTAAATCAACCAGAAGAATTCATTTATTTCTATTATTATTCGGACTATTCTCATCTTGGTTGTCCACATAGCGTAGTGGTTACAGAATCAGACAGAATTACTGCAAGTAATCTAATGGTTCTAGGTTCAATCACAGTGAGAGACAATAATAATACTACTAATGCTAAGAGGGGAGTCAGGTCAATATACTCCCGTCGGTTAAATAAAGGGTTCGGTTCGTTACTTCCCCACACCTACCAGATGAAGGCCGTAGAGTACAATGGCCGAAATGTTGTATGAAAAACAACCAAGATGAGGATAGTCAGAATAATAATAGAAATAATGATAATACCTCATCTCAAAAATTCAGAGATACAGAAGAATTCATGCTAGACATCTGTGGCCTAAACATCTGCTCTATGTACTCCATTCCCAAAATTTAAGATGTTATGTGTTCTGAAGACAGGCCTCATCTTTGTTATTTGAAATCAGTTGCCTGATATTTTTATGATACTGCATATCATTGATATCATTTGTTTGTTTTTTTTAAATATACAGTAAATCCTCACTATAAAAAACCTTGATATATTTAATTTCAGCTTTAACCATCTCATGTATCCATTCAAACTGACTTCTGATTTACTGAATGAAATTCTATAAATGCTGTGAATACATTGACCATAACAAACTTTCTTCTTATTTACTGACATATTTTGCTCACATTCTTTCCAGAGAGGAAGTTGAAGGAAAGAAAGACATCACTTTGATGTTAACAAATAGTTAACTTTGATTTGTGTTATATTTTTTAGTTCACGTACTTGGTTTCTTTTAATTTTCTTTCTTTACAAATAAATTGGTTTTTGAGTGGTAAAAACTGACACTGACCATTTACTTTGTAAAGATTCAGATTGTCTAACACTTCATGCCCGAACCCAATGAGAAAATGTTTTTCAGATAATTAGCAGTGTGAATAGTGTAATTTGTAAGCATTAATGTGATTAATATGATGTGAATTAGCATTCAGATTTCCAACATTATAAGAATTGAAAAAATAATATCCCTGGGTATTAAAAAAAGTTTTTTTACTTGAACAATATCCAAAGACTACCAAACTCTGTATTTGATGATTGATTTCCGTTGAATGCAGCAAACCACTGAACTTATTTCTTATTGACTAATTAAGGGCAACTATCCAATTAGTTTGATATAGTGAGGGTTAACTGTATATCCATGACAAATACTTGAAGAAAATGAGAATGAACACCAAACATTTTATAAGAACTGATTTTAAAATATTCTTGTGCATCTAGTGAGAAATACTCATTTTTCTGTCAATTAACTGCCTTGACCCTTCATACATTGTAACTTTGAATAAATGCCAAGATTAATTTGGAGGCCAGAGATAGAGCTTGATTGTATCTGCTTACATGATGTGATTTGCACTGTCTTGACCTTTCTATCATGAATTCTCTTATTTCTTTTCATTCATGCACCATTTTTATCATGTGGTTATGAACACATACCTGATGTTAGAAAAAGTACCCGAAGAGATTTCATGAGAGAAAAACATTTCAGTATTCAAAAAAGATGGTAAAGTATTTAATTGGATCCAATAACGACTCAAAAACTCCATGTTTGCCATGTTTATTTTATTTTATTTTTTTTTTGTACAATATTTTGCCAGAAAGTAAGAGGCCAAATGGTTTGTTTTTATACCTTTTTTGGCACTACTTAAATCAGATAGTCTGATTTGACATGGATCCTACTTCTCTTTCTCTTGTTATGGATTGATGTTTTCAATTATCGCAATGAGGTTAAAATTTTAGAATATCTTTGGTCTTTGAAATGTCATTTGAAAAAGCTAGATGAAATTTTATTCAATTTCAAGGCACTACTAAATGAGTGAGGTCCAACCTCTTACTGATAGGAAAACAAAATTTTTCACAAGTAGTTTTTGTGCTTCAATCTATAAGATCTTTGCGTTGTAGATAGTTGGATTCTATTTAAAATATTACTTTAGTGCTAAGCTAGACCCTTACTTTCTGCCAATGATATGGAAGTGCATCCTCTAAATTACTGACTAGTGAAGGTTGTAAAATTATTTTCAAAACTAATTTTTTATGCTTTTATCAAGAAGTATGACTTAACAAATAGGGCCCATTTGGGCATCACATGATATCATGCAGATATATAATCTGTTGAAAATTTACAAAGTGTAACAGTAACAATATAATTTGTGTATTTATTTTTGTTTTTTCTTTCATGAATTCTCTTATTTCTTATTCTATTCTTTATCTATTTTATTTATGCGCCATTCTTAAAATTGTTATGCATGGGTGTGAAAATGACACACACCCTACGTTATGTTGGCAGAATTTCAATCGTGATCGTCTTTGCTATGTTGTGCTCATTAAGGTTTTAGGGGACTCCCCTTAAAAATGAAAGCACAAAATATTACCTATCAAACTTACATTTTTGAAAATTTTGGAAAACCAAGATTATTTTTTTTAAAGTTGGAAATGTTTAAAAGATAATTCATTAAATAAATATATTCTTAGTCAGGGAAGATAATGCTTGTAAGCCAGATTTCTGTATGAATGACAGAAAGTAAGGGTCCAATTCAGCATTATAGTTACATTGTGAATAAAACTCCAACGTAGAAAAATTAAACTGACAAATTTTCTTCCCATATTATTTTTGTAATTCTGCTTATGGATTTTAGTACAGTAATAAAGGTATTGGAAATTCATTACCAACAGATTTTTCCATTATCAACTATTTGTTACAACCGACTCCTCGTCTTATCACTAACACCTATGGTCCCAGCACAATCCAAGTAGTCCACTTCTGTCTTCCTCTAGAAGCTGAGGAACGCTGATTCCGTGCACTGCTAGAGTAAGACTGACAACGGGCGCGAGTGATCATCTTTGATTTTGTTTACCTTTCTGGGCATGGTTAGTAAAAATGGCAATGTTATGAAGATTCATATGTGTAATTATTTTTTGATTTGTGGTAAAGACGTTAAACAAGCAAAACATTGAAGATGATGAAACCACAAAAAAGGAATAGCTTTAAATTGGAGACTTTATTGAAGGTGAAAAGAAACAGGAAAAGGGAATTGAAAGCCAATACGTATCAAAGAGATGGGAGTACTTTCACATCTACAATAGGAGTAAGTTTGATTTCACAAGGGTCAACCAAGACAAACAGTTCACTCACAGGGGGCGATATTTCAGCTTTCCTTCCTATAAACAAACAACACTCATAGAATAGAAACGAATGCTATTTCTTATTATATGACGGATATTTGGGTTCCCGGGCATCTAGTCTATATCTCCCATGTTTATGGTCTGATATTAGCTCCGCTATATGTGTTCAGGTTTTTCTGGGATCTTCCTTCTATATTGCCGGATGGAGCTTGTCGGAATTCTTATCCTCTTATTCCTTCCATATTTCCTAAGACTTAACTTCACTGCAGCTTACTTGAGTCCATGACCCTTTTCTTTCAACTGTTCCCTTTGTCTGTCATAGTCTCCTCTCTGTGCCATTTTGAGTTTCTTGATTCCAGTTCTTCTTACAGCGCAACCATGCTTTGTGGCATACCCTGCGCCAGTCTTTGAGAATCCTTTCACAAGTTCACTGCAATAGGTTCCAATCCCTGGTCTCTTCAAACACACAACAGACCATTCTGGCTTGTCTAACCCCTCATTCCTCAAGTCTACAGCTCTAGCCAACACCCTTCATTTTTTGGTCAAAAAGCCCTCTGGGATGGCCTTATTGTGACCCTCAAGAGTTAATAGAAGTTATGTCCTGACAAGTAATCTCTTTCAACCTAGTTGTGATATCAGGTGAGGGAGCTAGTGTAATACATTAATTTTTGGCACTGATGATAGTTGTGATGAAAAGCAATAAAAATTAGAATGAAGGAAAATCCTAGTCAAAAATTAATAATGGTTGACAATGCTTCAACTAATAAAAAATGAATCAAGTTGAAGTATTCCTTTCTTATACAATATTATTATTTTTCTTTTAATACATGTGAATCTTATACTTGACTTTTAAAAGTTAATTTCCACTTTAAAAGTAAAGACAGTTGCTACTCTCTGCTTAGATAATGTGAGAAATACCATCATGAATTATTAATTATGCATTGACTTCAGTTTACTTTATTTGAAGAACAGACAATAATTTGACCTTGGTACAAACATGATGTACTATTTTGTAATATTTACACCTTTTGAACCTTTACTGGTTCTTTTCATCAAAACAAGATAATTTTCTTCCATCTTCCAGTACAAGTTGATTCCATTATATTTTGATATGAAATGAAGATTTTAATTTTACTTTGTAATTTCATGTTTGCCGATTGTAAAAGACTAGAATCTCCTCAGCCCAAAACTAGATTTCCTGATATTGAATATATTTTTGGTAGAGTTCAACTTTTTATAAGCAGAATGTTATTTTCTTTACCTCATTATAAAAGCTGAAAAGAAATGAAATGAAATTTGATACCAAAATGCTACAGAAGAGAATTCTAAATATCATAAAGCAACACGATAATTTTGAGTCTCTATCTGATCGATTGATTCTAGGGCAATGGTGCCTCATGGTTGATAGTGGAATGTTAGACTACATTACTCCAAGATTTTCATTTGATAGTTATTTGAAGTCATCTGCACTGACCATTATTCAAAAATCAGCTCATGGAAATGGCCCAAACCAGTTCAGTCAATACAGGAATACCTTGAGTAGTGCGCTTAACTTGTTCTCAAATTTTTTGCATCGTTCAAGGTCTTATGCTTTAATGTCTTTTACTTTGTTACATTAGTTTGTCCAGCAATAATTTAACTGTACTCCTTAAAAATGACTCTATTCGAGGTATACCTATTCTGAACAACTATGGGTGTCTTTCTCCTTAAGAAATATATAACCATAGATTACTCTGGAGAAGCAAATATGATTAATGAAGATCCATTACCTATTGATAGCATACACACTTGAAAAATGTGTACCACTCAAGTGGAGCATATTCTCCCTCTTTTTCATTCTTCATATGGCTTTGAGTTCTTTAACAAACTGAGATCATTATCAGCTTTATTGTCCCTTGTCGGACATACACCTTCCTTAGAATTTGCCAGGCCTCTCTATCATGGGCATCGCAGAGCCAGTACTTTCTAAACTTGTCTATTTCATCTTGCCATCTTATATTTGACATTTGTTTAACATGTGATATCTGGGGATCCATGTTGTGAGTTGTGGTGTCCAGCGGTTATCTGCCATTCTTGCAACATGAACAGTCCATTCAGTTATATAATGGATTCTATAATGTCTTCCCTAATATATTGTGCTGTCTTGTGATCTCTTCATGTGAGGCTGAATATGACTTTTTCATGTGCATGCTGAAACTCAATCATTGAAAGGTATTGTGGTTACCAAAGACAAGGGAGCAGTATTTAACCAGATAAGGATATCCTTGCCAAAAATGAGGATATGTTGCCCCCTTTATTTATACAGTGAATGTAAATGTTTTCACTGTTATATAGTTAAGTTCTAGTTCTTGGTAAATATTTACAACTTTTTTTTTCAATTTGCTCACTTTATTTTTTTATTTGTTTGCTCTAATTTTTAATTTGAAAACAATTTTCCACTGCCATAATATGTCTGTTTCTTCTATATTTTTTAGAAATGATATTGAATAATATTGTAATCTTTATCAATATCTTGTCTCTTAAAATCATATATACTCATATTCTCTTTAAGCAAAGAATTACTTTGTATTAAACTTATATATATATTTACATGAATCTGAAATCATTGTTTTGCCAAGAGAAATTTTACCTTTTGAAAGCTCTTTCATTAGAGACAGTATTGGCCTATTTTCCTGATTGTTAATTAAACTGGAACTCCTGTCCTCTGAACACCTCTTCTATTATCACGTTTTAGTGTTATTTTGATATTGCATAGGTACTATTAGCAGTATTAGATCTAGTACTTACCATGATTAATTATCAGCACTAACAGAAATACTACTGAAGCAAAGAATATAGGAATAACAATTGTAGCAGTCAGTTGTATGAAAAGTCTGAGGAGAAAGGAAGTAGCTGCACTACTTGAATTTGTTATTGTAATCAATAGTTTGCAGTTCTTGTTACAGTAATCCTCTCTGTTTAATATCCTGCTATTCCTTCTTCTTACTGCAAGTTCATGGTTCTGAACAATACTCAGTAGATGTGGGAAGTCAGCTGTGTTTGGTAGGATAATACAGCTCAAGAATGATCAGAATGGTTGTGTTCCCAAGTATATAGATTTTGTTGATGAAGTTGCTGATTCTTCTGCATCTAGGAAGATGTAAAAGACAAAATTAGCCATTTTTTAATTTTTTTTATTGAAAGATTCAGGGTTGGATCGCTATCTTTCTTTTATGTGTTTTTGTGTTGTGTACATTGCCCCGTAAAGATTTATTCTATTTTTTGATTTGCTATTTGTACAAGGTTATAAAGAATAACAGATTTATTTGCTATAAAATCATTATTTGCAACTCTTGGGATTATTTTCCTCTATTATAGATCAAAAGTATTAGAAAAAAATTCTAATTGGAAACAATATTGAGATTTTTTTCAGGGATAGTAAGTCAGGATTTTTAAAAAATTCATTCATTTCTTGGAAATGCTTGGTTATCCTTGGTTGACTTGTATGATAACCAGATGTGGTCAAGTCATTCTCTTGAATATCTGGTCAGTCTTATCTGATGAATTTTCAATTTTGCCTGTACTTATTTAGTTAGATAAAACCATGTTTGGTACAAAGAATTAATTTGTAGCATCTGTTGATAAGGCATGAAATTCATGAACATTGGCTTGAAAACTACTTTCTATTGTTATGTAAACATTTAATCAATTCACTTTTGGCACTAAATAACCAATGTAATAGTTATTATATGTAGTTTGCATCTGTGAATGACTGTGACTGATTAGATAATTTTAAGTCTTCAAAAATATCTACCTTTATACAAACATGAACTGAAGACCATTCTCTTTTTGTTAACAGGTTTCATTATTATCCTTGATCAGTTAAAATATTAGTTAATTGACTATTCATGTTACAAGGGATTGTTCATTATATATATATATATATATATATATATATATATATATATATATATATATATATATATATGATAAAATAGAATCAAAATTCAAGAACTTTGACAAGCAATACATAGAACTTGACATTCTAATTTTGTAGTTCTAATATTAGTAGCTTTCTTGGGAGCACAAAAGCTTAAATTTAACTGGAGAGCACTATTTCTGACTTAGGTTGTACTGACCACTTCAATTCATGTGTCACTCATTCTCATTTTGACAAACTTGAAAAAAATGAAAAAATGAATGATTTTGAAAACAATATTTTGTGATCAAAATCCTGTAGTTATTACAATGAAATAGATATTACTTTTTTCCTGGGATTCCTTGTCTTCATATGTTAATCAATATTTGGTGCTGACATATGGTAGTTTTACCAATAGGAGAACTCGCATTCGGGACCATGGTTATTAGGTTTTACAGAAAAGCAGAGTCACAGCATGGGACCTGCAGACACTGCCACTGCAGAGAGGGTGAATAACTACAGGGGTGCAATATATCTGAGGAAACCTGAAAAATCTTTAAAAAATCAGAAGGGAGCAAATTCGTAAATAATTTTTTCTCTTAAATTATATTGGCTCTGACATTTTTTAGAATTTCTATTAATAGTAACATATTCACTTAATCTCCTTTACTACACTAAAATATCGCAGAAAAATCTGAATCAAAGTTCTCAACCTTTCTTTCCCTATTGCATCCTTTTAATTTAAAAAAAAAATCTCAAGTTCTGTCAGTTCAACTTTAGCCCCTTCAGAGGCAATATTACTCCCCCCCCATGAGAATGACAACTCTACATTATCTAATGTCTTTAGCCAAATAAATACTCACACTACATAGCCTGAGCATACATCTTCCAAGAGGAACATTGTTTTCCGTTAATGCCTCATCTTTGCCAACTCAAGTAAATTTCAAAATGAATTGTCTACAATGGATATTTAGTCCTTCAGAATGACCTACATGTGCTTGCATAATGAAATACGATAGAAATGGGAATTAAAAAAATAAAATAATTGTAATTCATCTCATTGAGTGGCTTCCTCTTATTTCTTGACCCCCTCCTTCCCAGCTCTGTTTTCACCCCCGGGGGTGGTATTGTTTCCATTGGGAATGCCTGATCTAAATGAAAAAAAGCATTTCAAAGATTATTTATACATTTTCCAAGGGTGGTGCTATAACAATGCTGTTTTGGCTCCTTTATTCAATATCATCTTTATCATTTCAAATTGGCAACTATTGATTCTTATATAATTCACCTTGATGTTTGTTCAAAGGTTTGTTACATATTTATTTTTCATGGATGATATGAATGAAGTAATCGACACTTTCGATATATTCTATGAATATAAACTTTATTTACCTGATACACATATTGCTATTTTTACATAATCGTTTTAACATAAATTTCCTGAACTTTTATTGATTTGTTTCAGCTTTATAACAGTTAACAAGCAAAGCCTCTGCAGCTAGAAAAAAATGCAAAACATTCTTTGTGCAGCATATAATTTGAATCTTGTAGAGAATGAAGTTGTAAAAGGAATTGCTGAAGTCACCAATTTTTTTTTTAAATTAAAAAAAATTTTCATGGTGGTGATTGCTACACAAAAATACATTCTATTGCAAAATGATTATGGTTTACCCAATGGTCTTCAAGGGACAAAGCTTCTCTAAATCTTAGGTTTAGATACAGTGAAGTCATAAAAGCACTCACAGAAATAATTTTGAAATCGAGGAATGTAGACAAAAAGGTTGAAGCTGAAGGACTTGAAACTCACAAACTTTAGTTTCATAATAATGTTATGTCTTCCGAGACATTTTTGTCAATGACCCTTCTAATTAAATACCTCCTGGTTTTGACCACATACCTTTTGACATTCCTTGGATATCTCTTGCGTTTTGGAATGTCAAATCTTGATCTGAGGAGGCATATATTTCCTATTTGTTTCTTTTTGTGCCCAGGATCGTCTTCTCCTGACTTTCCAATGAGCCCGTTTAAAATCATTCTTGTACCAGCTTCTGTAACCTCAAATTCATCACTTTTTCCTTCCTGATTAATGGTTTCCACAAGCTATTAATGTTTATGCTTGGTTTACTGAAGAAATGATCTGAGCACAGTATTTGTGTAGATTTTGTCAAACTTCTTATTCTTCAGTGCTGTTTTCTGCCTAATATTTTCACTTGAAACCATGAAAATCTTGCTTCCTTCTCCCTCCACGGTCAGCCATTTTGAAGTATCTCCACAGATTATAGCTATTTGATGTTTCTCCTCAGTCAAAAATAAAATCTGATCTTAGCAGTATTGAGTATTTTCTTTCATAGGCTGTTTCGGATCTTTGATCATTGGACACCCTTACCATGGTGACCCAGCCAGGGATAATCAGCCCTCACCTTGTACCCAACTGCCACACTCATCTATGGATCCCCCACCAAATCCAGAGTCACCAAGAGGCCCTTTCTGTAGCCTTTTTGTTTTTGGTGGCTTTTTTGCTTTCTCCACCTCTTACTTCAAGAAGTTTAAGTGTCCTCTGCAATGAATAACCAGTGAAGCCTGACACATGAATTCATTTGGTTCTGATCAGGCTTTCCAGCCATTATTCGTGCACTGATTTGATCTCAGCATATTTTGCCGTCTTCCTCTTGTTCATCTTCTGGACAGTCAGTTCCAGCAATACCCCTTTCTTAATAGACTCTGATGTGAGCACCATGTCTGAGTGGAGCAAAGTGGTTGCAGTGTTTTCTGAGAATTTGAGCTGCACTCCCAGGTTGACTCAGAGTTGCCAGTTATGATCAGTTGTTAAGCCCTCTGAAGTATCTTTTCCCCATCTTTGACCAAAATGATGGACAGTTTGGAGACATGCTGTTTCTTATTGTTGTGAATAGCCATCGCTCCCCCAATGCCCTTGGGCAGCAACTGAGGATATGCTCCAGGGTGCACAGTTGGCATGCAGGGAGAGTTTGTTGGAGCTGTCAATATCTTGCCCCTACTTTTGATTGATTTTTCTGCTACCGTCGGAATCTGGATCCTTCCCAGGTCAAAGTGGAACTGTTTGATCTGTTATTGGTCCTGATGAGACTCATTACCTTGAAATCATCACAGTAATCCAATATGGAATGCTGGGTTCTCTCTGGAATGTGATGCTTTGTTAATACCACTTCTACCAATTATGTTGCATCAATCCATAAGCATTTGTTAAGTCTAGCCAGACCGCTGCATGGTCTCCTTTGCTTTCCCTTGGGTTCTGGATCATCTGAATCATCACCCCCTGTGTGATCTAATTATCTGGGCACTCCTGGGATGCTCACCCTTTTTGAATGGAGGTTTCAAAGTATGTATTCCATGTCCTAAAAGTCTCTTGGTAAAGCCAAAGGGATTGACAATGAAAGTACTGTGTTCAGGTCTTCTGCTTTCTCCTCCTTCTCGGCGGACTGATGGGTCTTTTCTTCTTCCAACTGCCACATTAACTTTGTGACCTACAGTTTTTACATGCACTCACCTCTCTTGGGCCATGCATAAGGAATCCCAAGTTCACAAGCCTGCTCTTCCTGTTCAATTGTTTCCACAAGCTATTCATATTGATGATTGAGTTTTATGCAAAAATTGAATGTACAATACAATATTTATTGAAGGCGATGGATTAAATATATATAGACAGCAATGATGATATAATAGTATAATAAGCGCATAGACCCAGATGTATTGAACATTCACAAGGTAATATTATGAATGCATTAAAAAGGAAATATGATAATTGCACCAACACAACAATACAATACTTAGCAGCATTTTTTGAGCTTGAAGGGCCTATGGATAAAGACTATATGCTGCATTTGAAAAATATCTTTTGCTCACTCATATCTGAATATTTGCACTGTTGAGTGACTCACTTCAGATAACCTGCACAAAGCAATTTCTAATAAAGAAATTTGCAAACACACCCACTTTATGTCCATACTTAAAAAGCAGGAAGAATAAAATTTGACCCTCATAATCCAAAATTCATCTGAGATCCAAAGTGGATAACTTCTATTTACTGTCTCTATCAATATAAAATGAAAGGATTATTCTATTTAATTTATACTTTGAAATATGAAAAAGATGTTGTTCATTTACAGGTGTTATCAAGTCCCAGCCCCCCTACATTATTAGCAGCATAATGAACTTCGGCCACGCTCACAGACTGCCACCTTTCTTATTTGTCTATATAATTTGTGACATCAGGGAAAATGTCCTTGTGTACCCCCAAATCTCTACAAAAGTGTATTGTCTCTTGACGATGATTTCTCACTTTCTATTATCAAAGATAATTTTGGTTTGGTTGTATCACTGCATTTTAAATCTTGTGATTATTTGTAGCATTTAAGTACTTAGGGATAAATGGTCATTTGCTTCTGAGTATGTAACTACATGTACCTTTTTAGGTGGATGAAGGTTTGTGAAGATATTAGATCCGAATATCTAATAACACCAAAAAACATACTTCTTCTTTTGTTTTTGATGCCGTCTCAACAAGATGAGATTAGGATGACTATTGACATGGCAGTATATGGGGAAATCAGGATTCATGCCTCTAGCAAAAATTTTGCAAGAATTTCATGAAATGACATTAGTAGTCAGCAATTAAAATTTGAAACTATTTCTGTTATTCATGAAACCACTTGCATCCTCAAGACATTCTACTTTTAACTTTGTTGATTTGAATCCTGGACCTTGCATGACAGATACACAAATAATCTACAAGCTATCCTCATACAATACCCAGTGGCAAATCTTAGATCAAGACATTAGATTTTAAATGCTTAATGGGTTCTTCATGTTATTCAAGAAGAAATCTTCCCAAAATGCTATGACTTGCTAAATTGTGTTTTGTATACCTGGTTATCTAGATGGTCTTTGATAAAGAACTTGCACAACCCTTTCGTGACCTGCATCAATTTTTCACTTGGACTGCTTTTGTTTATGTGATATAATGTATTAAGAAAAAATGTTGTAACAAAGTTGAGATATTCATTTTTTTGCAAGATAAGAAAACCTCTTATGGAGCCAAACATTGATTGGGTGCTCTCAGTTGAGATACCAACTAGGTTCTCCCAAGATAAACATTCATTTCCAGATACAAAGTCAAGACATTAAATATGTATTGCCATTTGCTTATCTCAGGCAGTTCTTTACATTCTGCCTTCATCAACAAATCTTAAAAATGTTACAAAATGACATTTAGTGGTGAAACCTGGATAGAGGAACTGTTTTTTTTTCCCCATTTATCTATCATAATCTCTTCTGTGTCATACGTTGTATCATCAGTACATTGATTTACTTAACTACTTGAAAGCTGAACATTTTCAATTTCTCATACTGTATCTTGTCCCAGCATTTTACCTACTATGATTTTATATGCTGGCATTATGTGATACTTCCTTTTCTCTACTATGAGTTCTGCTTTTCTGAACAAAAATTTTGTTATCAAATAACTTGCTTCCTGATATTTTCCACTGATAGTATCTTTACTCACAAAAGCTTTACTCTGTGTATTTTGAGATTCCAAAAGACTTCTAAAATAATCAGCACTTTTTCTTGTCATCTGACTCTGATGTGTGTCTTCTCAATTTCGCTGGAGCCATTGAAGCATTGGTAAATGGTTTTCCATGAACAAGGCATATTGAAACTAAACGACTTCAAATCACCAGTCCATTTAAACCCAATTGATAAGTAACTTTCATTTTAAAGATGGGCCTTAGTTTTGACACCATTATTGTATTTGTGCAGCGAAAATTATTGCAAGATTGTGATCTTTTATCAGTAGTCTTATCAGAATTGTCGGCTGGTGTAGGCCTACCATCTTCTTTAATACACTTCCTCCTCAAAAATCTCCACATTAAACAATCAGACACTCCTGTAAAACAGTTAAAAATCTAAAAAAAAAAGAATGGCATAATAGACAACTAAGAGAAAATGAAAAACCTTTTAATGAATGTGTACCATCCATAACATTTGGATACACCTGCACTATACCATTTTACAACAGTTAATATGATAGGACTGTAAGTATTTCTGGATAATTGTGCTGAAGGAACATTACCATTGTTATCCTTAGTTTTATCAGGTAATATCTGGAAAATGATTGTTTTAAATATGAGTTTCCGTACAATTTTCAATGGTGCCAATAATTCTTTCAACTGGTGCTTCCATTACTTCAGAAAAATGTTGTTATACTACTTTTATTTACAAACTTTATTTTATCAATTAAGCATGTACATCTTTCTTATATAAACAAAGCCTGTGAAAGAACATTCACTCTATGACAAGAGACAAACATCAAAAACACAACAATACTTGGCATTGTTTACCTTGAGATGAAGCATGTTTACAACACCCTTTCCACAACAGACTTCCTGGCAACTCAAGTATTGTATGTCTATGTGCATCGTGGACATCCTGGTCAAACAAGATATGATGAAAGAAAGTCTCTGTTATCTCTAATTTTATATTGTACATCGTCTTTATCACCATCCTTTGTGGAAACCCTAGCAACCTCTGGAGGAACTTTAAAGTTCTGAGTGAACCTTCCTTGAGAGAAACTGTTCCAGATTATTGTTTCGATCTTCAAGACTGATTCACTCCTCATTATAGTATCTTTACCAGATGTCATAACACATTGTATAGTAACATCAAGAACATGAAATGTAGATGGATCTTTTAAAAATGATACTTGAAGTTATCTATCCATATTTTAGTTTTGATGAATGCATTAAAAAATCTGAAAAACATGAACTTTATCAAATAAACTGTGATTAATAATTGTGATAGTTATGTGTAAACTAATATTAGGCATGGGAAGAAGTTTTTTTTGAGCAAACTGTGCAACTGGGCCAGCCGGAACTAAGGAACGGGACAGTTGTTTGCCAATTGAAGTAGCTATAATATGAATGGACAATTGAAGGGAACTTTCACAATCAATGCTATCATTTATTTTTGTCCATATTTGAGCCGAAAATATTCATCAGCATATTTCAACATTTTCTTACAGTTTTGAAGTTGCTTTGTGTTCCCTTCAGACTAATGTCCTTGTAAAAAGAATGAATCCACCTCATCTGATAGGTCAGGTGAGGGATTACTCCCTACCGCTGGTACCATGTAACCTAGTACAACTTGGCACATGTTACTTGCAGAAGTGATGGACACCAGTAAGTAACTCCCATTGCCCCTAAAACGCCATGAAAGATTCAGCTTAGTTCCCCAAAGACTTTACTAGTACAGATATCTGGCATTGCCCAGGGAAAATATGACTTCAAATTGGACAACATAGTGAAAAATGTTGTTTATTCCTTCTTACCCAAATCACCACAACAAATGGGAAAACTATCATTTACACAGAGATGTAAACCTTTACTTCTATCCTGAGCTACCATAAATTGATGACCTTACTGTGAAGTAGTGATTGAAATAATCATCAAAAAATCAAAATGAAGCTAAATAGTGGTCAAAAATTAATAGTAATGGTTTAGAATACTTCATATCCCCCAAAATAATAGATTGATTACTTTCAAGTTTATCTTAACATTAAATCAGGTCATATTTTGAGTCATGTGTCAGTACAATGCGAAAAGAAAAAAGGTAGAGGGGGGGAACACTAATACTTGTTTTAAAATTAATTTCATCATAAGAAATACGTGTGCCATTTGTGGAGAAAAAAAAAAAAAAAAATACAAAAATCCTGGTATGAAAATTAATTTTGTTTTATGCTTAGAACCCAAGATTGGCACGTGAGTAATCTCTGTTGACCTCGAGGGTTAGTATATGTGGAAAGTTGATTTTTATTGATTCTTATTGCCAAATATCAGGCCAATCAGCCTTGTTTTTGCAGAGAAGAGGCTCAAACGTTAGTATAGATATGTCAATATGTTTGTTTTTACCACTCCCATAAATGCAAATCAGTAAATGCTCAAAACAGAGCTTTTATGATAGGTTAAGAGTGTGACCTCTGGAGTTTTTATTTTACAATTGGGATAGTTTTAGGTTTTCAGATTAGGTTTTTATTCTCTCCATTATTCCCATTTTGTTGGAAAAACAGATTTCAGTTGTTAGTTTCTCAATTTTTTCTGTATTGACTTGAGATTTAATAATAAGTAATGTTTGATTCTAATACTTCATTTTGATATTGTGTAAAGACAAAAGTTCAGAACTAATTCCCACGCCTTATCATATTAATTTACACATAACTTAATCACAATTATCAAAGATTCAAGACACATTACAGTTTATTTGGTTAAGTTTATGGTTTTCAGATTTTTTTAATACATTTATAAAAATTGAACTATGGATAGCTAACTTTAAGTACCTTTTTATGAAGATCCATCTTTATTCCCTGTTCTCACATATGTGGTAGAATAAATATTATATATATGGCCAAGAACTAGTGTTTATTGCCTGAAGGAACTAATATACTTAGTTTATTGCTATGAACTTTGTTTTAGTTGTCTTTTATTTATTTATATTTTCACACCACCAATCAGTTTAATTCTGCTTGAGAAAATAATCTTTTTCACTCATTGGTGAGTATGGAATTGAATTAAAGTGAGGGCAACTTTTGCACGATCACCCTCACTTAGCACAAAATGGAAAGAGTGGTTGAGAGAAGTTCCAACTGATTTGTTCCATTCCCCAGTACATTACATTAGACCATTTCATATAATACCATTGTACATACAAAAAAATCAGATTTTGGAAAATTCATTATTTTCTCTTCCTCTGTGTGTCTTAGCATTTTCTTTACAGTGGTATTTGAAACACACCAGTTTGTATTGAACTAAACCTCTGAGTGGAATAAAAAATCCATTTTTAAATGATCTTATTTCATCTTCAAACTTTGAAAAAATCCTTCTATTCTCTTCCTTTTTATTTTTCAAAGACTTCTTCCTGTTTTTTCACTCTTCTCTTCTCTGTCCCTTCCAGCGGAGATATTGATGGAAAAATTCATTCTTTCGACTAAAGACTTATGAAAGTCTTGTTTACAATGAAGCCACTAAATATATGCATGAATACTATGTTAATTATGCAAGATTGGGTTATCTTTTATGAGGTCAGAAAGAATTTCATGTTTCCATTTCTAATTTACTCTTGTTCTCTAACATGATTACAGTGTATGAAGCTGTTTTACCCATGAGCCAAGCATGGTGGTGGTAGATATAGATTTTCCATAAAAAAAGAACCGCATAAGAACAAAATGATGTTCAATAATTTTAGTATAAATCTTTTGACCAATAAAAATTGTAACTATGTTGAGAAAAACTAAAGATGATGCACACTATCCCCTAGGCTTTACAGATATGTGAACCTTTTTTTATTATCATTTTTGTTCTTCATTTAAACAACATTCAACTTCACTTTTCTCATCCGACCATTTCACCATTTTTTGCCTTTTTCCTATAAATTCCGTTTGTCTCCTCACTTCTACCCAATTCTCTTCCACACTCTTCACTATTGATCATAGTCGGTAACTCTTAGTATGATACTTGTTTCCCCAAGCTCAGAACAGCAGTAACTAACCTACAGAGCATAACTGTTCCTTCTTTCTTTTACACTCTAGTCAATGATGCTATTTCTTCTTCTCTTAGATCTATTACTATCATTCCCTTTCTATTCTTTTGCTTATAACGGACAATACTTTTGGCAGTGATCACGGACATAGATACAAAAAAAAAAAAGAAAAAAAATTCTGCCCACCCACTCATTCAGACTTAACAGAGGTATATCACCCATCGTTTTATGTGAGACTAACAAGTGAGAAGAGAGAAGGATTCCGTTTCTACACCACTTGAACTGTTTTCCATAGAAAGCTGTTGAACAGTATCTCTGTTTGGTGTTTTTTTTATTTATCACAACTTAACCAACCATTGGTACCTAAATACTACTAGGTAGGGTTTTTGTCAGAAATGCTACTTGAAATTCTTACAGGATTGTTGTTACCAGCTAAGATGACTCGTTTTGTCTATCCTATTTGATCCTGACCCTTTCACAGAACACTAAGGTGGCGTTTGCTTGTTTCGCGCCTCCTCTCTATCTATTCACCTCTGTGTAGTCCTGGTTTACAGCAATTGGATGCACACCCACCCACCATCGTAACGCTCACAAGCTACACGCGCATTTTTCTCAATCATTTCATTCAGCTTTTTAAAAATGCAACAGGATTTTTAATTGTTTTTTTACTCTTTAAGGTTCAAAACGACAAATAATGCCAGTAATGAGTTTTCTCTGCATTATTGTGGATTAATAGAAACTCTACATAAGTCACTTGATCAGTTGACTCTCTCCCAGATTAAACAATTTATTTACTCATACATACATTTCCCATTTTTATTTATAAAACCTGTTCTTCAGTGGAACTTCTTTTTGCAAGTGACCATATTTTGAAATACAATAATACTCGCACTTTTACATTAACTTCACCCGGACACTTTTTACACTTCCAGTTGTGGAAGAAGACGATGAACCAGACACAACTTCTCATCATCATTAATTTCTTCTCAAGTAACAACCCCACAGATTCAACCACTATTGTCATTTTTCGTCGTACCGAAAAAAAAGGTCTTGCACCAACAATTACTAACTACGATCATCAGCTATTAATAATTCCAGTAGTCGCGACATACATTATCACCGCCAAAGACAAGAGAACCTTTTCTGCTTCGTCGTTATTTGTAAAGACATGTAGTACTGCTAAATGCTTGTGAGTCGTGGTTGTACTTGTTAAATTTGATGCTGCATGTGTTTTTTGACGTGTTGATGTGGTTGTGTTGCCGCCAGCCAAGCTTAAGCTGGTGGGGTGGTACGGTGCCCACTGCCGCTGCTACTAGTATCAAGGTGCAGTATACCCGTTGTTTGTAACAATATATTGTCAATGTTGTCATTATCCTCTTTTGCTTTCCTCTCCCAATTTATGTACTTCTTTGAAATTCACTTGCATTAAATCTCTTTTCGAGCAGTACCAGCTTTCATAGCATGGGGAATTTTTTTTCCTTCCTAATCTATTCAAATACAAAACTCGTTATTGTTGTCATCACATTTTTCACTATCTTAATGCCTTTTTCTTGTTTCATATTTCTTTCTCTCTTCCTAAGCCTTTACAGACCATTGCCAGTTTCTTTAATTTACAACTAACAACAGTAAACCACTTTGTTTTCTTGGGGTTATTTCTTTCATCTTTTGGGTAACTTTCCCCATTCCCTCTACTGCAGTAAGCCTTTCAAGTATCCAACATGTGACTCCAGTGTCAAAAATGGTTTACTTGTGTTTACTATAACAAACGCTATGGTTACTGCCACTTCCCTTCTATTTCATTCTACTCCCTCTTAGTACTTTCAGTATGTCATGTGAGGCTTTCACAACATAGTCTTAGTAAATAACTAATATTTGCCAAGTAATGCTTTAATGTTGCTGTTTTTCTTCTCTCTTCTCCCCCATCCCATCTATCAATGACTTCTTCATTTTCCTTTCTGTAGAGACCTGTGTAATGTTCCAATCTTGTGCTTTAAGAAAAATTACCTCCTGAGCTTTGATATTTGTTTTTCTCGTCACTATGAAATATTCGTACCAGTATCTGGTAATCCTTGAGTGTTGTCCCTTCTTTTAATGTAAGATCGTTACCTTCTCAAGCGGAACGATTCGTTGATTCGAGCTTCAAAATTTCGTGCGGAAACACGGGGAAATCGAAAATACTGGGAGTGTGGATGCGGAAAGCCCAAGAACAAATCATCCAAAATGGATTGATAAAAATCGACGAGGGTAGGGTACTTATCCGTATCCGAATAATAGGTGAAATAATGTATGACAAATGTTTCATCTCAGAATCTCAGACACTTACCTATTTTCACTATATGTTATTGTTGCTGTTTCTTCCTTGTTTTTCTTTTGGCATCTGATGCTTGGTATATTTTTTCGTATTGCTTTTGTTTTTGTTTTTCTCTGTCCTACGTACTTTTATTTGTATATATTTGAAAATCTAAAAAAACAAAAAAGAAAAAACCCAGCATGAAGCAATATTAGATTTAAAAGTACAATGTATGATAGCTTCCTTTTTTGTTTTTGCTATTTCTTCTACTTCTCTATAGAATTAAGTTAGTATGTTTGCGTAGCTAATTGTGATAAGGAAGAAATTTAAAATAAAAGATGATTACATCACACAGTAATGTATACATGGAATTCAACGAAAAGGTTTTTGATTAATAGAAAATTGAAAAATGCCAACTAAAAATCAAATATTTTTCAAGTCGATAAAATTGTGTTGGCCTATTAATTATTGTTCATTCATTGAAAACTGTTCTTTTCTTTTTCTACTTGACGCTGTTTGTTTTGCAGATCTTCGACCTATTGTAAGTAAATACCAATCATGTAATCTTACTAGCAGCTGATAGAATAGTTTAATATTTATAGCAATAGACATGCTTATAGATATTAATATTTGAAGTTGCTATTTTCATTAATCCATTGCAAACCGTTTTCATATTGTCTGAAGATGTAGATCTCTTGTACTTTACATAGTACACTGCTTTGAAATATTTTCTTTTTTTATTACTGTGATGTCTTCACTGTACTTTTAAAAAAATTATTCCCCTTTTTATTTATTTTTTGCATATTTATTAAAATCTACGATTTGTCAACATTTTTTCTGATTATCCTCCCCCTCCCCTTCGCTGTGTGGTTATTTTTCTGTTTAATTTGATTCCTATAAGTGCCACTCCAGTGTGCGGTCATGAGTGTGCTACTACACCGATCAGACAGAATTTTAGTAATCGGCTCTCGGACGTTTCGTCGACAGCCGTTTGGTCATGCAGACGCTTCGTCGAAAACCTTTTGCTGAAATGATTCTTTGCTGACAGACGTTTCGTTGAAAACGTATTTCATCATTTTTTTCTAAGTCTGTCCTCAAGTTTTAGAAAGAAAAAAAAAGCCTGAATTTCTGTTTTAAATGAAAAAACAATTTTCATCAATTTTTAACACATCAATATGTCATGGTTGATGATTGATAGGTTTTTGTTAAGTTAACAAATGACATTTTTACATACAAGTTTTTTTTCATCAGGTATAGATTTTCAGCATGAAATTTATCTTTTCTATAAGTTGTATGATTAATCGAACTTATTTGTAAAGAAGGTTTCCTTGAAGTTTTGCATTTGACGCTCTTATCTGTAACAATAACAAATCACTTTGAACTGAAAAATCAATTAAATTCGAAATTTTTCTTCTAAAAATAAAGTAGACCTCCAAAAACTGATTTGAAGAAAATTAGTTAATTTCATGATTAATCGAAAAATTTAGAAAAAAAACTTGAAACTTACGCAATCTGCAGTTTTTCAAATTTGAAATGTAGATGTTTTATATCCAAATTTAGATTATTTTGATTCTGTTTAGATGTTCGATATTATTTTTTGATGTTGGATGTAGATTTTCATTTTCTTTTTTTTTGTAATAAGGTTTGGATATTTTGAAATTATTTTGGAAAAATCCCGATATTTTGAACAATTAGGTCTTTTTGGTCACAAGTATAGGATCATACTTGGTTTGATATGCCCAAGTTCTAGGAATAAAAATCTACACAATGAAAAAAATCTATGAATAAAAGTTCCATTTGCAAACTTAACAAATAGCCGTCAATCATCAACTATGACATATTGATATTTTGCCAATAAAAGTAAACAAAAAACTGATTTTGAAACTGTCCAATTCTGCTTAACAATCATTGAAAATTTGTTTTTCATTTCTTTGGCCAAAAATTCAGGTTTCTTTCCTTCTAGCAAAGCCCAGAAGAACTTGAACTAGGGTGTCCATGTCTGTTGGATCATTTATAATTATCTACAATTTCATTTTATATTTGTTTTATTATCTGGTTCTTCCAATGTTGTCTAAGATGTAAAATGAAACTTTTTTATTGTTTTTAAAATTCTTTTTTCAACCTTTGAATGATCAATGGAGGAAAGATAACATCTGTGTTGGTGAAAGAAAACCAAAGTAAAATTTAGAAATGTAACATACAATTTACTTCAAATTCACTTTTGTGTAAGTTTCTTCAGATTCATAAGTAAAAAAGACTAAAATAAAAATATCCCTCCAATAAAAAAGCTTTTGATTCAAAGCCAAATTGGCAAAACTTTGTTTCTACAAAAAGGTTTTTGACAAAGTGTCTGCATGACAAAATGGCTGTCATTCCGGTTTTTATTAATGACTGCAAAAAATCAATGTGTATAGTTTATTCTTTTGTGAAAACGAGTATATCACTTGAATTCTCATAGTTCTGTATAGTTTGGTACTGAGAAATTCTCAACCCTTATTTCAAGATCCATAAGTATCCAAATGGAAACAGTACAACATCCCTCCCCCCTATTTCATGTAAAATGAATTGAGAGTTTCTGAGTGCTTTGTGTTAGACACATGGGAAATGTCTCTTATAGATAACTGATATTGTTGCTATTTCTCTCTTGCATCTGTTATCTCTATACATTTAGTTATCTCATGCAGAGGCGTAGCTGAAAGGTGGCCAGACGTCCGGCTTTTGAGTACTCTGTCCACTGTCCGGCAGGAAGTTGTATTGGATGTTAATTTGTCTTCCTTTTCTGTGTCCAACTGGAAAACTTATTCAAAATACCTCAGATGTACTTAGAACAGTGGGAAGTGAAAGCCAATAGCAACTACATATAAGAAAAATAAGTTAACAGTTAATGTATTTCTATTATATATTATTGTCAAAACTGCTGATTAACAGCAGTATAGTCACATTGTCAACAAATGGTAGAGGGTCTGCGGGAGGCTGATTTCATTTGGAAAAATTTTTTTTTTTCATTTTGTCTGCAAAATTTTACAAGAATTCCTACAAAATTGCATTCATAATGAAGTGATATTTGACAAATCAACAATTATTCCAAGTATTTGGTATATTTTATACAAAACATTTATATGTCTACAACTCCTCATTGAAAACATGTCCAAGAGAGTCAATCTATCCAAGTTCTTCTTTTCAGTCTGCAATTTAGAAATGTCCCTGTAATACCTTTTGTGGACTCCCATGGGTTTGTCAGTGTTCTCCTTTTTGGAAGTTGGAGATAGCCAACATACATAGCTGGAAGGAGGGTAAGAGGCTATTTGAAAACGTCCTGGGTACCCAAAAGCTTTATCAATAGTAGTTTACCTACTGTATTTCTATGGACAAATATCAATAAATGAGGTGGGGGGTGCTCAAGGAGCCAAAATCCCAGGCCCCCAAACTTCAAGCTACGCCTCTGATCTCATGACCTCTAGCTCTTGATTAATGTGTTAACATGTAGCAGCATCTCTACTAATAACAAACTATAGTTAGTTCACTGTTTTTGTCTTTTTTTTTACTATCATCTTCTATCATGTATTAATCTCATTGCTTATGTGATAATTCTCTTCTTAGTTAAAAGCCTTGCATTCTTGTCTTGTGTTCTGCTGAGACAAGGTACAGTATTCATAACTATCAAAACTGTTCTTACCACTTCGTCATTTCCTCCTCAATAATAATAATAATAAAATTTCTCATTCTAAATTTTAACCAAAATTGTCCACCAATCAACATAGGTTTCTTCATCTTTTAAGTGGTCTTGCATTGCTGGCTATCTATCAATGTGATCACCAACTTCTCTTTGCAAATCCACCCAGCACTAACAACTGAACGCTGACTTCTCAGCACATAATTGCTTGGTGCAAGGATGACTTGGTGTGCAACAACTAAGGACAGCTCAGTATAAAAACCAACAAAAACAAACTATGAAATTGAAATAATTTTTTGAAGTACAAAAATTGAATTTTTTGAGTTGAATTGTTTTAGTGAATCAATTCATCTCCATAGTTCAGTTTGATTATGATTTACAGTATTTCATTTAATAGATGATAATAATTGCTTTTATAAACAAGTGGCCATGTAAAAAAATTTGTTTTTGCAGCATTTTATCACCGTTATATTTTATTATATGAAGTATTGTAAATCATTGTTATTATCTAAAGAAAAATGGATATTACTATTTACGTTCATCTTGATTTTTCAATTGTTTTTTTTATTGCAATTTTACAATGACAATGTGAGTGAAGTTGCCATTAAGAACAACTGAAAAACAAGATGGAGGTTTATAGTTAGGCGTAATCACATGACTTTTGAAATCTTTGACACCTTATTTCAAAACACAATTAAAAATTTAAAAAAAAAATTTGTTTTTTTTTTTCCTTTTTTTTTTTGCTAAAAAATGAAAAGTCCTAATTATTGTCAAAAAAAAGAAAAATAAATTTTCATTAATCAATGATTATTTGTTGAGTGGTGAATCAATAATCTTGATACCATTTTGTAGACATGTCGTGAAATTATAAAAATTGATATTCTTTTATTTAATGAATCAACTGAATATAATATAATTTGCATAAGTTGGTTTAATCATTACTCAACTGAATTGTGGGGAAAAATTGTCACATGCTCCATAAAAAACAATGAAGAAATTTAGCCTAGGGGTTGGTATAATCCTTCATCATAGATCGATCAGTTGATAGGTTGTGTTAACAATAGCAGCAGATGTTGAGGGGAACGGGGCTAAGAATGAAAAGACAAAGAAAATGGGGTCGACCCAGCTTCTTTCTAATGACCGGAAGTCATGTGATTGGCAAGACTTTATTAGTTATGGCCATATATGAAAGAAAAAAAAAATGTCCAAACAAAAATACAACAGAAAAATAAATGAAAAATCATTCTGGACAGTATAATCGTTTGGCATTTAAAATTTTTTGACAATCTTCAAGTGCAAATTATCAGATGTATTTTTTTGTTTACACTGCTCAGCTTTTTGCACGATCTGTTTTCAAAATATCTCTGATTCTAAAAGGTCTAATTTTTATCTCAGATTTTTTTCTGATGTTACTAATTCCACTAAGATTCAGATGATAAAATCAAATTTTATACTATTTTGATGTTTTTTTTTGTAAAGTATCAATTTTCATTCATGCATGCCTATAAATAGTAGTATGAAAAATCATTAAAAATAATTAAATATGGTCTAACCAAAAAGTTTATGGTCAAATGCTTTTCAGAAAGGTGAAAATGGCAACCCTGATTGTTTGTTAACAAACTCAAGCTGTCATACTGTGAAGTAAAAGATAATTTCAATGTTTGAATGAAGTTTTATTGTATGTTTATGAACTCATTCAGCAATAAAATGAACTGCAAACTAAAAATAATTTTAATGTTTTGATAAATACTCTTAAAGTTTTTCTACAAACTCATCCCCATAATCTCAATTTTTGTAATAGATTGTTTTAATACTGTATAGTTTATTCCTGAAAACTATGAATTATCAAATTGAACTACAGAAGTAAATTATTTCATTAAAATAATTCAACTCAATAGACGATTTCAATTTTTGTATTTTGAAAAATCGTTTCAATCCTATAGTTATCTTTTCTTTTTTTTTTGTTGATACATGCACTTAGTTATCATGCGCTTAGTTATCATGGCGCCTGGCAGTCATATGTCAAAAGGTTGGTGTTCAGTTGTCTGTGCTAAGTAGAGTTGTGTGGAGAAGTGTGGTCACACTATCTATGCATGTGTCACATGTGCTGGTGTCACCAATGGAGCTAAACGGCTAAAAATTCAAACATTTACTCCTTATTCATGTCTTGATAGAATATTCTTGATGTTTAAAAAAAATAAAACAAATCAGTATGGGGGGTTCAATTAGAAATGTAAGTTCATGCTAAATTAGCCATTTAGTTTGTGTCTGGCAGTGTTCATACTTGTTTTTCAGTGATCACCACCCAGCGAAAGGTTTAGAGAAAAGACTTATTCATTGATCACTCCTCCTTCCAATTTTATTATTGATCATCCCCAACACAGCTTGCTGCCAAAAGATATTGATCAAGTGATGATTTCTATTGTGTAACTCACCAGACCTGTATGACTTTCTTTTTATAGACTTTCCATCAGAGACAATAGTTGAACAACCATCATGTAAAAAAAATCTATTGAGGAATAAATATGGTCAGAATAAATTCTATTCATGATATCACTTGGGTTTGCCACTGGCAAACATTTAAAATAGAGTAAAAAAAAAAAAATCTAGGTTCTCCAGAATCTAGATATTTTTTCCTACTCTATTTTAGGTGTTAATAAACCCATCAAAATAAGGCTCAAAAAAGCTTCTTTTTTTTTCCCAAAAACAACAGAATGGTATGGCCAAGGGTACTGGAATGCACAAACACACACACATATAAAAAGGAGATAGAACTCTTTGCCACCTTTGATGGCTAGAGTTGTTCCATTATATCCTAACAGTATGGAGTAAATAACTAGTAATTTCCTTTTAATCTTGAGAAGTGCAGATTTCAAAGTACACATAATCATGTTGTACTCGATCAAGGATAGCTCTCAATTGAATATGAAGATTACTAGTTGTGAAACATGTTGATATAGGGTTTGTTTTTTTTTAATTGCTTAGCAAAGATATATATTTTGTCATTCAAGAGAGTTCATCATATTTGAGGCAGATATTTCCTCTATCCAGTCATTACTTCATTAAGCCTCAATTTTGAACATTTAATGTTATTTGTTGTCAATTATATTTTATTTGTAAAAAAATATTCATCATTATTATTATCATCATTTGTTAATGTTTTCATTTTTATTCACTTTCTCAGACTGATTCTAAATACTTTTTCAACTTGTCTGATCTATTGTGGTAACATTTCAATTCGTAGCATACTGACACTTGATTTTTATAACATTTTAAAAATAATTATTTCTAAAATAGTACACAATTTTGATCACTTTTCTAAGCATTTATTCTTGCTCGTAGCACTAAATATCAATAGTAAGCACTCTAACAATATCTATTAAGATTTCTAAGTTCCCTCTCATCTAAAATTACTGTAAATCTATGAAGAAGGAGCTTAGAAATTTTAATAGATATTGTTAAAGCGCTTACTATTGATATTTACTAAGCTTATCTTAATATGACACAAAACCAAATGAGAATGGAGGGAATAAGAAAATTGTGTTGCAGCAATTTTACAAGTGGGGAGGGCTAACTTGCCTTGAAAATCAACATCAAAATCTTGCCTTTTACCTGGCTTAAACTCCAATTACTGGTGCTGGTGGGAAATACACAACTATTTAAGCCACCAAGCTGCTATCCATTGCTCTCACAGTGGTTACCAATTTTATACATTGATCTATCGCTGAACATTTCTTTTCATACTATTCAATATTTTACAAGCATCTCACAAATACTGAGCATTAACATATGTATTTTTAACTTTTTATTAATGACATTCTGTGTGTGTGTGTAAGAGAGATTATTCTCCATTTTCATAAATGTAATTATTATCATCATCCAGTTGCTCCATCAAATATGATAGACTTATACCTGCCTTAATGAATGAAGTAAATTGCTGTAAAAAAAAAGAAAAGAAAATCAGATAATCTTAAGATAAATCTATTTTTTAAAAAGTGATATTTGTGAGCAAGACACAATACAAAGGACCGATTTAGCATGAATTTACCTTGTAAAATGAATTTTTTTCTCTTCACCACACTTTGAATTTCTTGGCATATATGCTAGTCATGGATGCTATTTAATCTTTTGAAAAACAATTATATTCGCACACAAACATAGCAAGAAAAAAAATGTGGTAGGAGAAAGATGACTATAGCTGTTTTCAAGTAACGTGTCTGATCTCTTAAAATACATCTCCATAATTTTTTCTGATCATTTCCTGTTTTTATTGTACTATCAAAAATGTTTTGGTCATTTACGGATTACTATTTATTAGAGAGAAGATAAATCAAGTATTATAACTTTTACAAATAGACAAATATTACCTGAATTATTAAACTCAAACTAACCATATTCACACCCATATGATTAGCTGAAGAACCAGTTTATTTAACCAATTGATCAAGTTACACTTTCTGTGGGCTATTATTGTACTAATTGTCATGATTACAGTCTCTACTATCTCTTATTGTCATTTTCTATCTCTTAATTCTCTTTGTCATTCTGTGAGAAATTATTTTGCTCATAATTTGCACTTACAATGGCCTCTGAAAGGAATGCAAGTGTCAGTGGTGATGTTAAGTAACCATATTGATCCAATAGAAGGTCGAACTGTTGAAGAATTGAATTGCAGTTCTTCAATGCATGAGTCGGGGAACATGTATAGCATTAATTCACAACTATGGATGATATAGAAAAAGTGAAAGAACAAAATATTGAAATTACTGCCTCCTTAGAAATTTCAATATTTTGTTCCAGAAGCAAAAGGGAGAAAAAACTATGGAAGCCAGTAAAAATTCTGGATATTATAGAGTAATGATGAAATAGTGTATAAAAAGGCATTAAAATTTCCTACTGGTTGACCTGGCAAAATTGTTTATCTGGCAAGTCTTTGGAACCACAGATGCCTGTAAATTTGTGTTGTGGCTGTATATGTATCATATGAAATCTGTACATACATTGTAAATACCAAAACAGAATATACTTGATTTTAGCTTAGTTTGACAGAAGGCCTCATTAGTGGGGCATATATACAGTATATTTTGTGGCTGTATGAATATGACATTTTGATATCTTCCCCTTCCATGATACACATAATCAAACAAAGTGCATATCAGCCAAACATTGTGATAAAAGTGACAGAGATGAAGATAAGAGTCTGAATAATTGTGGACTCACTTTTATTTCTCCACTTGTATACATATTTTATGCTCTTAGGAATTTGCATACACTCCATTTCAGATACAGGAGCAAACGCCAAGATATTGATATAAATATACACACACAGGTTTCTTTATCTGTAGTGACTTTCTTTCTTGAATACTGATTATTCAATGCCAATGCCAGAAAACAATTGTCAAAAACATTTTAGTTTTTGACAATTCTTTTCTAAAAGTCTTTGTAGATGATGTCAGTCCATCTATTCCTTTTATTTGATTAATTTTGTCTAAAAATTGTTTCATGATTTCTTTCTACTGGTTATCAGTTCTGAAGAGTGTTGCAATTATTGCAAAATTATTTAGTTTGTAATACCTATCACAATTTTTTTTTCTTTTGCAAACATCTTCATCAGTTCAATTCCTTGATTGTCTTATAATCTATTGCAGCATTTTTTAAGTGATAGACAGCCAGAATCTATAAACTCTTTTTGTATCATTAAACAATTGTTCCAACTGCTTCAATCCAATGGTTAATTAATGATATTCATTCCTGCAAACAATACTTGATTCAATGCACTTGAAAAAATTTGATATTTTGTGAAATCATCTGAAAGTAATCATGTTTTGTAATTAACCTACAAGGGCATTTTTTACAAGTCAAATTAAGTCATATATGCTCTGAAATTTCACTCTCAGTGTAGATTAAATAATGAGTGGATTCTTGTTGATAGTGAGGGTTTTCATTCATTGAAATTTTTTTCTTTTGTTTTGCTGTCATTATTGAAGACTTTATTTATTTGAATAACTAGATCTTTGAAAAATTTTAAACTTTTTTATTATCAATAAAAATTATTTTTTGAATACATTCATTTCCACGAATATATTTCACAAATTTAGGAAAATTGATTATGCTTAACTGTTGATTTGTTGTTTTAAATTCTCAATTAATTCCTTCACTCTGTTAAACAAGACATTTTAATATTTGCTATTTTTTTTTTTGCTTTTCTTCTACTCTTTATTTTTTTTGGCTTCTTTCACTCCTTTATACGTTTATGTTAGTTTTTTTTCTCCTTTTTAACTTTATCTTCCCTCTGCCTTTTTCCTTAGTCACAATCTCAATCTGCAGGCTTTCCTCTTTTCTTTCATCTCTTTCATCTACAATGGCCTACTCTCTGCATTTGCAAAGTCCAGTTCTATTGAAACCAATATTTCACACAAATCACTTACTTTCTGACTTTGAGAAAAGTTTAACAAAAATTTATTTCAATAAACATTCAGTATCCTACTGTCAATTTTTTCTTTTTTCTCATGAGCTCAAAAACTTTGTTGACCTACTTTCCTCTAAAAATGTCTAAATCAACTCCACCCTGACTAGTTGAATGTAAATTATGAGCAGTTTTATTCTTCTTGGATGGTTTCATTAGAAAAGTTGTAAAAAGAAATCTGGAAACAATTTTAAATCTTGTTAACCGAATTATTAACTTTTTTTTACCTAATTGAAAATATATATGAAAAAATAACATAAGTTAGATGGAGATTCAAAGTTGGTGATGGAATATCTCCCTGATTATTTGAAGCATTCCGTATTAAAATAGCATTGCCCAAGAGACAGTAATAATGAATAGATAGTGTGGAGTTTGTCATCTGTTGCCATAACTTCTGTTAAAGGGAAAAAGTTAACTTTTGGCAATCTTTTAATTAATTTTAAAGATATTTTCCACAAATTTGTTTTTACTGTTTGCTGTACAAAATGATATTTTAAAATTAAGTAAAAGTGAAAAAAAATATATATACAGTAAGGTATTTGTCAAATGCTGATCATCCATCATATATTTAGTTGTTATAATATCAGTTGATTTTGCTTGTTATTCATTGCATCTTCTCACTATAATCTCTACCGGAAAAATCTTTGTTTATATCACATTATTTATTTTGTATATCCTCTACACAGGATCTTTTTTCATGTGGTTAGTTGCAAATATACCTGGGATCCTCAGCTTGTGATATAGGTATCAAAGCTTGGGTTTTTCAGTTTTCACTGCGGGTATCATAACCCTGATCTTATCCCTTGAAGAGTAATGGAGAGATGCTGTCCAGGAGGTGGATCTCTGGCCCGCAGATAGAAATTAACATTGGAGTTCTTCCTCACTTACTAGCGTAGGAAATCCATTGCTGGCTTGTATCACTTTTAAATGAACAAGCAGGAATGGAGGCATTACTTTTTGCAGTGTTTGCAAATCAATAACATCTTTATTCGATGTACATATTCGGAAAAGGGAATGTTGATAATATAAAGGCAGGTTGAAGATGAACGATGTTTCTAACCAAGCTCCTCGTCCTCAATGAGGAAGAACTGACAGAATTTTATGGTTGAGCCTCTTAGATTTAATTAAAGATAACTAACTGAAAAATTCAAATAGTTTCTCAGATTATTGAACTCCTTCTTGTTGTTCATGTTGTTAACCTGATGTTTCAGCCAATCCATTCTATGGCCTTCTTCAGGTATACTATCCAAATGTGATGGTGGTAAACAGAATTTTGTCCAATGTTAACAATGCTATAATGTTAGATCCATGTGTTATCTTTTTCTCCCATTGATAGGCCTGGATTTCCATACCTTGTCCCTGTTGAGTAGTGAAAGCCATATCGGATTTAACTCTGTTCTCGTCTGACATGTACATGCGGTTAACATCTTTATGGATGGGGAATGCCGTTGGAACCTGAGAAAAATCAAAGAGGCAGCCGCATCATGTCAACTGAGTGCATAAGTTGAACAAGTGCAGATATCAACCCAATGTGGCTTCTGCTAATTAACAGGGTCAAGATATGGAAATGTATTTTGACTGGAAAAAACATCCCAATGAAGTTATATAAAATCTATGCATCTTCCCAGTAGTTTTGCATCCAATGATTCAATTTTTTTTTTGTCCTCTTGTAGCACATCTCATCAAGAAATATTTCAAGATCTGCTTTCTATTGTATTCACATTCTTTTTGATTCATTGACTTCTGTACTTGTTAGTGCAACTAAAATTCCATTTTAAGATTCATCTGGCCAAGTATATATCCTTCTCTCTTGCCATCAAGTTTGTAAGATGCTATGTGGGGCAGTTTATTCATTGTTTGATTTTTTATATAAACAGAATGTCGTGCAACCTGACCTTCATAGTTATTGATGAACTACAATTAATAAATTTGATGTCTATATATTCTGTTGTTGAGTGGGGATTCAAATAAGTTTTATTTGATTGTTGTAGGATCCGATATTTCTGAGATTGCTTATCAAGAGTATTAATAAACATTTGGACCAGTGTGTCCATGTTGATTGATTAATTTTGGGCTGGCTGTGATATTTCTGCTGAATTGAATTGTTCACTCGCTTATATAAAAAGATACTGATAATCAGTCGGATTCAATATCTAAAAAAATAAACTACTGTTACGTGTGGATCCCTGTCTTTGTAACTCAAGCAAAACCATCTGTTTCTATAGAATTTTTTTTTTTTTTTTACTAAAAATCATATCAATGCACAACCTATTTAGATTACTGCTCAACTTCTGTTTGTCATTAGTTTAGACCTTTGATGTTTCATTTATTGACTTCATCATCCTAACCCTAACCCTCTCTCATGACTAATCAACTAAAAAATGTACAGACTGTATCTGTCTTTTATACTACATTTCAATCCTCTTTCTTAGTCTGGAGAATTTGTCTCTCTTTATGGAAGACAAACTTACTCCTCAGATAATGTGCCCAATCCATTTATTTTGCTACCAACTGTCATTTCTTGAGTTCAATCCAATCTTGAATATAATGCTAAAAATCAGTAATATGTTTTATCTCCTTATATAGTGCAACTCCCAAGCACAGCCATATTATAGTATAAGGGGGTATACTGTAGATTTTTTCACTTCTAGCATACATCAGTAATGTAAATTTCACTTTTTAATCTGTAATCTTTTAGATTGAATAATCATCTTCAAACAATAGTGTATATCACACTCCACCAGTGTGCTAACAGAATTGACAATTGCCATTGGATGTATCTATTTTGGCTCAAGGTTGCTATGTATACAGTGTTTCATAGCTGTAGGCAATATGGTATATATGTTAGTCGTTAGATGTCTTGGTTACTGCTTTCAATATCTTCATTTTCACAGGCTTGTTGCATTTATTTCTGTACTTGGTAGGATAGGCAATTAATGATCTTAACACAAATTAATGTATAGACATCGAGGTTGTGTGTTTGTTTTGAATCTGTTCACACATTTTTAAAAAAGTTTTGTTCAATTCTAGTTTAAATTAAAATCTAAAATTAATGAAGTTGAAATTAATTCAAGTTAATTTAGAGTCGAAGTTAAAATTTCTATGAGATTCATCTAGTCTAATACATAATAAAGATTCAAATTCTATATGTTTATTGGTTTGTTACCACGATACAGTAAAAATGTTATTTTTTTTTTTTTACACTTAAGTGTATTGCTGCCCCTCAATTTTGACTCTGATTTTTTTTTTTTTTTTTGTATTGAATTTCCGCATTCTACATGAGTAAATACGGTAATCAGATTACAGGAATTATTTTCATGGTTGATATTTGAAACCAGTTTAAGCAACTTTGATGTTACAAGACTGATTATTGGGTAATTGGATAATTGTTAAATCTTTTTTGATTGGGTTAAAAACTTACACTGAAGTGTCAGCCCTAGATGAGGAAAGATAGAATTATCATTATTTGTCAGGTTGTTTTGTTAGACGCTCCATTTGACACTTAACATGATTCAGTTGCAAAAGTAAATTTGGTCAGAGGAGGCAAACAAGATCACATGGCATGTTTTTATTCACAAGGAGATCAGGCTCTGTTTAGATTCCTTGTAAATTGTTTGCAATTGAAACAACATTGTATTGTACTCATTTATTTGACGTGGATATTGGAAATAGAAGATAAATGTCTCATCAACCTACAGATAGAGGTGCCTTTTTAAAGATATCCTAATTGATTAAAATTTAACCTTATGTATCTTGAAAGATGGAAGCCAAAATTAAGTGGGAAAATTTATGTTGTAGAACTAAAGTTTGATGATATGTAAGAAAAAAAAGTATTTTCTTTTTCTAGGCATGAGACGTTTTTTTAAATTTCTTGTGGAAAAACTAGATGAATGATCACCTCTCCAGTAATGGTAAGATTCTATATCACCTTATTAAAGGATACTTTTGGTTTTTTCTAAAAGATAAAGAAACAATATTCTTGTATTTTGATTGTATCATGAAATCAAATCGAGATTTGAATGTTTAATGACACAATTAGTGGGAAAAAAACACCAATCAAGCTCCTATCAAATATCAAAAATGTTTTGGCCGTAACTAAAATGCTCGAAAAAAAAAAAATGTATTTATTTTGAAATTTATTCTAAAGTCTTTGTGCCACTTGTTCTGATTGCAACTGAATTCTGGGCATTTATCATTTATTCAAAGAAATATATGGGGAGATTCATAGTTCCTTTTCACCAATTTAAAAAAAATGGGTGGGGCTTAACTAAGCCTTTCCTTGGAGCTTTGAGACAAAAAGATTCAATTATCTTTTTTTTTTTCCACAATAAAGACCACAACCTTGTTTATTATTTATTATAATTCAGTTAATAATCATCTGTCTGTAATTAACTGCATACCACAGAAACCGCAGAAGATGGCGGGGGGAGCAAACAAGCTCCTAAAAAAGATTAACAAACAATTATGACCAAAGCTAAAATGCTAACTAATTAAAGTGAATCTAATTATCCTACTACAAATGGGCTCCATTTGGCCGTGTCTGCGGTTTTGAGGGAGGGAGGTATTCTAGACATGTATATACCCATACATAAATCATATGTATTTTACATATTACAAAAATATATAATGAGCAGTTTGAAATGGGGACCAACGTTTCCCATTTGGCCCAGACCTATTACCAGCTCTGCTTGGCCCTGACTCCAATTAAATTAGATATTAACTTTTGTGCAACACATAGTAGAAGTAATAGTAGTGATTTATTGGATTGCTCATGTCCGGGATGGGTCATCTCCTATCAGGGCATCATTTGGCTGCTGGTAATTCTAGCAGAATGTGTGGGGAGATGAAGTGTAAGCTTTGTGAGACTAAGAATTTTGACTCATTCTGTCTTTCACATAATAAACATAACCTACAATGATTTTAATAAAAATAAAAATAAGCAAAAGTGTGTGTGTCTGCATGTGTTGTGAGCAGAAGAAAAATAAGTGTATGAAAATTAAATAGACAAATAAAAACGCTTCCATGTGTTGGTAGTGTGTGTGTGTGTGTGTGTGTGTGAGGAAACAAAGGCAGAGAAAAAACTAGTTGATACATAAAGCGATATGAATTTTTTCATGATTGGTAGATATGTTCATATGACGATAATTGTTACAAAACGTAAGAAAATGTATGTCTTGGTTAATCAAACTCATTGCCTAAGTCCAACAGAAATGAATACTTACTAATTATGACTCTGCCTGTCTAATCATGGTCCCACGAACACCCATACCCATGCAGGACTCAAATGCATCTTGGAAATTTCCTGTGTGCTAATGTAATTTCCAGGCATGTTTTTAGTAAGTTAGTTTTTGAAAATTCCCCACCCACTTAAGTTTTTTGTGTGTGGGGTGGGTTTGATTTATAACGTGAGTTCATGCTAAAATTGACACTTTGAGTACGGTTGTCAATGACATAGTGTGATGTAAAAAAAATTGAATTGTTTTTTTAAAATCATTCTTGAAATAAAAATAGTTGTAATATTGAAAGCATTTGTAATATAAGATTTTTGAAAAATATACTTTGTAATGCAAACGGGCCTTTTTTCAAACAATTATGCTCAAACTTTACTCTGTTTCATTTATGAAGATGATGGAGAACTTTTGACGAGTCTCGGAAAACGAGTAAAAACGGAATTTTAATGATTAAAAGCTCATATTGTGTTCAAGTTTTTAAAAAATCTAAATTTAAAAAAAAAATCGATTGGAAAATTACCCAAATGCTTTTTTTTTTTTCATTTTTGAAATCTTTTTTCAGAATAATTTACTCACATAATCAGTACATTCTTTCCCCATAATTTTCTAAAAACATTGAATTACAAAAATTCATAGAAATTCCTCTCGAGTGTTTGTGTTTATGGTTTGTTTCAGGATCTCTGGTTATAAAAAAGTTGATGCTGTCAAATTCTCTTTTTCTGTACGTGATCATATGAGATAGAGGGAGGAAAATTTTTTTATGAATGAAAGTGATCGACTGTTAATGAGAGAGAGAACATTAGCTCCCCCCTTTTATAGTGATAAGAATGAATGCTGATAAATTTTAATTATTCAGAAATGTTTCATTATTTTGGCCATGGGCTAAGGAGGAATCGATTCGAATTTGGGCGGATCCATGTACAGTTACCTCCCCATTCATCGCAGCTAGTCAAGAAATTTTAGAGTGGATCAATACACAATTACCTTCCTTCATCCTAGTTAACTATCCGCACCACACAATAGCTCCAAAGGTTCCAACTCTCCTATGTCATAACTATCAGTCTATGTAGGCATTTTGTTTTGAAACAAAGATGACATTTAATTGCACAAAATGATTTGTTCTGAGGGATATGATGTTTTTTTTTTTGTTTTTAAAAATTCAGCATGAAATTTCCTTTCAAACAATATGCAATATCCACTTATTAGATAAAAAGAAGACTTTTTTTACAAGTGATCTGGAACATTTACCCAAGACTCACTGAAGGTCCATCAAGTCAACTTAAACATTCTTACTGCACTCTATTAGAGTACCATCCCTATACTGGAAGATGCTTCCTGGGTGGGAAAAAGCTATTTTTTCCCAAGTAACACTAACATTCCCTTGTGCTACGTTCTAAAATGAATAGACTGGCTTTCAATACAATGAAGTGAACAAAATGTACACCATCTACATTAAATCAATTAAAAGTAAAACATCAATTCCAATTGTGTCATTTGGCATATTTTGATGGCATTACTCTGCAAACCTTTAGAGCTTTGGTATATGAGGAAAAAACAAAGTACAAATGTGGCAACAAGTAGAATTCAGTAAATTAACGTGTAAAGATCAAAATGGAATTGAGAAACCAGAGTTGGCAAGTTTTGTGAAGTAGGTCCAAAATTTGAACACCTGCCGCTTGATTAAGAGGTGTTACCACAGGAAATACTGCCCATGATAAGCACTGAGATTGCACCCCTGTCAAAACATCTGAAACTGTGACACCCATTTTTTTTCTTTTAGATAACTTCACCATAATATCAGCTCTAAAATATAAGTCAAGCTCATTAATCATTTAATTAAAAAATTATTGCAATACATGACAATTACAACCACACCTTCCTTGCTTTCACTGATGCAAATTGGCTGTGCATTCAGAGTCAGTTTTTTTTTGTTGTTTTTTCCAGTTTCTTCCCTTCATTTGAACAATAAAGCAAGATCACAGTCTGTCTTGATCCATGCAGGCTGTCAAATACAATAGTATTAGTTTTAAGTTGCTGAATGATCTTTCACAGCTAACAATTGAAACTGTGATGGTTAGCATAATCTGAATAGCAATGCAAAGATTAGAGGGACTTTCTAATCTCCATACTGAACAATAGATTCGAGAAATAGGTCTCGATACTTTCATGTTAACCCAACATCCTGCAGTCCGAAATCTCTTCATATAGCTGTACTCCATCAACATCAGGGTTGTAAAATTCACTCAAATCTTTGCAATTCTATTGTTACTTACAGCACCATGACACGGTCTCTCAGCTGTGAGAAGGATCTCAAACAGAACATCTGTGCTGTACAAACCAGCAAACCATCCATCCATTTCTTTGTGGAGACAGTCAAGTGTTTCCTTCCTGATTACTTCCATTGCATCCTTGGTTGTTAACTAAGCATCTGTTAATAGTTGAGCCATTTGTTTCTTCCATCTCTGATGTCTTTCAATTGCAATATTCCATTCTTGACAGAGATCTAAGTCTTTCTTTGAGTGAATCTTTGACCTGTACTTCTCATTGATCATTAAAATGATCTCAGAGGTCTATCAAATCCATTGCAGTATCATAAAAGTTCATGCTAAGGTTTTGTAGTCTCTTGATTTCTATCAAAGCAAGTCAGAAAATCGTAACATCATGCATCATTTCTTGTTTCACTGTCTGTAATGTCCGGGGGAAGTTGAAGTGTCTCCTCAAGGTACTTGATGGGCTGCACCACTTCTTTCCTTGCCCTCCACTTAACAACCATAGGCACAGCATTTTTTTTAGCTTCTTTCAGCACTGTGATGAACAAGAGCAGAATGTTGAAATCTTCAATGGTTCAAAAAAAAAAAGTGTGACTATCATTGTATCTTGCTTAGCTGTGTGTACACCTACCAAGTTAAGTGATTGATTGCTGCAATTTTCATGAATACTTGCAGGTTGTTCTTCTCCATTATTCTTTGATGAACACCATTTCTCTGTCCAGCCATCACAGCAATGTTGCCATAACACTGTGACCAATAATTGTGTAACTCCATTTCAATCTTCTCTTGCTTTTTTCAAAATGTCTTGAGCATTTTTCAACCTTATCAAGATAAAACCAAGGAAGGACTCTCAAGCATCTCAAGGACTGTTTTCTTCTTGAAATGCACTTTCACATGGTACCTCCTCACTTCTAATATTGCTCATGGTGTGTCTAATTGGAAGTAGAGTTAAACATGAGACCATAGTTCTTGGTGTTATGAATGCATCACTGTAAACTCTGATCATCAGTGAGTGTCATCATTTGGATGTATTCATTCTGAACACCTGATGAAAGATAAGACGTAAATCCAGTATGACTCTCCACTCTTTTAATAAGGACTTTAAATTTCATTGAAAGCAACCAAAACAGAATCACACACACACACACACACACACACACACTGAACTGTATGCCATTTTCAGTGGTGTATTTTAGGGTATGGCACATGCCCCTCGGGACCACTTGAAAGAGGCATTACTGAGCAGTTTCTATTCAAATCAGATATGCTATCCTTGAATAGTGGGAGAAGAATTTTCTGAAGATGTATGATCTTTGATTATCATGGGTGAGAAGCTCTAGGATGGCCAGAGTGTTAAACCCCATAAATTATCTGGTAAAAATACAATGCTGGAAGTTCCATGACTTCATACCTAACAGTACCATTACTTAGAGCCAACTGGCAGTATGACCATTCTTCTGTGCAAACTAGGGAAGTTGTCTAAAATTTTGTGCAAAATCCATGAAATTTTTTGTCTACCTTTATAAACTCACTAAAGACATCAAGTTAGTTTATAAGGTAGACAAGTGATAGATTAAAAACATAGGTTCCAATTGCTGTATATAAGTATTCTGACTATTTTAGTTACTAAAAATAACATAATCCATTTATGATTATACACTTGACACACAAACCCAGGCCACTTTCCACTTCAAAGCTGTTCATTTTTTTCTTATGTGATTTTTAAAGCAACATATGTGTAGTAGTGAAGTATTTTAGTATCAGGAGTTTACAGTCAAAATGTCATATGGTATCTTTTAGTAAGTGGAACAATTCTTGGAAACTAAACTCTATAAAGGATGGTTTGTTTTTGTTGATAAAGACAAAACAAAAAACCTTAAACTTATTATGCCACTTCAGATTTTTTACATTCCATTTAATTATTCCTATTTTGTATCTCATTTGGTTTGTGCAAATATAAGTTGGTCCTCTCAATGATATCCCAGCCATTTTTATGTACATTGTTCTTTATCATATTGTGTGTGCATACTTAGAACTTTCTCTTCCTCTCACACAAGACTTTACATATAACATGAAATATACCTCTTTTATCACTCTGCTCATAAAAATGTTGAAGAATTTCTTGTTAACAATAAATTCAGAGAACTGAGGTGTCATCATCTTGTTAACAAAAGAACTGTGCTATGTATCTTTGTTGATCAAAGCAAACCATACAAACAGCTATTCATATGTTGTACAACTTTCGCTTATCTGAATTAGTACATTATGTTGCTGGCGTGAGTGGTGTGGTAAAGCATTAAATTGGAAGCTGAGATGTCTATAATTTGAACTTTAAAACTGTGTAGATGAAGTCTATTAACCACAACTTGCTTAAGAAAATAAATTCTTTAACTCAAAGTCAGTATAAATAGGATAGAAAATTAGCAAGAAAGTCAAATGTACAAAAAACTTGCCATCACAGTCAATAATTGAACAACTGTAGAGTCAAAATTCAACATCATTTTAAAAAATTCCTTCAAAGAATAAATATGGCCAGGATAAATTCTATTTATGATAATGGTGACATTTAATAATGATAATAAAGCTACATTTTCAGAAGCGGTTTAGTGGAGTACTGATGCCAATTTTCAAGTTTGTTGACAAAAGCACATAAAAAAAAGGATAAAACTCTTAGCCATCTTTGATGGCTATGGTTGATAAAAAAATTAACTTGCATACCAAGGGAAATTATGAATCACCTGCTGTGTTTGGGGTGATCAATAAGGTTACTTTTCTCAACTTAGTTCAGGTTGTGATCCCTAAAAAAGATCTGAATTTTCAAAAAACAAGCAGGCACACTAGTGATCAATTTAGCATAAACTTACATTGCTTATTTCACCCCCACTTAAAACCTATTTTGGAGGAAGGTTAAAAAAAAACATATCATTTTTCTCCTCATTGGGAGGAAAATGTGTGCAAAATTTGAAGTTTGTACTATGAACAGTAAGGGCTGGGCAACACGAGATAGATATATAAATGTCAGAACACATGAATAACCTAAACCCAGCAACAGTGATTACAACAGTAATTGAAAAAAACTAAAAGACAGAATAATTACTGCTTATGATAATTATCAATAGCTTGAAATTTTTCAATTCAAATATCTTGTACTAATGTGGTTCTGGGAAAGTAGGAAAAGTCTTAGCTTTATTGAAATCTTCAGGTTATGTATGTATCTACAATATCTTATGTTTAGTCTATTACTGTATTTACTCTATAATGTGATCTCCTTACCTTCATCTCTCACCTTGAACTTCACCCCCGCAACTACCACTACACTAAATGTTCAAACAGTCTCTAGAAATTTTGAAAAAAAGTAAAAGCACAAATCCATTTCTCAACAACTTGACCCAAATTCATTGATTTTTCTCTGCATTGTTGTTTTTGGTTTCTCTCCATCTCGGAAGACAATAGAACATGTGCCAAGGATTAGCCTATGATTGAGCTGCGGTGTCTGCAGTGACTGTGCAGCCTGATTCTCAAGTAATGAACTCTTGCAGCTTTTGCAAGTGTAGTCTGTGTCCGGCACTGTAGGTCTCACTACCGTCTTCTGCCTGTCCACTCTTCTCTTTTTTTTTTTTGCTCATCTGAATACCTGCCTTAATTGCAAGTCCCCATTCACTGCAGTCTGGGGCCATAGCCTATTTTGTTTACAAACATCTACATAATGCAGAACAGGCCTTCCTGCAGGTCTAGAGCCTATGAAAAGCTTGCTTTATAACATGTACTTGGGTATTTGTCTGTATTTGGGTATTATGGCTGACATGACTGAAACCCTAACAAGTGCCTTGGGTGAGCAAGAATATTTTTGTTAGGACATGGTTCTTCCAAGTGATTCCCAGAATCTTTTTGAGATAGCATTGATGGAAAGTATGGAGTTGATGTTCCTGGTTGGAGTACAGCATCCATGGTTTGCTGTCATAAAGCAGCATGCCAAGCATACCCTCATTATGATCAGCATTTGGTTGTCCATCTCTGATAGGCTGACCATTACTGTTGTTGCCTTGGTCTTTTTGAGATTGATAGTGAGACCAAACCCTTTGCATGTGTATGCAAAACAACTGATGAGTTATTGTAGAGCTTCCCCAGTTAGAGCAGTCATGAGCAATCCTCTACATAATACACAAGTAAATATGGTACGTGATCTGATTCTGAAGCTGGCTGAAAATTCTTTTTAACCTTGTACCAGCAATACAAAAATATAAAATCCTTTGAAATTTTTTATATAATTATTCTGACTCATTTCTATTACACTTCATTATTGTTTCTAATTGGGTGTCCTAATAGCTGCTCTTCAAAACATATAGGCAGCTATTGAGTAACGGGGAAAAAATTGATTCTATTTTTTCATTAAATGGTATTGAGAAACTAGAAAGCATTTAGAGAACACCTACCCCTGCCAATGCCATTGTCAGGGGAAGTAATTGTTCATGGATCCAACCCCAAATTTTATCACTTCTTCCATTGCCCACCCTTCCACAAAATTTCATTGTCTACTTTTGGAGATATTTTATGAACAGATGGGAAAATGCAACCAAATATATATAACTCTCCAAAAATAGTTGGCTGAGGTAAATATATACCTCAGAAAATATTAGCCTGTGCCAGACTTGGTTCAACCAGAGTTAATCTGTATTTATCATATGCTCTTCTGTGATGTGAAATCAAACTAGTCAGCCATGAAATATCCTATTGGTTGCAGTGATTATAGGCTCTCAAGTTAGTGACAGGTTGATAATTAATTAATTCATTATTTGAGTAATTAATTTACAGTAGTTCCAATACAAATATTTTCCATACATTCATGTACTATACTTAGTTCATGTTTCATGTACAGTTTTACATTAGAACAAAAAATGCATTTGACTTCATGTATTTTTATGCAAATTAGGATATGTAATTAGAGTAAACTTTTTTCCTATCTGAAAAAATTACAAGTTGGTTAAAGAAAACAAGTCAAGAAAAGCAAATATAGAATGAATTCACCAATATTTGTTGTGGATGTATATCACAAAGTAAAGTAAGTTTCAGTATTCATAAACAAAATATTAACATATTTATTTGAATTAATTACTTGATCTTTTCAACCCTCAGCATTCACACCCCTTTTTCTGTGCCTGAATGGGAAAGAAATTTATGATTTAAAAAAGTTTTGTTCATTGACTAAAATGTGTTGATCCAATTCATTTCATTTTTACAGTTGGTTTGCTTGTGTAAGTTACATAGAGTTCTTTGTGGGGGGTGGGAGTTGTCACCTATGTCATCAAATTGGCTTTTAAAAAAAATAGTGCTCAGCTGGAAATCAGGTTCAAAATGAAATTCTCTCTTTATCTGAGTCTTGATGAGTGGGTGATTAATATTGGTAAAGCTGTTTGGGTCCATCACTCACCCTTGTCAAACCATGCTCTGATGAACTGTGTTACATTGAGGGATGTCTATTAAGTATGTGTAAAAAGATTTTGGAAAATCTTTGACATCCTTCTTTAGAAAAGGTAATTAAAATTTTCCAAAAATTGAGTTTTTCCCTTGTTCTCGCTAGAAAGAAAAGAGCCTAGATGTTTGTCTTAAAAAAAGAAGGAATTTTTGTTAATAGTGAATAATATTAGCGGTTCACAGTATACAATTACAATTAGCTAAATATATATTTCATGATACAATCAGCTACATTTGAATATGAAATTCAGAGATTATATGTTCAGACATGTAGATCACTTTTTGTTACTTTTGGCAAAAATGCCCAAATCTCTGAGGATTTATAATTTTGACCATCAATAATTTTTCGCTGTATGAATATTGATTCTTTGGCTTTTTTGGAGCATCATATTTTTCAAAAACCTTCCATTTCACAAAATGTCTTCCACTTTAATGGATTCTTTTTCTTAACTCCCGCACTACGTGTTACAAATGATCATCTTATACAAAAGGAAAGGAAAGAAATAATTAAAGATACATCAACACAGTGATGTCTGTCAGTCTTTTTGTTTCTTTTGAATAAGCAGAAAAACTAAATGCATTTTATATATTTTTGTGACAGACAAGAGTATTCTGTATAGAATGATTTGTTTTCAATGGTTTAAATATCTTTTTGCAGCTACATTTCTTCATATCTATGTACATGGATGTTTGCTGCAACTTTTCATTTAAATGGATATATATCCTTTGGTCAAAAAATTATATTCCGAATGTTTCTTAGCAGCAACCCTGTTTATAAAATAAAATAATTGTACTTCATCATTATCTTTTATTGACTACAAGGTTCCAATTTTTGCACTAGCTGGGAGGCTTGATTGAGAAGGGTGTCTCTTTCTAATTTGCCAGTAGTTTTAATGCCATTGATTAGAATTAACTACATTAGAGAAAGGAGTCTGACCATGTGCGCAGCTTGTCAAATCAGTCATAACATATTAAAGTTCAAAAGAAGTATTAACCAAAATATTGTAATTAAAAAAATTGAACTCAGAATGAAGATATTAGTCAATCAAAGTTTTAAATCCAAGTATCAACAGATCAAATCAAACGAGCAATTTTTTTAATCTGCTTAATTCAAAGTAAGCACATAATCCTCTAAAACAGACATATTAAGTGCTAGCTACATAAATTTAAATAACATAAAATGTTTATTATTTTAGTGCTTTTAGTCTAAATTTTAAGTGTAAATTTTGAATTTCTTTGACACAAAAATAAGCACAATCTCGAAATTGAGAAAAAATTTTTTTTTCCACCAAAGAGCTACATTTGTTTTTTGTAAGATATGAAAAACAACTTTCAAGTAGATGTTTCAAGTGTCAATGAGCCCCAAGTGGTTTGTGACCTACAGCTTGACTGTTCCTTCTATAGGCTATGTTATTAGGGGAAATGAAAACTGATTTGTGTTGAATGTATATTTGACTTCCACTATCAAACCAACTGTAAAAATGAAATGAATTGGTCAAAAACAATTCAGTTGTCAATGAACAAAACTTTTCTAAAAATTATAAATTTCTTTCCCAATCAGGAGCTGCACATCAGTAAAATTGGAGAAAAAATTCTCAGCTTGGTTTTAATCCTTAAATTTGAAAAAAAAAATCCCCTTGAATTTGACCACTAAAAGTGAAAAAAAAATCCTCTCCTCAGTTTTGATCTTTAAAATAGAAACAAGAAATTCCCTTGAATTTTTTAAGGGCAGTTCTTATGAAAACTGAAAAAAAATCTTCATGAATGTGATGCCTATGATTGAAAATAATCCCATTGAATTTGACCCCTAAAATTTGGAAAAAAATTCCCTCAAATTTGACCTCAGAGTTGATTTTGAACCCGGAAAAAAGATCCCATAGAAAATGACACGTACCTATTGTCAAAAAAAGGGAAAAAATTCCTCATTTTTTACCATGAGAAGAAAAGAAAAATCTCCACCTTGAATATAATTCCTAAAAGTGAAAAGTTTCAATTGAATTTGAGCCCCACAAATGAGAACAAAAATTCCTCTTAGATTTTGAAAATCCCATTTGAAATAGAAATGCAATACCACCTCAAAAACCCAAAATTTGTGTTATGAAAAATGATTTACTTGAGTAAAGAAAAAAACTAGTGTAGTCAGAATATGAAATTCTGTAAAAATATCCTCAAAAGAATAAATGAGGACAGAATGATTGCTCCAAAGTGACATTTATGACATCACTTGTGTTTTCACTTAGTTGTTACAAAATGGGGTTCAGGATCAGCACTATAGCCATGTAAGAAATAGAACTCTCCTCAAAAACCCTTGAATGTTACAAATCACCCTAGATTTTTTTTGCACACTCTAATCCTGCATATATTTGGGGCTCCTTGGATCATTACATCTGGCACAACACACCATTTGTGACTATGCTAACTTTCTCCTGAACTTTCACAAGTATAAGCAATGATATCCGGCATTAGTAAAGTAAAAGTAACAACACTGTTTCCTTTTGCTTTAGACCCCTTAAAAAAAAAGGAATAAATGTAAGAAAATTCTCCCTTGTTTATGATACCCAGAAGTGAAAAAATGTTTGCACTCAAATTTGACCAAAAGTGGAAAAATAAAGTCCCCATGAATTTGATTTGATTGTTAAACTTTGAAAAATCTCCAATGAACAGTTTGGGAGGAGAAAAAGAACATGGTCATACACTTTCCCAAATATGATTATATTATATAAGATAAGATAATCTAAATATTAATACATGTAACTACTATCACTCCTTGAGTCTTAGTCCAACGTGTCATGATAGACAGAATATAAATAGTAATTTGAAAGAAATGCGGAAAGAGAGATATGAGAAGAAGTAATGCTTACGTCATTGGCGTTTACTTTTATGTAATGGAAACTAAGAAAAGGGAGAAAGAAGGAAACAAAATAAAGATAGTAAATGAGAGAAAGAAAGATGGGAGAAGAAAAAAAGAAAGTGAAGTTAAAATATCTGAAATCAGAGGATCTTTTGATTTTTATGCTCCCATTATTTTCATCATTTGTGAAGAAAAAAAGATACACCTTATTTGTTTTATTTTATAAATAATTGATTTATGTTCGAAATTTGTAAAAAATCATTGAAATATTTTCATTGTACATTATTTATGAATTTCATTCTGTAATTTTGAGTTGAAACTCAAATAGATAGCGGGGGTTGTTTACGCAATTGAAAATAAGACACTTCAAAAGAGGAAGTAAAGTCAAACTTTTTTCCTCTGATTTGTTGAATCTTTTTTTTTTCTTCAGTTGGATGGAAAAAGAAAAACATGATTTATAAATTCCTGACATTTACACAAAAATATTACTCATATTTTAGTGTTTTTCAATTATTTTCAACTATAAATGAATCACTTTTTTTGTAAAATTAAAATTTTAAACTCTGTTGGAAATTTTTTTTACCTTCCTTACAAGTAATTTAGATAATAAACAATGTTTGTAACCTTCATAATTTTATTTTTCCAATTTTGATTCAAGTTAAACATTAAAATTTATGATGGCACTCAGAGAAGTTGGGGTCCTGATTGGAATGCGCTTTTTGCAACCTTTTGTTCAAGATCAGTCTAGTCTCTGTTTTTCTCACATGATCTAGACATAATACATACTTCCTGAAATATCAAATGATATTATGATCAGATTTTGATTGTTTCCTTCATGAATTTTAATTCAATTTGAAATTTTCTTTCAATTTACATTTGTCGATCACCATAGATTTCACTTTGGGATCTGAAATGTATCAACATGCAGATGTTGTTGGATTTTTGCTGTGACAAGCTATATGTCAGTTAGGTTATCGACCAACATCAGCCACTCAGTAGCTTATTTAATCAAGTTAAAAGAAAGTCACTATAAAATCAATAAATAAAAAATATGTATGAATTTCCAAGGGTCCTGCTAGTAGTAATAATAATATTAATATTATGAATTATGTAATATTCTAACAAATAACAAGCTCAAGGTAATATTCAAGTTAATTTTCTCATTTTGAATAATGGGAGGCAACTCTGGGTTTACTGGAGTAAATATGTATTATCTTCGACGGTTAATCTTACCAGTTGTCTTTTTATTACGGATATTTTCAAATATTTAAAAAAAATATATCTGAAGTCATTCAAGAAAATTTTCTCCTATTTTTAGATAACATCTCTTTGTCACTCTTTATCAAATATGTTCTTGGATTTTTTACAGCAGCACCTACATTGGTTCAGGTTTTAGATATTTCTTGATAAAGTTAGCAAGTGGTTTGGTGAATCTGGGGTCTGGATAAAAGCCCTGAGGATGAAACTCAAACAGACCCCCCCACACACACACACCTTGATAAAATACCCTTGGTTAAATTAAAGCATAACAAAAATTTTAGTGATTGTAAAAATGTTTACCTGTTCTCATATTCTAAGCTCACATTTTTTTAAGACCTGACATTTTTTAGGTACCCAGAAATTAAGAAATAATCCCACTGATTCTGTATTTGACAGTTACTATAATTTTGTGAAAAATACATTTAGTGTATGAATAACATAAAAATGAATTGATTGATTGCTGTTTTTATTACTGTAAAGTCAGTTTACCCTCTTTTTCATTTTGTCATCTCTGACTGCTTGTTGGTTGGTCTAAACATGCATAATAATTTGTGTATGTATTATCAGATCTTTAGTAAATATATATGTTAATAATCAGTTTTTATTAGTGTACATACTTGAATATATAAATGCACACTCATAACATTGTGTGTGTGTATATATATTACATACACATTGTAATGCTTCATGTATAACCAAGAATTTTTTTTTTTTAAATTTGGAGCTAGAAAATTGTAGTGCATATTATCTACTGAAACATAATTGCAGGAATTTTTTCCAGCACTATTGATGGTAGTAGTGGCAGTAATTGAAAATACTCTTTTAATCACAACTATTTCAAGTAATCAAAATAATAAAATTATGGAAACATAAGTTTGGTTAAAATTACCTTTTTATTTTAAAATTTTTTTTACAAAAAGAAAATATTCAAGCCAACACAGTAAGCCAGTATGAAATTACACTTTAGCTTTGTGGCTGTTGTAGTTATGAGAGGAGTGTGTTTAGTAGAGAATTGTACTGTCAACTAATGCCACCAGCAGAGACCACGTGATCTAGCTAAGAGTAAAACGAGGGGAAAATTGAATTTTTGGACAAGAAAAGGAATTGAATTTTCTTCAGATTACATATATTGGTTTCATGATATCCTCATCAGCAAAGTAAAGGTAATCTTCATCAGAGTCATCGAAATACTCCTCTATAGCTGCTGCCTCTTCCTTTTTGTTTTCTTCATCTGTACACAACATGTCATCCTCAGTCCTGTCAAGTAAGTTCGATACGCAGCAACATTTGAATGACTTGATTATAATTCCTTTGTCAAGTTCATTCCAAGCGTTCCTTATCCATTGGGTCCTGAGCACGCATGTAAATTCCATTTGTGAAACTGTTGGCACCATGTTGCATCCAATCTCTCCATTTTGCTCTGAGGAGAGTTTTCATGAGTCAGTTGATGCTGATATCGATTGACTGTAGCTGGGAGATCATTCAACCAGGGATAATAGCTACCTCTGTTTTGTCTCGAGATGCTTAATGATCTCTGGATTGCGATAACAGTGGAAGGCATCCAAAACTTACAAACTGTTGTCTTTACCGGTCAAACCTCTGGTATATTTCTCCCAAACAATATCAACCATGTCTTTCATTAATTTATCATCTATCTAGCCTTTCTCCTGAACACACAATTGCAAACTGGTGGGGAAACTATTGCCTTTTGAGGGAAAATGGTGTTTCATCAGCATTTCCAATGACTACCAATGGGAGGAGGTTAAGGAGTTTTTGATGTTTGATTGTATGTTTCTGGGACAGTCAGTGTATCCTTGTAGTTTACAGGAAACATTTGGCTAATGTTGTTCTTGCATCTTGTGGACAGATGATGATGGGTTATAAATTGGTAACAACAGTTTGCAGAGGCTCTAAATTCAGGCATTGGATTTTGGCATTTTGTCAAGTTGTGACTTTGACTTTTTTCACTGTCTCAAATTGCTTTCATCAACTCTAAAACTTCAATTGCCATTCTTCTTGCAAACTCTACAACTTGCAGTTTAAATGATATCACATGTTGAATTCTTTTTCAAAATGCACACACATAGGGTTAGATAAAATAGAAGCCCAACTTGGTAATTTGAGGGCTACTCAAAGTTTTCTGCTCTGACTGTTGTGAGCCAGCATATGTTATGTATAAGCCACACCCATTTTGGTAAAAGGTGTTGGACGGCTTTTCCGTTTTGCTGGGTTCACCCAAAATCTCCCATGGAATGGGGTGATAGACAGAATCAAAGTGATCAGCCTTCAAAAGGCTAGTCATGAACTTTCTGTTATTTTCAAACTGCTCAAACTCCTTAGATTCACTGATTGACTATGGAAGACCAAGCCACCCTTGCACAGCCGCAGTCTCCAGTGCCATCAGAGCTATTGCAAACAGAATCCAAAGAAATCCTTTTTAGAGAGCATAAAATCATGGCTGGATAGATTGTTTCACCCTGATCAGAAGTGATCTCAGACTACATGCCTATCCTTGTAGGACTGGACACCTGCTAACATCCAGTTCTGATAAAAATCAGAGATCAAAATTGTTGCTTCAGTGGTATGTAGGCAATGGTCAAAGAAGAATCTTTTCCATTAATGATAAGATATTTAAAGAGGTTTTCAATTGCCAAAATGATAGTCTCTGCTTATAATTCTATGGAGGCTTCTAAAGTCAGTCACAAAGTGCAACAAGGCCACCATTCCTCTTCATTCATGTTGTAGTAGAGAGTGAATTATGAAGGTATTACTCAGCTTCATTTTTGTATGAAAGGGGGTAAAACAACTGCTCATGTGTATGTCCATGATATTCTCAAGGGTCAAGTTGACCATCTAATTGAGACAATGTTCCTTGGAGAAAATTGGATGCTCTAACAGGACTCCGCCCTCAACTCACAAAGCAAGAGTGACTAAACAGCGGCTAAACAACAACGTTTCAGATTTCATCCTCTAAAGATTGACCTTCTGGGAGTCCAGATCTCATTCCTCTGGATTACAAATTGTGGTCAGAGCTTGAAAGGATTGTTTGTGGCAAAAGACACTCCAATTTGCAAAGTCTCAAACTTCTTCAAGTGAAAGCTGCTACCAATTTCCAATGGAAATTGTATGTACTGCAAATGATGACTGGCACGATTGTTTGAAGCTGTGTGTAACGCACAAGGAAAACATTTTGACTAACTTGTTGATTTTTGTAATACATATTATATAGTTAATAAATACAACAAATCTCATTTTGCTTTATTATTCACTTTTTCTTTAATCAACAGATTTATTTGTAACAGTATTTATGGCCATACATACTAGGTATACATATATATATATATATATATATATATATATATATATATATATGGCACACAGGTTTCAAAAGGTTGTAACTTTCTGAATTAGGGCTTGCATAAAGATTAATATGGGGGGGGGGGTCACAGAAATGTCAAAGGGAAGAAATGTTCAAGAGGAGGAATAATACAAAATATGCTGATGAATTAAAAGAAATTCCATTGTCAAATGATACTGTGGGTCTCTGATGAATTTCTGATTGTTTGAGAAATTTATTGAAAGGACCAAAGAAAGTTCAAAATTAACAATTCAGCTAGATGAATCAGCTGTCTTTGATAAAGTTTTCTATTTAATTTTTTGTTTCTGCATTTAGTTATTGTTAGGTTACAACTAAGGACTAATTATATGCCGTCAGTAGTACCAAATGCTTTTATATCATTGAGTTGGGGTGGCAAAAATTGTCCGATTCAAAGTGTTCACCAGTGAGAAAAGTGTGAGAAGCCCTGCACTGTACCATTCATCTGCCTATTGATTATCTTGCTTACCAACAACCTTACTTATTCACACTCATTGATCTGTCTATCCATTCATCTATAATATCTGTTTGCTGTGAAACTGTATGATTCATAGTACAATGTTTTAATATTAATGCAAGAACACAACATGAAACAATCATTATTACACAAAAACAAAATATTTATCATCATCCATCCTTCTTCCTTTTTTTATCTGGTCATCAAATTCATTGACACTGAAGGAGTTACATTGTTCTATGTTCTATGATTTGTATTGAAAGAAATAGATAATAGCAATCACTACAATACAAAGAACATAGAAATTTTATGGGAAATTTAATAAGACAATAGGTAAACTTTTTAGATGAGTATATCGATGAATAGGTAGGTATGTATGACTCCATTTATGCTATTTGAATAAACTTCACTAACATATTTTAGAGGTTTAGAAGTGAATTCTGCTTGGAAGTCATAGTAATAATAATAGCAGTGGTTTACATTGTGGGCAAGTAGGAAAGTAAAGATATCTTATGATCCATCTTCCTTATAGGTATCTGTTTTAAATTAAGAAGGAAAAATACTGGTTGTACATTTTAGTTAGGAAATATGTTAACCAAGATTCACATGAAACAGCTTATGAAGATTTTATATGCAAAATAGAAAGAACAGATTGTGAATAAACATAATGAAATTGTTCATAAACTCAGAATTGGTCATAACAAATTCATATTTAATTACTTCTCTTGTGAAGTTTGTGAATGTAACAAAAGTCTCATTGGTTTAATGCACAAAAAATTTATTTGGAAAAATAAATTAAAACAGTTCCCCGCTTTACCAGCTGATTCAATCATTATTTGAATCTTGACACCAACTTCAACTAAAAGCTGTGTGAATTCACACGAGCCTGGGTAGACCTGTGCAGCTATTAGTCACCCTTATTAAAATACCTAAAGAAGCCTAGATAACAACCTTCATAAAGGTAGTAACCATATACTTTGAAGCCTTACTTCTGTGCAACTGACAGAAAGTAAGAGTCCAGTTCAGCATTACAGCTGTATGGTAAAGAAAAACCCTCCCCGCGAAAACCTTTCTTGAAACTGACAAATTTCCCACAGAAATGAAGGTGTTACAGATCGAAAGCATAGAAAATTACCTGCAAAACTTTTTGGTTATGATTCAATCTTTATCAAATTTTTTAATTTTTTATTTTAGGATTCAACTTAAATAAATTTCACCTTTTTCTAAAACAATACAGAAAGCACTCATTTTGTTTTTTTCTTGCTCTCACCCATGTAACACTATGACCTTGCTTTCAACTGATTTCTCTGCCAAAAATGTCATGAGACAAATCACACCAGTTCTTCGAAATTTTTCTTTATGGTCCCTTCTCTGCTCTGGTCACATTGTTATTCTGAGATTTTTGCAATTTCAAAAGTCAGGGTAGTGATGGAATTTTTCAGTTGTAAATATTATCTAGGTCACCTACTGGGAGTTTGGTCAAAAAAGTAATTAGTCTCCCCCACACCTGCTGGCTTGAAACATTTTACACCTTTTGATGAAATAGACTTTCATGCGATTTGAAATTGAAGAAAATACAATAAATTTGACCCTTAAGACCATTGCACTCTTTGACAGACACCTAATATGACGTTATGGACAAGATTGCCCTGTTTGTACATGTATCTATGTGTATCATGTTATTCGAAGATTGAGGTGGTGAGAGGTGCAGGAGATTGGGGTGAGGGTAAAAGAGAAAGAGGATATGCAGTGCTTCTATACCAACTCTCTGCAGAACAATCGCTGAACACTTATCACTTTTCATCTTTTCAAAGTGATATAAAGCCGACTTTTCAAAAATTAGGGGATACCTGTATATTATTAATTGTATATCTTACTGTTACTAACTTGGGTTATAGTACTGGAAGTCAAACCAGTTTACTTGAGGTGGGTATCTGCTATAGCGCAGTGGTTAGTAAGACTAGCTTTTCAGGCTATTCGAAACCGTGAACTAAAAATGTCATAGTAGATTCTTTCAGTGTTCAAGTCCGTTCAGCTGGCTATTTAAATATGGAGTTCAAGAAAAAAGTTTTCTTTGTTTTTACCCCCCCCCCCAGGTTCAGTTTACAATGTAAGTTCATGCTAAATTGGTACCTAGTTTGTGCCTGCTTATTTGGGGAAAAAAATTGCTAATTACTGCCCAACAAAAGGTGAGAGAAGTAATTCATTGATCACCCACAACATGGCATACTGCCAAAAGACGTCGGTTGCATGACAGTTTCTATCAAGTGACTTACCCGACTTGTTAAGTTTGATTCTCACTGAGGGCTCCATTATTGTAGTCTCGTGTCAGATTAACCTAAATTTTGTGAATACCTAAGTGCTGCTCCTTGCGTCAAGAACTGCGTTTGACATTCACTGACTACTTTGAAGTATTTACTGTACTTGCATACTCGCTCACATAAATAAATAGATTATTGTCGCAATTTGTAATCCTTACATTTTTATTGTGACAATATAAGATGAATGTATCTTTGCTATGAAAGCTGAAACCACTTTAGGAAATTTAGTAACTTGTATGGGGTGTCTTGGGAGGGATATCTGACTCAAGAGCATTTTAAATATCAAACATGCCTTAAAATATTTTATTTGGGGAGATATTGGTACACTTATGATATCTTTTTATCATTTAGATGAAACAAATGGATAATTTTGTTTCTAATTTTTTATTCATTTGAATATGCCTGTCAGCACAAGAAGAAATATACTATGGTTTCAGTAACACATCTCGAAGAATGACAAACACTCTACGAAAATGAACTACGCAAATAGGCAAGCTTCAGCTATAGCTATTTAACAATAGACCACCTACACACAATAAATCAACCAATCGAAGAGAAAAAACACATCAGAATACAATCCACTCTCTTTGGATTTTGTGAATTATGAAAAAGCATTTGATTCAGTGGAACACCTACCAGTCTTCAACTCAATGAGAGGACAAGGTATTTATAATAATTATATAGAAGTTATGGGAATGGCATTGCAATAATCATATTTCCTAAAGATACAGGCTAGGTAAAGATTGGGAAAGGAGTGAAATGAGGGGATATAATTTCACCTAAACTATTTGCAGCAAGCCTCAAAAAAAACTTTTGGAAAACCGACTGGGAAAAAATAGGAGTAAACATAGAGAATATCTGAACCATTCAAGTTGCAGAATAGTTTAATGACTTCAATAGGGAAATCCATAAAGTAGGATTGAACATAAAAGGAACTAAAACAAAAGTAATGTTCAACAAAAAAGTCTTGAAAAGGGCAAAAAAAATAGTGTGAACTTGGAGGAGGATTAAAAATGCATTTACCTACATCAGATAGTAAAGCTTGAGAAAGACTATGAAAGCGAGTTTGAATGATGAATTTTTGAATGATGATTTTTTGTTTGTTTTTTTTTTTTTTTTTTTTTTTTCTTTTTAAAGCATTTGGCATAAATAGACGTATTGCCAATATGCTTAGAAAATAGTGTACAATGAATGCATGATACCAGCTACAACACACTAATGAAAAACATGAAAACTGACACAATCACTCAAAAACCAACTCGAAGCTATGGAAAGAGCAATGCTTGGATAACTCTGAGAAATAGAGAAAGATCAACATGGATTTGAGTATGCCACAGTTGGAAATATCAAACAAATAATCAAGTTGTAAAATGGATATGGGCTGGACACTTAGCTGTAAGGAAGGACAACAGACAGAACAAAAGGGTAATGCCCATGGGACAGTAAACACAGTAGGAAAAGACCTGACATTAGATGGAGGGAGGAGATAGAAAGGTATACAGGTAAGACATGGAAGGAGATGGGAAAGGTCTTTTTCCAGCTGTGTATAATGATGATGATAATGATATATATCATGCCTAAATGGTAATACATGCTAAGACCTTTTCATACAGTTTTAATTGAGTTACATCATTGTATGATTCAATCTATCTTGTTACTAATTTGATTCTCTTAAAGATGGACGTATCTACTGAGCATAGAAGACATATAATGCTTTATGAGTTTAGAAAAGACAATGTGGCCGTAGAAGCTACCCAAAATATTGCTGATGTTTATGGGACAGATTCTTTAAACGAAAGAAATTGTTAATGATACTATGAAAGGTCTAGGAGAGTTGACTCCAGCAGGTTGTTCTGTTGAGTTCAGCTATAACTCTCTTTTGTTTGAACTTGATAGAGATAGTGCTATTACACAACTCAAAATCCTAGGAAATTTTTCTTGAGTGGTTGATAGGATTATGTTGGTGTGGTCCACTTTGAGTTGCTACCAGTTAATGTTATGATTAAGCAGACATCTCTTGTCTGCAGATTCAGCATATAAACATTGCTTTGAAGGGAGAAGCCCAGTTTGAATAGTCACAAAGGTGTGGGGTTCCATCATGATAATGCACTACCTTATATAGGTAAGATCACGTATGAAAAAATCAAAGACTTTGGCTGGGAAAAAATGCCACATGCTCCTTATTCTCAAGATCTTGCTCCCTCTGAAGACTATCTATTCCAGAGTTTAAAGAACCTTCATGGGTTATTTCTCAAAACACATGATAAGGTGGAAACTACTCTCTCTACATTCTTCCTCTCAATACCAAAAGACTTTAAAGAAAAATGGTATTGTGAAGCTTATGAATCATTGGAAGGTTATCAGCAATTATGTAACCATGTTAATGAATGAATTTTAATAAAACATGATTTTTTAAATATTTTTTCTGACCCTAAATTCAGACATTTTGCAGATGACCTGAGGTTACTCTTCTAAATTATGTTTAATCTTAATTTCTGACAACTTTAGTGCATAAATTATAACAAATTTATTCAATATTTTCACTATATATAATAGCACTGGAGATAAATTGAAATTTCAAAAATATTAAGCAAATACCTTCTTGTCATAAGTTGTTTTAAAAACCCACTTTTTTCTGCATAACTAAAAAAATTGAACAGTTTCACTGGTTTGGATTTTTATTCGATTCTCTTACAATGTACTAAAATAGTTCCAATTATAAGTTTAAAAATGTATTTGTCAAAAAACATTGTAATTTTTGTGAGATAATTTTTGGATATCTGATTTATTATATGCAATTCAAAAATTGGTTTTCATTGCTTCTGACACCAAATACTATGAGTTGAGTGATGAAAAACTGGATTACTATCTTGATTGCGTGTAGAATTTTATTGAATTTTTTTTCATAATCACTTTTTAGTCTTGTTACTTTTTCACAAAGGGGTTTAGGGTTAATCTAACTTTGTTAAAATATTTGAATAAAAAATATCTTGCATATAAACAAGTAACTTTTTGTGTCTAAATTTGTAATCATGTGTAAAAAGTAAACTTTAAACTACTCATTGATTTATCACTTTGAACATATGTGACTACTTTAATAAATATGACATAGATGATTTGCAATTTCCCTTTTTCTAACCCACCACATAACATTTATATAAAACTAATTTTTATGAGTTGATTATTTTGCTTTGTTGATGATGGTGTGTTTTGTGATGAAAGTACCTATTGTCCAAAAATTATTTTTTTATGAAAAGCTAGTTAAAAACTTGCAGTTTTATTCGACTTACCTCACGTAACAATATACCTGATTGCTCAAAACTATCAGAAATCTTTATTTTCTAAAACTAATATTACTTTTTTGAACAAGTTGACAACACCTTCGAAAAATTTTGGTATAATTATTTTCTTTAGTCTTCGACCATATCCTATCCATCTACGTCCCCTCTTTGTGTGTGTCGTTGTCTTCTGCCCCCGTCTACGCATAAAGCACAAGGTTTTTTTTATCTCTCTCTCTCTCTCATGTCAGCTTGCTTTCACTGATGATGATGATGATGATGATGATGATGCGGGTCGTTAGCCATCGTAGATAGGAGAAGGGCTTTCTACCCCTTTCTTACAGGAAGTGGAAGGAGAGAACTTCTTTGTTGTTTACTCATGTTTCATTCTTAACAATAGTAGGGTTTAATGACCTGACCAAAAATCATCGTATTCTCTTAATCTTATCACAAATTCATGAAAGCATCGTGCACATCATAATATGTTGTACCTAACAAGTAGTGTTTTGTGAATCAGGGATTTTTCAAAATTTGGAATGGAAGTCAGTGGTTGTTACTATTGTCATTCAACAAAAAAAAGAATATCGGCTGTCTTTTTACTGATGGTCACTTAAAAAGTAAATAACGGGAATTTTACTCTCCATGGCATGTCTCCAAGTTCCATTATGTCTACAATTCAATGTTAGGGGCATGGTAAGAAAACTCTTTGTTTATTATTTGTTACTCTTCTTCTAAACTCAATCTTTTCTTTTGTCCTCTCGTTTGATATTTTAAAAAAATGTTTCCTCAGTTTTTCAAATTGAATTCTCGTGTGCGCATTTTCTCCACTGTTTATTGTTCAAGTTTTCAAGTTGTTAAAATGAGTTTTGTTTTTTTTTAAAATTTTATTGAAAAAAATTTTTTGCCTTGAAATTATCGAAAAATATGATTATGCTGAATCCAATTTATTTGCACCAACTTTCTCGATTCACCTGGACGTTTTTTTTTGTTTTTTTTTGCTCAACTTTAAGATCAAATTGAATGTAAATTATTATATCAAACAATAAACAAAGAGAAATCGTCTTGCTATAAAATTGAAGTCTTTCAATGAACACGGGCTGCTTTACATTTTCATCAAAAAAGTTTAGTTTTTTTTTTCTTTTTATAGAAATAAGGAAGAAAATCAACAATATTAGCTGAGTCTTATTCACGGTTTGTTGTTTATTCGTGTTTTGGTTGTTTTTCTCTTCATAGAGCAAAAACGATCAACGTCATTGTTTTGCAGCAATACTTTTTTCTCAACTGTTTATTATTTCTTTCTAGTGTATGATAAGTTCATCTTTTTTTTCCTTGTAAACTTCAGACGTGAACATTGTTTACAGATTTGGACTGAAATATTGCTGTTACTGTTTATTTTAATATAACCATACCTTATATTATGTCATGTGCTGGATTAAACTACCCACCGAGAGTTCATCTCGACAAAAAATAAATGTTCCTTGTTAGTAAAATTCTCGTTTATGTCCATCTCTAGTTTACAAAGGTTACTTGCAAATGTTTTAAGGCATTAACGTTTGTTTTGTCATTATCGTATAGCGTACCAACTGAAGATACATCGAACTGACGTTATCCCGGGTTGGCATTTAAGGTGCGAGTATTTTATAGAAAGCTGAGGATGAACAAATAATGTTTGTTTCCTCTGATCTTCAGAAAATGGTGGTTATTTTTTTAAAAAAATCAAACATTGGAGTTAACAACATCAAAAAGTGCTTGACAGTAATCAAGTTCTTTGTTGAACTATCACCTTCATGACTATATCGGTCGTCGATAAGTTGGAGATTTCAACTCACTGGCTAAATCATAGTAAATGCCCTATATCAGCACATTATCTAACATTTTCTTTTATTTGATACCTTATGACCTGTGCTGGGCCTTATTTTGTGATGTAATATACATCGGAGTCATTTTACTGATTTAAAAGAGAAAGGGGCAGGTGGGCTCCTAGGCTTCATTTTACAACCTTTTTCTTTTTGCATTAGATCTTTTTTTTAAATTTGGAAGTTTTCAAGACAACGATATTATCGTTAAGAGTTTAAAAAAGCTTTTTGATGATGAGTTTGAACTAAGATTTACAAAATATTGTTTAGTTTAGTGATGTTTCCTTAATGAAATCATTTCACCATAAATGTATTGTATTACTAGCAATAGTACCTGGCGTTGCCTGAGGTAAAATAACTGCAAATATAACAATTCGGTTTCCCTGTGCTTTAGATTCCTAAAAATATGGGGAAAAAATTACCCTCTCTTTTGACCCCTGAAAAGGAGAAAGTCCCCCTAGCAAAAAAAAAAAAACCTCTGAATTTTACCTCATTGGAAAAAAATTGTTCTCCAATTTTGATTCTCAAAAGTGAAAAATATAAATTTCCTTTCAATTTCAACCCCTGAATATGAAAGAAAATCTACTCCTAGATTTTGACCCCTAAAATAGAAAAATAAAAGGGAGGGATCACTTTAAAAAGTATACATATATAGTTACTTTCATTTATCTTTGACATCCAAGTGAAATGTGCTGATGAAAATGTAAACATTCAGTGGAAGCACACTCCAGAAACAAAAAAAATCCACCAACTAAAGCCAAGTGTCAGTTCACACTATGATCCAATCAAATTATTGCTGATTGAACAATAAGATAAACCCAGGTCGGTTTTCATGAAGTGCTATCAATTTGTATTTTTAATCGCTGGTGGTAGAGATGTTTAATGCTCATGTCGCTACAAGTCAACTCATGATCGTCACAGAAATGTTTGACGTAAATTTGAATGTTTATATCCCCTTTTGATTCTGACATCTAAAAGTGAAAATAAAGCTTTCCTTTTGATTTTGACCAATAAAAATAAATTTTAGAAAAAATTCTGTAATTTTTGACATCACTACAACTAAAAACCAAAAATGTAACTTAATCTTATAATTTGACTCCTGCTAGAGAAGAAAAAACTTACAGAAAACAGTGCCATCTGAATATGAAATCAAGAAAAAAAAATTTTCTGTGAATAAATGTGGACAGAATAGATATTCTAAAATGACATAACAGTGTTTCTCAATTGAGGTACCAACTGGAGGTCCAAGTTCAACATTATAGTCATGTAATAAATAGAATCCTGCCCTCAAACCCCTCAAAATGTTACTATTCACCCTTGATTTTCTTTCTTTTTTTGCACACTCTCATCCTGCACATTTTATGGTAACCTTGAATCATTAGCTCCAGCTGTGATGCACCATTTGGAAGGAGAAGGCGAACATAGTCATGAACCTTCACAAATATAAGTGTAGATAAACTTTTGTACGTAATAAGTAACATAACACAGGGCAGGAGCTGCAGTTACGTTAAGGCCACACCCAGAGTATAGCTCATGTGTATGGTCTCCGTTCTTGAAGGATAATAGAGATGCTTTAGAGAGGGTTCAATCCAGCACTGAAAAATTTATCATATACAGAGACTTAGGAAATTGAACCTGGAGGCTTTAGATTATAAATGTTGGAAACTTACCACATCATAAACAATCTACGTAACATCAGGTCTGTTACTGTAGTGAATGCTCTAACTAGAAAATCTTCACTCTTTCACTCTCTACCTCTCCTGAAAGTTGCAAATCCAGGAGGCAACAGGAATTTGAGCACATTTCTTTTCTTTTATAGTTGCAGGGCAGTGGAATAGCCTATCGGAAAAAAAAACATACGTTCCCAAAACCTAAACATCTTCAAAAACAACCTGGAAAATGAACTCCCTATAAATTAGATTTAACTTCATGTACTAATCTTCTTGTGTTAAAAATCTAAACTTCCCAAGTTGATAAGTCAAAATAGTTAGGGCCTAGGTCATCAAGATACAGAAAAGAAACCCCAAAGAAAGGTCTATTACCAGAATATAAATTGGTAACTACTACCCTAGTTGAGATAAGCATTACGAAATGTATCTATTTACTGAGTTCGTATAAGTATGAAAGTTTTGAAACAAGAAAGTTTTCATTTATTATTTAAAATTTGCTCATGCTTGGAAGTTCCAGATGTCATAGAAGGGTAATTGATTCTAAATTCTGGGTGCCATATAACAGAAAATGATGTGCTTCTTAGTCATAAACATAAGAACAAGTTCTAAAGTCAAACTGTCTAAATCTTGGATGTTAATAGGAGCTCAGAGTTCATAGGGGCATATATACAAACATTGGAATATTGTGATTAAAACTTTCAACACTTCTATCCTTCTGGGCATACTCGTGGACTTACCTGATACTCTGACTAGAAATCGACACCATATGAAAAGAAAAAAACTCAAAATTGTATGAAACTGAATTTATCATCGGAATCTTAATGTCCAGTGAGAAGAAAGATTGGACAAATATGTGATATACACATTATATAGAGATTTTAAAAACTGAGAAAAATTATTTCTCTTCTTGGCAAGTTTTTATCGTTATTTGCTAATTTATAATTTATTGATATTTTCTGTGAAAAGAAAAATATGATCGTTGAAATTTCTTAAAGAGATCTTTTTTTTATTTATTCAATTTTAGAAAAAATTTACTTTTTTCATTTACTCTTTCTTTATGGATGGCTAAATTTCATTAAAGTCTTGCTAATCATGTCATTTCCTGTTGATAGCAAGAAACTGAGTTGACCCCTTTTTTTTCTCCTTTTCTTTCAATACTTAAACCCCCATACAAGTCTATTGCTAACGATGACATGATGTGTCAGTGCCTCATCGATCTGTGATGAAGGATTATACCAACCTTCTACTGTTGAAAAAAAGCTATATTTCATCGTGTTTTCATGCCGTGTGATTTTTTTTTTTAAATCACAGTTTGAGTACTGATGAAACTAGTTTTGGCAATCTAAATTATCTTATTAGTAAGTTTTAATCATTTTTAGTTGATTTTTTAATTACAGAATTTCAATTTTTTTAGATTTCAAGACCTATCAACAAAAGCGTCAAATTATTGATTTATCAATTAAAAAGTGAACAATAATTTTTAAAGTTAAATTGTACGTGGTAAAGAATGAAAATTTGTTCTTTCAAAGAAAAGTAATTTGGACTACTCTCAAAAACAAAACACGGTTAAAAAATTTTTAATTACATTTTAAAATCAGATGTCAAAGATATCAAAAGTTGCATGATTATGCTATCCTAAGCCAATGCCAGCCCTAATTGAAATTTTTCTTTAATTCAATTAATATTTGGCCATTTTTTTTTTTTTTCATCTTGTATACATGATGCCAAAATTTCTACTGCGTAGATTCCTTGAATTAGCATGCAGTCTAAGTTGAAAATTTCAAGTTCGTGCCTTCAAAACCAACAGATGAATTAGCACGCTAAATTCGAAAAACCAGAACAGTTAACCTTGATTCATTAAACTTCAGATTCCATCTACTCACTGGTTCTGGTTATAGATCAGAATGCATTCACACTTATAATGTTTGACTATATTGAGAATAAATATCAAAATACATCTCTTCAAATAATTAAAAAAGAATTTAAAAATTGCATCAAATGATTTATAAGCAATTGAAAAAAATGAATACATTTCAAATAATTATTCTGACACTCCTATAACAGAAATGAATATGGTTACTGGAAACACATGATCTAATATATTATAAATCACAGAAAAAAAAACTGAGTGCTTCATCTAGCATACCGTTACAGCAAGAAGCTAGCTCTCAAAGGAGGGCTTCATCTTATTACGTTTTGAATTTTCTAAGCATTGTAGGAGGACATATACAAATGATACACCTGACCTTAATTTAGAATTCTTCAAAAAAGGTTAGCCTTTGTAACAAAGTTTCAAAGCTGTACTTGCCATATCTAAGGAGCTCTGAATGGTGGAAGTTGGACTAGAAGGCTTGTACAGCTGTAGTTTCAAAACTCTTAGAGATATTGACCCAATGTGCCTGAAAAGTGGCAGAATATAGTGGAACACAACAGTAAATATATTGTTCAATAGAGTTCATGTCAAAAATTTTAAAAACAAAATATCTTTCCATTTTATCAAATCAAACCAAACAAACTTTTGAGGCCATTCAATATATTGATGATAATATATAAAGTCCCCCGTCAAAAACAATGTCTGATCATTTAATGTATTATAAAGTAATGTCTATTGGACTTGAACAGTCATAGACTGAATGAAACTGGTTTTTATCTTGAAAATATAGACTAGTGTATCAAGTTCTAAATTGAAGTTTGAAGGTGAAAATTACGTAAACTGCAGTCTGGCTTGTTGGCACAACTTTCATTATTGTCTTGGATATTAAATGTTTGTTTCACAAACCTGTTGTGATGTAAAATATTCATGGAGTTGAGATTGATGCCTACTATTGTAATTTAAGTTGTTCGAGAAAACTTTTCAACATTTCATTGAAAGAAAAAGGAGGGATGTGGTCGTAACTATATGGTTTGGATTTTGATGAATGATATTGCCATTTTTATAGCATGAGGAAATGTCTGCACTTGTTTGAGAATAGTTTTCATCCTAAGGAACCACTTGATGCCTCCTGACATAGTTGAACTGTGGGAATTTATTGTAGCATAGTTCAAAAAGCAGAAGCAAGAACTGATGCAAACTGAAGTGAATGTTACGTTAACAGAATCGAATTTTGTGCAATGACAATTCATATCTGTAACCAAACCAATTTCAATATTTAAGCATTGAATGATTCAATCCTCTTGAATAATTCATTTCTACCTACTAAACTTGATGATTATAGTAGCTATATTTTATATTCCATGGCCAAGGAAGATCTGTCTCAAATCGAATCCAGTGTAATTGTTTCAACATGAGTATTGAAGACAACTTTGAAATGCTTTGATGCTTTCTGCAAACTTATTCATCGGAAACCTGTATCCCAATAATTAGAGAGAGTAGTAGTAGTTACACACTTCATGTACCATGTCATGTTAAAGACCCTGCTGTAAGAGAAAGTGGAAACAGAGAGATTCAAACATGAAAACAGTCACTGCTGTACTCTTTCCATTGCACAGCAACTCCAACCCACCCAATGTAAAAGGCGAGAAAATATAAGTGACCGCCCCCCCCACCTCTAACAGCACAGCAAATCCCAACCCACCCAATATAAAAACAGTGAAGGATAGGTTAAGTAAAACTATGTATGTAATCGCTTAATTCAGTTGGAAATTTCAAGAAAAAGGTGATCCTTTGTTTTGTGTCACTGAAAATCGTAGATCACTTTGACTTGATGGAACAAATTATGGATGGATTGAAAGTATATATGAAAATTACTTTTATTTCTAAAGAAATCAGGGAAAGCAGCAATACACCAGTGTTTAGAAATAAGTAAAATGCAATTGCTCGACTGATTTCTAAACCTGATGCTTTGTGCAAGAGCATCCCCCCTCCACTATTGCCATATTTGATTACATGAAGTTTTCTCTGGGCAAAGCCAGGTTTCCTCAGTTTTTTTTTTTTTATGTATATGTATAAAGTTTAGGAAAAAAGAAGGTTTATGATAGGCATGTTAGGCTTATCAATATTCTTTCAAGGAAACTGACTTCCGTTTCATATTAAATGTTCTTTGGGTGAGAAGGCACACACACACACAAAATTAGGGTATCTCAGAATGTCCACCAAAATGAAAAAAATATGTACAAAATTTCTTCATTGTATATTGTAGAATACTAATATCTACTTTTAGATTATATCATATAATTTTTCAACGCACCGATGTGTTTTTAGCTGTACATACATTGTTTTTATGCAGTAGTTCCTTTTGAAAGTTATTCCAAGGGTTTCTCTAGGTTAAAAAGACTGAGTTACTAAATTATCTTGTTTTTAATGTTTTGGACTAGTAGGTTAGAAATGATGAAAAATAAATGGCCTTGAAACAAGATTCTTGTTCATTTTCATCTGCTTTGAGTCCTGATTTTCAAGTTATTCTCATCAGAAATATTCAAGATGAATATGTCAGCAATGATTACAAAAGAAGTAATAGTTATTCTCTCCAGATCTCGTCTGCTTATTTCATGCAGGAATTGAATTAGTCATTGACTTTGTTGTTGAACTTTTAGCATGAGTATGATCTTTTGCTGGTTTACAATTATGCTTTTACTTTCCGTTGTTTGGAATTTACTTCCCTGAACATCAGTCTCTTGTGAATTGTAGCTATTACAGTTGTTGTTACTGAAATGTATATCTGTTTGGGTCTTACAATGTCATCAACAAAATGTGATAGAATTTTGTCCACTTGTCTTTTCCAGAAACTGGTTGTAAGCATTGTTGGATTGTATTCATCATGGTATTTTTTTTTTTGTCCCATCCTGTGAGATAGACTAAAAGTAATGGCATTGATGCTGGCATCATATACATAATAATAAATAAGTGGTAAAGAATGCTCAACCAATAATATATATATATATATATATATATATACGTATCATTGAATGCTTCCTGCCAAAGAACACTTGGGTAAATGCATTTTCTCTGTGTTTGAACAGATTAGCCAATGGCTACAAATATGGCAAATAAAGAAATAAGAAGGAAGAAAGGAATTGGGAAAATATCTTGAATTTTATTTAAAAGTAATTCCACTAGCAATTTTTAGTGAGAAGTAAATAGAAGGAAACAAAAAACTCTGTTGGATTGAAGCAAGTATTGACATCATTTGAATACATACAGAGGCGTGCACACACATGCCTAAGACTATTGCACAAATAGTAAGGATGAACATAATGCCTGGTGTTGCTTATGCTGAAAAGGTCTAAAGGGCCCAGAATTATTATTACATAGAAATTATATTATTATTATTATTATTGGGGTGAGCGTGAATGCAGACTCCACACTATTATTATTGAGTTGAAAACTACCCGGATTTCTAGATGCTTGAGTATCACTACCATAGTTGACTGTCACTAAATGACAGGCTAACATAGTGAAACACTCCCACCACCTCTTGTTTCCTCCCCTCCCTGCTGTGTGTCTGAAAGTGTAAAGGAGTGAACTAGTGCATCTATGGTCTGACTTTCAGGCTTGTTTTTGCATTCTTTTAATTAACGCATTTTAGTGGTCTCTTATTATTATTATTATACCTCTGCACTGCATTTGGGAGAAGATGAACCTTTTCACTCATAAACTTTCTCAAATATATGTTAGATTATACACAAAAACATGCCAAAAAATACGGGTCATGCACAATACACATTGAAACAAATGCATACATGTCTGTGTTTTCTGATGCTATATTGTCACCAATCAAATAAAAGATAAGACACATCTAATCAAAGCTTGATTCGAACAGTACGATGTATACTTGAGATCATTAAGTGCACACAAAATGCAAATGCGTACTTATTTCAACTTGAAAATCTCTCCCGTTATGAGATGAGATATTACTTAACATTGTGATAAATGTTTTCATAAAATGCATCTGCTTGCATGAGTGGCCGGCGGCTGATCGTAGAGGTTGGGGAACTTTCGTCAGCGTACAAATCCCTTCTTCACCCCTTTTTTTCCCCCACTCCCTCTCAGCAGTCAACCTCGTCTGAGGTAGACAAGCCCCACCCAGGATGTGTGGCTGGGGCTGCTGCTGCTGTCTCAAATTATCAGTTTGGCAGGCGTCGGTAGTTTTCTACACAGTTATGGCTGACGGAGGTTCTTCCGCTCATGAGACAGAAGAACCTCGTGGATTATTTGTAGACGAGGCGATGCAAGAGGACGACATTAATGTGAGCACTTCGGGTTTATCAACACAGGTACGATTCTTAACCAGCTTTAATAATGGTTCTCCTGTCTCCTGTATTTTTACTGTCAAAATTTCCTATTGTCTGTTTTGTTGTTGAACTATACAATAGCTTTTTCACTGAAAAGTTCGCTGGCCGAAGTGACACATTTATTTGCTGTTGTTCCCTTCCAGATTTCTTCGAACAAAATACAAGCCAAACAAAAAATTGTCTTAAAAACAATATTTTTATGTCAATACTGTACGAGTGAGAAGTCATTAGGTCTTCTTCATTTGTTGACAACTTCTCAATCGTTGCGCTAAGTCTTCTATCTAACTCGATTGATAGTGCCGCTCGCGTGACGAGTTTTTTTTTTTTATACATGATGAGCAAACACATTCCAAAATTACAGAATCTTTTCATCTCTCAAGAGATTCATCGTCAGTTTTGTGGATACGATTTTATTATATATATATTTTTTTATAGGTGGAATTCCCTTGCAAAGAATTCTTTCTTTGTGTGCTTTACGTATAAAATGAGTTCCACCTGCACTTTCAGTAAGTTGTTGTTCCTCAATGCAAATAAATAAATAATTGCAAGGAACACGCTATACTCCCCATCATCATCATCATCATAGACTATCATAAGACAACATGCATTCACCACAACTTCAGTTTTGGTGTAATTGTAATGTAGTAAATTTTAATTTTGTAGAAATGACCTTGTATTTTCAAACTGAATTTATTGTTTACTCTTTTTTTTTTCCAACTTTCTCTCTCACACAAGAAAGGGAACATCGCTTGAAGTAAATAATTCAGACTAATTTCCAAAGTAAATTATTTAATTTGTAATTTACTATGAGTAATTATTCGCTTGCGAAAGAAGGCGAAGTTGATGTTTTACCAGTAAGAAATAATGGAAAAGTTGATTCTGTCATATTTTTGTCAACATTTGAAATGGAAAATTATTTTAATTCCTTTTTTGTGTTTGGGGTTCAAAGTATACCCATCATTCTTTTTCATAAATTCATCTGATGAAACTGTTAAGCAATCAAAACATTATTGGATATCCGTTTATATGAGGGGGTGATCTTACTGTACACTCAACAATTTTTTTCCTTTCAATAAGTTAGGAACAAATGAAGCAATATATTCATTAAATACGTTCATTATTGTTGGTTAATTGTTATAATTTTAACTTATTGCATTTGCAAGTAAGTAGATAGTTTCTTTCTTCTTTATTTGTTTTAGGCTCAATTATTTGAAAAGTCTAAAAAAGGGATGGTTCTACTATTAATTTTTTCTGTACATCTCTATTTATATTGAATTCTCATGGAAACTTGGGAGAAATATTCTGAAAAATTTTATCTTTTCTCTCTTAGCAAATGTGTTCTCATAGAATCTGACAAAAAAGTATCTCTGTTTTACAAAACTATACATTATAAATACACTGATCTCAGCACTTGAAAAACCGAGGAACCTAATCAAAATAAATGAACTACATTAATAAACGTAACGTTAAAAATACAAAGTTTTCAAATTTTTATTTACATTTTAAAGATCGGTTCGAATTTTCACAATCTCTTTTTTTTAGCAGTTTGGACAAATATTTATACTTCAAGAAAAGTCATTAATTAGTATGAGAAAAAAAAATTGTGTACATTTTTCACTAAAAAAAACTCGGACCCATTTTTTTTTTTTCATGTGCCCACAAGTAAACTGTTGAAATGTCACCAACAATGAAAAAAGAGATTGTTTAACAGCTGCCTTACCTTAGTTCACAGAACAACTTGAGACCAGTGACATGATTGTCTTTGACAGACTTTAATATATTTATTTATTTTTGTTTTTTCAACTCACCAAATTGTGACAAATTTTTCTTTGACGTGTGATCATCAGCAGTCAATAGTATTAGCATTAGTCAGCTGGCATCTTTTTTCATCTTAAAACCCAACATACAACTAAGAGGTGTAAGATAAACAGGAGCTCAGATTTTTTTCTTATTTTTCTTTTTTTTGCGTATACTTTTAAAATATTTACATTTCACCTGACGTGCTTAACTTTCTCCTTTTCCGCAGTAGAAATTTCTGAGATTTATTGCCTTTTTTTTTCTTGTTAAAATGAGTATATTGTAATTGAGCACATTAAAATAAAAATTAAAAAAACATCAATTAACTTTATAGCTAATTTGTTTCAATAGACAATGAGCAATTCTTAATTTACATTTCCGTCGACTACAAAAGTTGCAAGTTAGCAACTTTTGCAGCCACTTTACAATTGGACGGTAAAATAAGCCAACTAACAAGTTGAAACTTTTGCAGACGCAACTTAGCGAAGGTGGTCCCGGTTGGAATTCTGAGAGTGAAAATTTCACACTCGTGCATTCTTGATATTAGATATGACGCATTGAAATAAGAGAATGAATGGAAGAAAAAACAGAAGTAGACACATGAATTATATTGTTATAGCTGTGAATAAATGAAACTGTTGAATTGTTCTGCATCACCTTATAAACTTTCAATCGATTGCATGCTTACGTGACGTCATCAGAATTCCAATCGGGACCACCTTCGCTAAGTTTCATCTACTCTAGTATACTATGATTTTTTACTTTATTGCTAAGAATTATTTTTAATCATTGAAATGAATTATTCATATTTTCAGTATTTTTCTTGTATAGGGAGATCTGAAAGCTTAACAATGTTGATATTATGCTAATTGACTTCTAATGAAAAAATCTAATCAACTTCCTCAAGATGAAAATATAATTCTTTTAGTAAAATATCCTCTCATCTATTATACTTTTCAAGTATAACATTTAAAGGAAACGTAAGTTTTTTAGATAGAATATTTTATAAAAATGGGGGTGAGTTTTTAGCTAATTTCAGTTCTTAAATTAAAGTCAGTGGTGGTTAACAAGCTTGCTTCGTCATTCCTTGTGAGTTCAATTCTCAAATAACTTATGTATGTGCTTCTATAACATTACCCACATATTAGACATACCTACATTAACTTATAGTAAGACCTTATTACACACTTTGTTACCACTAAAAATATTAACAAGTAGAATTCATATTTATTTATTTATTTATTTATTTATTCCTAAACAAAGATTGTAAATAATTGAAATTTATAACACATAACAAGTTGGATATTATTCTTTCCTTATCTCTGAGATCAGTCCATTTGAGACCCTGTAAAATATACTGCACCCAAGTTCTATAAATGTTTATTACGGTATTTTCACACTTCACAAGCTTCTGCTCTTACAGAAATACCTTGATTTGTTCATGTAATTATCATATTATTCTATAATCAACAAAGATTTAGATTACATTTCTTTCTTTTTTCTTGCTTGTTAAGTTTCGCATGACAACTTGGGAGAATAGCTTACAGCATGAGACTGCCCGAAATATTAAAGGTTTCATTTCTATCTTTATCATTATTGATGTTGAATAAAGTATCATAACTGTATCTTTGTTAAATTTTACTACTTTTTACCTTCATATTCTTTTGTTTTTTGTTTTTTTTTTAAATTTTTTATACATCTTTCAATGCGGGCCATCTTTTCTATGGCAAAAAATTAGAGCACAATTGGAAATAAGGAGCCTGTGCAGAGACTCGAGCTCACATCCTCATTACCAGAGGGAGTCCAGTTAACGCCTGGCTTCCTTTATCAATTGGCCTCAAAGAGTTTTCATGGTTTAGCAGAAGCTGATTCACACTTCTAAACTTAACTCCTAAACTAACTCTCTACGCCATGTTTTTGTCGTTATGTATGAAACTTAATCTCATTAAAGCAATCTCTATCCTTGAATGTACTTCAAATAGCCTTTTTCTTGACAGCAGTTAATTGTGTCATTAAGCCAGCTTCAACTTATTTGAGGGTGGGATTGAACTAATAAGAAAATTAGTTGTTGTATTTGTTATGGTGGATATCAGGATTGAGATTTTCATAAAATATTTATATTCTCAGATGTGACTGTCTTTTCATTTGGGTTGTTCCGTGCCACTCTGGTTGAGAAGAAATTTTTTCTGTCACCAGTGGAGGTCTGAATTGTAGTTCATTGCTGTGTTCCCTGGTTTTAATGCAGATAGATGGAGTCAGCATTTTCTCATTGGGTTATTTTGAGTTAACAATGCCAGTATCCACTGTATGTATATTCTGGATTCTATAGACTTTTTCTTCTGAATAATAACAGCGCAATCGTTGCCATAGAAATGATAGTCTGAAGTGAAAGTGGTTTAAAAACAACTAAAAGAAAAATTATGATGAAAGTAAAAACAATTAAAATAAAAATAATGTTTCATTACTATTATTGAAGAGGTTTTATCTGAAGTAAATGAAAGCAAGGCAGCAGGTTATTCTCAATCACACTCTCTAATACCTGTTGAAGTTTCCATACTCATACTGTATGAATAGTCTAGCATCTACTTAATTTTATGAAGAAATAGATTGCCGTAAGTCAAGTTTCAACAAAAGATTACAGAACATAAAGTTTGCTCCCATTGCCAGTTTGTTGACACTTATTAGTTAACAAAGAGAAGAAAATTGAATTCTTGCGTATGTAAAACCCCCCCCCCCATATACTGTAGCAATCAGTTCATTTGTGAAGTCTACATTATTCAGTCTTTCTTAGCCCAAAGTTAATCAATTATTCACTATTTATTTTTTGCTTCTCTATTCTTTAAATAACCTATGACTTTTAACTATATTTTTCTCTGTACTTACAGAATTCATCAAATGTTGTTTCTATTATAATAGAAAGGTTACATTTAGGACAACAATTCCCTAAACATTTTTTAGTTACTAACTCATTTCAGCTGTAAAAAATCTTTCTTTCAGAAAATGCTAAATTATGGCTAGCAAGCTGCTACAAGAGAAATTTGCTCTTTTTCAATGAGTATGTTTTCTGAAGAAATAACTCCAAGGTTAAGGGGAAGTTAACTGTTGAAGCAAAGCACTTGAAATACTTCAGAATTGGAGCATGTCAATAGTCCATTCTGAGTTTATTCTTGAAAACTTTAGAGTAATTGTGGTCCTAAACTTCTAAAGTCTGCATTGTTTTGTTTTTTACTATCTACAATGAATCTTACCACTAGATATTGACATTTAAACTCAAGTTTTTGTTATATCTATAGTGAGATATCATATGCATACACATCCTTTTGGAAAATATATTCACCATATAAATGCTGACGAAAACATAATCATGATACTTGTCTGCCATTGGTAAAATCGGGTGACAATAGATCATTTTACTGAGAATTTGATACAATGATCATTTTGTGTGTTGACGTCAAAGAAATAATCTTTGGCAGTACCAATTGAATTTAGTCTAGTCGTAATGATTTTTTTATTTCATTTTTGAAAAGTTTATATAAATTCAATAAAAAAGAGTATTCTTATTTATATTCCTATTACACAGATCATCTGGTTCGATGAGTTGCAAAAATGGTCTGTCATGAATTTGTAGTCACTAGGAGATCTTCACAAGCCTGTCATAGAATTGAAAAGAATGAAAGAATGTTTATTTCCCTATTGCATCCTGTGCCAATTTTTTTAGGTTGGCCTTTTTCTTTCCTCAAATAACTGTATTGAAAGATTACTAAACAACATGTGATGCTTCTTCTTAGAGAAGAACACAAACAGATTTCTTCTTTTCTATCGTCACTGTTGTATGTCAACATGTTTTCTCACTATCCTTGCATGTTTAGACATAGGTCTGAGCCGCACGATACTCAGATACATGGTAATACAATTATGCATCAGTACTGATTTTGTTAACTATTGTCTTTTATACAAAAAAAAGATATTTACTCAGAAACAAAAGATGGCTGTCTTGAAGGTTGACATTCCATGATAGTAAACAGCATAAAGAGAAAAAGCTATGCTGTGTCAGTCTTCCTCACTATAATCCATTTCACATGCAATCCTCACTACTCAAAAAATGAGCTTAGAAACAAATGACCATTCTCAATTGTTACTGTTTTTTTTATTCACCCATTCTTAACACATATGTATAAATTACTATGATTTTCTTTTTATAGTTCTATCATTTAAATATTTATTAATATTAGCTTAGACTGTCACAAGTGTGAGCACCCAGAAATGATTTAACTCCCTACAATGTAGTAATGGTCTGTTAGACTCATTTGATAACCATTTCCCCATGGCCAGGTGTTCGGTTTAAATTACTTGATATATTCAGAGATTAGTGGGGCAAAATCTCACATGTTCTTATGAATTTAAAGACTGAATGATCTTCCATTACATTAGAAACCTTTGTTTTGTTTCTTCTGAACATTGAAGAAATCTAGATTCTTTATAGTGTTTATCTTTTATCAGAATATCATTTGCAAGTGGACGTCTACAATCTGTTGTTGATTATTCTTGGAAACATATTCCCCCCAGTAACATTGCCAACAGTTTTTTTTTTTTCCTGCTCAAGTACTTTACTTTCTCTGTCAAGAAAATAGACTCACAAAAAAGTGCTTATTTGTTCAAATTAGGTATTTGATTATTTTTAAGAAAGCTAAGGCTTGTTGTTTTATAATGAATAGACCATTTTAAAACCGATGCAAACTTTTACATCCAAATCATAATAAAATAATAGATGTAAGAATGAAACAAATTATACCTTTTTCTATTTTTTATTTTATTTTAGACTACTTGTAGCAAGTGGAGACACTCAAAGATAGTCAAGCATTATTTTCTTTTTTTTACTTAAAAAGTAAATATTTCAGTCTACAAAGCATCTTACCAAGATATTACAGATTTTTTCTTATCACAACTCAAGTCTTTATTTATTACAACTCTCCTTTTTTTTATTATCTGACTCCGTTGTTTCATTTGATGCAAAAGTGAGGGAACAACATTTTTTGGATAAGCTTATAAGTTTGTGTTTTTCTTGGTTTGTTTCTTTTGTAAACTTTGATTCATACAAAATATTCTAATTACATTTTCTTCGATGAAAAGCAACAATGATAAGATGAAAGAAAAGCTGGCTAGAATTAATAAAGTGGCTTTTCTCTTGTTCCTTTTTTTTTCTCCGGAATATCTTATGACAGCCTAAACCTTAAGTGGAAGTGAATGATGTTACCACTGAATGAAGTAGGAGTGAGAGAGTTCAAGTCCTTTTCCCCCTGTATTATTTATTGCCTTTCTCATTTTATGAAACCTATTTGTACCAAAATTCACTTAGATCTTTCATCTTGAAAATAGCTCTTCACCTCATCCTTTTGAACTTCAATCATGGAGCTTGGTTGTTCTGGTACAGCACACTAGGAAAACTTAATTCCTATACAAAGACCTGCACCATGTATTGGGATTCAAATGAATGTCAGTCATTTGAAATAATAATGATAATGATAATTAAAGGTCCAAAAGTTGCTTATTATTATAGTTCATTAAATACTGTCTAAAAACTAAATTCTAAAAAAAGTCTGTCTGGATGTTTCTTTTATAGAAGGGGTCCTTGAGTTTTCAAAGTTCCAAAACCTCTGTTCTTTGGTCCAATTCTGATTCAATGAAAAAAATTCTTACAGTCAAAATTGGTAAACTTTTCTAAAGTTAACTTCCACTTGTTACTAAAGTTATGACAATGGCTTTTATGTGCATAAAAGGCTGAAAAAACAAAACAATTGTAACTGTCTTGGAGTTGATAAGCTCATATGCTTAGAGGCATGTATTATGAACAGATATTGCTTAACGAGAAAAAGAAGACGCTCTGTTGAAAACCTGCGATTTTGTTCATAGAATTTCTGACAGCATTTGGCTACATTTGTTAATATTTATTTCTGTAATAAAACGATTTGTTTCCAATTGATTTTTTCTGTTAATCCCAGTTAAAACGTCTTAAATATAAATAAGTAATCACAGCATCAAAAATAAAAGGAAAAATACTGAAATGCAACATAATTCATTGGAAAATGAAAAAGTTATAAATCTATCTGAAGTGGGTAATCCTTGCTTATTTGGGCTTGTAAAAACTTAGGCTATAAAAAAAATGGCTACTTCTGTTTAACTTTTACAATTGTGGTTATGAGGACATGTTATTTAGTGTTACTGCTGGATAGGGTTATGAGTTGTTTGTTTTTGTTATCACAGAAAATATTAATTTCTAAGAAGCAAGGCAAAATAATTGTACAATTTATTTTCAAAAAATTTATGTGAGGAAAATAAGATATATGCACCTCAAAGGTTAATTAAAACGACAGTGTACTGAAAAAAGATCTATTGAAGTCAAAAGAGAAACAATTTTATTCATTTTAATTATGTAAAGAAAAAATAATTTTTGCTGATGGTTCTAAACATAGCCCCCAAATAACCAATATGATGTCATTTTCATTATTGTGGTCGAACAGATATAGCTATATTACTAAGCCATTTTATAGCTAAAGTTTTCTTTGCCCCAAATAGGCTAGAATTGCCTGGTTTGTACCTTCTATTTTTCCTATTTTGAGAATTATACAACATATTACGTGAAAAAAGAGCAAGAAATATTCCCCTTTCCTCGCCCATTTTCTCTATCCATTCTTTCTTATGAACACTATCAACTGATTCACATTTAGTCTGAATGGAAAACTTCTGGCATTTGGAGACCTGTCTACTTTCGTTGCAGTTAAAAATATTGGTTCATTAGTGAATTAGGCTGTATGCATTGTTCATTCAATACTTTCTTTTAAACAGTGTGATTGCAAAAAGTACAGAATTAATTGTATTTTCTATGAGACCTACCAGATTTTTTTATCATGTGTTCAAGCATTATACTAACCTTTGACTGCATATGAACAGTTAGTCTCACACCTCATTCCCACTTTTTCTCTTCCTTTCTCTCCACACACAAGTAGCGCTGACATTGCCAATGTTAAAATGGCATCATATTTAGATTTCTCTCAATTAGTTCAATACTACAAGTGAAAATTGAATAGATAGTTTATGACAAAAAATAAATACATGCAGATACTTCATGATATTACCCAGTTTTTAAGCACTTGATCCTACTGATCCAGGCACTGGGAAGTGCTAAATTCCAATCTTCTGGCTCTGAATGACGCTAAATTTTAATATCCAGTCACTGAAAGATCCCAAATTTCAACATTTAATTACAGATATATGTTGAGCTAGTTGCAGTGATTTGTTGATTTTTGTTTCATTTTTTAGCTGACGTGGTTGTGTTTTATTCTGAAAAAATCCATCTTTTTTAACAAGACTGAAATTATTATCTTTAATTAATTAGTATTGCATTAGAAAAGTTGCCTTTGCTTTCAACATTTCCATTTGCATCTCTGAATGCTGTAAGTCTGGCAGATCACATAGACTTTAAGAAACAATTTTTTAGAATTTTTTTTGCTTGTTCAATTGAAAAAGAGAAGACAGATAGGATCTGAGTAATTAAAAGTTTCAGATCTTAAAATCTCTTTGTATTGTATTTTTTTCTCCCTCTGTCTATGATGCTGATAGAGAGCATTTTACCATTACTGGATTTGTCATTAAAAAGCCAATACAGGCCTCCTCTGTTATAACACAATTTGTTATACCCTGGTTCACATTATAACACCGGTGGATATTGGACACCAAGACATTAATCTAGATTCAAAATAACTGTTGGTTATAACACAGTGTTGGCTTTCTTGGACCCCAACATCTGCGTTATAATGGGAGAGGCCTGTATTTACTATGAAGTTGGTATGGATATAGATGTAGTTAATAGAATGATAATTATAAAACATATAAACCATAATAAAGTGAAAATGTTTATCTATCTGAGGACAATGAATGTTTGTTTGTTCTTTATAAACTCCTAAATAGCTGCACCTTACAAACTGAAAATTTGTGTGAATGTCTAACTTGACCCCAAGATGAACATGGGATAGGTAGTGATGACCTCTAAAGTTTAATTTTGGCAATCTAAGAGAGATGGCTACAACTCATGGGCAGCACATTCGTGTAACAGGCTAACTTGACCTCAGGATGAGCAGACGATAGATGGTGGTAATCTCCTGTGACCTCTAAAGGTCAATTTTTGCCTTCTCTGAGCATGTCAGTTTTGGCTATTTTGAATCTGATGGGGATAGCTTCACCTTTCAGGCTGCTGAAATGTTCACAAGGGTAATTTGACCCCAGAATGAACATAAAATAGGTGACCTTTAAAGCCAAGTTGGTGTCAGGTCAATTCTGGCATTTTATTATCTAAGGGAAACAGCTGCACTCTAGGAACTGCAAATTTGTGTACAACATAATTCAACCCCAGTGTGAACATTGATTTTGATTTGTGAAGATCAAAACAGGTCAGGTCAATTTTGGTATTTTCGGTTGCAATCCTTACTTTGAGGAACTCTGTTAGAATTTACTTCATGACTTGTCAGTGTTGATTACTTACGCTGGGTACCCTTTGTGCCCCATAAACTGGAATAAAGAAATGGTGCATGGTAATTAGGGGTTCTGAATAAAGGTATCCCGGATGACTATTCTGATAGTCGATTTGTCATTGATTATTGAAACAATTAATTGACTACTCTGATTCAGATTATGAACTGCAAAATTACTCAATGACTATTATTTAGCTATCAGTTTTAAAATTCAGCTTGCAGTTATTTTAGGCATGTGCTAACTAACAATAAAAACAATACTTCATTCAAATATGTATGTCTTTTATTGAAAAGGACTTGATAAACTTTGCTGCTGTTAGGCCCCCTGATACAAAACATGAAAAAAATTTCAAATCTTTTTGTTGATTTAAAGCTTAGGACAGGCTAATTGCTGGTATAAAAAAATACATACAGGTACCGGAGCACTTATTCTGAAAATTTGGGATCAGAGGTGGTCTGGAATTTCTGGTTTTTTGGATACCCGCTAAATATATGCTTAGAATATAAAATGAGCAATGAAAAATAAAGACTGGAATTACATTAAGAGAGTAGGAGTAGTACAATGATTCATCAGTGTAACCTGATATTTTTCATTTTTTAATCATATTTCCAAGTTGTGGAAATATTGTTATTACATGAAATGAATATTTCGCAGTTATCATTGTTATATCAAGTCTACAGCTCTCCCAATATTGAGAAAGAAAAAGAATGTTTCTAAATCGATGTAATTCATTTAAAGAAATTCACAATATTTTTTTCTGTTTTACTCATAACTTTCAAAATAAATTAAAAGTTACTTGAATTTTTGACTTGAAATAAAATTTCATTTGATGAATTCATAAGCAAATTTGAAGTGGGTTTATTAATTGTTGAAAAAAAATTTGAATTTCTCTAGGTTATACTTATTTCCTTCTACCTATCGAAGGGAGATAACTGGTTTTGTCAAATGATAATTTTCAATCAATTTTATTCGTTGTATCATTTTTATTCTTATGACTAGTTTTTATCTTCAGCATAATTTTTTTAGTTGCTTTTTTTCCTAACCATCCTGAATAAAAGTTGTGATAAAACCACTTTCTTCCATGGCTTAAATCAATTGAAGGGAAGTTTTGTCGAAGTAAATAAATCACATATTGACTTTTTAAAATTTCTATTCATTTCTTCCATGTACAAAAAAACATTACCTTAGCTTTAGATGTACGAAGGGAAGAAAAAATACATAAATTAAATCTTTTTAACCGACCTGAATAAAGGTTGCTACAACTTCCTTCCCGAAACTTCATTCCTCACCATTTGGGTCTTTGGTACTCCTAGGTTTCCTCTTCTTAAATTATGATTTATATAGCTTAATTGGACCCTCTCTTTCCAACCATTATACGTCCAGATATTGCCATCACTAATTTTTACTTCATTAAGGAATCATTTTCCCAAAATTTTCAAGGAGGGAGTTGGGATCTACTATAACTCCAAAGTATTTGGGTGACTTCCCCCAATCTAATTGAGGTATCATTTTTCCAAAACACAAGGGGGTTGGGGTGGCGTTCTATTTGAGATGTAACTATAATGCTGAACTGAACCCTTTGTTTCTGTCCTTCTTACAAATCTAGGGCTTTGAAATATGTTTACTTTCTTTGAAATCATATTTCCAAAACACAAAACTTAGGTTTTGAATTAAGGTACTCCTAAAATGCTCTAACTTGAAGAATGAAAAAGAAAGTCTGGGTGATTTGCAATTGAAAAATAAGATTGCTGGGTCTGGTTTGAACAGTCATGGAATTGTCTTGTATAACTAAAATGCCAGTCTCTCTTGGTATAGTTTGTCACAAATATTTTATATGCTAAAAAATTTAGTTGATAGATTGTAAAATACCATGAAACATTTATATAGCGCTAATATTACCACATTAACTGTAAATGAAATGAGTGATGCAAATTTAAGAACCAAGACAGACGTGGAGAATAGAAAAGATTACAACAACTTTATCTACCATTGTGGTTTTATAAGGCATTCCCTCATGAAGCAGACAGATACTGTGGAAGTAATATATGACTTTTAATATCCTCAGAAACAACTGGTTTGTTCCAAATTTTTGTAATTTGTTTATAAATCTTAATATTGTATAATAATGACCCAATTTTATTATTTCTTCATCAATACTGAATGTACACTCCTGGGCAAAAAATGAGCTAAGCACTTTCCTTCATATTTTGTGCAATTACTCTTTTGTTTTATGGAAAAGAGGCAAACTATGTGAAAATAAAACAAATTTGCTAAGTTTATGTGTAAGCAAGCATATTTGCTATTATTTGCCTTTCTTCTGCCTAAATCCTGACCTAGGATACAAAAAAAATCAGCCATCTGTCATCTCTGCGTATTGTTACTGTCTGAGTGTACTTAAAATTGAGGGGGAAGTTGTTTTGTGGTTCGCCATATTTTTTTAAAATTTGTATATTCCTAGAGAGTTGTACCAGCATTTTTGTTTTTTAAAAAAAAGAAAGTCAAAATTTTATGCAACTGTTGAAGTCATAAGCTGCACTGCTGGTCTTTGTCAAGCAGGATAGATTTATTAAGATATTCACTTTCAAAGTCCTGGGATATCCAGATTTCATTGTCTACAATTGAGAGAAATGGCCACACATTTCAAGTGACAGGGTCTATGACATGGAAAGCAGGTTCAGAAAGATCTGAAATGACAACAAGCTGAGATAACAGAAGACTGAAAATGACTGTTTTGATGCATTATAAAAACACTAACAAATTTGGTTTGAGAATGCAGAAACTCAAAAAGTAAATACATTTCAAGAAAACTCAAGGAAGCTGGGTTTCCATCAAAGTGACGTTCAAAGAACCCCTTTCTGTCGACAAAGAATGTAGTAGTCTGACTTGAATTTGTGTTACTTCAAGGCCGTGGTTTGAACGTGTTCTCTTGACATTTTGCGCTGTGTACCAATGCTCCAGAACTCTATCTCCATAGGTCGGGTGGAAGATTTAATGCAGGATGCCTGTCTACCACAGTGAAGCATGGAGAAAGTGGAATTATAGTATGGGGGTAATATCTCTATCTGGCTTTGACAAGCTGGTATAATGCAAGGAGTCTATTAATGCTAAGGAGTTGTCTGGACAAGTCTTGTAGTGGAGATAAAAGGCAAGAGGATATTTTCAAGCAAGATAACGCTTCAGCACACACAGCAAAAGCTACAAAATCATGGTTTGTGCAGCAGTCTCTTTCCGTGATGTTTTTACCTGGTCAGTCGCCAGATCCTAACCCCGTACAGAACACATGGTTGCATATCAAAGCCAAACCAGTTGAAAGAAAATTTTGGAACACTGTCCAGCTGTGGGAAGCAGTCAGAAATGAATGGAATAACATTTTCACAGCAAACTGCAAACAACTATTGGACAGTTTGCCCAAAGATCTGTTTCCTGAACAAAAACAATGGAAAACGTCTTTGCACATGTACACTGTTATATATTGTAACATGGTTGAGTATTTCACCTATGATTGTAAAAATAAAAGAATAATTGCAAGAAATTAGGCTCTTTTTTTCTTCCAGGAGTGTAGAATAAATTGAGTCCTAGGATTTTACATTACTATGGAGAAGAATTCAGTACATAAGAGCTATAAGTGTTGGAATTTTGGAAATATATTGTCTTGGATTAATGAAATATTACTATTTCTTTTGAGGCTTTTATAACTAATGTTGTGTGTATTTGATACTTTTTATAGAAATGTACTTCTGTAAGTAGTAATAGATAATAGACAGTTGAGGTATTTTGTTTTCATTATACAAGCTGCTCGGCCAATTGAGCTAGTACCTCTGAATGGCACAAGACCCAATATAACCATATAGACTTACCCTTCATCTCCCCACTGATCACTTGGTGCCTATTATTTTTATGTGCTGTACAGATAACCAGGCTTCCTCTGGCAAAAGATTATTTCAAGTCTCATCAAGAGCTTATCTCTCTCTCTTACTTCTGATCCCTGCGGTTTGTTAATGTCTGTAGACTGACGGTCTGAGTAGCTGCAGTGAAAAGCAATTAAAATTTAGAACACTATGAAAAAATTGATAATGGTTTATAGAGCTTCATCTAATATAAAAAAGAAATCAAAATAATTTTTCCACTACTAGTTGTGTATGTAAAAAGTACAAGTATAATTTCCAGAATTACTTTCATCTTTCGTATATGCATAGATATGTTGAGAGAAGCATAACTAAATTCATTGAAAATTGAGCAAATGTGCTCTCATTTGAAAAGTCAACCAAACTTGCTAAAACTCAACTACCAAAAGGTCTATCCATTATCTCACTGCTTTCTCTGTTGAATGTTGACAAGTCTACTTGCTCTGACATAACCTGTATGTTATACTGCTTTTCTTGAGCTGATTTTAACACTCACCATCTCAACTGTTAGCTTGCAATAGGGATTGTTTTCAATTCACTGCCTCTGGTCCAGGTTTCCTTTCATACTTTATTAAATTGTGCAATTACACATTCCACAATTGAAAGTGGAATTCTTAATTTCATTCCGGCTCATTCCACAGACAGATTTTTCAAGTCAGAAATATGAAGTACTATGAGGTTATTACTCTTGAGTTTTTATAATATATTAATTGTCAATGACTAAATATTATTAAATGTCAAATCGGAGTAAATTTGGTGTCTGTTTACGTATATCATGTTCATCACTTTCAGATATAAAATTGCATACACATACTGCTGGAATGCATTTGTGGTTGTGCTACCAGCAAATCTTAATTGGTTAACTATTCTGTGATCAGGCAACATTTTAGAGTTTAAATCATGTGGCTTCAAATATGATTGCCACCAGACAGTGGATGGAGATTTTGTTTGGTTATGAAGCTTTGCAACAAGTTATAAGTTCTTATGAAACTGCAGCATCCAATATCAACAGCAAATATATTACATCACCATCTTCACATTTTCCTTCACATTTGTATTTTCTCATCCTGTACATTCACCTTTTGTTTTTTATCCTTTACTTTTTCATAATTCACTCAAGTTTTTTCCTAATGTAACTCAGTTCAAAAATAATTTTTTTCATGATTGTTTACTTTTAAAACATCATCATAGGCATTATAAAAATCGACAAAAATCAAAGTTTATCTTTTGTGCATGAAAATGTATCTCTTTAGATGTATATGAACAGTATTTACTTCATAAAAATGAAGAAAGGTTAAAAAATAGAATTTATCAGTCCCATCATGTTAACTATTTAGAATTAGAGAAATCTTCTCTTGAAATGTTATAGACCCAAAAACGATTAAGATGAATATAATAGTTAAGAGCAAATTATACAAGTCTTTAAGGTGTAATTAAGAAAAAACAATCTGAAGGAGGTTTTGGTTTTAGTATTATCTAGCTAGTGTTTTTAGATCACGTAGTTTCACTGCACTCCTGCTCAACCATCTTCTGTCATAGTATAGGGAAATGGCTGTCATCACTATTGGAACAAGAGGAAATGCATTTGAATAGAATTGGGCCAGGATGTGTGTGGAGGCCAACAATATAATCACATGGTTGGAGCTTGGGAACTCTTGTATTTTATTTTATTTTTGTTCTTCTTTTTTTTTTTTGAAACCCAAGGCAAGTGTTTTTGTTGTTCTAATGTGCTCTTTATTGAGTGGTATGTCACCTCACACCAGCAAACTGAGTTCCAATTTTGGAATAGGCTGCTGATGTTCACTTAGTATTAATGACCTTAAATAAAGGTATGAATCCACTTCTCCCTGTGCTCTGTTGCATCACTAGATATATTGACAAAATGTCCTCTAAATGGCACAGTGATGACAGATAAGGGAATAGGTGAGTGAACACTCGAGCAAATCACTCTCCCATAACTACTTTAAGGCCATCCATTGTCAATCTTGACAGGAGCCAGTCAAAGGTCATAAGGTTTAGAGTTCAAACTTCTTGCTGGGTCACTTGCTTAAATTCTGGAAAAGTTCTTCAATTTTTTTCTCTTCAGTCATTCTTATGTCTGTATGCTTTATAGTTTGTTTTTTTTATGGATGTTGAAAATTTGGTCAGAAGATTCTGTTCTTCATATTGTTATGTCAGAGTTTCTGATGATTCAGACTGTTTAGTGATGCATGTTTTTTCTGCATTGTGTAACTATTTATATTTTTATTTGCTAAAGAAAACAGTTAAACTAAATCGATGTATATTTTTGAAAAGTGAAGCAAACGAAAGTTTTTGCATTTAAGTGATTCAGTTCATGTTAGGTCACATGGTTTCACAAGCATTTCCTTTTCACTTGAAATGTTTGTTTGGCCTTCATTATGTTTCTTTACAACCACCATCTGCATTTTCAGATACCATGATTGTAATAGCAGTTAATTGTTCTTCGCCCTCGCCATTTTAAAATGACGATAAAAAAAATAAAGCCTGTAACAGTAAATGATTATTATTTTGTTGATCCAACTAGCCATTAACTTCTCTAAGTGGCAACCTTAGTCAGTACATAATGGATAGTTTAGAAAATATTCAAAAGAACTCACAAAGAGTATTGGTAAAAATTTGAATAAAAATGTTATTTTCACCAAATTATATTAATGCTTACTCTAAAAATTTCTCTTATTTATAGATATAGTTCTAACATCAGATTAGATTTTAGATTGTAAATCAAATCAAATACAAAAGTAGTAATATTAATCAGGTAATGCTGATGAAAATTATATATATGTCTTCATAAATAAATTATTAATAATCATTAGGCATTTGTTTATTTGGAGTACATTCAGAAGAATTCTATGTCTCCTTGAGTTGATGATCTTTAATATTTTGATACCTTGTTTATATAATAAATGATAAGTAGGCAAAACTAATCTTTCACCTCTGAACACTGTCATGGTAAAAGGTCAGTAATTGCAGAACTAACCTTTTTTTTTTATGTTATCGAGTTTTATCAGTGAATAATTTACGTGTGATAGAGTATCACTTTTTTTTAGTATAAATTTATTCTAATGTTATAATTAGTGATTACAAAAGAATTAATCTGTAAGATTCAAGTGATAATCTTGGTTCTTAACTTTCTAATCTGTTTTTCCACTTGGTGTTTAGTCAATGCATTAATGATTCAAGTAATAGCCTAACTGATAATATTTTCTTCAGCATATAATAGCATAGGTACCCTCAATATGTAAGATATTGATTTGAGACTTGTGCTTGAATAATATTACATCTAATTTTCCTTCTTTTTTTTTTATCTCTTGAAATTTACAAGATGGTGGGGGAAATCATATTAGATTCATTTTCCAAATTGTACCTGGTGTTCTTTATAGCATATCAGCTGTTAGCAAAACTTTTGTTATACATGATATGTGTTATATATCAGATACATGTTGATAGAAAAACTGATCGCACTTATCAACTCAAAGAATTACATTTGTTTGTGGTTATTAAGTGTACATCAATCTAGTAAGATGTAGTTATAGCTTTATTATAAGGTTTTAATGTTTCTTTGCTATAATTTGAAATTCTGCTTTGCCAAGAATTTCCAAGAAAATCTGATAAGGAAATCCTGGCTTATGATTCATCTACAAAAAAAAAGAAAAAAATTCCACTCTCACTTTCTCTCTTGCTCATTTGTTTTATCATATGATTTTTGGGATGGAGGTTTTGGGTGGTACTGATCCCTCGTAGGTAAAGACTAGATAAGTATTTTTATGCTTCTTTGCCTGTTATGTTGTACACCCATATTAGAGATATGACTCCCAGATACAAAAGTTTGACATTTGACAATATTTGCTCCAGGAGAAAAAATGCACACACACATAGTTTTTTAGTTTTTTATTTTCACAATTGCTAGCAATTTCTTTGAATTCTGTTTTATTTTAACCATGTATCTTAACACTTGGAGTAAATAGTTAAGCATTAGTCTGTTTGTCAGAGTATAACAATTAAAAAAAACACTTTCCCTGGACTCATCTGAAAAGATTTAATTGGTTCAAAGGAGGTGTGATCATAAAAAATTATAGATTTTTTTGTACCTGAATAATTTTGAATCACTATTTATTCTCAAGAAAGAAAAAAAGAAGACATTCAATGTACTTGAGAATATCTGTTGGTAATAGAAATGATTGTCATACTGACATTTTTCCAAAGTATTCGGTATACTTTGAGTATCCAAATAAAAATTATTTGCTAAGCAAGTTAATATAATGGGGGGGGGGGGGATTTGAACTCACATCCCTTATCCAAAGAAGTGTGTTTGGCTACAAAGACATTATTTGGTGGGTGTTGCTCAAATAAACCATATAGCTATATTCCCTATTTTTCTGATTGCTACTATGCTGCCAGTTTGTTTGCATACTCTAGTGGTTTCAAATGTAACAGTCTTTGATGTAGCATTATCATTATCATTCATTTTTTAATAGTTTTTCTTTTTATTTCTGTTGCTTTTCATTGGAATGCTTCAATGTCTGTAAAGTCTCTGTGACCGAAAGACAAACTCCCGAGTATACAGGTTTAAATCTTGCCAGTGGCTTAGTCTTTATTTTCGATCCACACTACCTATTCAATGGTCATAGATTAACAATTTGAAAGTTGCGATAAAATGCAGTAGAAGATGAAAGAAAGACCAATGAAATAAATTGATTTCATATTCAGTGCCAACAATCACCCTGGTTCTTGATGCTGAACATGGGAGACTAAATGGCTGATGAGTAGATACTTACTATAACATTTTTGTGCAATAATCCTAAACTATTTCTGTTAATACCCTTATTTGGAATTATTATTATCATAGTATAAATGAGCTTCTCACATTCAAGTACGTTATGCTCTGATTGGTTGAAAGAGAGAATTTTAAGATGTGGAAATACTACTGAGATCTTTTTCTGTCAAAGAAGAATGCTAACTTCATCTAACAAATGTTATCAGGTTGATGCAAAAATAATTGTGTTCTTTGTTATTTCAAACTTAGTTTATTTTTGTATATACTATTATTTACTCATGTTCATGGAATATATCATTTTTAAAAAAGAATTTCACTCTATTTTTCCAATTTTAACTTTTTTTTTCCACTTTTTATTCTGGTGTATTAGAGGCTGTCAAATCAAAGATGGATAAAAAGTGAAATCAAGCAATTCTGTTGTATAAGTACAGAATGGGACATGAAGCTGTGGAAACTGCTTGCAATACCAACCAAGTGTTTTATCTGAAGACCATCAACAAACATATAGCTTAACATTGTTTTGGAATCTTTAGAATCAGATGAAGAGCCTTGAAGATGAAGTGGGTTGTGAATGTCTTTCTGTGATTGATGACATCCTATTGAGGGCCATTATTGAGAGGTTGCAGAGTAACTGAATATTGACCCATCAACAGTTGTTCAACCTCTGCATCAAATTGGAAGACCAAAAAAGCTTGACAAATGGGTATCGAATGAGCTGAACAAAAATAAAAGTGCTATTGTGTAGTCTGCTCTGTGCTTCTTTTGCACAACAGAAACAATCTATTTCTTCTTACTTGTAACAAAAATATGGACTCTGTGCAACAATCTGTTACATTTATGATGGATTCTGAACCACAAACTATAGTATTTACATTGATATTGGTGAACTTGATGTCCTACAAGAGAAGGTCTTCAACAACCAAGCAGCAGCTTAAAATGTCTCCGAAGAATTCATTGGCTCCATCCAGGGCCCCAGAATTATCTGCATCCAGAATAGATGGACTTGTTTCTAGTTAATAAAAATGTGTAGATTCTCAAGGTTCTTATTTCAATTAATAACTTTAATTGTAAACCTAGATATACTGTTTTAAAGTTGATGGTGAAAAAACACAATTATTTTTGCATCAACCTAATATGTACTGACAAATTTTGCTTAAACCAAGATGGCAGAGTTAGCTAATTTGCATACATTTAATTTGTAGTGAAGGGAATATTTTTCAATTATCTCTATACATTCAAAGAATATATCTTATTACTTATAATTCACCAGATGTCTGTCTGTCTGTCTTTGCAAAACCCAAAAATAGTCAGTGCTACGGCTACTAAATTTTCTGTGGTTACTGATGGGACCCCAGAGCTGGTTTTTAGCATGTTAGTTTTTTAACCCCCCCCCCCCCAACAAGTATTCAGCAGGGGGTTGAATTTCCAATGTAAATTTATGCTTAATTGGTTCCCTAGTTTGTGTTGGGCAGCGTCACGCTTACCTAAAAATTTGATATCTAATTATAATTCACCAAATGTCTGTTTGTATGTGACTACCTACTTCAAAACTACTTGATATTACTACATGAATTTTTCTGTGAGTTTTTAACCCTAAGCAAGTTTTTTAGCAAGGTAAATTTTGAAATCGCTCCCACCCCCATATGTTTCAGCCGGGGCCGATTTCCAATTCAAACTTAGGCTAAAATGGTCACATTTTTGTGGTGGCTGTACTGCCTTGTGATTGGAATTACACCCTTGGGTAGATGATGGTGTTATAATCTCTGTAACTCTCTGCTCAAGGATGTCAGTCCCTTCTCTCTCACTCTCTACCAGAGATACAAGTATGTAAACAGTTGCCTTTTCTTGAAATTTTAAAAATACAGATAAGTGTCTATTGCACATATTGTAGAAAACACTATCAATTTTTGCCGCTTATCTATAGGATTATAAAGAGTGGTGTCGAATCAATTTTAAAAGCAAATTGAATTAAACAGTATCTGATTTCCATCAATATATCAATTTTATTAATTCTTTTTTTTCTTTTTCATTTTTCACAGTAATTTTACCACCCATTAGGGCAAGTATTTAGTTTAGTTACTTCAATTCACCAAATTTCTGTCTGCTTGTCATTACAAAACTCACAAACCACACTCCACATCTCCTTGAAATTTTCTCATGTACAAATAGAATCCCAGAATATATTTTTAGCAAGTTGATATTTGAAAATTCCAACACTTATAGTTTCTAGTTGGTTGCAGGTTCAATTTACATAGTAAGTATTATGCTAAATCGTTTTTCAGTTTGTGTCCAGTTACATTTTCACTTATCAAAATATTTACTATTACTTCAATTCACCAAATATATGCCTGTCTGTGTTAGCATAACTGAAGGACGGCTAGAGCTATGGCCACCTATTTTCCATGTTCAATAATGGGACCCCAGAGCATGTTTGTTGCATATTAGTCTTTGATAATTTCAAGAAAATTTGCATATGATAATTTAAAAATTATTGTAGGGTTTGCGTTTGTGCACTCAATCTGATTTCTGTGTATCTATCTATATATTAATATACTGGAAGTCTGATTCTATCTGTCTGTATATGACCTCAAAGTAGCCGAAACAGGGCATTGTAGCCAGTGGTAAAAGAATTCAGGTATCCCTAGAAAGTTTTGATCTCTTATTAGTTCCAAAAGGTCCCATTCAGGCCTTCCGCAGACGATACCACTGTAGGGTGTGTTTTCAACACTTACTTCCAATATATTCGAAATTCGAAATTATATAATTCTAAAAATGATTACTAAGGGGAATACAGGCAGTTCCCAGGTTATGAACTAGTTCCGTTCTTAGGTTTGCTCATATGACGGAACAGTTACGTATGATGCATATCTTGCGTCACGTAGTCAGATGTTTGTCTTTGTATATAGTACCTATCTATGCATAGAAAAAACATTGAAGAAACAATAGTAATGCAGTAATAATTATATTTTTAGTATCAATTTTGACTACTTTTTTACCTTAATTTATTGTGATCACAACTTGACTCTGACCGTCATTTTACGGCATCGAGTAAACAGTGCGATCGAAAAAAAATTGATTATAGATTGTTTATTCGTTGCCGTGATGAAATACAATTCATAATACTATAAATAAATGAATTCGACGATCGACATCCTGTTTCGAAAACGTAACTAATTAAAATATAACAGTTTCGTTGTTGATTTTTTCCTTGACTTTTCTAGAAAGAATAAGTCCAAATTATTGTCTACAGAAACGAAAAACCAATTTTCATTAAGTAGAATGGAACGTTTCAAAGTAAAGTCGCAAGTTTATTTACTTTTAAATTATCGGATAGACAGACATAAATATGCTGTGGTCTGTAGTTGATGATTGAGTTTTCTAATAAATTAACAAATGAAACTTTCATGTACAAGTTTTGATTTTCCCATTGAAGATTCTTTTCTATCCTTATTGAGGAAGGGTTAAGATTCAGAGAATGAAAAAAAAATTCAACCTAATCTTTACCCCTGTTTTACGTTAATTTAGATAAAATTTGGGCTTTTTTTCTCTAGCAAAGTCAAGAAATACTCATGAACGAAATTTTGAAATTTTGATCAATTACGTTTTTAAATTATCGTCTGCATAACGAAACCGCTGCCGATTTTCTGTCGGGGAAACGTTATTCGGCAAAAAGTCCGAAAGCCGATGGACTGTTGAACTTATCAAAACTCAACTAACTATACAATTAATTGAATGAAGTTTTTCAATGTTTCAATTATTTGTGTGAACAATATGAACTCAGTACTGTGAGAATTTGCGTTAGAAAAATTTGGCCCTAAATGCACGCAATTTCTTTTTTTGTTTTTCCGCTGAAGACGGACAATGTTTTGATTACGAAGCGCTGTCTGTAACACAATTAAAGAAAATTGTTCATGACACTCAGATCGTGAGTACGTGTTGTTCGTAAATCGGGGACTATCAGTATTTTATTATTTTGTGGATCCAGCCACTTCTAATAAAATCAAGTGGGAGGGGGGTATCCAATTACTGAGTTCCAGGAGTTAATCCAAATTGACTGAAAGATTGTTAATAAGAGGGTAGGAAGAGAGTTGAGCAAAGGAAGTAAAGTAGTTTCCTGAGGTGGGGAGAGAGAGGGGGGATGGGAGTTATGAAAGTTTGGTAGTTTAATAAAAGAGTAGGAAGGAAGAGGGCATAGAGTGAAGTTGTTTAATAAACGGTTAGGAAGGGAGTGCAGAAGAAAAAGGTAGTTTAATATGAGGATAGGAAGAGAGAGGAGAAAAGAAGTTAGGTAATTTACAGAGGGGGTGTAAATTTTTGCACATGAACCCTTCCATGGTGGTATAACATTTAGCTAAAATCAATGATAGGCAACGAAGATAGAGAATGAGAAGATACAGGCATAGGGAAAGAGGAGAATCATGAGATTATGGATGAACTTGGATGTTAACACCTGTGCAATTTCGACAGGCCCAGTTAGTTAATTCATTAATGATTTTAAGATAATTTTGCCTTTTACTCTGTGTATCTTCTTTCATATGAATATTTTTTTTATCTTGCATGGGAGAAGGATCTGATTTTGTCCATGTATGCATTAGTTTTATTGATACAAAATATATTGCTAACCTATTTAAATCATCAAAGGCTGCTTCCATCACAGCTTACATATATGTTATTTGTGCATGTTTCAAAATAGAAGTACGATTAATACTTTTAAATAATTTAGTGTTATCAAACTTTTTTTTATTATCTGCGATACGTTTGCCCCCTCCCCACGATTGTTAAGAGCCTATAGCAATTTTAGTATATGTTCAGACTACGATACCCTGCAAACAAATAATGTTATACCATCAGGTGTTCGTACATACTTTTAGCTTTTAAAATGTTGTCTGAAACACTGACATGAAGTATTGTCATTATAACATAAATCATTCTCCTGCTAAGAATCATTCGAAGAAGCATAAAAACAAAAAAAAATGAAGATCGTCATTCAAATATTTTGTGGAATAACTTTTTTTCTCGCCATCCCGTTTGAATTAGTGAACCTCTTACCTTTTTGTCCCAATTATTTCAAACCCTTTTCCCTCTGAAATGGGGGGGGGGAGAATTTGATATTCTATGTGAATATTTGGACTAAGGATTCATTGAGTAAGATGAGTCTGAATATTTCGATTGGTGACGATTGATCTTCATCAGGTAGAAGGAAGGGTACACTTTCAAATGATGAAACTAATCATAGTTTTCATCGATTTCATTGTGCACTTTAATCTGGATTAGTAGTGTTGTAGCTTAAGGATACTACTATTCCACGCCAATATGCATTATTTAGGCTGGCTGGCTGGGTACGAGATAGCACTTGTGAATGAGCTAGCAGCAGTGCATGCAGCCAACGTACAGACACAATTAATTACTTTTTTTTAACAACTTCCAATAAGAATAACTTTCGTCTGTGTATATTTACTTCCACCCTGATTTTAAAAAAAATCTATTTTATATTCAATATTCTGAATCTCAATCAACAAATATTCTTGATCCCAAAGCTATCTCCGCCATGAATACGGTGATGTTATCAAGTCAGAGAAATGAAATAAATAAATTGAAAAAAAAAAAAAAAATGAAAAACCATTGTTCTGTCAAGGTTATGGCTGAGAAAAAATATGAATAGGATCTGGTGAGTGCAAAAAAAAAGAGAGAGAGAGGGTTTGCTGGTGGTTGTGGGCTGAAGGATAGAAGATCCAACACTACTGTAGAAGAAAGAAGCGACTTGCTTGAACGAATACATTTCTTTTGCTCCTATTTCCTTATATGGTGTTCATATTGAACTTTAAATTTTGTAAGCGAAGGTAGAGCGGGGAAGGAAAACTGTTATCGTGGCATCAGGTTGTGATTTCTTCATTCCCTTCTCCTTCTCTGTGTCTGTCTTGTCGAGATCACAGAAATAGCAGCATCATCAATTGGTTTTGTTGATTCAATTGCAATTATTGGAGTTTTTCTCTTTCTCTGATATTGGAGAAGAGGATATTACTAGTCGGAGAAGACAGGCTAAAACGAGAACGAGAGAAGCGAAAACAAATCGTAGGGAAGAGAAAGAGAGGGCTCAGAAATAAAAATGAGGGAAGAAAGATATCGTGAGAGAGAGAGAGAGAGAGTGATATAGGAATCGTAGGGGAGAGAAAAAGGGGACTCAGAAATAAAAATGAGGGAAGAAAGATATCATGAGAGAGAGATATATAGGAAAAGTAGGAAGTGATAAAATAAAACAGTAAGGCAAAATGGAAAAATTCAAGTAGTTCGGGAAGTGGGATTTTCCTACTACCCTTTCTCAGTCATCTTATCATTTGGTTATCATTCTTCTCCCTTCCCCGTTTTTCTTCCTTTTTCATATCTTCTCAACCCCTAAAGAGAAAGTAGAAAGTGACTTTTGGACGGCTTGAGCGCGTACTTTATAAGTAGTACCATCAAACCTGACCAATTTGAGTAAAGTGAATATAATGTTTGTCAAATTAATTAAATTCTGCAACAGTACGCTAAAACAGAGACAGCGGATTTTCTAGATATTTATTTATTTATAGAAGGGGGGGGGGAAAGAAAAAAGAAACAAACGAAAAAAGGAAAATGATTTAGATAGAAGCCAATTGAAAAGAAAGCGAAAAATAATACTCTTGCTGCTCTTACTACTACTACTACTACTACTACTACTACAAGTGGAGAGCGTATGCACGCTGTTTCTTTAAAATTCAGTGCATCTCATAGAAAATGGGAGAAAGGAGAAATAGGCCTGCCTAACTTCCGTGCGTGTTTTTTCCCGATTTTATTTAATTTTATTCATTTACGATATTTACAACTAAGACAGTGCAGTCTGTCTCTCGTTGTATGGTTTGACAATCTTCATTATGATTTTTTGGAAAACTACCTCCTCTTGTTGATACATATGATCTTGCTAAACAGACCGTGTCGCTCTCTGGTATGGTATATTTTTGTTGCATCTCTTTATTTCAAGACGTAATAATAAGGTTAAATGGTGTTCAGGGTGCGCACCCACTTGTTCAACCTTACGCCACTTTGTTGGGGATGTTGATCAGCTGTTCAGTGTCTTTTATTGTGTTTTTGTGTAATATATTCGTTCATCTTCGCTTCGTTCAAGTGCCTTACTCTTCTCTTGTTTCAACGTTGACTTGGCTATTACTGCTATGAGAGAGAAGCGTGGCTCAATTGGCAATGGCTTAAAATATAAAATTGTTCCAATTGAGTTTTGAGCCTTTGAGACAGCTGTCATCTACAACTTGAATCGGTCTTCTTATTCATATCCTGTATATTCAATTCCAAATTAAAGTTTTCTATAACCATGTATAGTATCATTTCACGATGATCGCCGAGTGTAAGTGTGGATGTGACTTATCTGTACCCCCCTCTTATAAAAATATTGATTTTTTTTTAATTGCCATATTGCAAGTACAGAATTTGCATCTTTAACCAGATCAATCTTATCAATTTTCTCAGTCAATTTTCTACTCGAGGAATTATTAATTTTGTATTGGCAGACATGTCAGGTGGATCAGTGTTGTAGTACACGATGTTAATTTTTAAAAACTGGTTATATTTACAACATGATTATTTTCTATTGAAGCCATTTTACATACCTCATACCTATTGCAATCAGTCTGGTGAGTTTTAGAATACGTAGCATAACCATCACCATTCATGTTATTGACTCAGATTTGCTTCATTCAAACAGATGTCTTGATTTCAGTTGGTATTTTAATTGCAGTATTGAATTATCAGTATTGTGTTAATATATCTGCTGTTTTTTTATCATCACTATTTGTATATCATAAGCATTTTTCTGTTTGCTTATTTTTGTGATAATAGTATTTGATACATATGTGTTTGAATTCTAAATGGGCCAGAAACAGATTAGTACTCCTAGTGTCCTGATGATTAGGAGATGTGCTAGAGCAAGAAATGTTCAGTATATCTGGTTCATTATACTTTCGATTTCGATTTTTTTATAGTGCATATTTAGTCTCTGCATCTGCAAATATTAATCATATGCATAAGAGCATCTCTTGATTACTATATCCCATCTGTTTATTAGTCCATCAATTGATTTATCTCTGTGTATATCATTAGTTTTACACCTGCACATTTTCATTCATTTGTTCAGTCTATCTGTAGTAATCTATCTATATTCCTGCATTTTTATGTATGATCTGTCTTGTTGTAAATGGATCTTCTTTTCATCTATTTACTTACTTATCTCTAGCTTTCTGTTTTCTGACTCTACTAATTAGGCAAAGGATACTGATCTTTTACAAAATAAAAAATCCTCACATTCCTCTGTAGTCCATGTAATAATCCTGACTACATTGCTTGAATAATGAAATGGAAGTGACATACCTTTGCCTTTCATCGCCCCCCCCAACCATCTTTGAATGTCTTTCTGTAATCTTCTCTCCTCCTCCTGTCTTACCATCTGTTTTCCTCTCTTACTCACCCTCTATTCGAGTTTGTTTGCAAATTCTCCGGGTTTCCTATCTTCCCCTGGCTACCTCTGCTTATCCTTGTTTTTTTTATTATTAAATTTCCTCTTTGACCATTTTCTTTTTCTATCATTTATCACCTGCACTTTCATTGCAGTATCTTCTTCATCAATAACTTATTCACATAATGGCCGTAAAGATCATTTCACATTTATTTTCCTTTTGACCTGTGGTTCAGATTTTGAATTCAGTGATGATCTTTTCATGTGGCATTTCATTCTCTGAATTTCCTTGAAGATTGTAATCTGTTATTTTGTTTTCTTTCTCCAAATCAGAAAATCAAAAGAAACATGGAGACAACTGATTTCACATTACAGCAAATGTCGACTGATTTTATTGAACTTATAAAATCAGACTAACAAGCAATGTCTTTTGCTTCATATTCTTTGATTCCTCACTGAGCAGAGAATTAGGCCCTTGGAAGAATTCAATTGCCTATTCAAAAAAGGGAATGAAATTATCTTAGCTAGTTCACTTGCCACCCCTATTCTATTATCACCACCATATATCCCTCTAACAACCCTAGGGGAGACCACTGATCTAACATATCTTACTGAAGAACTCATTAAATTATTATTGATACTCATCTAATTGATTTGTCTTCACATATTGTCCATTGTTTTTCATGCAAGTTGACCCAATTCTATGATAATCATTTTGTGCATTGAACATTTCAGACTTGATAATTTGAAACCGTGTCTACCATAGGTTGATAATTACCTCAGACTCTATCCTTATGATCAAATCAGTTACACTCACTGATTTACACATGAAAACTTTGAAATCTTAACGAAGGATCCTGTCCCTTTCAGTAGCCACTTGTAAAATGCATTGAGCCCATGTTAGTATAATTATGTATTTTGTCTTGAGGCTTGAACATATTCCCAAGGAAGTCTCCTACTAATCTTTACCATTCATCATTTTCTCATTACATTTCTTTCAATTTGCATCTACTGATGTATTTGAAAAAAAGAATCAATCAAGTTTCTGATGATTGTTTCCTAAATAAAATGAGGTTAGAATAATCCACCTGTTTTCAATTTCTCAGCACCTTGCATCATATTGAAATAACAAAATTCTATGATAAAAATCCAAATGATTTAAAACTGATATTTAAATAACGACTCAATCGCTGATTATAAGGAAATCATACTCTTCTTTCTATAACATTGAAGACAGAATTTGAATCAAAGAGAATTGTTCTCTCCCTGCTATATTTAGATCACTTCATTTGAAATATTTCTATAATTTTTCCATTAGGCTTTACAAAACAATTTATTGATTTTTTTTCATTTTAAACATTGTTCAATTTAGCTGGAAAATTTATTTCGTAAATTAATTTTTATGCCCTTACACTTTTTTTTTTCTTTTTATATTTTCTGTGAATAGCAATAGTGAAAAAATATAAATCTTCACAAGAGCAGAAAATGTCAAGAGACATTTTTCCTAAAGAATGCCTCAAAACTGTGTGTTCATGCCTCTTTCCTTTTGTAAAGTTTTGTAAACTATTCAATACAAAACTTTGAAGCTTAGTCCGACAGTTATTTTCCATTCTAGCTGAAGATTTTGTTCGTAAGAGTATGAAATTTCATTGTGAGTTGAAATAACATGTTCCTACTTGGGGAAGTAAATATGTACTTATTGACACTTTTAGGTTAGTAGATTTAACCTATGCATGAAGACCAAAGAATGTATGAGCTAAAAAGATTGAGATAAAAGCAACCAAGATTACGGTACTAATTTGATTGGTTAATGGAATAAAGCTTCAAAGTTAGAAAAAAAGGTACTGAGGTCAGGTAAAAAGCAATCATCTTTTCTTTGTCTGTCTTTTAGCTGATAAATATATTAATGCACAGGAATGAGTTTTTCACCCAACATATACACAGGAGACCTTCACTAATCTGGCACCATTTGGATCTGTTGAGTGTTAGACCAGTGAAAATTCTGAATCACTAAAGGATTACTTCTAAACAATAGCTAACCACCTTATCATACCTTTATATCATGAAAATCAGTATAAGTTTGATTAAAAGGGAGAGAAACCTTAAATCTTAACCTTTTTCTGAGCAAATTAGAAGTAAAACAAGCAAGTTGAAAATATGGCATGCAAATTAAAAAGACAAGCCAACTGAATCTATGAACAAGAGTAATTGCATACACAGAGTAACTGCTACAGTCAATGCAAATGTTTGGTTTTTTTTTTCAAGTGGAATTGATTTTGGTGGAAAAAACAAATTTTATAGAAAGCATTTGAATCAACTAAGCAGTAACTGTATGTGATAACTCATGGTCACAAATCCAGTTAGTTTGTCTTTTTAATTTGCATGTGGTATTTTTTAATTCATATACTGTATATTCTTATAATTTGCATGCCATATATTTTTGAAACTTACGTGCTGTATTTTTCAAATTGCTTGCCTTACATTTTAACTCAAAAGGTACAGTCCTTCATGAGTCTTGCTTGTTCTTTCACCATATCTTTTAGAACCTTCTCTTACATAAAGCTTGACCACTGTATCAGTACTTTACCTTTTTCTGAACTTCTTGTCTTTCATTGTTTTTAGATCTGTCCAACATCTTTATCATTCTGTCCGTCCCCATTTAACTGATGTCACTTTTTTTTAAAAATCAATTCTCATGATATATATATAAAATTACGTCATCAGAGTTCATAAGCATGGGATTATAGATTAAAATTGTTTTTCTTTAAAGATGTAATTTTCCCCCCTTCTTGTGGTCCCCTTATCCACATTTTCCCTTTCAGTGGTCCTCCTCTATATGCAGTTTAGCTTCCAGTGTCCCCCCCCCCCGGTTTCCCTTTCAGTGGTATAAGGACACATCATTAGAATTCCATTCTTGTTCTCATACAAATCTGTTTCTTTGAGCAACTATCAGCAGAACAGTTTCTTTATATCATACACTGCTGAAGATCCAATGTTGTAACACTCGCACGAGCTTCTCATCAATATATAACTGTCCAGTCTTCTCATGAGTTCAACCTTATCTTTTAATTGATTTGTAGTGTTTTCGTTCACATCATGGGAAACATTTTATTCACTGGAGCCATAACTAGGGCTAAGTAAAAGCGAACGATATTGATAAATGTTTGGAAAACCAGCACGGAAATAGGTTGAATAGCCCAATTTAAATACTTTGACAAGCCACTAATATTTAGTTGATAGAGATGCTTAAATGAGTTAATTTAAATATTTGCTAATCTTAGATTAATATGCCACAATTGTGGGGCACTTAATGAGGATTAAACTCACCATAGTAGTAATTGTCTGCAACCTAGCTTGCTTGCCATTACAATAAAAGTTAATTTAAAATGAGTGTTTTTCTGTAGGAAGATTGATTCATTTTCTGTACTGTCCTTTTATTACTATTCATGATTCTGATTAATAATTTGTTTATTTTCTTTTCAGCATGGGATTGTACCAATATTTGATAGCAGTGACAGTCTGGAATCAAAGAAAAACGGAAGCAATATGAAGATTCAGCACACAAGGTTAGTCTTTGCATTTTCAAACTAATTTCTCGTGGTAAGTAAATTGCAATCTTGCTCTGATAGCTGTTTAAAAGCTTAATAAATAGGTTATAAGACAGTAATTGATAGCAGCTGCATGCCACCTTTGTTTCTTTGTGTGTCAATCATTCTTCGTCCTCTATCCAGCCTAAACCATTTTAACCCATATGTATAATTACATATGTGCTATTTATGTCAGTTTTAATGTTCTAAATTATGATCTTTTTTCTAATCATAATTCTGTTTTGATGATAATTGACTCTCAGTAGGTTTTGACTTGAAGAGTGACATTACTTAGTTTAGCCAAAACAGAAAGTATTGATGGAATAAATCTTCCAAAATGTTAGGACTCTTGCACTCAAGGTAATATTAGTGAGGCAATAGGATCAATCCATTATTATGAGCATGAAGGAATCATATCGCTTAGGGTGCAGCACACATAAACCCATGAGGGCTGTGAGTTGACAGGTGGTGTAGGTTTGTATTTAGCACTTCACACATGGTAACTCGGATGGGTGAAGATTTTTTTTTTTTATCTCTGCCAATAAATTTGGAAGAGATATGAACCTGTTTCTTTCTGTTTTTCCAAAAAATATCTTTAAGTTCTCAAAAATTTCAGTGAAATTCTGTGGGGAAAAGGGCTGCAGAAATGATATAATTTGGGAGTGGATCCAACAATTTTTTCTTCGTCTGCATCGTAGCTATACCCACACAATATGAATCAGGAAAATTTCTAAATGGATTTCCAAAAGAAAAGAAATAAAGTAAACTTGAACTGATGACTCTTAGTTGTACTCGTCTTGTGGTGAGTACCAAACACTGTGGCTTTGGTTAGTTTGTTTCAAAACCTTGTCATGGCAAAGCAGAAGACTTTATTTATTTATTCATTGCTACTATCTATTTTCTTTACCTCTACTTTCTTCTCCTAGATCATAGCAATATCCACAACACCCAATAGCTCCAAAAGTTTTCAGTGAATTACAGTGAAAGCTTATGGAAAGGTGCACAATTGACTACGAAAGAAATGATCATTAGAGTAGATCCAGGAAATTTTATTGAGATACTTATTCTTTTTCATTCTTTCATGTATTCACACATGTTTATCCATGTGCTATTCCAAAAGTTATCATTGAATTCTGATGATATTTTGTCAGAGAGTAGGCCTTGGGCTGAGGAAGAACTGATTGAATCTTAGGGTGAATCCAGGAATTTTTTCACTGTTGACCCTTCTATATCCCATCTTTCTGAAATTTCATTCAGTTTTTAGTGACAATGGATATGACAGAGGTATGTCCTATCTAAGTGCTTTCTAGTTTGAATGTTCTGCCTAATGATAAAGCATCAAAAAATGAGAAGAAACAATTTTTGTGAGTATTTGCTTAGTACTAAAACTTCAGTTCATTGTGTAAGCGAGGGAGCATATTATCCTCACAATTTCCACAGAGGATTTGATACAAGCAATATTAAACATTTACTTTCTTATATACATTTTGAAACTGTTAGAAAAGTAAAATATCCCTGCAGGTCCCACCATTTTTAACGTGTACACCCAATTATACTCATAAATCATAAAAACAAGTAGACACAACACTAGAGTGATGAATGCCAACATAATGCATTCCTTTCTCTCCATTTTTCACAGTCTTCTCAGTCCTAACACTGTAACAGAGTTATTTTTGGAATTTTTGAGATATCTATTGAAACCAATTGGACATGTTAGCAGGACCATCAGTTAGAATATCTTGGGAAGACAATCCAGATAAGTTGAAAAAAAAAACAAACTCTAGCGCCATTCTTCATAAGGGCCCATTTTTGTTGTGATGCCATTGTCAGGAGAGAAAAAAATTCATAAATATAGACATAGTGTATATCTTTGAAAAATTAGATTTCATGGCGGGTAAAATATACAGGAGAATCATCTGCCTCAGAGTGAGTCATTTCAAGCTATTGACAATCAAATGTCATAAACCCTTGTTTTAACTGATAGCTATAAGGTAGTGGAAGAAAATTGGCTCCAGAACTCAATCACTTCTTTTGATGCCTATTGCCCACTCTTCCATAAAATTTAATTGAAATTCATTTAGGTGTTCAGACCAAGAACTTGTTGCTAGCAGTTAGCCAGGACATAGAGGGTGATTCCATGTTGAATCAAATGATGGTTCATCCCCCTGACTAAGGTTTGCCTAAAATTTTGGTTCTAGGTTGTATTTTATAGTGCAAGCAACTCTGCCAATTTATTTTTCAAAATTCCCAACCATTTCCATTTTATAGGGCTTGAAAAAACTGACCCATCTCAACAAAAAAATGCATTTGCGTTACACTAAAATTTTCCCACGGTTTCACTATTGATAACAAACCATTTGTATTAAAGATATTTGAATAGAAATTAGTGTAAAAAGGTTTTAAATGGTGTGGAATCCAAAAATGCCATCACTTGAAAGCTGTCTCAGACAGAGAAAGGGCTAGGTGACAAAGAACATACATCTGTCAGCTTCTAGATTATAAACCTCAGTAAAAAGCTATGTAAAAACTTTAAACTGAGTAATTAATGCATTTTCTGCATCTGCAAGGGCCTTGCAAGATTGTGTGGCTGTATGAATTTGTTACACTTGCTCAGTGGGAAAATATAATGTGAAGAGATAAAAATTTTCATTCACTGAAAAGACAGTAACTCTTTTTCTCATATTTATTATAAGTTCTTTCTTAAACTATTAAATAATACATTGAAGGCTTTTTGAATTTTTCTGATGTCTTGTGCTTTGAAATTGTATTGTCTTCCAGTTGCTGTGCTTTGAGTTTCAACTGTAGTTAGGATATGAGCTTCTAGTAACCAGCATGCTTCATCACTTGTAGGCCAATGAAAGGATCTTGCTGACCCACATGCATTCATAGATATCATCATTTTCAATGTGCACTTCACATGCAATTCTAGCATAATCAGACACTGCAATATCAGCAGGCACATAACTTTTATGAAGTAAATCGTGTTTCGATGAAAACTCTCATCCTTATTGCACCTGTTCACACCAATTATACTTCAGTTGAAAGGACATAGTGATAGAAGGTAATTGTTTCTGGTACTGGCAAATTTCCTTCAAATCGTTTCTCTTATAACTTCCTTGTTGAATCTATTGCAAACTTCATGATTAGATTAATATCTTTAATATTCTTTTGACAATAATCATACATTGCACTTGAATGCTAAAAAAGTTTCTTTAAATGATGTAGAATTGGCCTCTTTTGTACATGCTTGTTTTTACTCACACTTTTTCCCTTGCATTAAACGGGAAGATTTATCATTATTGTGAAATGCTTCCATCAGTTAAATTGTGGATTCTGCCAAATATTTTCTTTTTTCATTCAGGATAACTCAAACTACCATTCTTATTTGTACCAACTAATGTATTTTTACTTATTTCATTTTTTTCTAAATTCAATTTCAACTTGAATTTAAAGCTCCAAAAAGAACATTTGTTTGAAAGATTGGACAATAATTCCTTTAGGAAAACAAGTTTTTTTAGATTTAGTAGCTTTTATTTTCTGCTTTTTTTTGTTTTTAATGATCTGCTAAGTTTTCCATGAATTTCAATGAAATTTGTGGGAGGATAGGCGATAGGCTACAAAAGAAGTGATTAAACTTTTGGACTGATCCATGAACAATGACTTAATTAAGAGAAATGTACGTTCACAATGGTCCGTTTTGAATTTCAAAATTCATAGAAAAACTAGCAACAATTCTTTTCTTAGTCTGGATGGTTTTTAGATATGATATAACCGGTTTGCAAACATTGTAGCCCCCCCCCCCCAATAAATTTCAATTTCTGAGGACATTTGATAGTAAATAGCTTGAAATGATTTGCTCTGCGGCATATGGTTCTTTTGTAAACTTACTCAGCATAAAATTTTTTCCTAAAAAATATATACTTTGTCCATATTTAATGAAATTTATTTTTCTAAATATGGCACCTCAGTGAAAATCTGCTGCTCTAGGACAGTGTTTCCCATCATTTTCACCCTTGAGGAACCCTTAAAATAACTTCCATGTCTCAGGGAACCCCTACGTAATTATGATATATCTTTATTGATTTGTTTCTCTTTCATCAAGTTGAATTTATCAAGGCAAACATTTGAATATTGAATGTCATGTGCAACTCTTACTATAAGCCAATTGATGTTTTTTGTGAAAGGCTAGTGTCTAAGGATTAAGAAGAAATGTATTCCAATTTTCTGATTCCTGCCCCGGGTAAAAAGGGTGAAAAAGCTTTTTTGTCCATGATGAAAAATATGTCATTATTTGAAAATTTGCCTGTAAGTGCAATATTTTTTAGAAATGATATAATGCCATTGGTTATGGTAGGAAAGTTTTCATTCAGAACTTCTGAGGAAAAAATGCCAAAAATGAGCTTTTGCTCATAACTCAAAAAATTATGTCATTGTTAATGGATGAAAAGTCACCAACAGAGGGGAGATAATTATGCAAAGACCTGCCTGAAATTCAATCACTTCCTCCGTAATCTATAGTGTGGCACTTCACAGAATTCAATTGAAATTCATTGAGGACTTTTTAAGATATCACATTGACAGACATGAAATATTGGCAATATTATGTGCTGTGGACATATAAATATGACTGAGAGAAGGTAATTAAACCCAATTTGAAAGCTGCTTACTTCAGCCATAGTCCTCCATTCCATAGCATTTCGTTGACATTTGGAGATATTGTGTGTGCAAGCTTGAAATTTTGGCAATATTATGTGGACAATTAAGTATGATGGAAGGAATATAGTTTTGCATGAATCCTTCCCATGTTCAATCACTTTTGTTGTGAATTGTTCACCATTCTTTAAAATTCATTGAGAACCTCAATGGAGATTTTGTTTGGATAGGCATGAGCATACACATGAATTTATGGAAAAAAAAAACAAACTTGAAAATATCTTCCTTTCAAAATAGTTCTCTATGAATTTCTATGTAATTTGGTGTAAGGATGGACAATACACTATGGAAGAAGTTATCAAATTTTGGAGCGAATTCATGTAAAATTACCTCCCCTCCATCACAGTTATATGTCTACTGTACATATTGCCAATATTCAATGTCTGTCCATGCAATATCTCCAAAAGTTCTCAATGAAATTCCATGGAATGGTGGACAATAAATTACAGAAGAAGTGATTAGATTTTTTTGGCAGATCCATGCATAATAACTTCCACACTGTTGGTAATTTTTCAGGATCCCAAAATCCGGAATGAGAACTGTTCTGCCGTAACCAATAATGATATGTCTTTCTTTTGGCAAACGTTCAGCCAAAAATAATGACAAGTTTTTCTGTGATGAACAAAAGAAACTCATTTGGAGACGTTCTTGCCTTTTTTCTGACCAAGAAATCCTGATTGAGGAGTTTCCCACAGTAATGTCATCTTGTCATTTTTGATCATAGATCACACTTACTGGCAAATTGTCAAAAGTTTTCAATTATGGGCAAATATGTTCACTTTGGAGTTGTTTTGCTGCCCCCCCCCCCTTCATACCTTGGGCACATGTTGAAAAATTGAAGTATGATTTTTCCTCTAATCTTTATGCACTAGGCTCTTACAAAACACAAGTTTGTTTGTAATAAAAAAAATAAGCATGATATAAAAATATTCAATGCACTGGAATATATATTCTGATTACTGGTTTAAGCAAAAGAAAAGATTCTTCAAGTTTACTGACAAAGGTTTGAGAAATTTCATCTCAACCATAACTTGACAATTTCCCTGAAATTTCCTCTTGAGAGGTTATTTTCGTGTACAGTCTCCTTACTACCTACAAATGCCAGGATTTTCCTACCCTTGGGAATATGCCATGCGTGTATATTAAAATATGAATCTAAAATTAAGCACAAAACTGATCCAAAATCCATTTGCATATAATTTATCACTATTTCTTGCAGAACCTGGTTGGGAAAGCTGCTCAAGCATGTCCAATCGGTTTCATTAGTTTACTTAAAAAATTCTTACTGAGCTCTTTTACAGCATTAGAATTATCTTGCCTATTGAGCTAGTGTGCACTGTGCGGTATCATACTTGTTTCAGTAGATAAATACAGATTCTTTCTCATTAATTACTCCTATATATATATCTTGCCACATATTTTAGAAAACAACAACTATACTTGAACTGGATTAATCAACATTTTGTGTCTAGGGTACCAGTAATTTACCATTGGAAAAAAAACAAAAACCCAAAGATTGAACTGCTTGTTTTCTTTATTCAATTCTTATCATGTCACTCAATTTTCAATATTATACATGAGCCCAAGTAAAAGTCTGGTTTTTAAATGCTGATTTTCAAGACAGGAAGGATATCTCCATTTGAAAGTTTGACATGACACAATCTTTCTACCTGTGATTAAAGATCAAAATCTTTGTAGTTGGCATAAAAGAAACGAGAAAATGATTGTATCTTTTCAGCTTATTGTATTTATTACTATAAAAATTTTCAATTATTACTAATTCTATTCTTCCTGTGGCAGATGGTACAAAATGAAATCACAATAAAACCTTTAATCATTCAATCAGTGTTGACTGATGCCTTTTTCCTGATCAACATTGTAACTTGCTGTAGTCTGTACTACACTGCTTGCATTTTGACTGTTGTCCCATATTCCATCCTAGATATCCTAAATGTGTGTTATGGCCAATATTATTATAAGATCTATTGTTATGCATGAACTCTTGAGATCTGTTAATAAACACGATTCGGATGGAGTGTTTGACCAAAAATTCCAAGAAATGTGTTGCTATATATATATATATATATATATATATATATATATATATATATATATGTGTGTGTGTGTGTATTTATATTATCATTATTATTTTTTTTTTTTTTTTTTTTTTTTTAGAGATTTATGGTTACTTCTACACTTACTAGGAAACTGCTATATCTTACTTTTGGCATGCAATTATTACCAATATTTGATAGACTTTTCAGTTCTATATTCATGAAATACAATGTAGACTATTATTTTTTAAATTGATTCTATTAAATTAGATTAATTAAATAAAATTGAAATTTCCTTCAAATTTCACTAATATTCATTCAGATATCTGCAAATACAAAAAAAGATTAATTTTCCAAATGTTACATCATGCAAATGAACTAGCCAATACCTACTAAACCAAATAATTTTGAATCAATTTGAAGGTTTTATGGTTTAACTAACATTTATTCAGATATCTGCGAATACGAGGAAAAAAAAAACTAATTTTCCTAATATTTCATTTTGATTCTAAATAAGTTCTGTCTACAAACAATTTTTATAATGAACAAATAGTCAACAAGTTGACAATTTATTCAAATATGGCCTATCAATCAACCTGAAGAATCTGCATTGAATTTAATTGCCAACAGTATTCCCCTCTATTCATTCAGGTTTGAGATATTTGCATTATTATTCAATGTAATCCTCTGGCTGTGTCCAACTGCATACACACAAATAGGTATAGACATACACATATATCTTAATGTATGTAGTCTATGCAGTACCAACGTCTATTTTTGTGGAAACTACAAAGCTGCTAAATATAGGAGTTATTTCAGGTTTATTAAGATTCTTATTGCTAATACATTTTTTACTTGAACCTGTCAATGTCTATTCTTACATCATCATCTTATAGACACACTGCAACATTGGCACCTAAATATTTACATCCACATATTTCTCAACGTATTTATTGATATATACTTACTGATCGACCCACCTACCTACATAAACCATGATTAAATTAACCAAGGTAGATTACCATCAGTGACAATGCTGACGTTTTGTTCTAGCTCAGGCAAGGTTTTTCCATAAAACTATAAGTATGAGCGAAATCTTCGTAGAAGTAATAATGAGTTTTATATAATAAATCTAATTAAAAATCATAAATCCTGTACAGATTATGTTTCATTCTTGTGGAATGTTTTAAGGAAGATCTCAAAATCCAGCTGTACCTTGACTCTTCCTCTTGTTTTAAAAACTAGATATATTGCTACAGTCATGCAGCTGAGTCATTATTTGTTTTTATCTCAAATTTTCTGTTTCCAAGCTTCAGTTTGATTGATATGTTAACTATATTACCTCTTGTCCAGTTCTAACCACAAATTTTATCATTTTCTGATTAAAAGATAGTCATGAAATTTGCACATTCAAAATGACTGCATCAACCTATACAAGCACTAGCAATTGTATCTAATCATTTTTCTTCTAGCGTAATTTCCTATAAAGTTCTATGAAAACTCATACTTTTTCTCTAATAACTGACTTTTTGTCCCACATGTACTTACTACCATTACCAAAGACTGATGATAAAATGTCTGCATGCACCATGGTGCTCTAGAACTTTATATTAGGTTTGTACAAACATGATTATGCTTTTTTGATATTATCAACTTTGATGCTCATTTTGGAATGAATTATCAATTAACTATGTTCATGGAATATACCATTTCAAGGTGTGAATTTCGCTCTATTCAAGCTGAATGTTTTCTTTTCTCTATCTGTTCTGGTCTATTTGAGGCTGTCAAATCAAAGATGGTAAAAAACAAATCCAAGCAATTTTGTTGTACAAGTTTGAAATGGGTCATGAAGCAGCAGTAACTGCTAGAAATATCAACCAATTATTTTGCCAGGGGGAGCATCAACATTTATCAAAAAAATTTTGAAATAGTCAAGAGCCTCGAAGATGAGGAGGGTTGTGTTTGTCCTTCTGTAATTGATGACATCCAGTTGAGGGCCATTATTGAGGTGGACCCACGCAAAACAACTCAGGAGATTGCAAAGGAACTAAACAGTGACACATTCAACAGTTGTTTGACATTTGCATTGAATTGGGAAAACCAAAAAGCTCAACAAATGGGTGCCACACGATCTGAACAATGAAAAAAAAATTACTGTTATGATATTTGATAGAAAAATTGATTCTGTATAACAATTGATGGCTTTCCATGCCATGGCTGGACAGAGATGAAGTATCAAAACACTTCCTCAGACCAAACCTGTATCAAAAGATAATGGTCAGCAAGCAGAATCATCCTCAACAACTTCTGGAATCCTGACCAAACTATTGCGACAAATGAGTATTGCAAGGAAATTGACAAAATGCACCAAGGACTGCAATGTTAATGTCCAATCAAAAAGGACCCATTCTCCTCCATGACAATGTCTGATCACATGTTGTGTGATTGACTCTGCAGACAAAGTAGGCCTAAACCTCACCCAGACTACCTATTTGGACTTGGTATTTACATTGCATCCATTACCCTTCATAGCCATTTGAAAACTTCATATTTTGGAAGTAGGATTTTCTTTTTTTCAGATGGCTCAAGTATAAGTATATAATGGCTGGACACTCGTTTTTTTTTGTTTTTTTGCAAGGATGCAATCTAAAAACTGACGTGAAATTGAATTATTAATTTAAAGAAAAAAGGTGTTTCGAGATATGAGTATATGATATAGTTTGGAAACTTGACCAACATATACAGTTACCTTTCACCTATCAAGATATGAGATTGAAAAATACTAAGATACTTTTCACATCATCTATCTATATAAAAGCTATCTATATAGATAATTATTTTTATTTAATTGTCACACCATAAAAAAACGAATTTCTTGAAAATACTACTGCAATAAAGTCAAAATGGCTCAAAATTTAAATATGATCAAACCAAAAGGGCCAGATTTGTTGAATTTGGCCATACTTGTTTCTAATTTTATAAAATAAAATAATTTTTTGTTATGGATAAGTTATATTTCTAATAAGTTTCTTCGTGTGCTTTTTTCATACTGCTCAATATCAATAGTGACTTTTCTTACTTGACCTTTTTTCCTTAGATACTTCATGTCCGATCACTCTTCGAAACAGCTCGAGTTGAATTGTTACTTTAAATCAAAATTAGAATTAGGGTACTGGAATTATGAAAAAAAAAAATGATTATCTAATAAAATAGCTTTATGCCCCTTAATGCCGATCAGATTTAGTTCCTGAAAATCAATCTCCATGATGTTCTTTGGTGGTGGGGTGAAACTTGGTCAATTTACAATGCAGACTTATTCTAAGATGGTCACATTTTTACCCTGCCCTTTATCACAGAGCATGTCAAACTTTAAAAGTCAAAAATATCGCTTTATGTATTTTGTTTTTATAATCCATACATAAGTCATGTAAATAAGGTATATTACAGCAGCATAAATCATTTTGACCGTGGAGAACTGTATCATAGTTTACAATGAAGTTGTTATAAACTTATATTTCTGTACATATATTTCAAATAGGCCTCCGTGTAGTGAAGGTAGTCCTGATTGTAAATTGTGAAGTTTCAAACCCTTTCTCAGTTGATGTTAAAAGCTACACACAAAAAAAAGAAATGAGAGAATTAATGAAAGAAAAGCAAAAGTAAATAAATTGATTTAAATTATATCATTATTGATTTGAATAAATTAAATTGTCTTTATTTCTGCACTGTTTTTAGTATTGAGTGGGCAAATGTTTGAAAGTTTACAATCAAGACCACCTTCACTACATTGTGCCAAAAGTAGGAATAAAGTGAAATTAATATTACTACAAGATAGGAATTACGTCACTGATCTATATGATTCCACCTTTGTTTGACAACAAATAATCTACTAGTTTTAACAAATTACTTATTTTCAATTGGACGTTATTAATTCTTTTTTCTTTGTTGTTTGTTGTTTTTTTTTAAAGTAATGCAGAACAAAATGTTTTTTTAGCAATAGCATGAAATATTTATGTATGAATATTTTACAAAAATTATCCCGTCAATAATCTCTGAATTTATTGAAAAGTCCTGTCATTTTCTAGTATAAGGGAAATAACTCATCTCTCGAGCAGAGAGTAGTTGTTTCCTCTTCTTTTTCTTCTTTTTTTTTTTTTCGAATACGTACTTACCTCGGGCTTTTTATGAACCCCGTTGCTTAAAGGAAACTTTTTCTTAGATTGGTTATTCTTCTAAAAGTTATAAATATCTTTAATCACAAGTATTTTTCCTTTTGGTTTATTGTGATCTCAAAATGTTGTTAAACATATAATGTTTTTGACTGTGTGCAGCAAAATAGTTGTAATTCTTTTTTTTTTTCTGAATATGGTATCATTCTATATCTATATTTACTTTTGTTCATGTTTGGTAAATAGAATCAAATTGTATTGATAATTGGTTTATAATATGGTTGTGTGCACACTCACATGGATTCATATTGGGCATGCTAAAAAATTGTTCTGTTTTTGTTAGATGTCATTTTAACTATGTTCAAAACTTATGTATTATAACTGCTGTCATATCAGCGTGAGTTCTTTTTAATTCAGTCATAAATGGCATCTTCTTTTTAATTGCTTTGAATATTGAAGATGGGGAAAAAATTAACCAACATTCTTGGTATATTATGTTTTTATATTTTAAGAAAGGTAAATATGTGACTGAAAAATCTTTTGCAATTTATGGAGAAGTATAGTGACTGGTCAAAAGTGTTTTGTGAAGGTTCATACAGGAGATTTCTTGTTGAACAATATTTTATGATGGGATAAACCAATTGAGGTTGATAGTGATGAAATAAAGACATTAATTGAGAATAATCAGTTTATACATCAGAGAAGGGATCCAAAATACTCAAAATATCCAAATCGGGCATTGAAAATCATTTGTGCCAACTTTGTTATTGGCTTGCATTCACATTCTTCCAGTCATCACAGAATTCCTTCAATGAAAATATCTAATTCCCTGGAGAACATCAGAAGGCTCATGAAGCAGTTCTTAGCTGAGAAAGTTGAAAAGATCTGAGAGGGTGTAATCATGAAATTGTCTGAAAGGTGGTTGAAGATATTGAACATTTTTACTATTTGTTCCACTAAGATAAAAAATTTATAAAAAAAATGTTGAAAGACTGAACCTTTCAGCCAGCTCAAAAGAAGAAATTGAAAAATGAGAGGATAACTGAAAAATGTGGGTTTCAGAAAGAGATATGAAAAGGTGAAGAGTCATAGAAAGAATTAGAACAGGAAAAAAATGATAAAAGAATGAAGAGTATAGCATTAAAAGATGAGATAGATATGGAGGCAACAAATAGGGAAAAAAGAAAATGAATGAACATTAGGTAGTGTAATTTTAACCAACCTCAGTCTTTACATCTTAAGCCCTATGTATTAATTATTTCAAATGAAGGAAGTTTTGGTCTGAGGACTTCTATTCCTTAGTGCTTTTGATATTAGAATGTCTTGGGTGAATTAAGTGGCATGAGCTTAAAGGATTAAGTGGAAAAGAGAATAACAAGCAGAGAAGGTGTGGAAAAAATAATGGCAGAAAAAAATGCATGGACACATTTTATTGCATTTGATAGAATGTATATAATTGGGAAGTCATATTCCTTTCCCAGTGGGTGTAAGCTATAACTTTAACCAATAGATTAAATTTCAAGACTAAGCATCCAAATTTAGCTGCAGTTGATTTTGAACTAGCAAAATTCCTAACACACAAGTAGGGCAGATATAGGGATGCCTGCCATGGAATGATGAATCCTGACAGGCCTCAGGCAGTCATATAGACCATTTTCTAATGTAGTTAGTTTGATTTAGATGCTCCACTTGTATGACCCTGTGCCAGACCTGGCTAAATATAGTAAATATCTGTATAGATAATATTGAGCATCTTAACGTGGAGCTATAGATATTCTCACTAGACATTTGTACTGTTTAGTAAGTTTGATCCTCACTGGGTAAGGTAAGTTTAGTAACCAACACTATACATGAGTTGAATTTTGTACTGCAGCAGAAAAAAAAACCCAAAACAATCTGATCCATCGTTTTTTTCCTCTCTGTATGCGTGTGAAAGTGAGTGAGTGTAAGTAGGGAAAGGATATATGATACTTGAAGGGAAGAAATAAAATACAGAAATAAAAGAACTCAGTTATGAAGAAAAGCAAAAATGAAATAAAAATATGTAGAGGCAAAAATTGATAGAAGATAAAGAGAGGTTGGAAAGATAAAAACTGGAAGGGAAAAAGATATGACTTTAAAAGTTGAAAATTGATAGAAGAGCAAAAAATGGGAAAGATTTAATAGTAGAGTAAGAAAGATAAGCATGAAGGTAGTCATTGGTTCATTTTTTTTGTTTTTTTTGTTTCTATTTTCACAAAAAAGGCTGGCTTTGCCAGCTTTTTTTTGGCAGGTATAGAGAAGTAAAGATGTCTAAATTTTGCAGGGGAATGAATGCAATTTTCCAGGGACTTTGAGGCCATGGTAAGCAAAATTATAGGACCACTTTCAAAACCAGGGCTAATTTCCAGGGTGCACTAAGTGATATTTTCCTTGGACCTCCTTTTCATCTCCAAATAACATCATAACCAACAGATGCAAGCAATCATGCTAAAAACTTTTTGTCATGAGGGTACAGACCACAGTTTTTGAACCCAAGACTTCATTTTTGGAATGTCCTCCCTGTTAGTGTACAGAAGCAGTTTTTCAAATTTTTTAATTTTAAGGTCCAAGAGGGATGTTTAGTCTGATAGAAATTGAAGAAAAAAAGACGCTGCTGATCATAATTTCTGACCTTGACCTACCATATTTGGAATGCACTTGCTTAATTTGACTATGCAGTAACTTTTATTTTTTGTGAATTTTTTCAATAAACCCAAATGTGCATGCGCATAAATCCAAAATTCTTCAAAACCTGTATTAATCGAGTGAAATTCACCATTTTTGGTATTTATATTCATTTTGTATTGAAAAATCGATCTGAGAATATTTAAGTTGAGATTTTTGTGATTTAGAGAGTGAAACGTGCATGCTAAAAATGCACTTATGCAGTGCGCATAAATCCTAAGCTCAAAGAAATCAACATTAATCCACTGAAACCCACTAATCTCGATATTCATTATTATTTTAGCATAAAATCTATTTAGAACCATTTGTATCAATATTTTGTGGGCGACCAGAGTTCAAAAATTGAATTTTTTTAATTCAAATAGCCAAAGATTTTCGTCAAGATTTTTTAGATATGGCTGCATGATTTGATATTTTTCTCAAAAAAACTTCCAATTTTTATGCATATCTTTTTCTCCGAAAAAGGTAATATCCCTGACCCACATTTTTTCCTTTTTTTTTGTCTAAGAAGTTATGGATATTGGTTTCATCATTATGCTTATTTTTGGTCACACCAGATGAATTTCAGAGTACTCTCTCCAGAAAGCTGCATTATATTTTTTTGTTGCTGCTCAAAGGCAAGAATCGTTCATCAGAAAATATCTAGGAAGGTTAGCACAATTCTTGCATTTGTAATGCCACAATGATTTAAGAGCTCTTCATAATCAATCATTAAAATTCCAAACTTCATATGCATTTGATAATGATATAATCTGCAATATATTAAGTTCTGTATGCATGAATTCTGTAGTTTTGAAATTAGAAGACCATTTTCACTAACCTGAGCTATAAAATTGATGTTATGATTTGAATATTCATTGTATATGAATATTTACAATATTACTGAAAATAATAATTTAATACAATATTAGTCATCTGTGATTGTATTGAAAACCGATTTAGTTTGAAAAATTTTTGGTGTCCGAAAGACCAAATTGAAGGTTACCAAATTAGAATCAAGCAAATTGATTTGACAATACTCTTCAATTAAGATTATAGACTACAGTTCAATCTTGAAATTTAGTAACACAGGAGGAGAAAATTATAATTGACATAAGACATATTTTTCTGTTTTGTTGGTCACTGAAAATAGAAAAAGAATAGTGGCTATGGCATCAAAACGAAGGCAGGCAGATTGAGAGGTTTGTCCATCTCAAACCAATGTTACAAGTCAAAAAAACAGATAATCATACAATTATCAAAAAGTTGAGAACAATGGTGAGAGTATAGACTGATACAAGATGATTCTCATTAAAGTAGTCATGGAAACAAATTTTCTGGCTTGATGAAATTGTAGAAGCTGTGACAGCTCGGATCCTGGTAGGAAACTTCTTATTGAAATAGAATAATATTGTACCTTAATTTAGCTTTAGAAATTATGAATGATCGAATGTTACTTAATCTTTTGCTACCTTGAAAGTGTTTTTTTTGTTTTTTTTTTGTTTATTTTTTTGTTGTTGTATATAAGCTTGGTTCGTTTTTTGACACAGGTTTATATTTTAAAATTTTCTGCTTTCTCCTTTAAGGTGCAGTCTACTTTAACATCTTTACATCTCCTAATTAGCATTTTCTCTCTTAGCTCTCGCAAGGAAACTTGGCAGTGTAATTTAATTTTCTATTATAAATGCACATCATCAACATCACACCCTGCTTCATTAGGATATGTTTTGACTCATTTATTTCAGGTGTACATCTAAATATCTAAAACCTCCTGCAACACTTTGAATACAACTAAACTTGTTTAATCTGTTAAAAATCTCATTAAAAATTACAGATTTGTATAGATTCCCAGAGGAAGAGAGTTGAAAGAAAAGAATATAGGAAGATTGTTGATTGTATTTACTGTTAAAACACTTGGTGCAATAAAATACAGAAATATTTGTGAAATGTTTGTTATTTTTTCTATTGGTAGTCTGTTAGTTTAAACCTTGAAATATCTTGATATTTAAAAAATAACAAGGAAAGAAGATTGTTGAAGATTATATAATCGAGCAGAATTTCCTTGCCAAGCTCAGGTTGAAAAAAAGATAAATGAATTATCTGTATGTTGTATTTGGTTATCTACAACACAGTGTTGGCGATCAGTCTAATATATCACTGCAATAGTATAAATAGCTAAGAAAAGAGATAGATCTATACTGTATTTCTCTATATATAATCCACATTTTTTTTCCAAAAGATTTCCAGCCATAGATTCCAGGTACACATTATCTGCACGGACATAATTGTTATACATATTTGTATACACGGAATGATGTATTTTTCATTCAAAATTGGAGCTCAATAGGAGGAGGGGAATTATCTATTGTAGCAGATTATGCATAGTGAAATCTGGTATAGGATGTATAGGGAAGTTAAAGATAATCTATACTAATATTTGAGCCTTTTGTTTGTTTGTGTCTCTTACTCACCAATACTAAGAGGCCTATTGAACTAATATTCTGGATGTAGACTGAGGAAAGGTCAACTTAACACAGATTATGTTGAGTTGAACTTGGAGGTCATTTGAGGTTATCAGAGGTCATTTCAAGTTTTTGGCTACAATTTAGCAACTAGGAACCTAAAATTGTGTAGAGTGGTACATCTTTCCATGGCAAAGGTCAAATGTGAAATGTGGAGTTTATCTTTGGGGTCATTTGAGGTCACTGATGGTTATTTTAAGCTTTTGGCAGTAATTTCACACCCATGTAACTGAAATTTGGCATAGGGGTAAATTTTTCCTTGAGAAATATCATAGGTGATTGGCAATGAAATATTCACCTCAAAAATTATTTGAGGTCACCTGAGGCCATTTTTTGTCATCTCTAGCTAATATTCCAAATTTTTAATCGCACCTACACCTACAAAAATGAAATTTGGCATACAGATAGATTCTCCCACGGTCAAAATATTTGAAAAGGTGATATTGACGTTAGGCTCTTTTGAGGTTGCCATATGTCATTTTTGGTCATTTCTTGCTAGTTGTTAGCCACAATATTGCACCTAGGATGCAGAAATAGAAAATATCTTTATATAGCAAAAGTTATTGGCTATGTGAGGTTGATGCTGAAAGTCGCTAGAGGTTACCTTAGGTCATTTCTGGAAATTGTGAGAAGGCACGAGGAGGATCTTTCAAGATTGCTGGCCTTTACCTGACTTTTCCATGCTTTTCTCATGTACAGCTTTGTATTGTAGGGTTGGATCCTCAATCAACCTTTGTCGTAGTGGCACCCAGTGGCAGAAACACTGTAGTGCATCCAGAAGCCCTGTCAAACTAAGCAATAACATCATTTGTTCTTTTTTTCTGCTTCAGAATATTTCTTTGATTACAGCTACTTTTTCTTGTGTACTTAATGCAAAATATCTTTTTTTCATTGTGTTGTGAAAGGAGGAATATATCAAAGAACATATTTCTCCATTTTGGTTATATTTTGAGTTATTTTCCTCAGGCAACACAGGGTATCCCTGCTGGTGGTTGATATAATGGTTACCATCATTAAAAACAGCATAAAGAGCCAAAAAGATGGTTGCCATCATGGAAAACATAATCAGCTGTTAGAATTTCAACTGAGGCCGCTGATTTTTGTCTTACATTGATGCCCTTGGGAAAGGCATGAATCCTCTTTTCCCTGCACTCCAACCCTTTGCCAGATGTCTTGACAAAATGTCATGTTAATGGCATGCAATGTCATGATGGTTGACAGAAGTGAGTGAGTACTTGGGCAAACCACTCTGCTGTAACTACCTTTCCTACCCTAGCAGTAGCAGCGAAAATAGGTTGAATTAGACCTGCTTCTACTGTTTTCTGGTTTTAATGTGTACATGTGCAAGTCACACAGTGTATATGTGAAGGGGGTATCTAATTAATGCAAATATGCTATACATAACACACAAAGAGCAGCTTCTTATGCAGCAAAAAAGTTATTTTGGATCAAATTCGAAGTCAAGCCCCACCTCATAATTAACTCTCTTTTTATTCAGGCATTAGTGTCAACAAAACCTAGTCTGAAACTACCCTTCATCATCATCATCATCATCATCTATTTAAGAATTTTGTAGTTTAACATGAACATACCTACAAATAAACTCTTAAGAATAATTATTATTATTGCCATTGATGTTGATATTTCAATAATAGCAGCTGCTGAGGTTAAGATAAAAAGAGCAATTAGACCGGGGGGGGGGGGTAACATTCACTACCATTGTCGTAGCTATGATACCACTTAACCTAATTGTAAGAGGCATATTAATTCACAAAGTCTGTGGAAAAGATCAAATGCCCATGTATATGAGCTTATATTATTTGCCAAAAGTCAAGAAGAGCTTGAAACTGATTGAAATGATCAGGACCGTCAGTAAGCAAATGGAATTTGAAATAGAAAAATGTGCAACATTGGTTATGTATGAGGAGAATCTATCAGACAGTTTTTAAGTCATCGAATCAACATGACCAATATAAATACCTTGTAATATTTGAATCTGACTGCACAAAACAGGGAGATGAAAGACAAAAAATACTTCGGTAGGGTCAGAGAATTAGAGATGAAATTAAACAGCATAAATCTGATAAAAGAGTAGTTAGTATCCATAGTGAAGTATTCTAGTCCATTAATAAACTGAACAAAAGAGGAACTGAAATCATTGGATCAACAAACAAGAAAATTAATAACCATGCAGAAAAAGCTCTACATTTGAAAAAGGGATGATGTGGATAGGCCTTATGTAAAGGGAAATGGAGGAGGAAAAGAAATCATCAACATAGAAACTACATTAACCCAGTAATAAAAAAAACTATCGTAGTAAATGATTTTCTCCTCAAATGAAACCAGAATCAGTAAATTTGACAAAAGAGCTACAAGTGGAAATTTATTGAAAATTCCAACGAGAACCAAGAATCAAAAATGGGAAGAGAAATGGTAAATTCAAAAGACAAGTAAATGAACCAAAATGACTGCGAAGAGGAAATGTTGAAAGAGAAACAGAATCTCTCATAATAATCTGTTTAGACTCAAGTTGTGTGAAGGCAAAAATCAGCAAAATAGTAAGTGTTGTTAGTGCAGAAAAAAAGGAAGATGTTAATCATATAATATACAAAGATAGCAAACTGAATTGGGGAGGGGAAACTACAAAAAACTGACTTGATTGGATGAATACAGTCATTCGGTGGGAATCATGCAAGGGACTTTAGTTAATATACACAAATGGCATAAGCAAAAACCAGAAATTGTCCTTGAGAAACGAAATATTTTGGGACTTGAGCATTCAGACAGCTCTCTTAATTCAAGCCAGGAGGCCTGACTTAATTATAGTTAACAAAGAAAAGAAACTGTTAGTGAGTGGGTGTGGCTTTTCCAGTGAACCAGAAGGTAAGGCTGAAGGAAAAAAAATAGCTGTAAAATTTGAGGCCCTTGCATAAGAACTTTCAAACTTGTAATTGAGTGGTGCCCAAAGTTGTTGGTGAACTGGGACCATCCTTAAAGATTTTTGCTAAAAGGTTAGAGGAGTAAGCGGTATGAAGAAGACTCGAGATAACACAGACCGTAATACTACTAAAATTAGTGTGAATGGTAAACATTTGAAGTGATGTCCTTGACATAAAAAATCATAACAAGCCTAGCTAATGCTGGATCAAACTCCGTTTGTACTTCTTTTCAGACCGAAGGTGATTACTGCAATTTGTGTATTATATTCATAATTGAAAAAAATGATTGAAGAAATATTTTTATGTAGATGTATTTATTTGATAAAAGAAAATAAGCCCTTTTGTAATTGTAATATAAGTTTTTGGAGATAAGTAAGATTTGTTAGTTTGGCTCAGTTGGTAAGAGAACATCCTACCAATCACTTTATCTTGATTTCAAATCAGTTACAGAAATGTTAATTTTATGAATGTTTTCATTTATCAGAATGAAGTAAGTCCCTGAGTATTTCTAATGTAAATTTTTGTAGATTTGTAAAACTTATCAGTTTTGGCTCAGTCACCAATAGAGACACCTCCTGATCACTTAGTTCTAATTTTGAATCACTGTAAGGAAATTGTAATTTTATACATCAGTTTGGTTTAATATGATGGACAAACAAACTGTGGAGAGTTTACTCACCTAAATTTTGTGAAGATAGTTTTAGTTGAAAAACCAAGTCAACTCCAAACTTGGACTGGAGTTTGACAATAGCAATTGCAATAATAAGAATTCAGCCACCCAACAATGAAATCCTTGGGGTACTAAGTGGACAAATATTGGACTAAAAAAGCCAAAAACAAGCTGAAAATGTGGACAAAAACAACTCCATAGTGATTCCAATTAAATTCCTCCTCTGTGTTCTTGATGTTGTTATCACAATGTTTTAGCCAATCAATTCTTCAGCCTTTATAAGAAAAGAGGGAAAAGCTTTATTTCTTTAGCAATAAGATTTTTGCAAATGTTGAAGAATGGATTGATCGAAAGTTTATGTAACATCAAGAACACAAAGGAGGAGTTAGATTGCCAAACTTTGGAATGATAATGACTCTTCTCAAAGTTATAGACAATTCTGTGGAGATTTCAAGAAACAAATGAAAATAATTGTTAACAAAATAACATTGATTTGGTTGTACTGAGGTCACTTCAAGAAAGAGACAGAATCACTTAACATCAATCCAGAACAATATTAGAACAAAAGCAATGTTCGACAGAACACAACCGAATAATAAATGTATACTGAGATTAGAATGCTGATCATATAATAAGCAACAAAACTAGTACAGAAGGAATTTAAAAGAAGAAAAAAATTTGGGATCTCACGATGCAAACCAATAATATTATGCACAAATTGGATGTTCTTCTCATGCAATAAAAGAAATTGTAAAAACATTCAAAATTATCAAGAGACAGTCACAGTTTTAGTGCTGTTCTCACAAGAGTGGTTATGAGTACTGCAATGAGAGGTTAGAACATTTTATCACTCACGACATGATCAGAAAATTCTAAATTATGAAAGTGATAATAGTAAAACCTTTTTTTATTTAACATATCTTGATTTTGAAAGTTTATGTATGAAAATAGTATGCAGTTAAGTTGCACATCCTGACACTATAATAATTTTGACAATTGTGATCTTTCCCCCTTCAAAATGATCCTGCTCCAGTTGTAGAGAGACAGGTACTAATGGCGTATTTGAAGTCCAGAAGCAGACAATAACCCTAGGCCTAAAAAAACACCCCTGCAGATAGTGTGGTGGCCATTTTGACACAAGAAAGGTAACAATAGCCCTAATTTTAAACTCATGGTTTTGAATAAGATATTTTTTTCATAAGTTAAATAGTAAATACCTTTTTATGACTATAAGGTAATGAGTAAAACTATTTTTGCAGGTGCTTTACTTTATTTGATGCTGACAAGTATAATTTGCCACCATTCATTACCAACTAAAAGTAAAATATGAACATCAGTAATGCTATTACTCGTAAATCAATCATTATATATAACTATAAGCAACAGCTAGTGTAATTCAAGTTTGTAGACAAAAAGGTATGGCCAAGAGTGCTGGAACACGCAAATATATTAAAAAAAAGGTAGAACCCTTTGCCATCTTTGATGACTATACTTGTTCGATTCCTCAGAAGTTCTAAGAAAGTTAAGATTTTTACTCTAAAATATTCAGAATGATACAGTAACTTTTATTGTAATTCAAAAACTGCTGCAAGCAAAGGCATGAGTTAAGACATATTTATTTACCCAAGTAAGATGGCTATTTCTATATAAGCAAGAGTTGTCACAGTGTTTGTCATGCTGTAGAAACCACTTGAACATTGGGGCGGCCCAACTAAATTTGGTATGCATACTCAGTAGACCTAGGGGAAGGTTTTTAGCAAGTTATTTTACTACGAAATGGACACATATTTTGAGAACATTCTTTAATGACGTAATGTGAGATTAAAAAGAATATTAGATTATTTTTTTTATCAATTCTCAAAGAGGTGATATCCTGAAGCATTCTTATTTCAAAAGGCTTTTTTAAATTGCTTAACTATATCAGCCATTTTTCAAAATCAATAAATATATATACATATATATATATATATATATATATATATATATATATATATATACACACACACACACTGTATATAAAAAAAGACAGTCGTTTTAGGAACTCTCACACACTTGAAAAAAAAAATCCCCTAATTCCCAGTGTATTGTCAGTTACACATTCCATTTGTTTCACCTTGTTTTGTAGATCAATTCCAATTTTTTTTTTTACAGCATTCACGATGTGATGAATAGACCAAGGTAGTACTTGTTAAATTTTGATCTTTCACCTGCCAAAAATAGTATATGAAGGTAAAAGAATGACTGATTTTCGGGGGAGATGCCTGCTTGACTTTGCACTGACACCTAATTGCATTTGCTTTTTTTCATGTGAATATGCTATGAAACCAAACATTCACACTATGAACTTGAATTTGAGAACAAGAAAAAAAAAAAAACAGTTTTTAGATAAAATAGCAGCAGAGACTGGGCTCCTTAGCCTGGTAAGCATATGGCATGTCCCTTTTTGTTTTTCCCTTCTTAAGCCTCTAAAAATTCAACCTGGCATTGACAGGTACTTCAGCTTGTGAGACAATATATTTTTAAAACATGCCAATCTTTAAAATCAATTTAGTGGTATGAATTATTCTTAAATAAACTTTGTTGGTAAAATGAATTGGTGTAATGTTGCTATATGTATTTTTTAGTATTATGGTGATACTTGTATTTTTTTCTGCAACTATCATGAGTTTGTAAAGTTACTTATGTGCAGAAAGTGTCCACTATGAATACAAGAAGTGTGTTTGATAGCCTTTCTCCTTTTGATATCTGCTTCCTACTATTACCATGATGAATTTAGACGAGCAGACCCATGGTAGGTAATTCACCTGCCAAAGACATTGGCTCATCAATTATTAGCCTTTGAGCAACTATGGGGCAAACCGCCAATCATCAAACCACATTTTTTGCCTTGAATTCATGCTACATTAGCTTCATTATTTTCATGGTAGAGTAATTTAATCCATAGTGAATCGCTTGAAATAAGGATTTTTTTTTCTTTATTAACTACTGATTTTAACCATAATTTTCAAATTATATGGACTGATTTTGCCTAGAGATATGCACCAATGCAAAGAAAGAGCATGCAGATGCTTGTATTGTTTATGTGGCTGTTAATTATGTAACATCTGTCCATTTTGGTGGTTGTAAAAACCAAGCTTTCAGAACAGAATATATGGGAGATTTTTAACTTCATTAAAACGTCAAACAAGTCTGGTTTTGCTGTTATGTTATTCTCTTTGTTCTCAATAGATATCTATACCCAGGAAATTTATATCAAACAAGCTAAGCTCAGTGATTGCCAGATATTTTGCCATGTTGCTAAAAGGTCATGCTACATTCTACTAGATTATCAAACAACCCCAGCCTTGTCATCAAGACATGTCCTATTCCTAGAACTTTTACTTAATTGCTCTTTTAGCCTCTCCATGTCTTCCGTTATATCATTTGCATTTCGCATCTTTACTTAGCTCTTTGTCAAAATACAGTCCAAGTCTGGAGTTGACTTTATTACTATAAGTAGAACAACCTCTCCAAATTCAGGGGAGAAAACTCTTCATTGTTTATCTGTATCATCACATAAACCAAACTGATATGTAAAATTTACATTCCCCTACGGTAATTTGGAATCATAACCAACTGATTGATAGGTGGCTCTTTTAAAAGCTGAATTGACAAGTCTTAAAAATGTATGAAAATTGATCTTGAAACACTATCTACACTGGCCGTATTTTGCAATAAAAATTCTTCAGGCATCCTGGTCCTGGGACAATTTCACCAGTTGAGTCCATGTATATCCAGTTCTCTTCACATCTATACCTAGGTCACAATGTCAGGTGTTCCTTGGTCTTCATGCCTTGTAAGTAAGAAAAAAGCAACTGCTTATTTCATTCTACTCGGTACATTTTTGAAATTTTCATTCCCCTACTATGATTTGAATTCTTTGCCAACCGAGGGGTAGTCAGCTCTCTAATTAACTGAACCAAATTGACAAGTCTTAAATAATTATGAAAATTTATCTCGCAGATACGCAATGGCTTATTTCTTACTAATGGATAAAAACGTTTATATTTAACAAATATATATTTTTATGATTTTTTATTCATCATACATGCAATACAAAAGTTGGTGTAATCATTTCTCGTTTGGAATATACGTAGGAGTGGAGTTTGAACCTGCAGCAGCCAGGCTTATCTCATATAGTTATCATATTATGTACCCACTTGTTTGATTTATTTTTATTAACTGATGGTCATGTTAACTCAGTCATGTGATGAGTTTTTATGAACCTATCTTTTATTTAGTTTTTTGTTTCACAATGACAGTCAAATCAGTCACTTCAGTTGTCCATATCTGTCCACATTTAAATATGTATGAGTTCTTTCAGTAAGAAATGTATTATATGTTGCAGACATTTGTAAACATTGTCTCTGGTAAAGGTGATGTCGATGGTTCTAAACAATGTATTGATTGACTAATAACGTTGCAATTAAGTTGAAGGTTTTATTTTTTTTAATTTAGTTTCATGCTTCTCAAGTTACTTGGAAGTAGCCATTTTATAGCTAATCACATTAAAACCTATTAGAGCAAGAATTAACTCCTTGTTCATGCATACCTAATGTGATCAGATTTTTAGATGTGTCCACACATCTCTATTAAACGCATTTTAGTTGGTTGGTCGGTCAGTTGGTTCCAGTTATGTTGAACAACAGAAAGAGGGAAGGGAGTATGGGTGACGTCATTAAAAGAATATCTATCTGGATCATTTTTTTTTTTTTTCACCAGTTATTATGTCGTAATAAAATGTCGCAAGTCAGTCCCTCTATTAAAAAGGTCAAAATGGCTGTTTACGATTTAAAAAAAAACAAAACTCACAGAACATTTTTATATTACTATGAACTCAATGACTATTTACTCTTCTTCAACCTCCTCCTGCTACCACAGGTGATGGACACATCTTTGAACATATGGTTCATGTTTACATACTTGGCTGATTTCTCATTGTGTTTAGTTTATAGACCTCAATTGGTTTAATGATTATGAGAGTATAGTCTTCATTTTGACAGTCCTTAATTTGTGAGAGAAGAAAATGCATGAAAATTTGGCCACATTGAAGTGTTAGTTTTTTATATATATATATATATATATATATATATATATATATATATATATATATATATATATATATATATATATATATAAGCTGATTGGAAGTTACTCTACATGTCAAAAGAGACTCTGTTTTATGAGTAAAGAAAACTAATGAAACTAAATGAAATATACTAAAGATATAAAATGATTTAGTTTATTTTAGATAATACCCATTTATGATCAATGATAATACAGAAAATAACTCACTGCACGATGAGACTATAATTGCAAAGATTTCAGTACTACAATGATTTGTTAAGGCTCTCTATGAGTGTAAATTTTTATAAAAACACGAGTTCCTTTGTTTTATTCAGTTTTGTATAAATCATTGTATCTTCTTACGTGTGTACAGGTATGCGTTGCTTATGGTCATGTTCAGGAGGATAGGACATTAAGTGAACATTGTATAATGCTGTATACTGTACAAATCAATTATGGCTTACTGGACCATAGCTACACTACTAAAGAAATAGCAAAAATTATGTACTATGTTGCAGATAGTCTCACATAATGTGCATATTTTCAAATAGAACATATTTCAAATAATATATATAATATACATCATAGATATGCACTGGTATGCATAGAAAAAATGCACGGATATTTACATTTGTCTGTTGTTATAAATTTGTTTCAATACCATACATTTTGCATTTTGATAGACAATCATGTTTATATCTTCAAAATGCAGAGTCAAAAGTGATTTTATTTCATCAAGTGTTGAGTAAATCTTTCTTTATACAAAAATGATAGAATAATTCATGAGAAAAAAAAAACAAGCCAAAATGGCACTGTAGAAAAAGTAATAGGAACCTAATGAGAATTACCATAAAATAAATGTAAGAAAAACTATAGAATGTCTTTAAAATAGAAACGTTTTAATTCTACATTGTAGTTGATATTTTAAAATTTTAGTCAGAAATTAGTGCTTCTTCTTTCTAGCAAAAGCAAGAAAAAACCCTAAACATATTTTTTAAAAATCTAATAATGTTTTAAGAATGGGATATCAAAGATTTTACAAATTGAAAACTACAGTAAACTTTTTAGTTGTAAGTTGTAAGTAAATAGAATTTACATTAAAATGAAGATGAAGAAACTGTAGTGTAAATACATAAGCCAGAATCATACACGTTTATTATTGCTATCAAATGTTATGCACAGTATTCACTGGTGATATGTGCTGAACCATTATGGACCTGGCAGCTGATGAAGGTTTTTCCTTTCTATTAAAACCTTAGGGGATGTATATGTGGTTGGACGTTAGGCAATGAATACCTGTGTGTATGTATATATATATATATATATATATATATATATATATATATATATATATATATACTACAATCAGGTACTTTGTTCACCAGGCTACACTGAGATGAAAATTTCCAAACTCCTGAAAAATTTATGATCAAGATTTTGCCAAGAAAAGCCAGGACTCCTTTGCTAGTAGTATGCATTTGATCTCTTTGTTCATTTAAACAAAAAACCTTGCTAAATGCATCTAAAAATATACATAATTTCTATCTCTAGGCTATGGTGATAGAAGCATGGTATTAAAAAAATATGTGAGAACTTGAATCATAACTGTATGATGAAAATGATGCCCAGGTAATTAAATGGTCATTCATTATTTTTATTATATAATTGAACAAAATCAGTTGAAGTCTGTTGTCCGTGGGCTATCAAATTAATTAAACTGATCTAGTTAGTCACTCGATAAAAAACAATCATGTGACCATTATCTTCTGGCAGTATGCCATGTTGGGGGTGATAAATATGAAAAGTCAAAAAAAGAGGGTTATCAATGAATAAGATACTTCTCTCTCCTTTTGTTGGGCAGCAGTCACTAAAAATATGTGAATTTTCAACAAAAAAAACTTAAGAAGATGGCATAAACTGGTGGTCAATTTGGAATCAATTTCCATTGCTGATTGAATCCCCCACTAAAATCTATATAGGCGGGTAATTAAAAAAAAAAAAAGTTTTCAAAAGGTATATAGTAGACTGCTAATGAAAACTTTTATGGCTATGGCATAAAAAATGCATTCTTTACAGGTTCCACACTTTTAAAACCCTAGAAAAAAAAGGATGTTTTTTGGACAAAAAGCAAAAGAAGCACTTTTTTAAAAAAAAGAAAACTATTATTTTGGAAGGAAATTTTAAAAGAAACCCAAACCAAACTGTCTTCAGAAATGGTCTCTCAGCTAATGGAGTATTTGTGCTAATTATCAGCTCTTTAGGTTGATAGGTGCTGCCTCTAGAGGTTCCAGATACATATATAGATAGAATGGTGTGAAAACTGAAAGAAACCCATGTTTTTTGCCATTTCTGGTTGATGGTTTATAAATAATCTGATGGACTTTAGTGTTGTTCTTAAGCAACACATGATAAATTGTACTAAGAATTGTAACTGCCTTGATCAGTTAACTAACACTTGTCAAATTTATGAACTGAGTATATTTTCTAATAATCTAAAGTTCTAATTCATCAGAAAATTCTAACTAAGATATCTAAAAAATACTAACTTACAATGATCGATAATGAAATGATTTTCATTAATTTAGAAAATGCAAAACGTATTAAAACTGATAAGGAGGTAAAAATTTAGTTTAGAATTAGTGTTAGTGTTGAAATATCAAACGATTAAAACTATTGGAAGTTGGTATTTGAAGTTATAATTTGTACTTTCAACCAAGGACATTTATCTTACCAGCTTAATAGTAATAATTAACACTAAAATTATTCTAATGTTAGAACAACTTACAAATTCATTATGACTCTTGCCTATGCTTTGAAATCATTAAAATTAATCTTATCTAAATTATTATTCATTATTTTTCTTTCTAATCCAATGAATAGTTAAGTTACATGGGCAATATTTCACTCTCACCAGCCGATTCAGCCACTTATAAAATCAGGTACAGTAGGGCAGTAGTGACTCTAAAGTTTGAATAGTACACCTAATTTCATAAGGATTTAATTGAATATTAGATATGGGATTACACCATTTGCTATATTTATTTATATATATTTATTTTACGAAAATATCAAATTATTAAATTAAACTAAGAACTAGAGATGGAATTTAATTGAATTGAGGAAGCAATAACACTATTGGATGTGTTTATTACTGTATTTATATATATTTTCATATTTATCAACAACTTCTCCAACAAAAAACTAAAATGAAAATTTGTATGCAGTGATACAAATGCCGAAAATAAAGTCAACTCATACTTATGAATAGATTGCCAAATTGGCCATTTTTCGGCTACATTTCACTGATTTTTTTCCAATTTTGCTAATAAAACAATTTAAATCCAAATTTGATAGAAGTAAATGTCCAAATTTTATAAATGGTTATTAACATTAACTATTAATAGCTAGCTGAAATCTGAAATATCTATCTCTTTTTTGCTATTTGAAAGACAGTTTCAGCCACAAATAACAGATATTTGGCAACACTGAAAATGCATTTTCATTAATGATGTGCCATATGTGTGTTACTATTAATTCTTCTCTTTTGAAATGGATTAAATCTTTGTATACATCCATGTGTCCAATTTCTTCACCTTTTCTTGATCAATGCACCTACTTTGTGTGCGTGTATATTCCTGCTCATATCTAATAATGTTACAACAATAATGATAATGATGATGATGATGAAGATAATCACCACCTCCACCACCATCAACATCATCATCCTTCTTCTTCTTTCTTCTTTCTTCTTCAAAACCAGTCACTGAATATCATGATATCTGGCCGGGGATGAATTCCAGTACATCTCTAAAACTAATTGTACTTGCACTTTCAGATTTAGTCGTGTAGTGTCGGATGTTTTTACTTGCTACGATAAATGGATAGAATCATTGAGTGATGTTTTTTCCATAAATTTACAATTTTGCAAGTTGTTGCCTTCTGTAATCTGACCAGATACAACTGGATATTTGGCCATATTTGAAGGATTTTCGTGAAAAGGCTTTTTGTACTCAGTTTGTTGGTGCTTATAGTTTTGTGTTCAGTAAGTGAATCCTCAAAATATTTTTTACTGTCAGGATAGTAAGACAATATGATCAGATTACTCACTGAATATAAATATACCGATATAAATGTACTCATCACTCCTTTATCCTTTCCCTTGGAGTTACAGACAAAAAATAAATGTACAAATACACGTGGCATATTATTATTGTAGATGAATATTTCATGTTTCCTTCAACTCAATTGCTGTTCATTAAATTCATTTCATGGTTAAATCAGGTCTTATGTAAAGCTGTGGCTTTTAATGATGATGTTATACAATTAATAAAGTTCTGTTTATAGTATCAGGCAGCTGTTCTTAGTATCTGCATAGCAACTGCAAATGATTTCCTCTCTTCCCCTCCCTGATCCAGTGGGGAACACCATATTTGCCTTTCCACTTGTGTACTATATATTTTATTACCCAGATAAATTGAAAGATTGACTAGACCATTAATCAGTTTCCATTATACAGTGTTAATATGAAGTAATGAAAGTTACTGTTTTAATATAAGGTGTAATCTTAAACTCATTTACTCACTGTCAGTTTGCTATTTTACTGTTGAGACTAACATTCAAGAGATGTATCTATGTATGTTTATGATTATCCTGTGAGTTTTGGGGATAGTATTTGATTCTTAAAATTTCTCGCCCAATACATGGACTTCATCTTGTTCTGGGTATGTATTGTAAGTTAGTGATATATAATCAAACATGCATTTTTTTTATAAAGAAAAAAAAAGTGTGGAGGATTTTGAATGTTACATGCAACAACTTTGGTAAATAAGCATCTTTGTTTCAGTCACATACTCCTACTGAATCAAGGTCTGTCAGGAATGGAACAATACCATCTTCATTTTATCAAAAACATTCACAAATTACATATAATTAAGTCATTTGATGTTAAATAAAGTCATCATTACATAATGATTCATTTTATTTGGTTTTGTCCGAATATTTTGGCTAATGTACCTCATTAGTTTTAGGTAAATGTTGTATGTGACCTTTTTTATGTCTGGGATGGGGGTATTATCCTTTGCTCTATATCATGTCCAGCATCTTTCCAAGGACTTTAAATTTTGTAATTGCCACCTTTTTTCTGAGTGTTTCTGCCTTGTTTCCTTTACTTTTGATGTATTTATACATTGCTTAACTGAAGAAGTGATCTCACAACTTCCAGGAAATTAGAGCAAAGTTTTTATCTGCAATGCCATGTTCATTAGGGAAAGTAAGGTGATTAAAAAAAGTCGTACACATGCCATGTTTGAAAGATCCAATTAACAAACGCAGTGTAGACATGAACACCATATGGGAGATTCAAATCAAAAAAGAAAAAAAAAGGTTTGGGGCTACAAAATCACCGTTGGATTGCTCCACTAGACAAAATGAAAGATTCCATTCAACATTCTCTAAATGCTTTTAGATATGACAAACCTGAGGAATATTCAAGACTACAGTGGCTGAAATGCTATAATAAAAACTACCATGGATGCAAGTGTACGAAAAACTATTCAGACAGAAGATGAGATCATCTACTAAACATATTTTTCTAAGGATACAATTGGTACAGTAAGTTCCAATAGAGAAAATATTGTAATGAGACACACTCATAGTCATACACACAAGTGTCTGCTCAAACACATGAAAACAAAACACTATTTTAAAACTGAGAAATAGTACAAAGCTATGTTTCAGTAGATTTTTATATCACCATTAAATGGAGATGTAAATTTTCTCCTACAATAGTTCAATGTACTAGTTGAGCATCTGAAAACCATATAAATACTATTCTATTGAATGGACCTGTTACACCATAAAAGTTGCAAATTCTGGATGGCACATCCATGTATTCTTTTTTTTAGAGGAGCTGGGGCGGGGGAATCGATTGTTCTTTAGAAATATTTTTGGGATTAAAATTTTGAAGTGGTGTACATATTTTTTGTCTTTCCCATGTTATTATATGCATCCTTGATTTCAAAGAGATTTTGTATTTTGCATCTATAATAATAAAAACATAGAAACAAAACAATGATGGAAACTAATATTGTGTGCTTTGCTTTTAAAGTCTTCAGGCAATCAAAATATATTATTTGACCAAAATAAGTTGAGAAGTATGCATGAATTGGAATCTTTTCCAAGAGAGAGAGAGATGGAACATGATTAAAAATCACAGCTTGACGCATTTAACTAACTAAAACTGTAGCTAGATATAAATAAACATTTTTTTCTTACTCTAATCTAAAAATATTGCCTACTACTCTATCGCAGTTCCCTGTTGATACAATGAGAATTAAGTAAGAGACTAGGATTGGTAGGGTGGTAATGCCAGTAGAGGGAGAGAACATTTTGGTCCAGAAGTAAGTCTGGCATGTAGCTGACAATTCAATTTTTTTCTTTCTCTCAAACTCCTCTTGGGTAATTTCTCAGTCAAGGACTTCATAAAACATTGAAGAGAATGCCAAATTTAGTTCCCAGATAAAAAAAACATTAAGGAGTTTTGGGAACAAGTTAAGAGAGAGGGGAAAGTAAAGGAAAAAGGAAGGAAAGATTTTTTTCTCTCTGTTGATCATTTTTTCATTACATATTTATTTCAATGACCTCTTTTTCCTTCCTTTTTCAGTGTCTCTTCTTTCTCTCTATTTCCATTCCTTACTTGCGTCTTGAAAAACCTGGAAAATAGTTGTCCAATATATCAGTCCAGGAAAACACCTGGAAAATGAGAGAATAGGTAAAATATCCTGGAAAATCTTGTTTTGTCATAGAAAACTAATTTGACATTCTCTTATTTTCCTTTAGCTGAGAATGAACGACTAGACTGTCTATCAGAGCTCTCCAGAACGGATAACATTGCCATCTGAAACGGTTGATTTTTGTTCAGGGTCATATTAACATTCAAATGGTAATTTATGGATGAGAGTATTGAATAGACTGTTCTTGGTTGTGTTGTATAAATGCAGTGGACCCTCCCCCCATCAAGTCACATGCATGTGCAGGTTGGATGATATTACAACTTAAGTAGCCAAATTCCGAATAGTATAAGTTACATTATCCCTCAAAAAGTGCAGCTTACAAGATGAAATCGCTTTCCTGATCCACCAACCTTTACAAATCATTGTTTTCAACTATGCATACCAAAAAATCAGAATACAAATCTTGTCTTACCGATGAGCATCTTGGTGATAGTTTATAAACAGCATTATCATCCTACTCTCTTGACTTGCAGCTTTGGGTAATGAAGTTCAGCACTGAAATTCACATTGACTTTGAGAATTTCAGGAAGTTTTGTTGCATATGAATATAGATTTGAGATTTTTATACAGGAAAAAAAAATTTTTATTTGTATAATATGATTATTTTACACAGGAATTGATTTTGTGTGTGTTATGTCCATTATTAAGACCAAGTATAAATTCGCCCTAGGATTACCAAAGATATTTGCATAAGAATAGAAAAAATTATAATTATTTAGCATTTGACTAAAAATTTATTTGTATTTTTCTTCTCAGACTACTACAATGTAAAGAATTCGGGCCCTAAGATCCTAGAAAGTTCAAAATTTTTCAGAGCTTACACGCTCGCTCTCCAAAACCCCAGCTGTATTTCATTAACTCTTGACCCCCCCCACTGTACCCTAAAATTCCCCACCCCCCTTATTACAGCCCTATTAAAGCATTATTTCACACAGGGATTCTTTTAATTTAGTTTTTGGCTTATTAGTTGTGCTTTTAGTTTATTTCTAATAGTTTGTGTATTATGCTCATTATTTTACATCAGGGCTACATGTTATATTGCCCATTATGTTCATTTCCAAGTCAAACTATAAACTTAGCTTGATTGTTTTTTCTCTTTCCCCTTCCTTCAACTCCATTCTAAAGTAACTTTTTGCTTATTTTGTTGACCCAAGAGGTGTACACAATTTCTCTGAATATCACGTGAAAACTCCCTAATATATCCAAGTCTGGCACAGAGCTTAGTAATGAGTCACGGAGTAAGGATTTATTATATTATTGCTAGAGTAAATGACATTTTGTTTTAGATAGAATTTTTATCTTATAACCACTTCAGATGCTGAGAAAAATGTTCAAGTTTTGAAAACAAGATGAAACTTGAATGATTGAAACACTGTAGAATGAAGAGAGAAGAATCAGTAAACAAAAATATAAATGTGAAAATATGTTAAAAAACAAACTAAAACATGCCTATATCTCCAGAAACCATGTACAGCCGGGTTCACAAGTATTGCTCATTGCTAACATTTGGTACCGTAAGCTTAACAATATCTTGTGCCCAAATTGTTAACCATTTAGCAAAAGCAGAGCTATTTTGACTTAGCATTTACAATCCCCTCTATATACTAAGTATGATGCATCTAGATATCTGCTAAACACTTCCAACACACCATAAAACAAGTTCACCATAAAAGCTAAATTGTTCTAAGAAATGATCATTTGATATAATATCAACTTGTCATGAGCAAAAAAATATAATCTAAATGGAAATTACTCTTCCACCATCCCTTTGAAAGGCTAGGATGAGAAAAATGAAGAAAATAAACATGAAAGAGACTGTAGGAGAGAGGGGGTGTATGTTGCCTCTATCAAAAAGTAGTGAATGTATGTATGCAAGTATGTCTGTATATAACTGATTCCCTTCTTGAAAGAAGGGTAATCTGTAGGAGATAGGTTGAGTAAATAGGCACGGTGCAAGAAAGACTCCATTTCCTACTGATTCAACTAAATAATGTCATTGCTACGTGGCAGGTGTTATTAAGCAGTGAAATGATTCCTTCTTTTCTACTGTGCAAACTGGACGTTGTTTAGTTGAATTTTGAATGCAATATTTCAAAGCTGGTCTGTGCATTAATTGTTAGGTCACTTCAAAGAAGTTATTATGCATCAAGCCTCTCCTGTTCCAGGGAAGATAGAATAGCTCTAATTAGTGTTTCAGTTTCTCATCTACAGAGTTAATTTTTTTTTTATTACAAGGTGGTGATAGGATGCCAAAATGGATCAGTCTCCTACTGTTGAACATGATTAAAGCAGGCATTTCCTCAGTTGATACTTTTTTTTCTTTTTGGTTCCTCATTCAGATCAAATGAAACCTATTTATTGAGCTTTTTTCTTGCCAAATTGCTCTTATAAAATTTGAAATATTTCCAGTCAATACTCTGAATTTTGATGAGTTCTCTAAGTTTTTGGACCATTTTCCAAGGCAGCCTTCAAATTTCTATTGATTGATGATTCTGGCCAACCTCCCCTTGATTTTCTAATTTGAAATCTTTACTTGCAGATTCTTGAAACCCAAATTTTGCTGTCTGTATACAGTCAGCATGGTTAAAAAATCAATGAAATCTTTTTCTTTTTTTTACTAAATAAATAACAAATACAGGGTGTTCCAGAACAAACAGTGCCCTAACAAATACTACACATATTTCAAGTGAACTGTTTCTCTTGGAACACTTTGTAATTTATACAAATTAGAATTGAACAGGGTTTTTCTTATAAATCATAAAATATCAGACAAAAGGAAATCAACAATTTCATTTAGATCAACTTAGTGTTACCTGTTATTTGAATCTGTTATATATTCATCACTGACGTGTGCATATCCCAAAAATTTAATACATCTAACTAATCTAGTATTACTTATATTATCAGTTTTTATGACTTATTTATCTTAGTATGAAAAAGTATGCAAGTTATATATATAACCACACATCATAACATTCATACTTACACTATATGAATGCATTTTTCAGTGGAAAATCTGCATCTGAGAAATTTAAAAATCTGGCAAAAATCAGAATATTATTCAATTAAATAAAAAAATTTTTGGTACTCATTTATCAAGGAACAGAATCATATGAAAAAATTCTCCTTCTCTTGACATTTGGGACTGGAATTTTAAAAAAAATCCCTTTTTAATGAAGAAGTATTAAAAAAAAATTATCAAAGTTGAATAATACGCTTATTATGCCAAATTTTCCAATTTCTCAGATGTTGAATTTCTGGTGAAATCACATCTATATTATTTATACTACCTATTGATAATCAAATTTAATATCTTGAGATAGGACTGACCTACAACAGATAATCTAAGATATCAAAGTAGATAGAAGACATAGATACAACATACTTAGGCATATCGATACTGCAGTATTGAGCCTATTCATAAAACAATTATTCTACAAAAATCGCATCTCTTTCACAGCAAGTAGTTATAGCATATATGTCAGAAAACTTGAATGTTTTATTCTTGATTTAACTCATTATAGTTTTATCTTGATGTTTTATTAGTTTTTATCTATTTACCTAAAATATGAAATTGAAATAAAACTTGTTTCTTTACACTCCTGATAGTAATGATTGATTCAAACATTGAAATAAGATTTTCCTTTTTTTTTTTTTTTGTCAGTTTCATTTATTAGTGATGATAATAAGCTCTTTCAGCTTTAAGTTAAATCTGTAAATAGCTTGAACTAATTTCGTTAAACAATGGGCAGCTGACAAAACAATGATGCTCGTCATGAAAAGGACAGAAAACTAAAGAAAAAACAGTAAGAGTAGTAGCAGTAAACCAACCTCCATCATTGTTTGCCAGCCTCCTTGCAGTATAAATATGTATTTCTTGAAAACATACATGTACTCAAGCCACCATCTTTATAGGGGTCTGCTACAGTTGCAATATTAGCTGCAACAGCTAAGTTTTATAAAAGACTATTACGTAACATTTTCTTTCTTTCTTCTCCTTTACCGAGAATAGGCACCTCTCAGTAATACCTCTGGGACAAATGGCCTTTAGATGCTCTCCTACAATCAACGATGAATGAGCCTGAAACCTAAGACCTGATTTGAATGTGTCTACAGTTATTCTCTTTACTTATGGTCCTGCCATTTTCCTTCACCCTACGGCAAAGATATGCAATTGTTGCTAATTTGATGACGAACAGATTTTCTTTTTATCCTCTTTTATCTTCATTTTTCTCCTCTTCTTTGGAACTGTCAGTAGGGAATAACTAAACTCTCAGAACAAAATCTTGAAAATAGAGGTATATAACAACATTATTATACAGTTAGTGCCTCCACAGAGGGTCAGTTTTAATTAGTACACGTCACTATTGATGAATTAATAGTATGCAAATTATTTTTTCAGGGTTTTATTTTTCAATTTTATTTTTTACCCAGGTACTTCTTGAGTTTTGTATTAGCAAGAATTCTTTTTTTCTCTTACTTGGTAGTTTTTGATTCTAATAATTCACCTTTTGCTATCACTTCAACTACTGCTACTACTTTTCTTATATTTACTCAACATTTCTATATGTTCTAATAGTTTGTAGCATAATTGGTATCGGTAATATTACTTCTTCAAGAAATAAACTGTTTATCACGTTTTAACACAGGCATAAATTTGATTGTTTATTTTACTTTCTGTTAATTTCTTGAATAAATCTAAAAATTTGATCCAAGTGAAAAATTGATGACAAAATCATGTTTTTGCTCTTAACAAGAATACAAATTTGAAAAATCATTGAATTATAATAAATTGGCCTTCTTAGTACTATAGATTCATTTTTATAAAATGCGATTTTTTTTCTCAAATTTAATTTCAGACAATCTCTGTTTTGTTTTTTTGTTGATAAATTCTGTGTTTGATTTTATCAAAACAAATATTTTTTGTGCTGATTGTATTCGGTCGTATCCGTCTTTTTGTCCACAAGATATCTCTAATGAAATTTTATAGAAGGGTGGGCAACAGATGAGGAAGAAGTGGTTATATTTTGGAGCTGGTTCAGGAATTCCTTCTTCATTAAAAGATTTTTTCTTTTTTTTTCTTTGTTGATTTTTTAAATAAATTTAAATGGAATTTTGTGGAGAGGTGGACAATAGACTGGGGAATAACTGATTAGATGATTTGGGGGCAGATTCATGCATAATTACCTACCCCCTATATCATAGTTATATCCAAACTTCATAATATTGCCAAAATTTCATGACTGTCCATACAATAACTCCAAAAGTTCTCAATAAATTTCCATAGAATTTGGGGGCAGGATGGATAATAGGCTATAGAAGAATTAACTTTTGGGACAGATCCTCACACCTCCTGACAATAGCATTGGCTAAAGTATGCATTCTCTAAGTGCTTTCTAGTTGAATAACTATTTACATATATGTAAATAAATGAACAAAAACCTGAATTACTGAATTAAAATAATGGCAATTAGCTTCACTCTCTGGTACTGTTATGGGTTAAATAAAGTCCTTTTTTTAAATACCTAATCTAAGCACTCATAAATCGAAAAAGTGAAGTAGTCTCTAAGTGAATTCTCCTCTCCTTAGTCTGTAGGCATGTTTTTGTAGCCACAGTTAACAGGTGGGAGAGAAAGAATGAATTTAGTGCACATAGAAAGAACAATTCTTGACCTTCTCTTTTTCCTTTGATCTAATCAGAAGCTGAGAAGTAAATATCCACGTTTGATGATTGTTAAGAGAATTCTAAGAAGTGTGTTATCAAATAACAAGAATATGGGTTTATTGAAATGAATGTAAATGATTATTATCAGCTGAAAGATTCTGTTTGTTAAATTCCTATGAGTGGAAAAATGAATCTTAAGTATTCCATGTAGATCGAAGTTCTTGAAGAATTTTCTTTCTGTGTAAAAATGTTCAGGAAATATGTTTGATGATCTCAGTAGGGCAGCAACTAACAACTATTTTGATTGTCAATTAGTCTTTATTTTAAATGATTAGTCAATTAGTAATTGACTATCTTAAATGATTATGAATTGCACAATTACTCGATGGCTCTTATTAAGCTATCAGCTTTGTAGGATTTTAGGCATGTGTTAACCTATTATAAAGACGAATACTTCATTCAAAAATATCTTTCATTAAAAAAGACTTTTTGCTGCTGATTAGACCACCCTGATACATAAGTTTTTGTCGATATACATATCAGTACTATATATAAAGAGAAATATTTACTCAAAATCAACTTTTTCCAAAACTGAGGAAAGGAAAGTCATACAGATCGAAAACACAAAACAAAAAACGAGTCTACTGGAGAAAAAGAATGGAATCAAATTAGTCGCAAGTGCCCAAGGAAAGTAAACATTGTTATGTTACTAGTAATTCAAAACAATATAGAATAATTCTATACAAAATTTGATTCAAAATGATTTGTTTTAATACAAGTGCAAATATTTTTTCAATAATTCCTATTGTGAATGGAACATGATATCTAGGGTGAATATCTATTTACACTCCTAGGATGTCCAACAACCGAAATATTTGATAATTTTTAACGATTATTCAGCTATACAATAGAAAATGAATATATTTAGAATAAAAGATATATTAAAATTGGCTGAATTATTTTAGTTATAATAATATATTATTACAAAAACTTTCAATAGAAGTACTTCTCCTAAGGGACATTAGTCATGTATACGAATCAATTCATTATGTACTATAGTGCATAGTGTTGCTCATTTAATTTGTGGTTTCCAAAGACAAAACTTGATGAAATGATTTCAACTCGTGTATTAATACTTTTGAAAATTTCCAGCTCATTTTAAAAATACAGCAATAATACTGTTAACTGTGATAATTTTGATCACTATACCATTAGAAGGTTTAATGACCATGAAAACTTGAGTGAAAAATGTTCAGTTTATTTCATTTGTTTGTCAAAATGATTTCAGAGATACAATTCTTCAAAAGAAATAAAAACTTCTCATAAATAATCATGATATGAATTTTTCCGATGACTGAACCAAATTTTGTACTTCTATTCATTGAAGATGATCAGTATGTTTCCCATGCAACTCACACTTGATCAGGAAGCTTCAGAAATTTCCCAGTTAAAAAACTTGGAACTTTCTCAAGCCCTGACTCTGTCCTAACATATTAAACAATTTAAAACATGGGCATATGTCAGTAGTTATATACTGACAAAATAACTTCAGTTAAAAAAAACATCAATTTTTCTCCTTAGTAAACATTCTATCAAATGTTGCATTTCCGTGGGCTCCTCTCCCCTTCTCTTTTAATCTTGTTAATGCAAGTTTCTTTTATGTACGTAATTTATATGTTTATCTTCCAAAATGGTGTTGATGACCAAGCTCATCTAGTTAATGAAATTATGAGGGAAAGTGGTGACTCCATACCTTGGCCTTCTTCCTGTTGATATATGTCAGGCCCAAACTGGGAATGTGTTGATTTGCATACAAAACATCAGCATAAAATTGTTCAGGATCACTTTCCAGTTAATTTTCTAAGACAGACAAAGCCTCCTCTGATGGCACTTTATAAAATTGGTTCATCACACCCAAGCTTACCAGTTTCGAAGATGTAATGTGTGCCTCCTTAATCAGCCCCAAGAAATGGGCTGAGTTCTTGAGATACATTTGTGAAATGCTCAAAAGTTTTGAGAAATCAGTTAGACCAGGATGATAACAAACTAGCTTTTTCTCCTAGTAAACCCACACAGAGCGATTTTAGCACTTGGTTCTAGAAAACTAACATCAGAGGGCTTATTCCCGATTTCTAGTTTAAAATAATCTTTGTGTTAGGAAAGGTCTTCAACATTAGGTAAATGTAATCAATAACGATCTAAAAATAAAAGGTGAAGCATATATGCATATAAGCAGTAATCTCCAAAGAAATAATATCTATTCCATATAACATCAGAAAAGAGGAATAGGAGGGTAAATCCTGGAGATAACAACTGTTCAGATAGAAGTGAATCTACCATATGTAAAAAGAGCCTCTGAATTAATTCAAAGGATTTGCAAACGTAACAAAATCAGGGTAGTTTTAACTCTTGAATTCATGAACTGCTGATGAACACTCAAGAAACCGCTGATGAACACTCAAGTAGCTTATTTATACATTTCTCCATACCGCTTGAAAATAAAAAACAATTTTCAAAAGTACAGTAAAAAGACCTGGAACTTGTCAGTACTGGAAACAATGATTGTTACACATTTCCGGTAGTGCCTTTCCTGTGTACAATTGAAAATGAAGTGCTCACATATGTTTCTCTGAAGTTTATTTAACAATTTTAGTGAAGGGTACATTTTTTTTTGTCTGGAAAAGGCAACCAATGATTCCTATTGTGATATATTATTATATTTGTTATTTATATTATTTATTCATTTATTATTTCCTTTGTTTGCAACTACTATTGGAAGAGATTGTACATTGTTTTCTCTTTCTTGATCAATTTTTGCCGGGTTTTTTTTTTTTGGAAAAGGCTGCCAGCAATTCTGACAGTGGCATATTATAATATTTACGTAGTATTATTTATCTATGCTTACAATTTCTACTAAAACTGTTTAAATGTTGTTTTCTAAAGTTTCTTAATCAGTTTTTTTGCCTGTTTTTATTCTGGGTTTTTCTTATTTGGAAATAGCCTTAAGCGATTCTTGAAGTAATTTTTTATATATGTTATATTATTTATTATTATTTTTTCAATCATTTTATATTGATACAAAGTATAGGCTTAGCCTATGGAGCCAAGCCTATATATATATATGTATATATGTATATATATATATATATATATATATATATATATATATATACATATATATAATTTGTCCGTAGACAAAAAGGGATTAGACTAAGTTTGTTTGTTGTTTTTATGAGCATAAATGGAAAACTGGTGCCTCGATATCATGTTAATGAACAAATTTAATTGCGATAAATAATATTTCTTGGTACATAAGGGTTGAATATCATTTTGAAAGATTTAAGTTGTTGATAGAGAGCATCACTAGAGAATAAGAAAATTGAAAGAGGCTGCATACATCAGATACAAGTTCAACCAGTGTGTATTTTAATGTGACTTGAATTTCTTTGCTCAGCAAAGATAGGAACAGAAAACAACCCAGTGTATAAAAAAAGATATGGAATTGCTTGTCTTACATTGCTGTGAATGGGTTTCTCCAATCAGTGTATTTGCCATCATTTCTTTCCTGAATGCTACCATTATCCGATTTGCACTACTGAGAAAAAGGACAGCCCAACACACTTCAGTTGGATTGTATTCTTGAAAAGGGCTATAAAATGATCAATCAAAATGTAGTAGTGATAACAAAAGCAGCAAAAAGAATAGCAGCTCCAGGAATGATAATGACTCATTTCAGAAGATATCATAGACCCTTATTACTGCATGATTATTCAAAAATACCATTTATTGTAAACTAAAATCATGCCCATTCTCTTACAACATTCAAGACGAACCCAGAAAAGAGGGGATAATATGTCACCTTCAGAAATGCAAGCAAATGAAATGCCTGTTATTTTTATCTGGGTGTGTCATAGACAGCATAGAGTTGTCGTGGATCTCTTACCAGAAATCTAGGCATCTTCATTTGACGTCTTTGTTTTCCTTCCAAGTGTACTGTAATAAAAATATTTAGGATATTAAAGATACCATGGTTTCTCTTAGTTCGTTATTGCAGTTGATTGTATGCTAAGGCAGATTAATACATAAACTAATCTCCTATTATCTATATTATGATAAGCGATATGTCTGCTCACTTCCGTAAGTCACACTTCAAAAATGAAAAAAAAATAGTGGAAAAGGTTGGGTGTAGAGGGGAGGTCTCTAAGAATAGAATAGCGTCACAAAAAGGGCAAGAAAAATGGAAGAGAAGCAGCGTGGACATATGCAAAAGGGTAGAGGGTAAAACATGAAGTTTTTCTCTGAAGGAAAACGGCTGAATTTTACCATGGGGATTAAAAAAGGAGAAAGTAAAATGAACTTGCTGTTAAGAGACAGTAAGGGGAAGATTTCCTTGAATGCACGGGATGGTCGCTTCAGGTAACTCCAATTTTTTTTTTTTTCAGATACTTCTACAGTGCATTAGATTTCCACCCCTAGGCTATACATTTAGCTGAGCAACAAGTACTTTACTAGTTTTGAATTAAGCATGAGCTTGAAAGTTGACAATAAATGTCTGTAAGTGTCTGAATTTTGTTTGATAGCTTCAAAATTTGATTCATAATGTATCACACGCAGAATGGAGATCCCTAATAAAAGTGCAAATGTGATTATTTCTAAGCTTCTTATTATCATTTGCTCTTTTCACTCTCATCTTAAGGAATTCAGTATGAGAGACAAGTACTTAACTATGAAGAATTAAAGAGGAGAGGAAATATAGGTATGATGAGGTTGTTTAAATGAGCATTCTTGCATACTGACTCTATAACTATTCTAAGAACTGGCATCTGGTGTTTTTGATTTTGTTTATGATCACATGTAGTTCCATTACCACTTCTAAAAAAACTTCATTTGAGGATTTTATATTTCCTGTTTAGAAAAAAAGAAAAGGGGAATAAAAGAACATGGTCTGTGAGAAGGGTAGAATAGGTAGCTACTTATATGGTGGGTGATAAAGAGACATTTAGATAGTTTTGTGGATGTGTGTACAATGGGTTAGCAAATGAGTATTTAGAGAGATGTACATGTACATCACTTAATCATTCAGTCGATAGAAATATGGATATATAATCTTGGTAGATAAATAAAATGATACATCTGTTTGAAATGTTTGACAAATGAGAGAAAATTCCTTTAAGTTGAATCATTCTGTGATCTATAATTGTAATTTATTCCCAACACGAGTACCTGATTGATCATTTTGAAGAGCCATTGCTTTTGTTTGAAATTGATATTATTCCTTCTTTTGTTTCTTTTTGTGATTTATGACAAGCTTAACCATCCTGGTACTTGGGATGAGAATTTATGTTTAATGTTCACTTACCACTCAAACGAAACCTGTAAACATCATGCAATGTATTGCAAATAATGTTTTTCTTGTCACTTTTTATTAACTTCCATTTTTATGACAGATACTGTATACTTGGGTGGATAGTCTTAGTTTCATGGTTTGAGCTCATTGTTTTTGTATCTGGTCACTTCTGAATAAAGTCCAAATTAGTACTAAAAATAGACAAAGTAGTATACAATCCAGTGAACAGGTGGCTTCATAACTTCTCTCTCATCTAACATGGACTTAATCAATGTTTTCTTATATATTATTTGTTTAAATTCTTTATTCTAAAGTCTTCCACTTTCCAACCAGAGTCTGATAACTGTCTTCCTTCATTCCACTGCATTCTTTTTTCCTGCTCTAAAATGATTTTGTCATATCCTTGCTGTCAATACATTTTGGATGCTTTGAAGTAACATTTCTACCTATTTGTAGTTGCTTTCATACTGTCAATTAAGTATTTCTCATGACCCCCCCCCCCCCCCAAGACAAAAACTCTACCCATTCTTACTCCAATCTACCATGGGCAAAACTGACTGTATTTTTGCAAGAGATCTTCTCTTCTGAGTAGCAAATGAATTTGACAAGAACAATTTTAAAAGACTTTTATATCGGGTTGGCCCAAAAGTTCATTCAGTTTTTGTTGTTGAATGTCAACAGGAGCATTTAGTTACCTTCGTATTGTGACAAGTGTCATTGGCTTAGATTTTTTTTGAAAATTGGTCAAAACTCACATGGTTGTGTATTAATTTAAAATTGACAAAAAAAGAAAGTGAACAATATTTTCAGCATATTATCCTTTTTTTTTTTTTTTCTAAAAAGGTAAAAATGTGACTTAAATGTAAAGAAAAAACTATTGCTGTTCATTGAGAATGTATTGTGAATGATCAAACCTAGGAGTTCTCTACAATGAACTCCTTTGGAGAATGAAACGCTTAGTTGTCAATTAAACCCACTAAAAGCAATAATCAACAAAAAGAATGCATGCAGAATTAGTCAAGAGAAAGGATGTAATATTTTATCAGGATAACTCTAGTATTGCATGTTTCTTTGGTGTTATAGTTCATTCAAATCAACATTTATTCCAGTCTTTACCATTGACAGGTGGTTTGAAAGGAAGCCAAGTTATAATCATTTTCAGTTTTTTTAAATTAATTGAATTTTTCCTTCTTGAAGTTATAAATCAATGTTTGGAATAGAAATTGTTACATTGACATTTCTTGATTAGAGTGTCTTAACTCCTAAAAGAAACTTTGACTGATAGACAATTTAAAACCTTTAGATAAAAATTATTTAAAGAATGAAACAAGTTATGGCTGATTATTTTCAGTGTTTTTTCACAATCACATCTTCAGAACATTATCTATTTAAATCATGATCTGGAGAAACATTGAAATATCAACAAGATGAACTACACTCACTTCTTTAATTCAATCTATAATTTTATTAATGGACTTATTATACTCAGATGCCTTTTTATATGTTTGTGCCTGATGTAAACTAATATTGTCATGGAATCATTTTTAAAATTCACTCTTTGTTTTCTCTTGTTACAGTCTGTCAGATGGAGCAACACGGTTTCCAAAGCTTGAAGAATGTGCTCATTTTCATTATGACTTTGTTGAATTGGGACAACTGCAGGTAAGTCTCACCTGTTATTATCATTACAAACTGAGATCGCTTTGATAAGTATGGAGAGAATGAAACCTAGAATTTTTGAAATTAATTAAAGAAGAATCAATCTTAGATTAGGCTACAATTTATCTATAATAATCCAATGAAGTCGACAAAAGAGAATTGATGAGTATGAATATTCATGTTTGTGTTTAATATGATTAAAAGGAAAAGGTTCTTTTTTTTAAATATTTCCTTCTAGATATGTTACAATATACTTAAATTGTAAACTTTACAATTTACAGGATTTTACCGAATAGGTTACCAAAGTTGATTGCGTTAGCAGACTCCCATGAGTGGAATATAAATCATTTACAATGCAATAAATAGGATATACTGTCAGAATGGTAGGAGATCGTTGAGTAGCAAAAAGATTGGGTACGATGGACTTCTTTTGAGCACTAAAAAAATGCTAGGCGGCAAAGTGTTGTTAGTTTTGGCTGCATACTCATGGTCAACTTATCTTTGTTATTTTTCTCCTATTTTGCACAATCATGGTTTGTGTGCTGCATTTTGTTTGTTTTTTTTTTTTTTTAGATCAGTTATAAGATGGATATGTGTTTTGTGCAATCTTGAATTTTGCAGTGTGTTCCATGGAGCACTGTCAGCTGAATTGGAGTTGGTCTGTTCATCTATCAATCCATTCAATTATGTTATATCGCTAATGAATCTGTTTTTGTTTGTTTTTTTTCTTCATTTTTATGTGTCACCAACACATCTCTAAGAGACGCTTTTCATTGAATAACCTATTTCCCCAGCCGAATCCTGTTGGATTGATATGAAACTTGGCCCAGGCTTTGAGTGAACCATCTTCATCTTTCTCCTCCCTTGCTATGAGAAGTAATGCTAAATATCAATTTTTTTCATCTGCATCATATTGGTTTGATATGAAACTTAGTCCAGATCTTTGGGTGAAACATCCTCATCTTCCATCTCCTACTATTACCCCCACGACTAGTACTAGTATTGTCAGATATCAATTTTCCCTGTCATATCATGTTGGATTGATTTGAAACTTGGTCTAAACATTCGAGTGAACCATCCTCATCTTCCTCTTCCTACTATTACTACTACTACTGTGATGGATGGTGGACACATCATTGAAGATGTGGTTCTTTTTTCCATGATCACTTTTTATGTAATTGAGATATCAATTAGAGTGTGTGAACAGGCTCTCCATTTATCTAAGAATCATATGAATACAAAATGCAGTTATTCTAGCAGACCCCTCAAATTTCGCATTTTTCTCTTGAAAAAAATGAAGGCAAAATAAAAAAAGATATATACCTTTGAGCCCTAAAAAAAGAAAAAAAAGTTTCCTGAGAATTTTGACCCTAAAAAATGATTGATTCCCCCTTAATTTTGATGCTTACAAAGGAAAATATTCCCCTCACATTTGATCTCTGAAAGAACTTCCCCTCAATTTTGACCCTTTAAAAGGGAAAAAAAATTTGATCCCTAAAAAGGTTAAAAGTTTCCCCTTAATTTTGATTGCAAAATTTTTTTTTTATGTGCCCTAAAAAGGTTTTGCTTCACTTTTGATCCCTAAAGGGGGGGGGGGGGGAATTCCCCTCAATTTTGACCTCCTAAAAAGGCAAAAAAAGTTTCCCTTCATTTTTGGTAGCATTCACTCTTGTCTTTTTAAAAAAAATTCAAACTACAAATAGTATGTATATCCAAAGGAAATTTCATTGAGATCATGGGTAATAACTAATTTATTCATAAATCATTGTCTCATGATGTGGTATTTCCATCTCCCACTCTAAATGTATTTTAGTATATATATGTACAAGCGGATGCTGAAAAATTCCTGGCCTGACCAAGGAGGAAATGACCTCAGTCTGACCCATTTCTCAAAATTTGAGCATTATTTTGTCGCTGTAACTGGAAAGAGTTTACTCTTATATTGTAAAGTACCAATTTGCAGGATCTTTGCACTTATTTTTGAATTTGTTTCAGATTATTGACTGCACCATGCCGAGACTTTTGAGCACCCTCTCATATATATATATATATATATATATATATATATATATATATATATATATATATATATATATGTGTGTGTGTGTGTCTATGTGGGAATGAAATTTTATGAAAGAGGAGGCAATGAGCTACAGAAAAAGGTGGATCCATGCACAATCATTTCCCCTGATAATATCATTGGCAGAGCTATGCACTCACTGAGTGCTCTCTAGTTTTTATCTGTAATGAAATTGATATTACATGGTATAGAGGGCTTTATGGACAAGAAGATGGAGAGTTTCCTTCCAATGATGTTGTTTATGGATGATATAGCAATCAGAGTTGGAAGTTCGCGTGAAACATCTCTAAAAGTATATCTAAAAGTTGAACTCATTCTTCATGCAGGGAGGGGATGAAAATTGAGCCTAGTTGTAAACACTGCAGTCAAACCTCAAAGGAAAGTCAAATTCTTAATCCTCTTGGGAAAATGTGATGAAAAGTCCGTGTCAGTGCTATTCCCATTCTATTTCAGATTGCCATCACTGAAAGGGAGTGATGCAACAATTAGAAGATGATTTATATTCTTTTGATGACCATGATCTCAGTGCTAAAGATATACTTTGGTTTAATACCCAAATCGTTTTAGCCACGGCAGGTATATACTTCAAAAAGTTGAAACAATGGAATTTTTAATGGGTAAATATCTGAAGAAAAACATCAATCAATTGCCTTATCAAGTATGGTCCTTCATCAAAACTGTAATTATCACATCACTTAATTGAATTGTTCTTTGTTTTCGTCATATTCCTTACCATCACTAACAGAATATAAGGAGAAACAAAGCCTGGTTCTATTTAATACTATGGTCACTGTCCATTAAAACTGGATAAGAATAGAATGCCTAAGATATTGTAGAAGATGCAGAATAGGAATTGGTTTCCATCCAGTATGTTGGTGGTCAGAGGAGACCACAGGGAATATCATGGTAGAAAAGATTTGCCACTGTAGATTGAGAAAATGTCCCCCCAACAGCTTTTGAAAATTCAAAACAATGAGCATGAACTGAGTGGTAGAACATTAAATGAAGATCACTAACATGGTGTAACCCCAGATAGACTCTTATAGAACAAGATTCCTGATTAAGACAAAAAAATGACATCGCACTCATGTCAGTCAGTCATATACATGTATACATACTGTATCTTTGTGAATTACTTTTCATGGGAAAGCTGAATGAACAACAATATAAGTTTTTAAATTGCAGTCAGTAGTTTAGAACTGATGATTTTAAATTCCATTATTTACAATTTTTTTTGTCCATCATGAAAACTGTGATGGGGAGAAATGAGAGAAATTGAAAAAGAAAAGATGAGCTTTATCCATTCCATAGGGCAGTGGTGGTGTTTATATTTTCATTTTCTTTTTTCTTGTTATAAACAAAAAAAAAAATTTTGTGATTTAATCATCCACACAAATAGTATTTATATTTTTTCATTGTTGACATGTACAATGTTTTTAGTGCATGTAGCAAATTGAGTTAGTTATTTTAGGAAGTTTCATAATTTACATTGTTGATTTTTTTTTCTGAGAGTCCCAGGAAATAAATGAATGGCTGATTATTTTAAATAGATTACAATTATTATTCAGTCAAAATGTATTGATTATATTTCCCTCCAAAATAATTAATTGACTCTCTTTCTTTTCTGAATGTTTTGTTCTCCATTCCCCTTGTAAAATATTATAAGGAATTTATTTTTCATTTAGCTATTATTGTTTTTAACCCAGATGTTGTAAAAGAGTGAAAAACTAAAATTACCCTGTGAAGTGGAAACTTGTTATTTGCTCCTATTTGCTGTTCCCATTCAAGCAGCTGCCTCTATTACAGGTGTGCCCCACAATAGCAGGCGGATGGTGCTGGGTCGGGCACCCCAACATTTTGCCTATATCATTGCCTACTTGTGCTAGAAACCTGCAGATAAAAACATTTAAGCAGTTAGGGATGATTCTATTTGCTATTTCTTTGAAATTGGCTTTTTAACTAGTTGTGCAGGTATTTTACACAAAAATGGGGGTCAGCCTTTCACAAATTGCAACAAAGACAAACTCAACGGATTTTGTATCCTCAATATGTTCTGAATGAGAAAAAAAGTCTACAAAAATTGTTAGAAGGGAAAATCCTGAAATTCAAAATGGCTGCATCCACCTTTGTGAAAATGATAAGTGATTATCAAGAAAGCTGCAATTAATTGACAGTAAAAAGTCCAATATGCTGTCCCTCACAAATCATTAACCAAATGATTTGGGATAAACTATGCAGGTCAGCCATTTCAGAGTAGAATTTGTTATGCAGCTGATATAAGATCATTCAAGGATGCTGATTCCAAATTTTCTGTTCAACATTCACCATTTTTTGTTGTTATTACTGAAGAACTCATTCAAAATCAGAGCCAAAATTGCATTTGCTAAATTGTATGCTAATGATTCTGAATTTGACAGCATAACTCAAGAATCACCTAACATATCCCCATGAAATTTTCTGTGTGTACCAAGGGGGTCCCCAGGCATGTCTTTAACAAGTTAGTTGTTAAAAATGTCAATAATAATAGTTTGTTGTCTACGTTTGCACTTTTGCTCTCATTCAGAACATATTGAGTAAACAGATCTGGGATTTTTGTTTTTTTTTGCTATTTGTGAGAGGTCAAGTTGTATTTTACTGGACTTTTATGGTAGCTTTGTAGCACTAGGAAGGTTTTGAGGTGGCCAATTCTCCTTGGAAGTTTGATTGTCAATACACAAAAGCAAGAAATATCAAACAATTGGCTGTAACTACTTTGTTCTTAGTTTTTTTTTTCATAAAGTGTGAAATCATTACAAGTATGTATTTATTTAAAATTAGACTTGTATATATATTGTGAATTTGTGTCTTACCATTTCAGGAACTATTTTTTAGGTACTGGAAATTGGTATACTTACTGATGTATTGCAATTATTTTGGTGGAATTTTTTCAAACGAAAAGCTAACATTAAAAAATCCATTCGTCTGTGTGAGTCAATCTCTCTTGGTTTTTATGTTTGCCATCTTTCATCCAACCATGAATTTTACCCATGTTATCAGATCTCAGTAACAACACAGTTGGCTTTCTTGGACTCCAACACTTGTATTATACCAGGATGGGGGGGGGTACTGTATTAGAAGTAGTTTTATTCAAATCAGAGGAATGATAAAATTTAGCTAGCATAAATCATTATGTGCTGCTACATTTTTTTCGCTATGTTACTGAATAAATTTCTAACCTTTTTATATGATCCTGATACATAAATCCTATGCAAATCAACTTTTTACCTAACTTTATTTTGAAATTGGTAGTTTTTGAAAAAATTATCCAATTAATATATAATGAATCTGTGCATTAAAAGTATATATCTCAAGTACTCAGCTAATGTTTTGGTCCGAGTTCTTTTGTTGCCAATTCATTTTAACTTCCAAAGTACCAGCTTACTGTTTACACTGAGTATTGGATACTTTTTATTGAAATAGGGTATTCAGGAATATATATAGCATTTTCTTGTTCTTATATTCATTTTATTTAGTGGAGAACAGGTACTCTACTTCAGCTGAAATTGGTATATTGACAGGTGACGAAAAATTTACTTTAAAATATTGGGCATAATTTTTGTTCACCTAAGATACATTTTTTTGTCTGGATTAACTCTGAAGTCTCCTCCGCCCGTGGGTCTTGACCATAAATGGGAATAATCTATTCGATTTTCATTGCACAGTTCAATTGCAAAGCCATATAGGAACTAGCTTTGTATAATTTGTGTATATACCTGTTCATTAGAAAATGATCATTCCAGAATGAACTCTATTATTTATATAAATGCTTGTTATTATATAACTTGATACGTGGAATTTATAATTTTTACCATAATTTGTTTTAAAGAAGAAAAACTGACTTTAAACCTTGGCTCTGTAGTTAAGATGTATTGAAAGTATTGCCAACTACTACTGTGAAATGCCCTTGAAGTATTATGGTAAAAATGTCTAGAAGAGGCAATGGGCACATCACAAGGTCATTATTCATCATGAAGCAATACAGCTGGCAAGTCATCACCGCTGCCCCAACAACCTGCTTCTTTACATACAAGATCAGTGTCCGTAACACAGATATACAAGTCATTTGTCTGATTTTATCATATTTCTCACTCTTCTGCTTACTTGCGTTATGTATATCTATTTTCTGAAAATGTTAAAGAGCTTTCTGATTCGTAAAATCTTGGGGAAAAAAAAGAACAAAAGGAAAAGCACTTTCTTGATCCAATCAATTTCATTTGGGAATGAACCAACCATTGGATGTTTATTTTTATTTTACTGTTGGCCATCTTCAGTTCAATACGTTATTCAATTCTTGTTCTCTAATAACATCCTTTTTTTTCATTCTTTATTGAATGACCTTCATGTAATGGATCATGTTGTAAACGAATCTGATATTTTAAAAAAGCTGCTAAGCAGTATCCCCATCCAAGCCCCCGAATCCAGGTGTGAGACCGACTTCTGCTCGCTTCAAATATGCAACTTCAATGAGCGCTGCGGTGAATGGCTGAATTTGAATATGACTCTTTAATTGACTAAGCCATGGATATGAGTGAGTGAACAGTGGATTGCTGAGTAAAAGATGGAAGTGCTGGGGAGTGCAGTGACAATTGTGAGGAAGAGGGAGAGGACAGCAGTAAATGAAGATGACTGAGCAAATGAGTAAGAGCTTTCTTTCTATGTAAAGATCAATAATTGTATGATTATTCTTTTTCTCTCCCTCTCCCTCTTGCACTCTCTTTGTCTCTGGTTGGAAAGCTGGAGATAATGGATGGAGGGGTTCAGAGAAATAGATACACTGCACATCAGGTCGGCCGAGTGAATGAAGGGGAAAAAAGATTGTGATGAGGAAGAAATCAGTTTGATACAGGCATACAACTGTAGGAACCGACTACGCCAAGCGAGGAAAGCGTGTCTCTGAGAAAACCTCGCATTTTGTGGTGTGCATCATTGTAACGAACATACATATCTGGTCTCTACATTAGCTTATGTATGCGTTATTTTTTCCTCTCTCTGGCTGAGAGAGCAAGTGGAGTATTGTGAGTGATGGGGCTTGGAACACATGCTTCCTATAGGAGTACCTACCCTTGGTATCACCCAGATTGGAATGGCTATAAGGTAATCAGCTGTCCGTCTAAATTCTCTTGTTTTTACCCTATTTTCTTTTTATGGCCATCTTTTTGATAGGATTTCTCTCAACATCTAACATGTTGCATCTATATTGCCATTATCAGGCAGTGTTGTCCATGATTGTCTTTTAATCCTGATAGTTATGCTATCTACGCATTTTCCTTAGATGCGGAAAAGAACTCAAGGTGGTTTGATAAATTATGTGACATCAAGTACCATTAAATAAGATTTTTTTTTTTTTTTTTTCCCCTCTTTGAAGATTAAAAAAAAAATTTCTCTTTTTTTAATTAATTGTTATCCTGTGTATACAATTTGTTTTCTGTTTTTTAATCTGTATAACACTTGAAATTTTCAAAATATCTGATCAGTTTTTGTTTGTTGACTTACTACAATGATTTGTTGGGTATAGCTTGATTTAAATTGAGACTAAGTTATTTTGTATCTTCGTAAATACTTAGATCTTAACCAAATGCTTAAATGGATTTGTACTGAATTTGAAAAAAAATGATGAAATACCGATCCGAATGGACTGGTCTCTTTTCCACTTTTATTATACTTATTTCTAGTTACTGTGTTTAATTTCATTCAACCTGACAAAATTGATCTCAAATGTTCATGTACAAAATGGATGAGAAAATGATTATGAAATAAATGTGATAATTTGATAAAAATTGGTTACTGTATGATTTTGAGTAGCATTAGCTAACACAGATACACATGTATGAATGAAATAAATATGTATGGAGAAAATGTTTGGCAACATGTATTGGGAATCAGTGTTTTGGTTTATCTAACTTGTATCTAATACGCAGTAAATTCCTATACCTATGACATTTACAGTAAAAAAAAATGTTCTTGAAAACTGGTAATTTTTTTTTTTTTCCCTATTTGAAAGGATATATTTTGTACTATTTTATTCCTGATTAAGTGCTACTAACAGATTTAAGATTATAGATATTTAAAAACAGTTTTTTGCTTTTGTTCTAAGTAACCTCTGATATTGAACATGCATATGAACTACTGTTCAATGCAAGTTTTACAAGAATTGCCCAGTTTGATCAAAATTATCAAACTACGTATTTTATGTTTCCTAAAGCTAAACATTACATGTAGAATATTTTCTTTTTATTATTAAAAAGCCACACTTAGAGGTTTTGGCTTTCAGTTGATAAATTTTAAACTAATTTTATTCGTTTTTGTTCTTGATTGTTACCCCTGCCAACAAAATTAGAAAGATATATTTATACGGTTGCATCCTTCCATATCTCTGTCTCTCCACAAGATAACTCAAAAATGTATTTCAGGGAAATTGTGTGGAAGGGTGGGCAGGGGGGTAAGGAAGAGTTGGTTAAATTTTGGGGAGGATCCAGTTATTTCATATCTTTTTTAATAAGAGATATTTTTCCTTTTTTTTTTTCTTTTTTTTTCCTTACATTGATTCATATGTTAATGATATCCACACAATATTTCATAAAGTTCTCAATTAATTTTTGTGGAAGGGTGAAAATCATGCTGTGGGAGAAGTAATTAGATTTTGGGACAGATACATGGACAAACACGTCTCCTACGTCGTAGTTATTTGTCCGTACTATATAATATGGGTAAAACATCATGTCTATCCTCATGATTTCTCAAAAGGTTCTGTATGAACTTTAATCTGATTTTGTGGAAGGGTGGATAATAGGCTGCAGAAGAAGTGATTAGATTGTGGGGTGGATTGATTACAATTATCTCCCCTACATCGTGATTTTGTCAACATCATGTAATATTGCCAATATCTGACACTTGTATTCTTATCACTCAGGTGATGGCACTTGTTAGCATCAGTTACATAATGAAAGTAATGATCTTCATCCATTTAAAGTCTGTAGTTGGACATATGTCTTCCCCACGGTCTGCCAGTTTTTTCACTTTTGAGTGTCACAGTTCTGAAACATTTTCAAAGTTGTCCAAATCATCATACCTTCTTACATTTTGCCGCCCACAATTTTGCTCATTTTCTTGAGAAATCTATGTTGTGAGTTACAATATCCAGCGGTTGTTTGACACCCTTGCAACATGGCCTGTCCATCATGCAATTGGATCATATTCTTTAATTGTTGAAATTGAATATTTTCCATGTCTTTCTTCTTTAAAATTCTCTTGTAGGTAGTGAGGTTACTCACATAAAGTAATCTCTATTTTGAAATAATTAAAGAGATATTTCATGAAAATAATTATCAGAAAAAAATTGTTTTATTACAAAAATAAGGCAGCAAAATATTTATACCTTCTTTTCCAGTGGTTTGATTATTCATTTTTATCATTATAGTAGTGATTTAATATTAATCAGTGATTTTGAATTGATATTCAATCATTGCCTATTTTGTTAAGTTTGGATTTCAAAAATAGAATTACCCTACAGAAGTTAATGCTGAGTAGAGAAATCATCCTAATTCACATTTAACTTGTAATCTTGTGATTTTTTTTCTCTTTGAAATTAGAAGAAATAATCAATAATATTTGAAAGGAGAGGAATAAAGTTTGTGACACTTGGAATGGTAAATCATTGTTATAAAATATTTGACCACCATTTCTTTTTATCACTTAACTGAGGTCATCAATCAACCACAACGAGTAATCAGTACAAACCGAAAAGAAGAATAAACTCTCAATAAGACGAACTTTCATCCCTCTTGCCAGAGAGAAACCATCTTTAAGACACTTGCTGCTATACCAACTTAGCTACAAGAACTTAATTGACTTGCTGAAGTCCAAATCTCACCTTTAAACCTACCCTCTACCCTAATATCCTCTGCGGCATGTTTGTTTTGATTTCTTTACTGGTCGGATCAGTAAAGCAATTATTTCTTTATTTTTTTTATTAGATGAAGTATCATCAACCATTATCTTAGTTTTTTAGGGGTTTTTTTTAACCATAACTTGACTCAGACCATCAACCTATGGCAGTGAGTAAACAGCGTGAATTGGAAATAAATAAATTCTCAGTGAGACTTGAACTCACATCCCTCTTGCAAGAAGGAAGCTATGTTTAATGCACCTGCTGGTACACCAACTTAACAATGAGAAATTTGGTTTCAATTTTAAATCCTGAAAGACAAACTTGATTTAGTGTAATAAACAGTATCTGCAAAGATCTTCAAAAACCTTTGCCTTTTATCAAATACATTACTAAGAAACTATGTATTTTCAAGGAATTAATGTAAACTATAATTAAGTGCAAACCTTGGGGATCCTCCCAATTGTCACTTATGGAGCTGAGACATGGAACCTAACCAACCAAGAGCCAGAACCATGCAACATGCACATGAAAGAATCATGCTCAATCTCACACGGAGAGACCACAAGACAGCACAATACATACAGGAGAAGACAGAAGTCCAAGACATCTTAGAATCCATTAAAAAAATTCCAATGGCAATTGGCTGGTCATGTTGCAAGAATGGCAGACAAGCAATGGAAATCATGACTCACAACTTGGATCCCTAGAGATCACATGCACAACTGAGGCTGGCAGAGTACTAGATGGAGAGATGATCTGGACATATTCAGAAAGTATTGGCTCTGCAACACCTACGATAGAGAGGTATGGTGAATTCCGGGGAAGGTCTTAGTCCAAAACAGACATTAAGAGACTGATGATGATGATGATTAATTACTTGAGTATGAGTTTTTTTTTGTCTTTTTTTTTTTCAGTTACACTGGGTGTTATAAGTTATACAATAATAATTACTAATCAATCCTTCACAGATATAAAGCATTTAGTTTATTCAAAGAAATAACAATTCCATACCAAAGTTGTGCCCCAACATGGAGTGAGCAATCAAACTGCCTTCCCTACATTGAGCTCCCTCTACAGATAAAATGAATGTGTAGTTTTTACTTGAATATGATTAAACTGACAACCGACGACAATCGACATAACAGAAAAAGTGACATTTTGGAACAAGTCAAATTTGGTCCAATAAAGTTAACCAGTGCCTCTGTGACAATAAAAGAAGTCTTATAATTACTTTATTCTTCCATACAGGGATGAGATTCATTCTTTGCAATCTTTTTTATATGCCCAGATATAAGAGCAGTGCTTTTACAACAAAAAAGACTTTGTTTTGGTTCTGCTCTAAAGATTTCTATTATAATTTATTGTTGTTAATATTCACAGTAAACCTTAAACTTAAACCTCAAATAAAAAGAGTTGAATAAATTATGTTAAATTATACAATATGCTTTAATTTTACCATCTGCCACTTTGATTTAGTAAAAAAATTTTCTCATTGCTTTTAACGAGAAAAAAAAAGATAAGGTATTTTTAAAAAAAATAATTTTTATTACTTTTTGAATCATAAAACAGTAGTCCCTTGCTCTTTTCAGTTAATAATTTGAATAATTTAGTCTTTATTTTATTATTATCATCCTATCATGACTCTTGATTCGTCATACTGTAATGGTCATTACGAAACCGTGATTCATAATATACAGGAATGATTAGCATTTAACTTCTCAAATGGCCAGGCAAATAAAACTGCCAAACAGTGAAGTAAATACCGTAAATGCTACTAATTGTTATAAAAGATGAAGTGGTAATTGCAATTGAATGTTTGGTTGAAAGACTATAACTTTTTCTAGCGAAGAATCATACCTTCAGTAGAGCAAGTTCGACTTTCAAGGACAAGAAAGTCCCACATGTCCTAAAAAGAGGGGTCTACAACCAATACATCTCCCGGATAGTTACCTATGGAGCAGTGTCATGGAACTTAACCAAAAGATTAACCTTCAAGCTGAGGACAATGCATCATGCACACAAGACGATCATGTTAAATCTCACTTGGAGAGATCATGAGACAGTACTGTATATCAGAGAAAAGAGTCCAAGATATCAGAAAAACTATTAGAAAACTCAAATGGTAATGGGCTGAGCTGGTTACAATGGCAGACAACTGCTGGTGATCAAGACTCACAACATGGATCCCCAGAGATCATTTGCAAGATAGTGGTCTATAGAAAGTAAGATGGCGTGATAAGCTATACAAATACAGAAAGTACTGGTTCTGTGACACCCATGATAGTGAGGTCTGGCGAATCTTGGGGAAGGCCTGTGTCTAACAATGGATGCTAGAAGGGTGATGATGATAAGCTCTTTTTACTCCCCTTCCACTTCCCCACCTCCCATAAAAAGATAGGAAACAATTTCTTAAGGAGTGAGCAGACAGCATAGACTGGGTCAATACAGGAGCTATTTTCAAGTTTCATTTCATACAATCTATAAAAGAATCTCTTTTGACCCTAAACAATATTTGGCAATCCTTCAATTTATCAAAGCAAAAATTGCAACTATTGTTGAAATTGACTACGGATGCACAAAAGTGCTGAAAGGAAGTGACTTATCTTAAACCATAGTAATGACTAATTGTATTTGATGATGATTATAAATTGCCAAGTTCAACACACTGACTCATTAAATCAATGTTTAAATGGTATCAGATATTTCCATTAAATTCTACTTGATTTTTATATTCAAATCAAACGTTGAAAATTAGCCCCTCAAGCCAATGCCTCAAAGGCAAATTAATCACAAAGCTAAAAATTGATATTTCTACAAAAAGCTGGCTGAAGATATATGTATTGCATTTGCCATACTGTATTTCATCAATCAGCTACCATAGATTCTCTCCATCTCCCCACTGAGCTTCAATTTTTGAATGGAAAGCACATTATCCCATGTATACAATTATATATTACAATTATGTTTCTGTTGATGATACACTCCCACATTTTTTTGCTCAAAATTTTCAGGAAAAAAAAATTATTAGATTATACATGGTGAAATATGATAATCAAATTAAATCTTAGTTATTCCATGTTAACATCAGTTATGAAAATATATTTTATAACCTATTCAAAAATAAAATCAAAAACTATTGTCACCAATCAAGTTTATTTGAAGTCTTCCTTGCTTGTTATAATGAAAGACCATGGTTTTCAATAGTGCATCCAAGTCATATAACAGAATTTATACTTTTGTTTTCCATTCAGCTGTCTAGAATAAGTTTTATGCTGATGAATTTACTTGACATGCAATTTTTTCTCTCATTTCTGTAACTACCTTTCCTCTGCTTTGAAATAAAATTCTGATAATTATAGACAAGAAAAAGGATAAATTCTTTCAGTATAATGGCTGATAAAAGGTAAAATCTTTTTCTAAACTTATATTCATTCTGTAAACTAAACACAACTACCATTGAACTTTATTGCCTGTTTACTAGGAAACCCAATCCTAAGACATAAAAAATGTGGTTGTGGGGATATTGTCTCCTTTTTATATTTATAAACAGAGAGAAATAGACTTGAGGTCTCTGTTACCTACAAGATTGGCTTCTAGCTATGATATATTTCCACTTCTGTATTATATTGTATCTGTGATCAATGACCATTTATGGATTCTAGCTGTCAGCGGAAATCTTCATGAATAACACTAGTCCAAAGCTTGGGAAAATTATTAGATTAATTCTTCATGTAAATGAACTAACAGATAAACTTTCCATAATTTAAAACTCATTTGTTCTTAGATTATGTTTTCTTGGTTTTTTATTTCCATACCTTATCAATATTTATTAAGCTTAACTTTATATGACACAAGGTCATGAGGCTACCTTGCTAACCATTGCTCCATGATGAGATGTCTATTTCCAAGATTTATTGTCTTTTAACTGTATGCATTATTAATGTTTGATCTGCTATTTTGATTTTTTTTTCCAAGGAAAGTTAGCATCTGAACTGATAAGTTCAGTGGCATCCATTCTGATTACAGCTTAAAGACTGTTTCTAAATTCTGGATACATGTTTTTTTTCCTCTTTCCTTCCTTCTGCCATATTATCTTTCTTCCTTCAGAACATTTTTATAATACAAGTATTCTTGATGTTTTATTTTTTTTCCACAATGCATTTATTGATAGTTTCATATATGTTGTGGATGTTTCATTTTTCTTTTCTTTCTATGTTTCTTCTAATTTTTTATTACTTTCTCATTGATTTTCCCTCTCATTTCTTTCTACCAATTTTTAATCCTTATTTTTCTATCCCCCTTTCTTTCCCTTCAACACTATTACCCATTTTTCACTCATTTCCTTTAGCATCTCTATAATATACTTTTCGGTCAGTCGGCCTCGATTATGTTGAATATCAATTTACTCGAATGTTTCATGTTGGATTGATATGAAACTTACTGTGCATCTTCTGTTGAACAATTGTCATCTTTCTCTGCTACCATGACTAGTGGTGCTAAATATCAGTTTTTTCAGCCATATCATGTTGGATTGATATGAAACTTGGTCCAGACCTTCAGATGAACCATTCTCATCCTCCACCTCCCTCTTACTACCACAACTAGTAATGCTAAATATCAATTTTCTCAGCTGTATCATGTTAGATTGATATGAAATATGGTCCAGACTATCAAGTGAAACATCCTCATTTTCCTCTTCCTCCTGCTACAACTACCATCTCTACAAATGCTACTACTGCCATTACTTGCTTTAGAATCCCTTTGAAATTTTGATATAAGGATGGTGGATGCATCTTTGAACTTTTCATTCTTGTTTTTTCCTAATTTTCATTTTGTTTTTGTCTCTATCTCTCTTTATCTTTCTACTCATTATTTCTTTCTCTTTAATCTCAGCATTCTCCTCCTTTCTGATCTTCTCTTTATTTTTCTCTCTCATTTACTCTTGTCCTTCTGCAACTCCATTTCCATGACTGGCATAATAAATACATCTCTCAGTGAAAATGCTGCCTTCCTTTGATCTGAAATAAATGTTTTCCTATTCAGCACAATATTTTCTTTGTATAAACTTTTCTTACATTTAAGCAAATAGCTTTCTTTCAGCACCCAAGTCTCTTGGGATTATCTTCTTGAACTTACTTTTCATTTAGATCATTAGATTTTGATTAAAAATACGTACACACTGAAGATCACATGTATATTTAATGTTTATCCTAATTAATATAAGACCAAATTTAAGAAAGAAGATTCATTCAAAGTGTGCTTCTCTAGTAACAGCATCAAACTGTTTTTCATGAGATATTTATAAGGCTTTTTTTTTCTTGGTTGGCAAACCTCTCCTAATCAAATGATGTTCTTCATTGTACGGCTTATTCAAAATACCTTCATTTAAAATGTCAATAGTAATAGCTGTACTCAAGTGAATATTTTTCAGCTTGGAATTAAACATTGTTCTATGTATATTATTCATAGAATATAATTAAGCTTTGGTTAACCCATGCTTCAAGTCAGCAGGGTGTGTCCCAAGCTGTTTTCTGAAGAGACCCAAATGCCCTATGATTTGAAAATCAGTACTAATCAACCTTCTGATGATTTATTGCAAGTACAATATCGCTGAGATTAATATTCAAACTGAAATTGAAATTTTTTTCATACATTCAGTGTCTCACATCACACTCATGTCATTGTTTTGGGAAATTATGAAATAAAAATAAAAATAAAATATATCTCAAAAGTTCCCTAGCAGAAAACGATAAAGTGAGAGACACATAGGGAGATGGGCAGAAAGAACAGAGGTTAAGCAAAAAAGGAAAAATGGAGAGCGCTGGAGAAAGGCATGAATTTTGTAGATATCACATAAATCAAAAGTAAAACAAAACTTATTCATTTCTTTTTATCTACTTCAAAATGTTATGATTTTAGTAAAGGGAGGTAACTTAAGTTATTTAAGCTGCTTCTAGCATATTACTGAAGCAAATGAATGCAGAAAACTTGATTTCTTAAAATTACTTACATTTGATGATAAAATGAGGCGAATATTATTAACATTATCTTGAAATAACGAAAAAAGAACTGAAAATTAAGTTCATTTAAAAATGTCAACATCATTGATAAATTTCAGTGAAATTGGTCAAGATTTAAGAAATTTTTGCACATAAATTTAAACAAACAAGCTGATTGGCCATAACTCTCCATCCCTCGGGTAGAATCTCTCCATGAGCCTACTTACAAAATTCTATTGAAATATATTAGAAAATAATGAAGTTATTCAATTGAGAAAAGAAACTGACAATCACAGCAGATATCCATATTGAATAATAGTCCCTGGCTTTTTTTCCTCCAGGTTAAAAAATATAAGCAAATTTAGGGAGGGGGTGGCAATATGTTTTTAAATAGATATGGAAAATTTGTTTGTAAAACTGATTTTACTTACCTCACATGTTGTACAAACAGTAAATGAAATGAAACTACTGCAAGCTCAGATTTTGCACTTTATTTCACCCAGAATTTCGTATTACATCCTCAAGATAGTACGTACAGATGTTTCTCCTTTCTTTGTGTCAATATTTCTTTATCTCTTTATCAATGTTAAAAGTAGTTCTTACAAAATCACCTAACATTTTCTACTAGTTGAATAATTGTAAGAAGTGCCTGATAACCGTGTTGGTTTTATGCAACGTAATTATGAAACTAAACTTTAAGGAATGCCACATTTTCTCCTCCCAACTGAATTTCTGCATAACATTCACTGTTTAAAGTAAATTAATCCTGTTTTCTCTCAATTTTGATTGACCAGTAGAACACTGATGGCCTGTGAATTGTACCTAATTTTGTATGAAAACTTTTCTCAAATGATTGGGGCAAGTGTCAGATTGGATAAAAAGTGTGAGTAATGAGTCAGTAGAGGCACATTTGCTAAGTGCAAATAACAAATAACAATACAAGAGATGACAATCTCTGAATCATGCTATTACAGGAAGTAGTTTCAATCAATAGTGCTGAGGAATGCAGATAAACGGTGTGAGTAGTGAATACCAGAACATGGCTCCTGAGATTACATCCACTGTTTGTTGCTTCTCTTCTGCATTGCATTGCATGATACTGCTTTCTTCACTGTATGTATCCTCTATATATTCACCTTTTTCCTTCCCTCTCTTCCTGTAGATCTCTACCTTTTTCTTTACTTTTTTCCTTTTTTCCATTCTCTCTACCTTTCCTTTTGACTCTCCGCTTCCTCTCCCTCAAACGTTCATGCACTTCTCTCCAATTTTTTTTTGCTCTCCAACTCTTCTACATCACATCCAAATTTTTCTTTTGTTCTGCTCAAAGTTGCAAACAATTCTGTTTTATCACAAGTGAAAAGAAATGACATTTTTACACTCTAACAATCAACAATATTTAATGACCGACTGCTTCATAGTAGACTTTTAACTTTTTTGATTACCATTTTAATTTTTTTGCCTTAACTTATAGGTGGTATGCCTAGTATATGAAAATTTCAAATAGTTGTGTGTCAATATGTGTATATATACACGCACACACAGCTATCTTTAATGAATTTACTCTTTGCAGACCTTCCTGCTGTCAGCCTGTCTTTACTGGCCAAATTAGTTTCTTTCTTCATACCACCTCATTTAGCTCCTGAAGCAATTTTTAGACATCTGTGGCCTTCACAATGCAATTCTGTTTGAGATTCTTTTTCTATTTGCAGCATCTTTGGCATTCTTGTCTCTTTATCAGAATGGATAAGATTATCTGCAGTCTATCCACATTATTTAACTTTCCAAATGCCAGAATCAGAAACAGTTATGAGATTTTTAGTTTTGCTATGACTATTTCTAATATTGGGACTAAAAATATAATTATTATTCATACTTCACACAAATGAATCACCTCTAGAATTATCTGAAAAATACCAGCCCAATATATTGGCATTGTTGATCCAAAATGGGGGTAGAAACAAAACGTTTTTAGATGATGTGTTGTAGTGTACTCATGCAAATTTTCAAAGTTGTAGCCCCAAAAATGTGACAAGGAGTGTCCAGAGACATATACACAGACCAGCAAAAGGAGAAGAATCTGTAGCCCACTTGGCTGGTTGGTCAGGTGGGCCATTTATGGGGCTATAGTGATTCAATAATTCAAATATTATTATTGATGAACTCGTTACATTGTTGTTATTCAATGCATACATGTATAATGATGGTCAACTCGTGACCATTACAATGCAGATGGAAGTCTACACATTCCTGTATTATACACTGATTTACTTGGACCTATGTCCTCATCTTGATTATAGCCACAATGTTATGGCCTTCTTCAGGTATCTGTTGTAGTCGGTAACCTTCTAGAACCCTTTATTCAATCCATAGAAGCCCTACAGGACATGGCTGAGCAGACAAACATATTGGTCTAGCATACCTAGAAACCTGCCCTGTGATCACAGGTTCAATCTCAGTGTTGCATAGTTCAGAAAAAGTCATATTCTCTGGTTAAGTGAAAATGGCAGACAAGCAACATTGCAAGGACAAAACTAGAAAAACTCAACTGACACAAGATATCCCTTTGCATGGACAACAGATAATAAACCATCTACCCATGGGGATTGAATAAAGGGTTCAGGTTGAAAATCCCAGAAGATTACCGTCAATGAGGGTAAAAAGCTGAAATGTTGTGGCTGTAACAACCAAAATGAGGACATGAGACTGAGTAAATCAGTATGTCTATATTAGAAAGTACTAAAGTGTACTCAAAGGTCAAGAACTATGCACCACAAAGGAAAAACAAGAGCATATTCGGAAACAGCTGGTCTGAATTTACATACAGCACACACTTATAGGTCGATTTCGGCCCCACCCCTGTCAATTTCTCTGAAGTTTCACACTCACATGAAGAAGGAAAAGACTTTTATTGGTAAAGAAATCAGTGAAAGCCACAATTAGGGAGGTCAGTTATGTAAGAAATTTGTAAAAGAAATAACCAGATCACTACCATGTCATTTAAATCAATCAGGATTTTCCTTCCATGAACATTTTCCAGCATCAAATGAATGTTCCTTGATTAATTCTCAGTCGATTGATATATTTTTATACCAAAGTACAGTAGATTGAGTTATTTTGACAAAAGTTTTCACATGTGAAGATTGCTTCAGTGTATTGCAAGCAAAATGGTTCACTAAGACACCTTGGTCTGTTTAGCTCTTGTGTGTTTGAAATTATGGAAATATCTTTTAATCTGAATTCTCCATGCTTTGTTCTTAATAACCTTAGGCTACGCTTCTATCTCCTGGGTATTTTACTATGTTGAGCAGCGGAATTAATGTTTAATGAGTGAAATAATTGAATATAGATAAAACTCACAGAATTGCATAAGTCATTGCATTGAAATCCAATGTTTTAATCATCATCATAAACTTATCCGAGTAATTTTGAATCATGAAGTTTTGCATATGCTGACTTTGAATGCTACTGCTCCATTCCAGAGATGCCAATTTAACTGTTTTGCATCAAAATTTAACCCTATTGGTTATGATGGCCTGAGCATTGTAAACATCAGTAGTTTATCCTGAAATGGTATTATTTATGCTATTACACTTGACCTGGGCCAATATTTTGATTGTAAAATTATTTAAATATTGATTGTTATATAAAATTTGAAGCTAGAAGCAAGATTTGGAATTTGTGGTTTATCAAGAAAAAACTAGGCTTAATTGGCAGCACATTTCAAAACGTATGTTCTGTTTAACTGAACCTCTACAACTGATTAACTATTGGAACAATTGCCTCAGAAAATATAAATTCCCCATTGTGATTTACCTATTTCCTTCAAATTTAATCCCAGAAAGTTGGCAAATTTTGCTTTAAAAAGATTTTCTTTGTGCATCACTTTTCTCTTCTGGACCTTGTGAAAAGGCTAGATTCCATTACTTGAATTTTTTTTTGCTAAATTTGCAACTTCAAACTTTCATAACCTTTGATCTAATGAGCAAATTTTAGTCAAATTAAGTTGTTTGTGCTCAGCAAAATGCTGCTCATCTTTTTACAATAACTTTCTTCTAAATTTACTTGACTTCCCTACTATAATATACCGGTGTTTAGACATAAGATAAATACAAGAGTTCAAAAACAGGTGGAGGAAATTAATTTTTTTCCTTCTAATTACATGTGCTTTCAAACTATTAGACCTTCAAACCTCTGTCTGTTTTAAGAAAGGAAATATTCAGGGGCTTTAGAAGAGGGGGTTCTGTTTTCAACGTAGCTATAATACCAAACTGAACCATTCAATTCCATTCATCGTAGGTGAGAATTGGTGTGAATTTTTCCTCTCTGTGCTTATGCAAGTTTGGCAGTATTTTTTGAGGAATCTGACCCTAGCCTGACAATAAAACATGTTTTTCTTGGAGCAAAAACCTTAACTCTACCCACTCGCATGAAGAAAAAATACTTTTCAATGAAAGCTACAATACACCAGTTAGAAACGAGATAAATACTAGAATTCAAAAGTGGACAGGAAAATTTTTTATTTTTTTAAAACTTTTTTTCTTTTAATTTCATGTGTTTTCAATTCACTATACCATCAAACCTCCTGGAAATTTGTCAGTTTCAAGAGAGTAATATTCAAAGGTTTCATAAGAGGGGTTCTATTACAATGTAACTATGATGCTAAACTGCACCTTCAAATTCCGTTTGTTGTAGGTGAGCATGAATGTGAATTTCTCCTTCTCTCAGTGCTTGGCAGCATTTTTCTTTTTATAAAGAAATATAACTCTAACCTGATAATAATTTGTTTTTCTTTGAGCAAAAACCTTAACCCTAACCCTACCACTGAACTTAATCCAAATGCAGCTATAAAGCATGGGCACAATTTAAATCTGATATTCTGCTTTAACATGCAAATTTTTAATACCTAAAGTGTGTACATTGATTCTCAGTTTTGAGAAAAATTAATTTTCAAGGTTTTAGGAATGGATACTCAGGCCTGCCTGTTGGTGCACACTGTCTGCATAAGCTCCATTTGACTACATGAAATCTCCGTGAAATATCATTGGCTTTCCAGTGTTGTTTAATTCAGAGTTTGTTTATTTTTGTTTTTTTTTGTTTTTTAACACTCTTTGAGGAAAGATAAAATTACAGTAATCCCTTGATATAAGTGGTTTTTAGGAATGTGGTTTGGGTAAGTGCACTAAAATTTATTGTGACCATCCCTTGATATATACCAAAAAAGATACCAAAAAATGTTCATTCTTCATAACCAATAAAAATGAAGAGCTTTTGCTGTTTCCTTAACACATAGGGTGCATATAATGTGCGGTATTAAAGTGCTGCTTGGTAAATCAATAATAGAAAATGTTGCTGTTGACTCATTTTTTATTGTTGATTAGACTCTATTACTCAAAATCCGATACCGCCTACCAAAATTTCAAAACGCCCACTATTTTCTGCACAGTTGCTCACCGCCTACTCAAAAGTTGAAATCATCCACCAGTGGGCAATATTGCTTTGGTTGAGAAACCTTGATATACATGGTATGAAATTTGAACAGTATATACATGGTATGAAATTTGAATAGTGCATTTGAAAATGGCAGACAAATAACCTGCTTGGCCCTACCTGTCTCCCAACTTCAACTTTCCTTACATTTTGGAGTAATATGATGATATACAATGTGCTTTGAGGATTAATCAACTGCACATATCAAGAGATCACTGTATATACTTTCTGATCCTATTCAAAATGTAAGTTAGTAGTGCAGTTATGTTGAGTTGAAAACTTCTTGCGATATTAGTGACTTTCATCCCTATCTGGTTTTGACATGCTGTGTTCAGTATCCTGTTGAAATGGTTTTGTATCAGTTGTCCCCATTAAGCAGCTGTTCTACTTGACAACTCAAGTGTGCTCTTTGCAGTTGCCTGATAAACATTGTTCTTATGTTTATTTACTAAGTCAACTTCTGACTACCAATTAGTCAACAACTAAATTGTTCAAAATATGGGAGCTTGGGTTTGCGTTGTTTTGAAAACTTAAAGCTGGATTCAATTTCCACCAACACTTTATTTTATCGTTGTCAATTTTCAGATAACATTTTCTTCACGATTTCTCAATTTTGTGGGGTTTTTTTTGGGGGGGGGGGGTTCAATCATTCTTACAATTTTAATATACGATATATTTTTTTATGCGAAATAGAGAACGATGAATACTTCTGTAGATTAAGGCTGATCCAAGACTTCAACAACAATAGAAAAGAACATAGAAGAATAACAATATATCAAATCATGTACAATGATATTAATTCTTCAGAATGAAGAAGAAAAAAGTCTGCTCTACTCAGATTATGCATGTCAATTGAGATATGTATTCTGCAGCAATTTGAGTTTTATTAAAGATAATATATTCTTCCTTCATGACTAAACTATTCCTATTGTGTGAATGTTAGCATTTTGTTCTCTTGTATTACAACTGTTTCATAAACAAATCAGACTGGTGCATGGGGCAAGATCATAAGACAACAAAATTACTGAATGCATGAAGCAGAAATTTGGCTCACAAGCTTTTTGACAATAGACATATTAGGATCACACTGAATTGTTATTTGGAAGAAAAAATATAACTTCAATATGCATCTGACAAAGAGTTATCTCGGCCATAACAATCATCAGAATTGCTTTTTTAGTTCTACTGGCCGTGACCATTTTCAAAACCAGTACATGAGATGATTATATTGGAATCATGCTAAATTGTTTAGAAAAATTATGAATGTACAACTTGTATATATAGTTGGTATTTTTTAAATTTAAATATTGAATAAACTTATTTAGATAATTTTCAGTTATATGATAATCATCTAGTTTCATTTATGCTTTGTTTCAAGTAAAGCAAACGATGAGCCCTTTTTCATTTAATTTTTTTATAAAAGCTCTCCAAAAATACCTCTTCCATTTGTGATTGAATGTTTTCATTTTCCAACAAAATCAAGTTTTACCAGTTAGTTCAATCTGTCATGCATGTCAATATTGTCAGACTCTCAGAGATTTGACTTATTGCAATTACTCAGACCTGAAATCTAAGATATCTGAATTTAAGACATGAATAAGAGAGAGACTGTAAGAGAAAGAATGATTCCATGATGTCATGCCATGTCAACTCGCGTTTCCAAATTCTCAGTATTATTATTTTTTTATTTTTTTTTTTTTTGTAAACATTCAATTTCTGCTGATGCCATTTTTCAAATAATAAGTACATATATTTTATCAATTTTTTTTTCAGTGAAAATTACATTGCTACAAAGGATGTCATTAAAACAGTCAATATGATAGCACCATTGAATAATGTGAAAAGAGAAAAATTTTATTCATAATTACTAATAAATTTCAACTTTTGGTAGTGTTTCTGTGGCCCAATGGGGTTGGGTGTTCTGCTAGTCATAAATAGATTTGGGGACTGAACCTAAGTGGGAACAAAATAGTTTGTTTTTTTTCCTTGCTTGTCAGTGGTGGATTAACCATTGGGCTGAGCAGGCCATTCCTTTCTTTCTTCTTTGCTTTCAACACTAGTTGCGGATTAATCATTAGGCTTAGTAGGCGTTTTTCTTTCTTTTTGTGAAACTCTTACGATTGACTTTTGACTTTATTTTCGTATGTAACAATGATGGATGACAATGACCAGAAGAAAAAGAAGTGACTTCATCTGTGAATAACAGTGACACACAAAAACTGATGACTAATTCACTCCCACTTCTGAAGCTCAACCTTAAAACTGAACTCAAGTTGACTTGTTTTGTTAAAGTTAACAAATCCCATTTCAATAAAGGAGTTGAAAAAAGACACATAGTTTCTTGAATAATATTACATGGAGAAATGAATTCTGTTTTGTTTACTTCTTAGATTTTAATGAAGCAAAGGAATTTGACCTTTGTGCAGCCAACCTTGTTCATTGTTTCTGTTAAAAATAAAGGAAGATATTTTTAATTTTTCTTCACTTCTTGGCTGAAGTATCATTTAATCAGAGGTATGTCAAGGAAAAAAATTTTCTAGGGTCAAGGAATTGTTATGTTTTTTTTTCCTTCAAAATGCGACTTGAATGCAAAAAAAAAAATATGTAGTTGATGTGAATGACTGAATGTTTCAAAATTGATTTATGAAGTTTCAGGCTTGAGATTTCTCATTGATGTAGCTACATGGTCAAGTAGACCAGTTGATGTAGCAATCAAATCACAACATTACTTGAGAATAATCTATGTTATACAATGCTGGCCAAAATATCTATCAAGTGTTGAAAATCATTTGCTCCAACTTTTTGGTTTGTTGCTTCTACATAAATTAAGAGAAAAAGAAAAAGACTACAAGCCCATTGTAAAAGTCAACCTTTATTCCCCATCCCCCTGGATTTTTCCATGCTTCCCATGTTAAAATCAACCCTAGTTCTTCACGGACAACAGATCAACATTTGTGAATCCAGGTATCATCCTGCACATAAAAGTCACATTGAAATAAATTTTCTTATGCTATCATTCTCCTATGTACGTATCAAAACTCATCTACTGAATCATGAATAAGGCTGTATCGCTATCATAAATATTGGTAGTAACATTTAATATTGGCCTGCATAATCCAGAATCCAGTGATGATGTGTATTTCTTAGGAAATGTTTGATTTCTGCTTTGTCTACTTGCCACTCATGTTGACTCTCATAGGTAACAACACTGCTAGGCTGAGATTCATTCAGATTATATTATTACTGGGTCAGTATATCACACCATCATTAATTATACAAGCTAGACCGATATGTATTTACCGGTAGTTCACTATAATTGCCACAGCTCTGAATGGGTACTTATAGTAAGTTTATTTTGGTCACTTAAAATTAAAATACAAGTTTGCAGTTGTAATGGATAGCTCCTCAGCTAGGCTGAAATGCATTAACGATGTATCATTACGGTTTCGGAACCAAAATGGAACCAGACTTTGAATGACTTTTCATTTGGATAGTGATCTGTTAGGAATGGCACATTGGATTTTTTCCTCTGCCGATTAATTGCAGCTTTCTCAGAAACCACTTATCCAAACAACTTCAAATTTGATACTACACTTCCTAAACAATACACCTACAGAATTTCAACTTGATATACTGCCTCGTTCTCAACATTATGATCACTACGGCAGAAGGAAGACATTTTCAATTTTAGGATCCATTTTTCCCATCATACAATTTTCATAGACTTCTTTATCCTGTTCAGAACATATTAAGGACACAAAATCGGTTGGGTTTTTTGGTTGCAATTTGAGAGGTCAAGTTATATATCTTCCAGACTAAATTACTTGGAATCCTGGGGAAAATACTCTCCTGAAATCACCAATATTCAGTGTCAGCAAAAATAAGTATTTCTTATGTGTGAATGAATATAAAATGATAGAATTAAGAAGAGCAATATTTACCTTCATTTCCTATCAAAAGGCAAATTGTAAAAGAAGCTGTTGAAAAAAACCTGCTGGACTGGGTATAATATATAATGATGCATATATAACCGTAACAAAAATGCAGACATGTACATGTTAATAATTATAAAAACTTAAAAAATACTGAATATGAAAAATTTAACATGAAATAGGCAAAAAAATATTAATATAATGGCACAAAGTAGCTATTTATAGTTGCATGTATCCACTTGTAACTAAAATGAAATTGTTCAATTATGCTTCTGCATTAATGTTGTTTTTTTTTGTCTGTTTTATCTTAAAATATTCTTTTTCAGTATTTTCCAAGTTTTTACAATTATATATCAACGCATTATGCATGTATGCATTTTTGTTACTGGTCCTGTTTTCTTTGATATCAATATGTACACTTGACATCCCCAACTATAACTAATATTGATTGAATAAAAAAGTGGCTCCTGGATGGATTCAAACCACCTATATTTTGATTACAAAACGAGCAAACTAATCTACTGTGCTACAAAGACATTTGTTTTTGAATATAAATCATTTGTGACTGACTTTCAAAATCTTTCTCATTTCCAGCACTAAAAATATTATATATTTACCAATTGGAAAATCCATGTTTTCTCGAGGAAAATATTCGCAAGGTCAAATTTGAGTGTATATGGAAAGTTTGGTGTAATTCATTTCCACGATTTAGGCGTGCATTGCACCTGTATCAAATTTTGGGTATAAATTCCCTAAAAATTTGTATGTAGTGTTTTCAGAACAGTGTTCTTGGGTCGGTATTATTGAAAAAAGGTTATTCACTACAGAGGTTTCTACAAGATGACATAGATGTTATTAAAACTGATTGAGTTTTACAAAAGTATGTGTAAAAACTCGAGTTTCTCATATTAAGGGCAGAGTGCTAAACGCACTTGCCTTATAGTGAGAGATGTCTAGGTGTAAGCTAAATGAAAACTTTCCTTCTGGATCAGAATACAAATTGTAAAAATCAGTTTAAGACTTAATCATGTGATAGAGAAAGAAAAATGAGCTGATGTATACTAATTTGTATAATTATACTGTGATCATTTTTTAATCAAGAACTTTTCTTGAATTTCAAATGCAGCATTTTTTTTTTTTTTTTTTTCTAAAGATATTTAACGCAGCAAGAAAATATTTCCAAGTCAAAAGAGAGTTACCATTCCTTGTCAAAAATCAGATCAGATTTGAGAAAAGAAGGGGGAAAAAAAATAATTGACACCCAAATATATGTAGGTTGAAATGAATGGTACAAAACTTTCCATTGATGATGCTAATTCAATAGTATACAGGCTTAACGTTTATTGAGGTAATCCCAGAGAGAAAAAAAGAGACAGATTCTTCTCAGAAAACGTGAGGGCAGATCCTATGAAGATCAAATTATTTTTTTTAATTAAAACTGACTAATTTCCAGAAGGTTTGAAGATGAACTAGTTTAAAAGCAAATCAAATTGAAAGGAAAAAATTAACTTCCTCCGCATGGCTATTGAATAACCATGACTTTGAAGCCTACGAATAAGTACCCCAAAAGAAATTTTTTGAAATGAATTGACCCGCCCCCCCCCCCCAGCCCTGTCCTCACATGTGTGCAGGTTCAGCTGAAAGATGAAAAATGTTCCCCAGATGATACTGACTCCAAAATATATAGTTTTATGGATTTAACTCTAATAGTTTTGAAGAAAAGAAAAAAAAAATTTTAGAAAGATTTTTTCAGACTGCAAAAATGTTGTAGATAATTTGAAATCTGCTATTTTCAGACATACCTTTTTTTTCTGTTCTGTGATGTGTAGTTCTCTGCATCCCAAAGTACAAAAATCTACTTCAACACTTTATAATAAAGACTAGCTGGGGTACCAGCATTGCTCAGGGGGAAAAAGGAGACTGAAAAGCAAATAATATTTTATTGAGATTCAATGATATAAAAAAAAAAAGAATACCTGTCTTCCTCTCACCTGTTGGACCAGCTGACACACCTGGGCAGATCTGCACAGGCCAGCATGCAACCCCAGACAGGACTCCTAAAAACTCCAAATCATTTTTTTCTCAAAACTAGAAATTCATGAGCTCAGTTTTGGTGTTAGTTGTTCACACGTCAAAGTAGACGATAGGATTTAAATTGTGCGTATGTTTTATTGTTACGTTTGGGTTTGGATAAAGTTAGAGGTGAGGTTACAGTTTTAGGTCAAAGAAAAACTTGTTAGATTCCTTGAAAAACTGACATGAGAACATTTACCTTGTTTCTATACACTGGTGTATTGTCGCACTCACTGATTTCTTGAACACAGACACCATAGGAATTTTAGGGGTGGAGATGGATAATCGACTGACAAATGGGTAAATTTGGACCTGCTGATTTCAAATATACCTTTATGTTCTGTGATACAAAATAACATACACAACTACTTTGACATATAATGCCAAGATAACATTAGCACTTAAAGAAAGAAAAATCAACACATGCAGCTCCCCAAAGACAAATAGAAAGCAGTAGTCCAGTTCAACATTATAACTACATTGTGAATAGAAATCTTTCCCTCTCAAAACTGACAACTTTCTGGAAGGTTTGGGGGTCAAATAGCTCGAAAGGATGAAAAATTAAAAGGGAAGTTTAGAGTTTGAACTCAGTCTGCCCATTGCATTTACTGTGTCTCTAATCACTCTGCTATTGAGTTAACATGATTTTAAAGCTTACTAATTAGTGCCCTTAAGAAACTTTTTGAAAAACCTTGACACCCCCACCCCCCTCGTGTTGTAGGGAAATTATGACCTGCTGATTTCAGATATGCCTTTTATTTTCCATCGTGATACCTCACTGGTTATGCCAGCTTACATGCAGGTCAGCATGCAACCTCAGGCAAATCGGTATAAGCACTAAAAGAAAGAAAAATTCATATCCATAGTCACTTATGATGAATGGAAATTAAGGCCGCTGTTCAACATTATAGCTACATTGGAAATAGAACCCCCTATTCTAAGACCTTTAAATATTCCCATTCTCGAACCTGTCCCATTTCCAGAAGGCTTGATAGTTCACTAAATTGAATGCACATGAAATTCAAAAATTCAAAGAAAAAAATTGAAATATATTATGTACACAATATAATGTAGACACAGTAATTGCATCTCACTGAGAGAAAAGGAAATCACATTTGCTGCTTTTCACTGAAAAACTGAAAGTGGGGGTCCAGTTAAGTGTTATAACTACATAGTAGATAGACCCCCCCCCCTCTAAAACCTGAAAAAAATTATTTTATAAGAACTGACACAATCCCCTGAGGTCTGTAGGTCAATTAGTTTGGAAGCATGTGAAATTTAAAGGGAAAAAAATCCTTTCTCTTTTAGAGTTTGAACTTGGCTCACCACTTCTATTTTCCCAGGCTCTAACCATTCAGTTATTGAACCACCATATCTTTGAGATGACAAATTACTGTCATTCCCCCCCCCCCCATGTTGACCCCCTCACATATGTGTAGGTTCCGATAAATAATGAAAAAAAAAACTTCCCCAGATTCAAAATACAGATGGTTTCATTTCATAGATCTGAGTCTAATATTTTTTGAAAAGATCCTAGAAGAAAAAATAACACAAAGAAAAATTTTTGGCGGGCTTGTTTTCTGATTGCGCAAAGGCAGACCCTATAGAAATTGACAATGAAATTCAACCTTAACTTGTGTGCCATAAGTAATTTGAGACATACTGATACTGGCATAAAAAAAAATGTGTATCTAAACCTGAAAGTTTTTGAGGAAGTTCCAGATGAAGAAAAAAAAAACAAAAAAATTCTTTTCCAACAGACTTGTCTTCTGAGTTCACAGACACACCCCAAAGATATCAACCAATTTTTCTTGAGAAATTCAATTTAAACTCACATACTCAAATTATTTTGAGACCTGCTGATTTTAGATATGCCTTTGTTTCTGTTCTGTGATGCATAGTTCTCAACATCTTAGAGTACAAACACTTATATATATATATATATACATATACATAAATACTTCAGCACTTTATAATATAGATAAACAAGTATATGTATGGTGAATAGTTATCATCTACTTAATGAAAGAGGAGTTCCTGTAACCCTTGCTAAGGATTAACACTTACTAACAGCCTCCGTACATTATCTCTAAGCAAAGAACCTGTCCATCAAGTGTTCTTAGATTTCTGTGCTATAATTAATTATTTATTCAGTTCAAAAGTATATTTTTCATTTTTTCCTTACTCATATACAAAAGCCTGAGCTTATAAATAATGCTAATTGGTAGGTCATACAATTTAAACTTATCGAGGCATTATGATTAAGAAATAGATTTATTTGAAAAACAAAAACTCTCCAAGAAAATCTGTTTTCCCAATATTTTCAGGGCTCAAATAGTTTGCGCTTCTCCTCGCCTTTGCACTCACCATTCACTTCTAAGCAAAAGGGGGCTCAACAGACCAGTTCTGTTATTATCACTTGGTCTGATCATTTACTTCTCCCATTTGACATATTGGACAATTAACCAGAAAAATTATTAGAAACAAATGCTCTGATGTTGAGAAACTATTGCCCAACTCAATATATACCTATTTAGGTCAGAAATATATTGAAACACAGGGGTTATCCAGTTTGCTAATTACTAAAGACCAAGTAGGAGTGGTTGGTACATGATTACTTGCATTCAAGGACAGAGATTTCTTCCCAAATACCACCACCTATTAATACATACCATCGCATTAGTGTAGAAAGAGATGTTAATATCCCACTACTTAAAACTTATATTGTCCTTTCTAATGTTTGTGCAATTTACTGACTACAAGGGTCAATTGTAAATCTTCACATTTAATGCTATCATTAACGTTTTGCTTTTATTATTATTTGCATGTGTGTGAAGATTGATACTGGTTGCATAGTTAGTTTGAGAGCAGATATTTACTGAGCCTAACTTAGTCTGGCACAGGACTATAATAATATAATTATAAAGAGCAGACATCCGTAGTAACAAGATAAAATTCCTCTTTAGTAAAATTAGGATTGTCTAAATCAGCACTGTGTTTAACAAAATATGTAGTATCTCTGATGTAAGAGGTGGTTCTTGTTGCTGCTGGTTTTAAGTAACTATTAACCCATTCTGACATCTTGGCAGTATATGATTCATATTTACTACAATCAGTTGCATAAGTGGAAATCAGAACAGTATTTGGATTTTAGATTTATGCTTTTTCTTACTGTTTCTGGGTACCAATATGGATTTTGAATTGACCATTCTAATTCAGATCTGTCTTCATTAAATCTTTCTATTTTGTGATTAGAATCATCTGAAGCTATTCAATTGTCTTTTTCCAAAAATAATTCTCCAAGTCTCCAAGCCTTTGGACAAATTGATAAACATCGTTTATGAATTTCTCTTTATCAACAGTCCTAGTTCTGAAACACTTTAATCATCATTGGTCAGGGTCTGGCTTCAACAACAAATGGAATAATAAAATCAGAGATATTTTCTAAAATGTGGTTGTGCATATTAAAAGTACTCTTCTTTGAAATCCTGGCTCTAAAAAAGAAAGCAAGGGTGAAGTACAAAAGCCTAACTTTCCACTCAGCTAATCTTGCAATTCATTGTTAGTGGATTCAATTCTTATTGACCATTAAGTACCAAAATAAATAACTTCCAAGTAAAAAATCAAATTTATTTCTGAATTTTCCAAAAAAGGAATTGTTTTTTGTTTCTTTTGGACATGAGTAAAAATTCATTAGAATTCATGTATAACTATACTGGAAACCTACTGCTACACACAAATTTACAGACTTTCTGATCATCCAGATCATATTATAATATTGAGAACCCACTATTACAATTTATCATGATTCGAAGGATTTGCAGTCTTGTTGATTACAGAAAACATGTATCTAAATTCATGAATTTTTATATTAACAGTATGTTCATAAGCTAAAATTATTCGGAGGCAAGTGATGTTGAAAAAAAAATCGCAGGATCTATTGGCTTTCAGCAACAATTGAAAAAATTTTTTTTTAAATAACACCTAGTGTTGGAGTGCCCCTAGTTGTCAACTGGCTGAGGAATTTCAAAGGACTCACTCCCATCTTGCAAAAGAATCATCGAATAATCCTTGAGGATGACCCAGAACATGTTGTTGTTTTTCCTAAGGCTCCAATAGTATCTTACCACTTCTACCAAAATTTTCAATCAGTCTTAGTGTCCTGTCAAGCAAAATTTAAAAAACAAAACACAAGACAGACAGAAGGATTGACAAATGTTAGATCTGGCTGGACATGTCAAATTTCAGATGGTACCTGTCGATCCAAAAATGTTGATTATGCTGCTGAATGTGCTAAAAATGACTTGTTGGATTTACATTTAGAACCTTGAGTCAGCACTTCAACAAGCATCACAGCGATGTTAAGTGTGAAGTAGCAGCAACTGAGTTGAGCAAGCATTTCAGTGACAGCAAGCCATGCAATTATTATCATGACCTCTGAGTGCATGTCCGGTACAAACTCCAATGCTCCAACTTGAGGCTTAATTCAAAAAGCAGAAAACATTGATCCCAAATATTTTAGAAAGCAACTACACAGTAAGTTAATGGCAGGATTCTGTCATACAATATTGCATTATTTGTTGTAAATTCCGGTAAGTTATGCACTATAAGATGAAAATTACTCCAATCTGTTATTGAAGAAATTCTTTTGACTGTCATGCTTGAAGAGCCTAACACCATTATCAGGACAATTACTCGTAGTAATGACACTATTACTCGATGTATAGATGCCAAACATCAAATTATTCATATTCTCCAGTGTTGTGACAAGTCAACAGTTGTAGACAGTCAATGCTAGATGATGGTATATGTTTAGTTTTTCAATGAAAATCTTCAACCTCAAGAGTAAGTATCATTTACAGATCAATTGCTGCTTGTGTTACAATATGAGAGCTGATGGGAACTTTAATTGAATATATCATTTTTATCCTTAAATATTTTATTTTATTTTGTAAATGACACTATTGTTAGAGATCTTTTTTGCGTGGGTATGTGTGAACTATACTGGTATACTTGGTCAAAGATAAGATACTACTTATATATATATATATATGTATGTGGGTGTCACAGAGTAACCCTTTTCAGTATGATACGAACATCTTGAATAGATTTATTATGACAAGATGAAGTGTGGTCACTTGGATCCCACCCCCAAACCCGCTGAGAGATAGCCAGTTACAGCCACTTAATTAGAAAGACAGAAGTAAGAAAGATATACACTAGGTTTAGTGACATGGGAAAGAAAGATGCAGGGTAATGAGGGGAAAAAGGGTAGATAATCATTTAGTTCCAGTATCAGGTGAAAAAAGAGGGTAAGTTAAAGTAGTAAAAGAGATAACGATAGAAAAAGGACCATTGCCTAGAAGTTAGGGGGTCAAAGGTTGGTCAGAAGAAAGAGAAGTAGGGTGGAGTGACATACAGACTGCTTCAGGCTGGTTGCTGGCCGCTGGCATTAGAGGGACTGATCAACCAGCCACTTTCTCTCCTCCTCTCTATATGAGTGAGGATTTTGTTAGGTCTTCAAATGAAGACAATGTATCTTTGGTCGGCTGAAGTAAAAAAAAAATTATGTTCAATTTTGAATCCTGACATGAGTCTTGCGTCTTGCGTTATTTCCTTTGCTGCAGCCGCGAAATACTCCCTGCCACTATCGTTCATTTGACTCTAAAGGTACAAAAAAGTCATTGAAGCTATTTTTCAATGAGCATAACATACCATTAACCAATATTGTTGTCTGTGCATCTGAGGGACCACCTGCTATAATAGGTAGAGAGGGAGTTTCTCATCTCTCCTAAAAACTTTTGCATCCAGTTCCAACAGTTCATTGCTTGGCTCAACAACAGCATTTTGTGGCAAAAACTACCAACAACTAGCCCAATGATATACTGCTGTTAGTTATGAAGATGGTGAACAAATTAAAATCGAATTCTTTGTCTGATCAAATTTCTCTCAACTGTGCCTTGATAATGATGAGTATGAGAGGCTTTTGTTCAATACCAAAGTACAAGGGTTGTCAAAAGGCAACTATGTTGTTCATTTTGCCACACACAATCATGGAATTTTTTCAAAAGACTCTTCTATCAGCTTCTTTGGTGAATATGTCACTGAGGAAGAAGATATCACATTTTACAGCAAGCTTAGGAGCAGATCTTAGACAATATTGCAAGGAAAGCAAAAAACGTCGACTGTAAGGTGTTTATCATTGTCCTCGTTTTGAAATTGGTACTATATAAGATGAACATTTCCAGACGTTAACTCCACAAATTTCAACGATCTGATAGCTTGAGAGATGAATTGGTCTATGAGGACATAATTACCTATCATGATATTTGCCATCATTGCATGACAACTTGATACAGTGATTCCAGGATATTGCATAGCCTGTTCCAGTTCTGTATACAGAATGTTACAGAATGACCATGATAACACAATGTAATATTAGCTTCTCAGCAAACTTGCGGTATCATCAAAGTGTTATGAACTCTTGCCCCAATTTATAGAAGCTGATTTTGATTGCCTTCCCAAGGTCCAACTTGGTAAAAGCTGGTTTTAGCCATGTCCATGTATTGTTATGAAGAAGTAGGCTGAATACAACCAAGCAAGGTGATCTGTTGTTAAATATGACTAATTTTAAACTAAATGTATCTGCATTAGCTGCGTTGCACCAGGCACAGAAATCACATTGATGATATCTAAAAACAGTATGTGTGTAACAAACATTTGATGTTACTGCTTTACATTTCTCTCATTAAAGAATCTTGTAATGCAAAAGCTGTTCATTTTTATTGTTTTGTAAAAGTTAAAATGTTTTTCATCTTTCTGAATATTTACCGTACAGGTGGACAGTGGAAAAGTTTTTCATATGAAAGTAGACGGTGATGCTAAAAAGGTTGATAACCTCTGATTTAGACCTAAAATGTGATAATATGATAGAATTGACGCTACTTTATTCGGTAAATAGGAGAGATTACATCCTGCAGATGTAGGCCTAAACCTGAATTAACACTTCAGAATTTTAAGGGTTGACATATCCTGGCCCATATAGTAGTCTTAAGGTAGCAGTCAGTAACATTTGTTTGTCCTTTTGGGTTTTCAGCTATCATTTTAAATTACCCTGAAGCAAGGAAAGGTCAGAGGCTTGTATGTAATGGTGCACTGCTAAGCATTTTATTTTTGACTAGCATGGTACTTGTCAAAAATGATGGGATTATTTATGGATAAATTATAAAAATACATATGTATATTTAGTATAAATGTATTTAATTATTTTATTTTCAAATACTAAATTAAGAGGGTTTGATGGGGGGGTCTTAATGTTTATAATTATTTGAATAAGTCACATTTCTTGAAAAAAATAATAATATTGATGCATTAAGATCAATTAAAACAGCAAAAACTAAATCAATATTTTGACTGCTACCAAGTTGGAAATCTATCAAGGCTTCTTTGATTGTTTTTTCAACTACATTACTTTTTGAAATAATACTGATGCATTTAACTCATTTAAAATGATGAAAACTAAACAGAAATAAAACCATAAAATGCAATAACCTTTTTCTACATATGCCAAATGATGAATGGGATATTAAGGTGACAGAAGAGAAGTACAACCTAGCAGTGTATGAACTCTTTTTTATTAGCTGTATGCTATATGTTGAAAGAAAACTTTATTGCATTCTTTTTTTTTTCTTTTTTTTTTCTTTTTTTTAAAAATTCAGTTTTTCTTGTTTTAGATGCATTTAACACATTAGTATTATATGGGGGGAAACAGGAATATGAATGACTAATTCAAGTAATAACAAACATTAAAATGAGCAAACTCTTTCTTTGGTATTTGTAACTTGATTTCATCCTATGTTCATGCAACAGCAATGAGGCCTTACGATCTTATCTCCAGGACAGGCTTTTTAATCATGGCTGAGTTCACTTGATTTTATAAATAACTTTGCTTTAGTGTGACCAAAACCTAACCAACAAATAAATGACATTGGTTCTTAGAGAAGTATTGAAGACTAGGGTATAGAAAAGAGGAAGAGGGTGAGTGCTGCCTCTATAATGGCTCACTGCAAAACAAAAGCTGAACGCTATTTTCACTTTTTGAAAAGGCGAAGATTGGACTTTCAAATAGCAGGGACTACCTGTGTTTGGATTCTAGTGACATTTTTTTTTTTCTAGAAAAGAATCTAAAAAGCTTCTTTCAGTAGAAGAGTCCATAGTTAAAAATGGAAAGTAAGAGATATTTCTATCAGCAAACTCGTTACCACCAAGTGGAAAAGTTTATGGGTATGGGCAGAGAACCAAGAAAATCACACTTCATTTTATAAGTAGATCGGTATTTTTAGTGTGGCAGTTTGAATTTCAAATATTTCTTCAAATGTTCAAATTTTACATTTTAAAGTCTGTGGTTAACATTTCCGTACACGTTACTGTCACTTATGTTTGGTTTCAGCAGTTGAATGAGATTTTCATTTATTCGTCCATATCTTTCAACTATTTTATTCTCATTTTTGGTTCATCTTTTTGTAATTAATTTCTCATTTGTTGACCTTTTGAAATTCTTGCTTTGTTGTTCCTCACATTGTAAGTACCATCTCAGATATGATAATTATTGACTCCCTACAGATCATACATAGCTCTCTTCTTTTTTTTTTGTTTTTACAACATTGGGATGAGCTGTGCTGATTCTGATAGTTTTTAATGTACCATATGCTTTCAAGCCATCATCCCAACTCTTATTAGCCCACATTTTGTTCCGGGTCTACAATCCTTTTTCTCTCATCATTTTAATCTTGAAACTATTTTGAAAATATCAGAGGAGATTTACTTTTGCTTGGCCTGCATTTTCTGGATTTGTTTGATTGTGGAATCTATAGTGTTTGACTAATCTGAGGGAATAAAGAATATGGCTTAAGCAATCTTAATTTCACAGAATATAACCGAGATGACAATATATGAATTTCACTGAAGAACCCTAATAAATACAGTATTTGAACATTTTGAGTAGATGAAAGTTAATTCTTGAGCTAGGCTTATATTTATGTCAATGATATTATAACTTTCACACAAAACAAAATGATTTTAAAAATGCCTTTAAAAGATATTTGTAGGTGTAAACACAAATAAGGATAGCTTGACAATACAATAGAGATTGCCTTGTGACTGTATCTCTGAATAACACAATAAAGCTTATAAATATAACTGTTAGCAGGAACTGGGTTAATTATCAATTTCAATAAAATATTCAATTATAAATTGAATTTTTGTTTGTGATAGACATATCATTTTTGATGTGTAGAAATCATGGTGAAACCTGGAAATATATTTGTCACAAATTCTGATTGGCTGGAAAAATCTGGTTATCTATCTGAAGATATATCTAAATACAAAGAATCATCTATAGATTATTGGGAATAATTTTTGTTATATATTTATGTTGGAGTATATCTAAAGGCAATTAAAAATTTTTTCATATTATGAAGAAGGGTCTTTAGCTCTAATTTAAAATTAGAGATTCATATTTCCCTTTTGTAAAAATATACTAAGACCTATGATGAAACATTTCAAAAGATTAAAGGAATTTGACATATGTTGGTACCTTTGGGTTTCCATGATAGATGTATAGAGATAGTGCAAATATCTGTTAATGCACCTCACCATTGAGTTGATGGATGAAGTTTCAAATTGTAGACATACCATTTGACGCCTACATCCAAGATAGAAACCAGCTGACTCTTTTAGATGAGGACATGAGACAAATGAAAAGTAACACAAATGAGTTATTGTGTAAAGAATTAAGTGTTTAAACTTTCATGTATATCCTGTTTTTGTTTTTTTTATTCTACACTATTTCTTTCCCAAATATACATAAGTTCTTTCTTTCCACTTTTCTAACCATCGTCTCTCTTCTAAAGCCTTTTTCTTTTTTCATTATGGTACCTCTTTTTCTTACACCTCTTCTCTCTACTTACTTTCTTCTCTCTCTCTCTCATACTCCTATTTTTTACATCTCTTCCTATATTCGAAGATACAATCAGTTCCTCAGTTTTCCTTTTCTATATCTTCTGTTTTTCATTTTGTTTCTATGCATATGATATTTGTTAAACTTCACTTTGTCTCCGCCTTTCTGCTTAAAATAGTCTCAGCTGTAAGTACTGTAATATTTTTAAGCAAATGAAATAAGCATTAATACAAGTTCCTTTCTTAGCAAGCATATTTCTGACCTTCTATATTTTCCACATTTATTTTTATCTTGCTGTTTTATCACATTCTTAATCTCTATCCACAAACCATCATCATCAGCATTATTTCTGAGTTCCTTCCAATCTTGAACTCCAATTCTGTGTGTATGTACTTTTTGTAATAAAGATGTGGTTCAACCAAATAGGGGATAATGGGCTTCCTCCTGATATCTACTGTTTGTTTATTTTGTTTTGTTTCTTAATCAACTAAATAAGATACAATTGTTTCTTATAACTGGTATTGTTATTTTGATAGATGGTTATTGAAGTGAAGATGGCAATTCTGTGAAATTTTTATTGTAGCTTTTTCTCTTTTTCATACTCTATGTCAATCTATTAGGAATTTTCCTTATCAGTTGGGTACAGTGGAGATACTGGGGTAGATTCATGTGAATATAACAATCAATAATTGCCAGTCATTGATTAAAAACAAGTTTGTTTTTTGTTTTTTTTAAGGATAAGAATTTGAGATTAAGGAAAGTATCGCTTGGAACATCATTTATGTTCTATTTAATAAATATATTGAGGACGATTTGTTCATTTATAAATGTTTGTGTGTGTGTGTGTGTGTTTTCATTTACATGTTTATAGAATGGTAGATTACTCTCTTGTAGATCAGTTTTCATAGTTTTAAGTACAAGGTGAAGTTCAAATTCGATAGGAAAATTATTGCTTGTGAAATGAAATGTGCTTAAATAATAGCTGAACGTTCTTTTTAAACTTCAACTTCTCCCACATTATAGTCTCAACGTTCTTGCTTTAGCCAGCAGCGTTTTTTCGTGTTCCCTCGGTACAGCAGACAGCTGCCATGAGCCATTTTTACATTCCATTCTCTCGCTTTAACTGCAATTTGGTGGACGTTTACTAGGGATATATCTATATGAACTCGACTCTTCAGCTTCCCATTCTCTTTTACCTGTTTCTATCAACCTGCCACGGCTTTAGACTATTCCTGAAGATAGCTAAATGTGTACACAAGTCCTGTGTGTGTGTGTATGTGTGCTTCAAAGAAAAGTCTGCTAGGCAGGCAATGAATGGGTGAGGCTGTTGCATGATGAGAAGGAAAGTAAATAGGTTAGCTACACTTTGTGTGTGTGTGTCAAATATACTGTGAGTTAGAGAGGGGGTAGCGAAAGAAAGAAATTTACTTACACGGGCACAGAGTTTACTATAAATGTGCACGTCAAAGGAAGGGGAATAAGGAAAACAACAGTATAGAAGTGGCTGGTTAAGAGGAAAGAATGAACGAACCGGGGTGACGAAACCTTTTGCGTGTATCTGTGTTTTTAAACCGAAAAATAATACATGCCTACGAGGAGTTGTTATTTTGGTTTTGGGAAGCAACAAGTACAAGGCATGATTGGTTGCTTACCTTTTGTCTACCTACACTTGCAGTTGATACATACACGTTACTGGTGTTGTACGTTTTGTCTTATGGACACTAATGTTTAGGTTGATATTGGAGATTATTAGTGGAAAATTATAACCGAATAAAAGAGTAAAATATCAAAAATGCCTGAATTTAAATTGATTCCTTTGGTGAAGTTGATAATAATGTGCTAGATTTATTCACTTTACACGTGCCCAGCTAACTTGGATTTCTACCAGATGCATCGGAAAACTTGGGGAAACATTTTTATTCCTCTTTACTTTTCTCCCTAGTAAAATCTTATTCGCTCCCAGCGGCTCACAATGCGAACAACAAGCATCCTGCTTGGAGATAATTTGCTGCTTGCCAGCCGGCTCGGTGGAGTAAATAAAAAATCTCATTTGAAGGACAAACCTAGGGATGCTACAGTGAAAAATGATGTGGATTTTTTTTTTTTTTTTTTTAACACTGGATTATTTGCCCCGGATTTCATCGGAACGGAGAAAACCAGAAAAGAAAACTAAAAATTGGTAAACCTGGAAAAGAGAAGGAGAAAAAAATCTGTATTGTTTCGCATTTTACGTGAAATGCAAAATGTCTTCTTGGAGTTCATGTAAACGACGGAAATATTTCAAGGAATTGATTTACTATCCACTTATGAATGATGATATTCATTTTAAAAAGAAATACAAAAATAGAACATTTATTTTTGAAAGGCATCATATCAAATAAGCTTTCTTTCTAACGACGTTAAATGGTTTGTTGGTTATCGTTATTCTTGCAGAAAATAGCTTACCTTTCTCTCAGTGTCGTCATCATCATCTGTTTGCTTAAACATTTTGCTCTCATTTGTCTGTTTAGTAAAATGAGATTTTCTCATGTCTTGAAGGTTAGAACGTCTATTAGTAGTGGTTGAATTTTTTTTCATATTGCAACTACTATATTATTGTTAACTAACTGCGTATCAATTTAGTCAGTTTTTTTTAGTTACCCAGAATTAATGTTTTTGTTCCCGATATTTTCCTACTAGTTTTTAATTTCATTCTAATGAAGTGAAGAATGACAATTGACAGTTTGTAATCTTTAAATTTATTATCATTCCTGTCATTTAGAAGAACTATGTCATCATCTGATTTATTAAAACCAATAAGTTTATTTATTTTGTAAATTATTAATTTTGCCTTATTTGTAAGCTTTTCTGTTTTATTGTTTTGTAGTGCTATTATTCACTTGTTGTTTCATTCATTTTGCTTTTAATTAAAATTTGATGATCATAGTTCAGAAGTTCGAGACAAGTTGACTGTTTTCTTCAGAAAACTTGCTACTGGTCGTTTTTAGGTATTTAGGAATAATATGTGACTGTTTCATTATTTCTTAAGTTTCTATATTTGTTGATTGGTGTCTTTGACTCTTTTTATAAAACTAACTGGCGCGCATTAATTAAAAAAAAAACAAAAAACGTCGACCTCACCCTCGTGTGGAATATTAAGTGGCTTACATTTAAAGATCAGTAAACTCCCTCACCCGCACGTACATGGAAGAATATCCTGGTAATATTGGAGTATTCTGAATTTGGATTATGTAAGAGGAAATCTATTTTTCTTTTTTGTCTTCGGTTGGATCCTATGGATTATCGAAGAGGAACATTTTACCGTGTCTTTACTATTCACTTGTGGATTAACCGAGTTCATCAATCATCTGCTATCTTTGGATTACATTTCCTGAACCCGCTTTGCTCTATATACAAAGGAATACTACAGTTGTCGAGCCAAGAATTTTTTCACAAGGTTCTTGAGAGGAAAATACTTGTCACTCAACCAGGCAAATTATTTTGGAAGATTTTCATTATTTCATGATATCCACGTCTCTTGAGTGAACAATTTTCTTCTCTAAATTCTTTGATACTTCTGTCATTGAAATAAGTTGAATTTACTAAGCAAGAATATTTTTTAAAAGAAATCAAATATGACCCATGAAAAAAAATAAAATTAATCTTCATTGCTGTTCACAGTTGAACCTGAAATATTTTTTTATCTAAGCCTTTGCTTTTTTTTCTGAGTGTTATAAGTGAATTAACTCAACAGAAAATGAATAGATTCGAAACCTCATTTTAAAATGTTAAAATTCATAGATGGAAGAATTTCATTACTAGGTATTCAAATAATACTTATTTCTTTTTTAAAGTTCTAGAATTATCTTAAATTTAAAACAATGCTATTACATTTTTGCTATCTTCAGTCCTGACCTCAAATTATTTACTGTGTAGACAATTGACCTAAGTCTAAAATGCCCCTCATTAACATCAGCTACCTTCCACCTGGCTTGTTTGTTAATAACAGATGTACAATTCATCCTAAGCCCAACCATCTTTGCCTTACCTTTATAAACAACTACGACCATGTGAATTGAGAACAATGTATTATACTTAACTTCACTGATTTTATTATTCAAACTTGGGGGAAATTTGTTAGGTAAATGAATCACCCTCATCTACACCAAGACTTTGAACCATGCTTGATTTTAAAATAAGGTTATGGGTTGATTATAATTTGATTGCAAAAAAATTCAGTGGCAAATAGTTTAAATCATTTTGATTTCAATACATTTGATCTGTCATAATTTTAAATTTCTGCATATGTATATTCATTACCGAAATACTGCTACTAAAAGTATCTAATATTATTTTTTTCTTCTAATTATGAAAAAACTTTTGCTCTGATTCTATTTTTTTAATCACAAGTATACATTGAATAATCTGTAAAGATTTTAAGGGAAGCTTCTATTTACTTCACTGACCAAATACTTTTGTAAAATGTTGACTTGTGAATGATCACTCCTAACTAACTACTTTTGACAACTACACTGGTTAGGAACCCAGTATCCACCAGCAATGGCTGAGGGAAGCACAAGGCCATGTGGTGGTTGCTTTGACGATGAAATGAACAAAATTGTTTGGAAGGATTTTACTTCAGTATCAGCTCCAGCCATGGATTGTTCAAAAATATCTGTAACCCAAGTATCTGAACTGTTTCGTCAATTAGCATTGGAGGTCAGAGTTCATTTCTCCTTATTTCTTTCCTTTTGTCAATTTATTTACATATAATTGTATTAATTTTTCTTGATGCCTAAGTTTCCTAAAATATGTTATTCTGTGGATACAATATATCCGACAATGTGTATTAAGTTGACCATAAGGAAAATTAGTTGAATTCCAATTAAATTTATTGCCCTAACATGTTTCACTTTTGTGGTTTCTTTGTGATTTCAAATACTTGGTGTTTGCACTCAAACATAATTGCTGTGGGAGGTGGTTATTTGAAAAAAACCCGAACATTTTTCAGTATTGTTTCTTTTAGAATAGCTACTTGACAAAGCTGACAGGCGAAACATGTTAGTACAGTAAATTTGAATTTTAAATATATATATATATCCTTTTTGTGTAAATTGCTTTTGTAAGCAGACGTTAATTTTTTATTTTCTTCCATTGGTCTCACTATCTCTTAGTTTTGAATTTAGATCTTTGAGATATAATCTGATCTTCAGCCTTCATGTCTGGAAGAGAGATGATTCACCTTGCAATGCTTCCAAGCTACATCTGAGCTTCCTTGTAGAGTGCAGTCTAATGCATCAATGTAGATGCTGCAGACTATAGATATTGATTTATTATGTTCAAAACAACTAATTTTTTTATTCAATTGCAATGTAGTTCTGACTCTAGTTCACATCTTGTGTCCAAAATTCTGTTACTTGGTATGCCATGTCTTTTTTTTTCTTCTTCTATGTGTATATAGATTGAAGAATATTTAGGTGTTAGCACTGAAAAATGGAGACTTTTCTCAGTACTGCAGTATCAATAACTCTGAGTGTGAACTCAAGCCCAGACATCAAGAAGATTGAAAATCGCATAACTATAACAACATACAAAACATTTTCCCATACAATCTTGACCCCTGGAATTCAGAAAAATGGTTATTCTTAAGATTCAAACAAATTTTGGCTCAAATCCAGGACCAAAACAGATAGATTCAAAAAGATGTTGAAGTCTGATTACTTTTTAAAAATTTTTTTTTTTAATATAGACTGGATATTAACTTGGGTCTTTAATCTGTTTTTTCTTGATCCTTAAATAATGTCCAATAAGGTTTAAATCAGTCTTATTTACATCTAGTGTGAACCTAAACTTAGACAGCAAAAAAATAGAAAATTGCATAACTTTGAGTTAAACATTATACAGACAAATGTACACATTTTCCCATACAATTCTGACCCAATGAATTCAGAAACATGGTTATTACTAAGATCCATTTATCTTGATACTCATTCAGGATAAAAATAGTGAAAAATAAGCAAAAAGATGTTGAGAAAAAAAAAAATTGTTTTTTCATATATGAATTAGATATCGACTGTATGTCCAGTGATAGGCTATTGAAGTAAGAAAATTTTTGAGTGGATCCAAGCCCAATTATCTTCCCTACATTGTCATGTCAACACCACATAATATCGATGAAATGTCATATCTGTCCGCACTGTATCTCCAGAAGATATTTTTGTCATGCATTTATGTTTATGCTCATCACAGTCCAAACAATATCTCCAAAAGGTCTCTCTGAATCTCACTTGAATCATAGATTTCGTTTAATCACTCCAAAAGAAAGAGAAGCTCTAAAAGTAAAAGATTCATTTTCTGCATGAACTTTTTTCGTAGTTCATAATACAAACTGTAAGACGCAATTATCACTTTTCAAAAACTAATTGAATTAAAAACAATCTGATTTCCATCTATATATCTATTTTATTCATTTATTTTTATTTTTTTTCTCCAATTTCACATCAATTTATATAACATTAGGGCTGGTATTTAGTTTAGTGTAATTAATGGGTTCATGTTGCGATGATAGTGTTTAAAGGTAATAAAGCATTTTTAGAGATGAAACCAATGTGAAAATCAATAATGACACCTTCAAAATCAGTCAGAGAAACACTACCTGTAAACTAAATGGCAAAGTATATACAGACATGTATCTTAAGTTGAAGGATTTTTCTCAGTTGACCAAAAAAAAAAAAAAAAAACAATATTTGGTACATTTCACTCCTTTGTCCCTATATAGACATGTGATTCTAGCTCACTTAGAACAACAACAAACCACTCGGCTAAAAGTTCCTAGGATTCCAAGGGGTGTGGTTATTTTGGAGTTTGTATCAATATCTTCAGGGATAGTGTGCTGAAGCACCATCCTATGGAGATAACTGTCCAGTGAATGACAGAATAAGATATGGATTACTAAGTGCATATTTGATATTAGACTTCAGACCAGGATTTGGAATGATGCAGATTTTGTGTAGATTTCCTTTTCATAATCATTGAAACTTCTTGCTGTACAGTTGAGTTTTAAGACTTTCACAAGGAACAATTCAGCACTTTCTACAATGGTATTTGACAGTGATGGCACGTTTCCAAAGTGGGTGAGATAGTTTTCTGGGTTTGCTTTCAGGGGAGCCTTTTTAGTTTTACTAGTTAGGTCACATGTAGTGAGGCAGTGTAAAGCTGGGAGAATGGCACACAGTGAAGGACCTAGCTGTTGGTATAATGTGTGAAGTGCTATGTATCTAGTTGTCTCTTACTCCAGTTCTTTATCCAGAATCCTTGGTGGTCATAGTCATTAAATACTCTACTAACATCAATATCATAGCTGACAACAAGTAGAGCTTTGTAGCCACCATCAAGACAGTCTAAAACATGAGCAGTAATACGAAGATCAGCTTCTTTATGAGTTGACTGCAACTGTAGAACTGGAGTTATTGAATTGCTAATTCTCTTAATTTGCCAATCTTGAATTTTCTACCTCTCCAAGTAACTATCGCGTGCTCTGAATTATGAATCTTTATTTATTGCTAAATCAGCTATTGAAAGTTCAGTTCCTTTCGATTTGGAGATCAGAATGAGTCTACTTATTTGGGAAATGGGGTGGATTTCTGGATTGTGCTAAGTTTTAGCACAAGGTGTATTAGAGATTTTCTGTAATTCACTATCTTAGACTGCAGGTTCATCATTATATATGTCAAAGACAAAATCATGTCATCCTTGTTGCTCATACATATTATTTGTGTGTATAAAATTGCTGATGAATTCATTAATTGATGTTTTTGCATAAAATTCATCACATCTATGATGGACGCATAAATATTCTGCAAACTGAACATGTAATCATTTTTGGTAAGATGTGTCTCCAATTCTATTACTGGCCGACTCTTACTGGGCTAAGACATGAAACCACTGCTGTCGAACAACACACTTCTCTCTACTATACCAATGGTTGATGGTTCAGTATTACCCAGACGTTACTCCCTGGCTACATTTATTGATTTATCAGTTATTTCATACTCTCTAGCTATAGCAGATGGTTTCATTTTGGGGACATCTCTAAAGTGTTGCATGGTTATCAAGTTACTTTATGGATGGTTTCACTAATTCTTGTACCTTTGTTTAGAAGCTGATCACGTTGGAATGCTTTGTATTTTTCCATCCTTTAGCATTTAAGATATCACCCTTTATTTCATTTGTCATAACTGCTATTGTAATGAAATAATGAAGTTTAGTGTTTGAGGTTGAGGATATTGAAGAACCCTTCTCTGCAATGAATTTCACCATTGTTTGTATATTTGATTCATGAAATTTTAGCAATATTATGCTGTGTGGACATATAACAATGACGTAGGGGAAATAATCGTACATGTATCCACTAGAAATAAATGTGTTCATTTGTCTCTGTATATTGTTTACTTCAAGAGATATGCAATTTTCCATCTTCTTACTCTCTGACTTGGATTCACACTGTGTAGTTGACCCTGTCATACTGAAGAAGGTCTCCATTTTTCAGCACTAACTCCTCAATATTCTTTAATCTATATATATTTTGAAGCAAAAAACAAAATGTGACTGATTGAGTAACCAAATTTTGTACACAAGATGTGAATGAGGGCCAGGAATAATGCAGATTATTTATTTGATATTTATTGTTTAGAAGGGACTCTCTAATTTCAGAACTAAAATGATCTGTCTGTTTTGATTAGAGAGGAAATTGTAAAACACACACACACACACACACACTGCATATATAACACCAATTATATGCATATTTTAAAGGATACAAATTTAGATATAAACTTTTGAAAAAATTATGGTGAATTAACAGCAAGGCTGGTAAATCATTCCAGATATTCCAACAACACAGTTAAACAATGATTGCTGATTTTGCTCTCAAGTATCCATTTTAAGGACCAAATATACTTTGAAATGTAATAGAACAAATCATTTTCGTTTGTAAATTTCTATTCGTGTTATAACTGTTGTGTAATATCATGTTGTAGTTCTGGGTACAGACAAGATTGCTATATAGTATTGTTTGATAAGTCAGAGTACATGAAATCGGGATGGAAAGGCAGGTGATTTGCACTTACCATTGTCAGATATGCCACTCTTCAGTACATGGAAAACGTTAATGGTATAACTAAAAATTTTTGCTGTTATATATCAGGTCTTTGATCAGATTTTCAGAAGCATCTTTCTCGTATCAGATGAAATAATATACTAGTGAGTGTAAGAAATGAAGTAAACAATATCTACCTATTCTCACCAATGATCTGAATTGATAATGCTGATTTTTAAAGATGGGCATTTGCCTAATTATTGGAAAAATGTTGATCCTGGTTTTGTTCTGACAAACTGGAAATTGTTATTCCTCTTTCTCAATGCTCAAATAGTTTTTAATAACCTTCTTTTGTTTGTTTATTTATCCTTATGTGGTTGAGCCTCAAATGGGATATTGTCACTCAAATAGCTTGAAAATCAATAGTTGCATTCTGATGCCAGTTCATCCTGAAGCTAAGTTAATTATGAACTCACATATATATTTAAGACTGTATTCATAGAAATAATCAATGGATAAAATCTTGAGGTAAAATATATATAAAACAAAGGAGAATAGGTATGAAATACTGATTATATATTTAGAATAAATTTTCATTGATTTGGAATATCATAGACATAAGTACATATGTGACCATATGCAAATGGATATGTACAAATATAGAAAGTCTTTAAATGGTTATTCTTTTCATATATACAAGGAATATGGAGGTGTAATTGGTGTAGTGGTTACAAACAATGGAATCGGCAAGCCAAGTTCAAATGCCAGTCAAGGCTGTTTATATCTATTTCACACTAATGCCCTTAGGGAAGGTATGAATCCGTTTAACTTCCCTAGCCATAGATAAACCAGTAGAACAGATTGGGTTCTCTAGCCTTGGGAATGCAACCAGTCTAGGAGAAGAATGACTGATTCTTAATCAGAGAGTGGAGCCCCCCCTAGTGGCAGTTTGATGCTCAGTTTGATGTCCTTCCAGCAACTCCTGCAGTCAAACTGATGCCAGACATATCAGTCTTTGCTTTCCTCTGGACTACATCAGTGAGGCTGAGAGGAGTATTCTGACAACTGGACATCCGAGGCATGCACCGGGGGGGGGCGATGTTCCATTGTCGGTAGAGACAGAATGGAGATCACCGCTAAATACATCAGATGAAGATTACTATATATGACATCGGTGCTAATGTAATGCTATGTTTTCAGTGTTAAAAAAAATAACTTTCTGAAATTTATGTCAAGTTGAAAATTTGTTAATTTCAAACTGATTTTCTCTATCACCAATTTTTCTAAGAATTGCTAAATATTACACTTTCAAAGACTTGCCGTTGGTAATAAATAAAGATGATATCCGTCTTGGTACGATCAGTATTAGAAATAACCTGCTCTCTTGTTCACACAAGAAGCCTCCTAATATCTAAGATGGCCTTTTAAAGCACTGTTTGTAATTTTATGTGCATTTTATGGCGACTGAATCTATCAACACATTCGAAAGAGGGGCTTACATTGAAAGGTCTAGAGCACATCAATTACGAAGATAAATACCCATTAGTAGAATTAAGCAGCTGTAACCAAAAACAGATCTCACACTCACATTTTAGGCCTTGATGCCAAATTGATTCATATATAGCTAAGAATAATGAAAAAAAAAATGAGATCCCTCCTACCTTGACACGAGGGCTAAATTTTATATATTGTCTACAGGCAAGTAAACAGTTTCAAAAAACTATCATTCTTTCCAGATTAATCTATGTATAAGTAATCAGGTCTATACAAACCGTCAAATTCAGCTGATCTGATATCTTTTGATTGCCTTAGGTAAAACTGATTGCATTTCTTACTCAAATCCTATCAAATGTTATTGAAGTTAAATCTAAAGATGTCACTCCTTTTGATTTTCTCAATGAAAAGAAAGAATGCAATCCAAACAAAGCAGGTGATTTGGGAAATAGATGAACTCTCTATTGAGAATGAATACTTGCATCACTAGACCAATTATGAAGGGAGCAGTGACTGTTTATGATAACCAGATTTATGTATACAGCTGTTGGTGTGGATATCTATGTATGAGGCTCTAGCTTGTATTATTCCTACATACACCAATGAGTTCAAAAAATGAGTCAGGCAGCCCTTGATCCTTTCGAATGTTGAGTGGTTCTATAACAAATTCGTTTTTAGTAAATTTGGAACATATTCATTCACGAGAGTGTTTCTCTAGAAGTTGAATATTAAAAATCTATGTATATATAAGTATATTTATACACATTTGAAAATTTATACTGTTTTTAAATGAGCCATTGTTCACATAAATTTATGTTAAGGTTAGTCTGATAAGAATGACTCTCTAATTGAATTTTCAGATTGGAAAATAGTCCATTATTATTCAATTCTAAGATATCATGTATTTGCATATTAAACAGCTGTATTTATAAATATGTAAATAAACATGCTGTAATAGGCACTTCAATTATTAATATTTAGATTGGAATCAACATTACTTCCACTTTTAAATCAAAACTGTTTCTTCTATTTTCAAATTGATAAAATTACTTTAATTATGATATCTATATTAATAAAAGATATCTTTACAAACTATTTACATCACTTTATTTTCATTTAGCTTTTGAGATTTTAGCATTGATTCATCTGACCTTTCTAGTATTACAAATGTTTATAATCATCACCGCCATCACACAGTTCTAGAAAAAATGTTAAACTAATTCTAATTATCTTTTCCCTGTCACCATAAAAATGAATGATGCTTAGCTTTACATAAATTTTCTGCTCCTAATGTGACTCTCCCCTCCTTGCCAACAATTTTGGCCTTTGCCATCTACACTGAGTCAGTCTCATGTTTTGTAACTACTACATTTTGTTGCAGGGTGTGGCTGCACACAAGCTTCAATATTGTTTGATAACATGAGCCCATTCCCACCAACTTATGAAGGAGACTTCTTGTTTCACAAATGTGGATGGTTTTTAATGGAGAAAAACATGAGCAGAAATGGAGGGTTCCCCTTTTTACTTTTCATGCATTGCATTGTGGGACTTGTAGTTAAACTGCTGATATAAACATGAGTTATTACAAACTCAAAGAAAACACAGAAAGAATTCCATCCTTTATTAAATAAGTAGTGAAAATTTTACTAAAATCCTTTAAATTGTTGATATTTTGTAAAAAGAATTAAGGTTTATCTGTGTTGAGGTTTTCACAAATTTCCCTATGAAAGAAAAATTATGCTTTTTTTTTTTCCTCCCAATATCTTCAATTTGATGAAGTATACACACACAATTCTTTCTCAGATTTTTCTCCTATCTTTGTTCTTTATCAGAGATGAAGATTCTGACAATGAAATTAGATTTCTTACAATTTTTAGATTGGAACATTATTGATAGTGACTAAGACATTTCAGCTGATTTCTGTGACATCTCATTAGTAAGAACTAAGATTAGCAAAAAATCTGAGACAGAATTATGTGTGTACTTTGAAGATATTTTTTTTTTTAGAAAAACCACATTCTCAGCTGAAGTTTTATGAATCAACGAAGTATCGCTGATGCAGTATTTTTTAGGTGGAAATTTGCTAAAACTTTTGCACAAACGTGTCTAGATTTTTCAAAATTACAAAGTATCCACTATTTATTGGATTTTAGTAAAATTTTCACTACTTATCTAATGTTTCCTTTTCAAGTTCATTATAACACTAAGTCTTTAAATCAGTGGTTTAACTACAAGTTCCATTATGCAATGCACAAAAAAGTAAAAAGGGGGACCCTCCATTGTAAATTTTTGATAAAGGTGAACAATTTGATACCAAAATTTTAGATGGTGAAATGAAATAAGTATGTTACTTACACATTTAAACTGATCAAAAAGGAAGAAAAAAAAACATTCTCAATACTTTTGTTTATTTTGTCAATGTTTTCAATGTCTAAGTAATAATTATGAAATAACTATTGATTTAAGTGGAATTTTACAGCTCATAGATGTAAGTTATTTGTATATGAATAGGAAATACTTGTTATGATGAAAATGTACATATAGAAGAAGAAATATATAGTTCTTGATAATAAGTATAAGTATGATTATAAAAAACTTTATGACCAAACATGAAGCTTATTTAAAACAGCCTGGTTAAAATGATGTAAATTGCTCTTTATTGATAATAATCTTTGTAAATTGCTTTTCATCTGGAATCTCACCAGAGTTCTGGATCATAAAGGTTTAAAGAAGTTTGGAATACTTTGTATTCTCTGAAGAAGTGGGTATTATTTAATTTTATGCTGAAGCCATTCTTTTTTGTTAGTGAATATTTATTGGAATTGAATAGAACAAAATCACAAAGGGAACCAGCAGTATGAAATGAGTGTTTTTTAACATACTGCGAGCTTGATGTAAGGCGTATATAATTGATCATGTCAGGTACAAGAAATACATTCATAAAAATTGCAAATAATTTATTCCATTATTCTTTCAATTTTGACCCAAGGCAACACAAACACAGCATATTTCATGTATTTATATACACACACATTCACTTGATTCCATTTCTACAATTGGTATTTGTTTCTAATCAATTTTGCCAAACACTTGTTACACAATAGTTTTTCTCATAACAATCTAAAATTGAGCTCTGACAAGCAAACTGCTTTCTCATAACATTGAACCGTGCAAACCTGAATATTTGTTTTGTGTATTAGATTCTTCTAACCAAATAATATTAATTTCTTAATACTACTGTAATTGCACATTGCCTAGCTACTTGATTTGCCCTAGAGATATCATAAAGCATTGCACCTGATTATTACATAAGATACCACAAACAAATGGTAACCAATAATATTTTGATTTTCTTCAGTGAAAAGTTAACTTGAGCCACATATTTCGAGGATAACTTTTTTTAATCATAGCATTTTGTTGTGAGAACTATTAAACATTAAGTGTGTTCATGAGAATTGACATTTCTTCAATTCCAAGGGGCTTGCTTCAATAGCTAGGCAAATACTTTTGATAAGATTTTTTTCTGTGTATTATTCATATTAGAATTTCAATGCTAAATAAGTTTTCTTTAGTTTTCCTTTCTCTTAATATTGGAATGTGTTTGTAATCAGTAAATTCTGCTTCATTGTTAACGTTTTCTTACTATCAATCCATATATAGCACTATATATTTGATTGCAAACATGCTGAGGAGAGAATAAGTCATAAAAAAAAGTATTAGTAGATTTCTGTTGATAATCCTTTTTACCTGCTGCAAGAAGAATTCTAGAATCTAAAGTTCGCTCTATTATATAACTAGTTGAAAGTTCAGACTTATTTAATTTCCTATTAAACTATTTTCTAAGAAAAAATTTTTGTAAGTTTGTTTCAGTTGAGGAGTCCATAGTTTCAAATCGTGGGAAAGGAGGTGCTTTTATCAACTAAATGTTTACCCCTGAGTGGGAGAGTCCAGTATTGTGGACAGAAAAAGAAAAAGGTTATACTGCTCATTATATAAGTATATTAACTTAGCATAAGTTAATATCTGATTATCTACATTGGGAGATCTGATAAGATTTGAAACTTTTAACATCCCTCAGCATACAATTGAATTCCACATGGGAGCGTATTATTATAAAAAAAATAGAAATTAGGTTTACGACTCCAAATTCCACTACTTGGAACAATGATTTAGTGTTGGTTAGGTTTATGTAGTTACCTGGTGATCATTAGTTCAATCCTTAGATCAGGCAGTGAAATTCATATACATACTCTGTTTCAGTGGAAAAGGCAAAAGTAGTGTCACATAGATGAATTAACTAGTACAAGATATTCTCTAGCATGGACAGCAGAATGAGAACAATCGATCCCTTTGGGATGAATAAAGGTCAGTGAGTACAATGGCCAAAACTTAACTATAACTAGGGACGTCAGTTACATGACAAATATAATTGAAAAATAGCCAGATCACTACCATGTCATTGAAATCAATTGAAATTTTCTTTCCATGAAACTTTTTCCAGTATTAAATGATTGCAATTTGTTCCTTGATTAATTCTGTGTTGATTGATGTTTATTATACCAGTTTATGATAGATAATGTTTTAACAAGCAAAGATCGTCTTATTGCACTAAAAGTCTACTAAAATACCTTGGTCTGTGTAGCAGATGAATGAGGCTCCCATGTTGAAATGAAAATAATTTTTAATATGATTTCTCTATGCTTTGTCCTTGATTATCTTAGGTTGTGCTTCTATCTCCTGGGTACATCACTTTGTCTCACAACGGCAATTAATATTTCATGAGTGAAATAATCGATAAATGAAACTCACGGAATTGCATAAGCAATCTAATTGAAATTTGATGTTTTAAAGATCATCATAAATTCATTTGAGAAATTTTTGATTGGAGAATTTTGCATACACTGACTTCAAATGTTAATGCTCTATTCCAGAGATACCAATTCAGTTGTTTTGGAATTGAAATTTGGCCCCTTTGATTATGACAGCCTGAGCATTGTACATATCACCAGTAACTCAAACTGCACTTGACTGGGGCCAGTATCTTGATTATAAAATAATGTAAATTTTTATTAATATAAGATTTGAAGCTAGAAGCAAGTTTGACTGATTAGTCATAGGAATGATTGCCTCAGAAATATGGGTGTTACGAAAATATAAAATATGAATTCCTCATTATAATTTACCTATTTCCCTCAAATTTCATCCCGGAAAGTTGGCAAATTTTTCAGTGAAAAGATTTATTTTGTGCATCATTTTTCTTTTTTGGACCATGTTGAAAGGCTAGATTCCATTACATCAATTTCTAGTTTGTTTGTTTTTTTTTCTTTCAAAAATTGCAACCTTATAACTTCTGATCTAACGAGCAGATTTTGGTCAAATAAAGCATTTTGTGCTCAGCTAAATGCCCCTTATCTTATACCATAGCTTTCAGTAACACTACATGCACAACTAAAATTCACCTGATCTCCCTACTATGAAACACTAAATGAAGACACCAATTCAAATTAATAAGTGTCTAATACAAAAAGGAATTTAAGACATGATGCTTATTTATAAGAATTGAAAAAAAACCTTACCTGGTGACAGTCTTCAGTTATTCTCACTGGATTAAAATGTTTGATTTAGGATCTTCCTATATCTGGGTAGGTATTGTTTCATAGTGCATTGTTTTAGAATCCCAGAAGTTTGGTATGCATGTTATATATTTTGCAAGACAAATGATTCAAACATTATCTACAACGTTTGATTCAGAAAGCCTATGAAGTTTTTTTCTTCTTAGGAACTTGAGTCTTTGCTTTAGTTCCACTTTTTGTGTTGATGTTGTCATTCCTTGAACTCACTTGTAATTATCTGTTGACTTTCAGCTGCAGTTGTGTGAAGAAGATCAGGAGAATTACCATCACCGGGAATGCGAGCAGGGCGAGTACCAGTTCATGCTGCGTGTCATGTCCAAGGACAAGACGTGGAACATCCGGCGTAGCTATGAGAACTTCCGAATGCTTGACAAACAGCTTCACAAATGCATCTTTGATCGACGCTTCAGCCACCTGCCAGAACTTGCAAGCCAAGATGATCTCACCAACATCAATGAGGCAGTAAGTGCTTATCCCTAACTCTAGAATTCTTGTAAAATTTCAAATGTTAAATTGAGGAAAATAACTTTTGATCATAGTTACTTCCCTTGCATCTTTCAGGTGAATCATCAATTTTTTTTAAGAAATTCTATTCAGTGGAGACTTCCACTGTGTTTAGGAGCAGTTCTTAGCAGTTTCATAAGTTGAATAGTAAGATGATTAGAAGTGGCATCTCTAATTACTTAAATATTCCTGGAAGGTTACAATTTTTTCTATCACACCAGACTACTCTGTGACTGGTTTAGTCACTCTTAAAAGAAATTAGTGAAATATGATGTGAACGGAATGAACTTGGATCATTTTTAAACATTTACAAATAGATAAGGCAGACTACTCTATGATTAGCATTTGGTAGTCATCTCTCATGATAAATCAGTCATTATAATATAGATAGGGGTGAGCTTGAACGCAGATCCCACACTATTATTATTCAATTGCTAATCGCCCAGATGTCTTTTGATTTCTTTGGTTAGGGGTACCTCAGTTCAAGACTCTTGGCTACTCAAAGGTTATAATTATTTATTAGGTATATGTATCTGGTCTTGTCCATTTTTTTGTTTGTCCAACTGTTTGTCCACATGATATCTCCAGAAGTTCTCTATGAATTTCAATGAAATTTTATGGAAGGATGGACAGTAGGCCACAGAAGAAGTGATTGAATTTTGAGGTGGATCTATGGGCAATTTCCTCCCCTACATATGTCTAAACCAAATAACTAATTGGTACTTTTTTTTTTATTAATTAGAATTCAAAATATTCAGAGAAAATCAAAAACAAAAAATTTCCCAATCATCTCAAACCACTTGCTTATATTTTGAGTGCTACTTATTGCATTTATTTGCAATGAAAATGAGAGAAAGAAAAAAAAATTACTTTCCTTCTGTCAAGGTCTCTGAGGAAAAAACCTACTGGCTCTAAACAATATATAATTTTGACATGTTGCAACATACCTCTTGGCAGTATTCAGCGCAAATTTACTTATTTTATGCTAGCTAGTTTTTATCATTAGTACTATTGTTGGGCGGGGCTCTTTGGCACTTGATTATTTTAATAATTTGCTTCTACACCGTTTCTATTCCATTTTGCTTTTATTAAAGACTATTGAACCTCTACAGTCTAAACAATGGGCTCCAAAAAGCTTTGTGAATAACATTCCACCCACTACATTTCTAGTAACAATATACAGTGTCTGCAGCCCCTGAATTGGGAACCACTGCTATAAAAATTAGGTGGAGGGAGGCCTCTAGGAGCTTAGCCTTACTGACCCCCAAGTTGAGAGAGGGGATGAGATGCAATTTTAAATTTGGGACCCACAGGGTTTTCATGTTGGAAAGAGGGGACTATCTAGGATCTAAACCTCCTTGGCCCCCTAATCTCCAACCACGCCCCTGGGTAAGAATGCAGTACAATTTAATCAGAGTTTTTCTTAGGTAGAGTGCCAAATAGCTCCAAAGGCGGGGCTATTTGGCATTGGCTTTTGTCAGCCTCTTTTTATATGTAAAGTTTCTTCAATTTTTTTTATAACATTGGTGAGTCTTAGGTAGTGATAAGGTTTGATGTATAAATGATAAAATTTCAGTCATAGCTTAGAGAGTTATTGCAAAAAAAAGAAAGAAATATCTCCCCCTAAAGCGCCAAAAAGACTCACAGTATGATGTCTGTCTGTGTGTGTATATATATATATGATCAGTACTTGGATAATGATATTCGACAAGATGATATTTATGATTGACATCATGAGAAAAAACACATGAATTTGTCTTATTTTGATAAAGCTGTAATCAGCCAAGCATGTTAATGAATTGTTGATTATACAAACAATTCATTCATTTCCACATTAACAACTATCAATAAAGGTTTTTTCACCAATTTTAAAGCAGTATATCACAGCTTGAAATAAGTTGAAAATCAAAATAAGAAATCTTCTGGATTTACTGATTTTTACTGACTAGAAACAAGTCCGTAGAATTCTGGGGTTCTGAAACCAATAGATTCTTTTGAATGCATTACAAGTTGTCAAAATAGTGATCAACAGTTGGAGAGGTCTGGTGAGGAAGCTGTGTGAGGTAGCATTCTGTAGCTTGGTTAGTTCAATTAATGTTGAGCTGTACATATGTTGAGAATCCCCTGGTCAAATACTGGGTTGATCATGCGAGTAATTTCCACTGCTTTACGTTCCATTTTGAGCTCTTGAAACAAAATTGCTCAAATTTGCTTTTTATTCACCTTTGATTTGACAGCCTTTAATAAACCAGAGTAAATAATGAAAAGAAAATGTTCTGCTTAAGCAGAGTGAAATTCGCAATTTAAAATAGTGTATTACATGTACATGATTAAATAATATTTTTTCCAAAAAATAAGCATCAAAATTTGAATATATATATATATCGCACACACACACAAGGCCTATATTTTAGTGATTCAAAAATATTCTAAGGCTCTAACTGAATCCTCAGATCACCTGATGCTTAAATCTTGTCTTCTGTCCCTTTTCTTCATGATTATATTCTAGCTTGTTAAAAAAAGAGGTTCCCAGTAGCTATAGATGTACAAGTTTCCTTAGAAAGTAAGCAGTTTCATCGTGTCATATATTCATTAACACACATACTCAAGCCATACCATTGCAAGCGTCAGGATTTATTTATCTGGAAAGTGCAAAAGTTTTGTTGATAATTTTTGTCTCTAAATCAAATAAGTGTCTTTGTAACTAATAAAGTTCAGTAAAAACATGTATGAATAATTTTTTTAAAAATTTAAAAAAAGAAAAAAAGTTTCTACATTTCATTTCAAACATTTTTTTCAAAAATTCCACCCATCTAGCACAAACACATGGAAAGTCACGCTTTATGGAATGTGGCAAATACATGATAGCCTGGCAGCCATCTTAATGATGTCATCATATACTCCCACCCACCACTGGAATTTTGTAAGACTCACTTCTCTAAGACTCTTTTGTCATGTAGAAACAAAAATTATTCACAAACGTTTTGCACTCTTTGGGATAAATGAATCTTCCCTGGCTCTCAAATTGAAGGGGATGTACGTACAAATTGTGGCCATTGAATAATGAACGGGGCTTATGTAAGCCTAACCGCAGTGTGCATGTGTGAACCACGTGGTATGCATTGGCCAATTGGCCAGCATAAGTAAACTCTGAAAGTTTCAATTTGTTTGCATCTTTGGAACTCCATTATACACCAGTTGAAGGAGCCATATTTTGTCATAAAAAAATTAAGCCGTGCATCAATCTCACACGGGTGCGTGACATGCATTTTCTGCTGTAGACTTCAGTTGGCATACAAAAAAACTGTTCAATTTCTCCAAAATTTTGAATTGATGCATCACTCAATCTATGAAATGTCCATTTATTTAATGAAATATCAGAAAAATCATGTCTAATTCAAGCAATGCATAATAGCAAACAAGAAACACAAACTTTCAGGTGTTCTTAATACTTGCTCATTAATCAATGTATATCACATGGTTAATGGATGCATGCTGTGGTTTGATCTGCATAAGCTCACTCGTTATTTAATAGTCGCACCACATAGATATAGTATCTAATAACATAACATGTAAACCCATATCGGATGTCTCAAAAGATAGCCTACCAGACTATTACTACAGTAGTGAGTGATCCATAATGAGTGCCTCACACATGTGGTCTTGTCATGTTAGGCTCAGTAAATACCTATATAAGCCCACATTGAGAAATTTCCACATTTGATAGTCAACAGTCACACACGTGCAGTTTCCTCAAGTCATATGCATACATAGGGAATACAGATGCTCTCCACTTAATGATTGCCCAACATATGATATTTTGACTTCACAATGCTACCATGAGTAATGCTATGTATGCTTAGTGATGGTCTACTATATTTCTACTAATGTCAAAATAAGGTAGTAGCAAATTCATAGTCTCACTTAGGATCATAAGAATTGACATCTCCTAGTGATCAATATTCTATCATACAGTGTTTTTCTGTGTTTTTTTATTGTATTTTGAAAGCCTATTACTATATATATTGAAGCTGCTGTAGCATTTAGGAAACAACTACTGAAGAACATTATTGAAGGAAAAGTTTAGCCTAAACAAATATTCAACGTAAATGAGACACGGTTACACTGGAAATGTATCCCTATTTATCTAGAGGCCAGGGTGATGTCAGGATTTGAGGAGTTTGAAGATCGTGTCATGCTACTCTTAGATGAAAATGTCTGAGAATTTAAGCTGAAGCCTTTGAAGATTTAACACCTTGAGTTCCCAACGGCATTCAAGAATGTGACTGAGCATACCTTCCAGTCCATTATCACCATAACAATAATACTTGGATTACATTAATATTATTTGAAGACTGGTTTCGGAACTGTTTCATTCCTCAAGTTGAAGAATATTCTTGGCAAAATGATATTCTCCTCAAGAATCTCCTTATTCTATATAATGCCCCAGGGCATCTGCAGCATCTCACATCCTTAAAGTTGTGTTTTTGCCACAAAACACAACCTCATTCATTCAGTCAGGGCACCGTAGCTACATTCAAAGCATATCATTTATGCAACACATTTATTCAGAGTGCTGAAGCAACTGTACACAGTAAGATGCTGTGAGAATTTAGGAAAGAATCCAACTTTCAGAATGCTATCAAAACTAAAAAGCAATCAGAAAGTGTATACCTCTGCCAATGCCATTGTCAGGGGAAGTAAATGTGTATGGACTTGCCCCAAAACTTAATCACTTCTGTAGACAATTGTTCACACCTCCACAAGATTTAACTGAAATTCATTGAGAACTTTGGGAGATATTACATGGACTGACATGAGATTTTGCTGCTATTATGTAAAATTGTTTTATAACTATGTTCCAGGAAAGGTAATTGGACATGAATCTGCTCAAAAATTTAACCAACTCATCCTTACCCCATAATCCACCCTTCCACTAAATTTTAACGGAAATTGATTGTGTGCTTCAGGAGATATTGTGCGGATAGACAGATGAAAAGACAAAAAAATAGACACAACCAAATTCATCTACCTCTCCAACTTCTTGGCAAAGGTAAAATATCACAGCAGATATCATCTATCATGGGCAGAAGTTACAAAGCGATGAATAGATCATATTTAGAAGAAAGTTTCAAGACACATACCAATATCACGTGTGGCCATAAAGTATTTCAAGTCATAGGCATAGTCAGAAGACCAGATCAGTGGTCTTCAACCTAATCTACTGTATTGTATCGTGTTCGAATTTTGAGGCATTTTGACTCAGTTGCAATAGTATTTTGTTTGTTGTGTGCTTAGATTATAAACAATCATGATCATTTTTGCAAGTTTGGGGCCAGAAATGTGTCCGAATATTCAACTATGCTTCCTTTTCCTCATTGTCTGTGATGTGACAAAAAAAAAGACAGAAGGAAGTGGAGTCTTCATTATTTTATTTTTTTATTTTTTATTTTTTTTCCCTATCATTCTCAACATCTCTGTTTATTGTCATGGCAACAGCCAATATCATATTTTTACAATTCCATGATTGTTTTTATTAAATGTGTTATTTTATTTCACAGGGACCAATCTATTATAAGTTTTTGGTTATAACAGGAATCAGACAGGACAGCCATATAACCAATTATACAAATAAACATACTAATTTGTATATATGGCTTTTATATAGATAGATGATGTATTGTTTTGGAAGCAGCTCAAATAGTAAATTGAGAAAGATGATTTTCATCAGCTTATTGATTATTGAGGCTGAAGAACCTAGAAATTTTGAGATTTTTAAGGTAGAGGAAGCTAGAAAGAAAGTTGCAGATATATAGAAGGAATTCCAAGAAAGTTCAAATAATGAAAGAAAAATTATCAGACTTTTGTTTGGTCCACAAGTATTAGAAGATATGGATGTTAACTGTCAGCTTTGAAAAAGTTGAAACAAATCCAAGATGCTCTTGCTAGCTGTAAGGACATGTATAATGTAGTGAAACAAATAGTCCAGTCAAAAATAGATATTTTTCTGAAGAAGACTTCTTTTGTCCTATCAAGACGTGCTGATGTACAGATTACTCCCTCCCAAACATCATCAGACAAAATATAAGTGACTAATTCAAATAATTACAAACTTTTAAAAAAAAATCTGAAAAGCTTAACTGAGGGCAAAATTAACTGGAAATACTATGTTCAAACAGCTGGATGGTAGTGTAACGGATATGCTACTTGTCTGGCTACCTCTAGTTCGGATAGTTGAATCACAGCAGGGTTCCCTTTATTTTATATATCTGTTTGCTTTAGTATTACAAAAACCAACTATCAAACAAACAAAAATTTAACAGCTTTTATATTAAATTGCTGGGGCATTAGGCTAGCCTAGGTTATGCGAGGGGAGGGTCATTTTTGACTATGATTTTTTTTTAAGCCTAACCCACATCATAAGTAGAGGAGCCCAGAAGAAAGCCTTACTACAAGCACGTTTACACATGAGCAGTGAGTTAACATACAATCATAGTAGATGTTAGATAAACTTAGCGTGGCTCTACATGCCTTGTTCAATGGTATATAAGATCCCCTACCCACCCTTATTTCAGCATGGAATATTAAGAAGAAATGGATTTCTTTGTACTTGTCCCGTTTATCACCCAGTTTTTAACTCCTCCCCAAGTTCATGCCAATGTGGGGCTGGACAATGAACGGTATGTTTCCTTTTTAGCCATTTTTGGGGGGAGGGTGGTATGTGCTGTCAAATCTTACAAAAGTATCATCTCACATGCATAGAAACCCACATGACACACAAACTCACTTGAAATCCATATACCTGAGCAGGTCAAGGAGACATATAGTAAGAGTCAAAAAAAGGAGGTTCATGGGAACCCTGAGGATTTTTTTTCGCCACCTGTTCTTTCTTAATCCTTGAAGTGTCTATTTTATGATTCTGCCTGTTCCCAAGCTGAAATGATGTTCCATTGAGTTCATCTTTAATCATATATGGCTCTGAAACCGGACACTGAAAAGATAGAAAATCTTATAAATAACTGGATGGAAAAATGTGTTCACTTGTCTCTGCATAACTTTTGAAGAAAACAACGTACAATTTTCTTTTTTTTTTATGTCTGGTTTAAAATGAACCCTGGCGGACATATTTACAACTTGTTAACACACAGAATCATGAAATATACACTTGAAAGATTAAGGAAAAACTGAGTATAGGACAAGCAATTGATATCTAGTTTATATATGAAAACTTTTTATCCGATTTCTCAACATTCTTTTGCTTTTTTGTTATCTTTGTCTTGAAATGGAGAGAAGTATTGCATCTTGATCATTTTTCTGAACTCTACATATCTAAATTCTATTGAAAAATGTGTTCATTTGTCCCTGTATGTTGTTTACTGAACAAGTTATGTAATTTTCTATCTGCACTGCATTTGGTTAAAAATGAACCTCATGGGACATTATTTCAGCTTGGTAACAGACAATATCATAAAATATCCACTTCAAGGATTAAGAAAAAACAGGTGGCAAAAAAAAAATCCAAGGGATTCCAATGAACCTACTTTTTCAACTTGACTAATATACAGAGAAGGTATACATGAAGACAATTTTGATTTCTAGTGCTCCAAAGTTAGGGAAAAAAGCTCTAATACAAAACATAGGCAAAGAGCCTTCTCATGAATACTCTCTTTCAGCCAATCAAATACTTGTAAAATCTACAATACTCCCATGGTACTTACACAAAAAACACCCATTGCAAAAGTGCATGCTCATAAGCACTTATGAATGCCTCAGATATATTCTGAATACATGTATATAAGCACAACAGCCGAGGTCCTTTTTTTTTTTTTTTCCCCCCCCCTCACATCCACTCTTACTCTTAGCAAGCCCAACTTTTGGATTGCTGTTCTGTCCATTAGAATGTTATCAACATCCTGACTATATAGTTTTCAAGGAGAGGAAGAGTATGGAGGAGAGATTGCAGAAATAGAAAGTGAGAAAGAAGGTAGTAAAATAGATATTTTAATATTCTCTCCAGTGATCTATTTCAAGGGGAATTTTCATTTCAGCTTTAATAAGGAGATTGCATGGCTTTTTGGGCTGGTAATTGGACCGGCAATTATAAGGTTTTTGGTTTATTTTTTGTTGCTGGGTTATGACTTTTCCTTGCTTGTACTTGTGACAGTTTATTAACTGTAATTATTTCTAAAGAAGTAATAGCTTATGCAATGGACACTTTATGGGTAATAAATGGTTTGTACAGGAAATATCCCTAACCATTGAACATCAGAAATATTTGCTGATTTTTCTATTGGTAATATATTATAGTCCATTTTTTGGTGTATTGCTATACTTGGTCTATTAAAAAGTGTAAGTTATCCTTTTGTGGTGGGTAGAATCTTAACAACATAGTTAAATCATATCTAAAAACCATCCAGGGGAAGAAAAACGTTGTTGCCAGTTTTTTTATGAACTTTAAGGGCAGGCATTTTGAAATTCAAAATGGACAACTGTGAATGTATATCTCTTTCAATTAGGACCAAGTCATTGCACATGGATTTGTCCCAAAATTCAATCACTTCTCCCATGACCTATTGCCCACCCTTCCGCAAATTTTCTGAACTTTTGCAGGTATTTCGTGGACTGTTAGGAGCAAATACAGGAATGTACGAAAAAATATCTTTCAATCAAAAACCTATTCTCCGATCCACCCCAAAATTCAATTGATTCTTTTTTACCCTGGGACCAACCCTTCTGCAAAATGTTATTGAAACTTTTGGAGTTGATGTGTACACAGACAGAAGCAAATACAGAAATGTAGGAAGAAAAAAATTCGAACAATATCTATTTCTGGAGATATTGTCGGACAGACAGGAGCGAATACAGAAATGTATGAAGAGAAAACAAAAATATCCCTCAATCTGGTGGCATTCATTTTCCTGACTACAGATTTGCTAGACACCGATTCATCAACTTATCATTTTGAAGACTCATCACATTGTCAGGTCTGAGTTCCCTGAAAAACAAAGAGAGGCAAGGTAATTTCAGGCCTCTTTTCAATACTCGATTGTTTGAAAAAGAAATGGTTGATTTTTTTTTTTTTTTTTTTTTTTTTTTTTTTTAAATTCTAGAATTAGTGCCATGAGGGTATACTTACAATTTATGTAAAGCGGCCCTTATTGTAAAACTTGTACCATATGTACTATCTATTTATGATAAGATTTAGTAGAAACAAATGAACTTTTTTCTTGTAAATAATACAGTACTAAAGAAAGGCCTCAAATTGTCTTTCTGTTTTTAACTGAAACTCAAAGCTGGCAACATGATGAGTGAGCAAAATGTTGAGTCAATGAATCGGCATCTGGCAATCCAGAGGAAAATAATACAGACCCCATTCAATCAAAAATTAATGCTTGGATCCGCCCCCAAATTCAATCACTTCTTTCTTACTTCCAGGGCCCACCTTCCCATAGAATTTCATTGAAATTCATTGAGAACTTTTGGAGATATGGTGTAAACAGACAAGAAAGAATGCAGAAAAAAAACAGAAAAATATCTATCAATCAAAAAGAAATACCTGGATCAGACCCCAAATCCTATCACATCTCGCATGATATATGCTTTACCCTTCACCAAAATATAATGAAGAACTCTTTATGGTATTGTGGAGACAGATGGAGTGAATACAGAAATTTAGTGGGAGTGGTTTCAAACACATCTCTCAATCAAAATGTAATTCTAAAATTTGATCACTTCTTGCTTACAATATGCCTCACTTTTCCACAAAATTTAATTGAAATTCTTTGGGAACTTTTGGGAATATCATTTTGGTAGAATGGAGCAAATACAGAAATGTATAAAATACTCAAGTGTAAAAAAATCTCTCAATCAAAAAACTATTTCCTGGAATCACTCCAAAATTCAGCTATCCCTTCCTTAGTTTACAACTTACCATTCCACTGTATCTAATTAAAATTCATTCGGAATTTTTGGAGGTATCTCATAGAAACAGAATATAGGAATGTATCCTTCTTTTTTTTTTTTTTTTTTGATGCATTAATATCGCACAATCAAAACAAATAACTGTATCCACCAAAAAATTTAATTACCCCTTCTATACCCTATGACTTACCTTTCTAAAAGATTTAATTGGGAGATACTGTTTGTAGTCCAACAAGAGCAAAAATGCAAAAAATATCTCCTTGTTTTTCGTTTCATAAATTTCAGTATTTGCAATATCTCTGATAGTTCTCAATGAGTTTCAAAGAAATTTTGTGGAAGGGTAAGCAATATTATAAGAAAGGAGTGATCAAATTTAGAGCTGTATCCAGGAACTTATTTTTGATTGAGAGATTTATTTTCTTTCTGTATTAGTTCCTGTGTGTCCATATGATATCAAAAGTTCTCAATTAAATTTTGGTAAAGTCTGTAGGAAGAGTGATTGAATTTTAGGATGAATCTGTGCACAATGACTCGGCCATAATTGGATGGAAAATTTATTCACAGTTGTTCAAATTGAAATTCTTAAATTGTATGATTACTCAGTTGAGCTGAGCATCTAGCATGTCCATTGAGCATTTTGGGACTTGGACTCATAACAATCATTTTTAGATCCACATATTGTATCAATATTCCCCTGGCCCATGGATTATTATGGTTATTTTGAAAACATTGTCACTTATTCACTACCTACAATGATGTTTAGCTTGTTAAGCAGAAATTAATATTACTTTTTTATATAAATTCGCTTCAGTAGAAATACAATGAATTAATCCAATTTGGTTTTCTTTTTGTTAGCTTTTATTTTTTCAATGACAAACATATACCAAAGAAGAGAAGTATTGTGAAATTTATAGAGTGATTGATAGAAGAAACAAACGTCAAATTTACTTAGACACATATAGACGTGTATTTCAATATAAGCACAAAAAACATTATTTTAAGGATGATTTTATTTGTAAAAATTAACACTTAATAGTAAAGTGTGCATAAGATTAACTTTTTTGAATTGACGTATATATATGTAATGTAATGTAAGTCTCAATAAGTGTGTTAAGTACATGTTTGTAAATGAACCTGGCTCATCATACAAGTATGTCTGTGTCTTGAGAGACAAGCAATATATTATAAATTCCCTCCTGCATATCAAATTTAGACAATATTACTCTTGTAGAGAAATTCTTTTATTGGTGCCAAGGTTTGCCACTGCACAAATAGGACACATCTGATTCCCTTATTTACCTTTCAGGATGAATTTCATAAAAAAGGAGAACTAGTGCTCAATTCCACCTACTTTAGCTCATTGAAAGTGAGCAAAATTAAATATTCCTTTTTACAAACCTTTCCAAATTATCCTCATTTACTGTTTTTGCTATATTTTCTCCTTAATTAAGAAAGAATCTAAGAGAAATTGTATTGCTTATTACCCACATACATGGATGAATAGTGTGGCCTACAACCTACATACCTGGCTGGGCCTCTCCCCTACATTTTTTAACCTGGGTTTGAAGAGAGAAAACTATTATTTTTTGCTGATCCCAGTAGTAACTGATAGCTTGTACAAAAGATTGATACAATCTTTAAAGACTTTCACTTTTCATGAAGAAGATACATTATCAACAAGAAAATAGTCATTTTATTTTATTGCCATAATTCACTCACACATGTGTGTGTGATATATATGTGTATATATATTTGTGAGTGTGTGATATATATGTGTGTATATATATATGTCTGTGTGTGTGTGTGTGATATATGTGTGTATATATATATGTCTGTGTGTGTGTGTGTGTGATATATATGTGTATATATATGTGTGTGTGTGATATGTGTGTGTGTGTGATATATATATGTATATATGTGTGTGTGCGATATGTATGTGTATATATGTGTGTGTGTGTGTGTGTGCTTTATATATGTGTGTGTGCGATATATATGTGTATATATGTGTGTGTGTGTGCGATATATATGTGTATATATGTGTGTGTGTGCGATATATATGTGTATATATATATGTGTGTGTGATATATATGTGTGTGTGATATATATGTGTGTGTGTGATATATGTGTGTGTGTGTGTGTGATATATGTGTATGTGTGTGTGTGTGTGATATATATGTGTGTGTGTGATATATATGTGTGTGTGTGATATATATGTGTGTGTGTGTGATATATATGTGTGTGATATATATGTGTGTGTGTGTGTGATATATATGTGTGTGTGTGTGTGATATATATATGTGTGTGTGTGTGATATATATGTGTGTGTGTGTGTGATATATATATGTGTGTGTGTGTGATATATATGTGTGTGCGTGATATATATGTGTGTGTGTGCGTGATATATATGTGTGTGTGTGCGTGATATATATGTATATATGTGTGTGTGTGATATATATATTTGTGTGTGTGATATATATATTTGTGTGTGTGATATATATGTGTGTGTGTGTGATATATATGTGTGTGCGTGATATGTGTGTGTGTGCGTGATATATATGTGTATATATGTGTGTGTGCGTGATATATACGTGTGTGTGTGCGTGATATATATGTGTGTGTGTGCGTGATATATATGTGTATATATGTGTGCGTGATATGTGTATATATATGTGTTTGATATGTGTATATATATGTGTGTGATATGTGTATATGTATGTGTGTGTGATATATATGTGTATATGTATGTGTGTGTGATATATATGTGTATGTATGTGTGTGTGATATATTTGTGTATATGTGTGTGTGTGATATATATGTCTGTGTGATATATATGTGTATATATATGTGTACGCGCGATATATATGTATACTCAACTGGAGGAGAGATATCATCTTTTTTTGTGTTTTTGGATGTTTTGTTCTTCCCAAAAGCTGGTCCTGTATATGGAGACCGCTGCCACCATGTTGGTGGGTAACGCTGTAGAGGTCAAATGGAGTCACTGCATACAGCCAATGAGTAGTCCAAACAAAACACTGTTGAATCCAAGACAAAACTGCCAGTCAGAATATATATGCATATTGTACAACCCCGTGTGTAGAGTCTCTACATTTACATGTGAATAACCTGGTGCATTGAAGAAAAAGTGAAGTTCTCATTCCTTTTGCACTCTTGAGGAACCCAAATTCCCTCCTTTGATTTTTTTTTCCAATTTGCTTGAGAGGTTCTTATATTATGAATTGTACCTTTCAGCTAAATTTCTAGTGCTTTCATTAGAAGTGAGGACTCCTTTTACAAATGTCTTCAAAAAATTATTATATATACTGGTTAGCTTCTAGATGAGGAATATCAGTATTGTCTGTGTTGCATTACTTTTGGAATGAGCTTCACCTATTTAACAGGATTGAGATCTCTGACATACTGTTCCATATTCTATCATTTTTTTGATGTATAATAATGTTGGTATTGCCATGAAACAGTTTGTCCTGCTGTTGAGTATGTAATCATATGATTTGCTCTGAACATGAACTCCTCATAAATAACTCAAGCTGTATGTTTTGTAATGCTCAGCACTTTGCTATTTTTCTTTGCTGTTTTTGATTCTATGATTTTTTTCATGTATCTCCTCTTTTTTTGCAGGATCTACAAGAATTGCTCCAAAAATATCTGGAACGATTCTCATCCATAGCAGGCAGTATGATTTACTGCGGGTCCATTCTCAATTGGCTTGAGGTAAGTACAAACTGTAATACCACTGAACCACATCCACAATTATTAGCAAAAGTAAGGGAAAAGTAGTCATAAAATGGGTCAGGCATGAATCCTTTTATGATATTCAAGCTCACTTGAAGAGCACATTTTTTCAAGTAGAATGTTTAAATACACATTGAGGTTACTTATTACGGATTCAAAATTGTCTCGTTTAAAGAGACCCTAATAAGAGAGATGAAAACAATTCTAGTGAGAAGACCTTTTTGGCGCAAAAGCTGCTCCACAAAATATTTTTATCCGGTCCATGTGATACTTTATATATCTCCAAACCCCATAAATCAAAAGAATAGAAAAAACATTATCAACGAAAGAATTTTCTCCAGTTTACTCAGCATTTTCTAGATTTCCACCAATTCACAGTTCTCTGACATAGATGCATGTAAATATTTAAAAGATTTTAGATTTTCACTGTTCTAATTTTTTTTTGAATATCGAAAGAGAAATTATTCTCTTTGGAAAAAATAGTAAAATAAAATATATTCAGTGGGCAAAAAGTCCATCCATAAGTAAACTTGGGACAACTTTTTTGAGCATTATCTTCATTGAATAACATTTTTACTGCTTTATTCCACTATTTTCTGCCATCTTCATAATGCCTTCCTCCTAGAACTTCTTCAGCAAAGAACTACTTTAGATGAAATTTTTAGTCTTCGAGGAAATTGAGATTTATGGGAAGACTGAAATAAAAGCTGATCTGAAGGTGCAATATCTGTTGAATAATGAATGAGTGGAAACTTCTCAGCCAAATTGCTACTATTTTTGTCTGGTCACCCGAGAGACATGCAGTCTATTCTTATTCTGATGAAATATTATGCCCTTTTTCATTAAATCCAGATGCTATTTGCCAATTGCTGCTTTCAATCAGTCTAATTAGCAGTGGTACTAGTCCAAATCAATTGTTTGGTTTTCTGGAAGGAGCTTATATCAGAAGACTCTCTTCCAATCCTGCTGAATTGCATCACTTTCTTTTGATGAGACTTTTAGTGTAGTTAGTCGTGATTCATTTTACTTGTTCCATGATCTCTTACATTAAAATTGTTATATCCACTTTCCACAATTTGTTTAAAAACTGAGATATACTCGTAGTAAATCACACATCAAAGTGACTAATATAATCAAGCTGGCACAAATGATTTTCAACATTTGAATGGGATGATTTGATTATGTTGGCTTTCTCCCACATTATCATCATCATCATCAATCTTCTATCATCCGTCGTTGGACGTAGATTTTCCCCAGAATTCACTATGCCTCTCTATCGTGGGCATCATGGCGCCAGTACTTTTTGAATTTGTCCAGTTCATCTCCCCATGCTGTGAGCTGTGATGTCCAGCGGTTGTCTGCCATTCATGCAACATGACCAGCCCATTGCCATTTGAGTTTTCTAGTAGATTCTATGTTGTCTTTGACTCCTCTTTTCTCCCTGATATACTGTGCTGTCTTGTGATCTCTCCGTGAGAGGTTGAGCATGATTCTCTCATGCATGCGTTGCATGTTTCTCAGTTTGCAGGTCTGTCTCTCAGTTAGGTTCCATGTTTCAGCTCCATAAGTGACTATTGAGAGGACACATTGATTGTATACTCTTCATATGATTGTTGAGATCATCTGGTTTTTGAAGGTTGAGCTTGCTCTGCCAAAGGCTTGCCATCCTAGAGTGATTCTTGTCTAGATTTCTTCTTTTTCGTGGGTTTCATGGAGATTTGTTGTCCTCGGTAGATGTAGTGGTCTTCTTTCTCCAGTTTTGTATCTTCAATTTTGATAGTCATGTTCTAATTTCCAACATGGTTGTTGCATGACCTTTTTACTGAAGTTCATGTGTAGGTTGACTTTCTTGCTTTCTTCGTTTAGTTCATCTATCATTAGTTGGAGGTTGTGTAGGTTCTCTGCAAAAAGGTCAATGTTGTCTATAAATCTGCAATTACTCAGAATTTCACCGTCTATTTTGATTCCTCTATTCTCCCAGTCTAGGTTTCGGAAGAAAGGCTGTTAAGAGTTTGGGTGAGCTGGTATCACCTTGTTTTACCCCTTTTTGGAGCTGGGAGGGCTCAGAGTCTTTAGGTAGCCTGATAAAGGAGTTGCTGTGACTACATGTTGCTGTACTCTGATGTATACAGGGTCCACACCTTGTAGAGTGGTGGCAATTATAACCATGGGAATTTCTACAGTCATAAGCCATCTTGAAGTCTATAAATGCTACAACGAGTGGCATTGTTTTCTGCTGCTTTCTTTTTCAGCTGATTTATAGAATGGAGATGGTCCATGGTCAAGTAGCTTCTTGTAAAGCCAACTTGTTCCCATGGTTGGTTCTCATCTTGTGTTTCAGAGATCCGGTTAATGATAATTTTCATAAAAGTTTGTAGATACAATTGAGTAGTCTTATATGTCTGTAGTTGTTGAGGTCTTTCGGGTTTCTTTTTTTATGTAAAAGCATTATGATTGCCATGTTTTAGTCTTCGGGGACTTTACTTTGTTTTAGACATAAGTTGAATAGAATAGCTAGTTTTTTAGTGACCATCTTACCAGTTTTTGTCAGTTAGGATGTAGTCTATTTCATGCTTGGTTTCATGGTTGGGGCTTTTCCAAGTCCATTTTGTATTGGTTTTCTTTTTGAAGAATGTATTCATGATTTTGGAGTCATTTGCGGTTGTAAAGTTTACAAGATCTTCACCTTTCTCATTCCGCATTTTATATCCAAACTTGCCGATGCAGTCTCTAGTGAAGTCTTCATTTCATTAGAATTAACAATCAACCTGTGACCTATAGGTTAGCCATTTGAATGTAGCGTTGCTCTTACCATTGAACTAAACAGCCACTTGTTATGCAAAGGCCCAAATAACTGTTTCAACTCCAAATTTGGCCTTTGCATCATTATTGGTAGCAGTTTATCTCCATGGTAAGAGCAATGCTACATTCAAGTGGCTACCCTATCAAATGCAGGGTCAATTCCTGCTGAAGCCCTATTTTCTTTGATTGTTTATTCTATTTTATGTTGTCTACGCCAAATGGCCTACCTTATACAATCAATTTGATGATCTATCAATATTTGATTTGTATACACATATTCCAATATTCTTTAATGTTTAGGGCCTTTTAAAAAAAGATATTTGTCAAGAAATTTGACTCCAACAATAACTGAAAATAAATCATCCAAACAGCGCTCTTGAGAATCCACATATATGAAATGCAATGTGCTGCCATATATATATATATATATATATATATATATCACGGACACCTGGCATTGTCCAGGGGAAGAATAAGTGTAAATATAACAACAAAGGAAAGAATGTTAAATATATTTCTTCTTACACAGAATTTACCAGTTTTACGAAGTAGGTTCTTTTGGAAAATTATTTTGATGCACAAAACAAGACAAATGAGATAGACCCTCAGTTTGACAGGGCTTCCGAGAAGGTAATATTTGTTCATCTCCTATTGAGTGTCAGTATCATAAGTTTGTTTTTTGTTTTTTTCAAGGAATTTCTGTCTGAAATGTTTTTCTCTGTTGTACATTTTTATAACAAAACGGGGAAAAAAATAAATTTTTTCAGCATTTCAAGTTCTTTTCTTTGGCTGGAAAAAGCTATCTTAATACAAAAGATTTCAGCACCACCTATCCTATCCTTTCAAGTTAATCCCCCCCCCCCCCCCGTATAAATTTATCTCCATTTGATTGTTTGGCTGCAATATGGCTGAAAAGAAAAGATATATTAATCCAAAATTAGCCTCTAATGACTTCCTTGGAGATCAGTACCAACAATCTTTTTCTGCTTAAGTTGATCTCATATACCAATTTACCCCAAAGAATGTAATTGTTTGGCATCAGTTTTGATTCAAAAGACTACAAACAAATTCCACATCCAATGATCCTGGATGTTGAATTTGATCATATCTGCTCTACTATTTGTGAGGCTAAAAACATTATATTACTTCATTGCAAACTTTGTATCCATACCATTTTACTGTACTCCTTGATGATCTCAAATGACTCCTGAGGTCAACTTCGCATAGCTTATGTCACTGTTTGATGTTGTGCGAATCTTTTATGTAAAAAATTTGGTCAATTATCCTTGTTGATTTAGTGTGATAATGGCACGGATACATAAACAGAAGCATGTTTTATATGTGCACACACACAAAACTAAATGTTCCTGTAATTTGAACATTGTCATGAAATAATCTACTCTACTGTCAAAGTAGTTTCCTCAGGCATGTCTTCAGTGGTTTCAGGTTTTGTTTTAGTTTCCACAATCCCATGCTTCTCTGAAAGGCTTCAAGCATTATGGTCTAGAGTACCTCCTGTAATTCTTTCTAGACCTTGTTGATCAGCATCCTCTCGGATGGAATTAGGGAAACGGGTAAAATTTACAGGAGGCATGATCAAGCAAATAGGGTGGGAATGACTACAAAATGCGTTGATGGCTCCGTACGATAGACCTACAATATTGCAAACATCATGGATAGTTTGTCTACAATCTGCAAGGATAGCCTGGTGCACTTTTTCAATGTTTCCTGGTGTTGTACTTGTCAGTGATCATCCAGAATGGTCATTGTCTTCGGAGGTCCCTCTTTCCTGGGAATACTTGTACCAAAAAAGACATTCTGCTTTGAGACATGGCATTGTCACCAAAAGCATTGCAAAAACAGCCAAAACACTTGAACAAGATGTCACAAAAGCAAGTGTAATTTCAGAGCTGTTGTTTCACACGATGGACAGAGACAGAGTCCAATTCTACAGTATAGTCACATCATAAATAGAATGACCCCAGCCTCAGATTTGGGTTTTAAAAGAATGAATTGCTCCTATTATTCAAATTACTGGAACTTCTAGGTTGCACCTTGTCTGTGTATATATATATATATATATATATATATATATATATATATATATATATATATATATATAATTGTATGTGTGCGTGTAACACTTTCTAATGACCACACAGATACTACTCTGATCATAGGCAAAAGTGCCGGGGAGCGACACTTTGATCATAGGCTGAGTGTAGAGATACTACTATCCAAAGCAGAAATGCTGTTCCATGTGTAAATAATCCCGTCATTTTATACAGTTATTATACTAGTTCTGTTATAAAGAGTAATTTAGAAGAAATCAGAGAATCAAATCCACTAATTTACTACCTCCGTGAGTTATAAATTCTTCCTTCTACCATCTTTTTGTGTTATAACGCAGGTGAATGAAGGACACCGAAATATTAAACCAGCTCCAAAATAGCCAAATTGGCAACCATGGTTATTGTAGCTTGATTATAGCACAGTTGGTTTTCTTAGACCCCAGCATCCATATTGTAATAGACGACATCTGTATTATTTGAAAATCCATTTGAGTTTGGACGCATGTTTTCTGTGTAATCTAAAAAGATATTTTCTTGATGTAATTAATGTATAAAAACTTTAACAAGGAATAAATTAATATTATGTCAAATTGGCCATGATTTAAATATAATTGTTCCCATTTTTTCTACCAATTTTGGTTCTTTCTTTGCTCATTATTCACTTGTATTTTTTAGATGGACAATCGTGGAAATCGTCTGCTGGCTGTGGATGATTCCGGCATTAACACCCCTGCCATTGCTGCTGCACATGCAATCAGACGCTACAATGCTCAAGCTGCTGATGAGATCTCTTTGGAGGTAACCCACAACTCTGGCTAATGAAATTGTAATAAAAAATTAGAGGAGGAAGCAAAATCAGACTTAGAAGATAATGAAATGAAGAAATATTTTTTCTAATTGTTATGATAGTCGTGTAGAATTTGTATTTCAGTTCTTTTCTCATTTCTCTCAACTTCTATTCGCTTCCCTTGTTTCTCTTTATTTTCTCACTCTCTATTTGATATGTCTTTGTTTCTCCACTATTCTCTCATTTGATTTTGTCTTTGGTCATGTTTATTAGAATCCATCATTCTCCCTTGTCTCCAGAATTATAAGAGGGAGTAGATGAATTGTGTATTTGCTATATTATATATGTCTGGACATGAACATCAGCCAAAAATGAATTTTTGTCCAACAAAAACACATTGCAAAATATTTAAGAATATAATGACCTTAATAAACTTGAGCTTTTCTTTAAGAGCAGAGATTTGGGAAACAATTGTAATGCAATAAAGTACGTTTTGTGAATCTTAAGTTGTTTAAATTTGAAGATCAATTTTTGTTTTTAAACATTCGATCTTTCCATCAATTTTGAACAATAATGGAAGATATTTTTAATGCATCAACGTATATATTTCAAGAAAATTCAATAATTGTATTAAGAATAAATTTGTATGATGCACACAGTTTACAAATTAGTTTTGTCCTATGCATCCCTTAGAATAGCGCTGAAAAAATGGTTTACTACTGATAGGATGGCAAATTTGATGATTTCAGGCGTTACTGATTTTTCTTTCAAGTCTGCATGTTAGCATTACAAAAATGAATTGCTTGAAAATATCAACTTGTATTTCTGTGATAGGTTGTCAGCCTAAATGGATTAAGCCTCAATAATATACAAACAATTTAGCCAACAGTTTTAATAATTTAGAAAAATATACTTTTTGAAGAAGTGATTTTCTTTGAAAGAAAATCTTATAAAAAATAATGCTTGTACAGATTGTTAGAGTATATTGTAATTAAGCAAATAAAATTCTCTGTGATTGAACAGCAGGCGCTGTTGTCAGAATAAGAGAAAAATTCAGCCAGATCTAGCCAAAAAATGGCTAATTTGGCAACCTTGTGTTATCTTTCTGTCTTCCTCCTCCTCCTAATCCTTCCAGCTCCATATGCATCACGGCTTTGCTCTTTCCTTTAACTTTGCTTTTGAAGATATCAGTCAGAAGAAGGAACCATGCAAAACTTGTACTGTAGGGGGAGTGTGGTCTTACCTTGAAAGTATTCTTCCGCCCAACTCCCCCAAATATTAACAGTAATGTATATGTTCGTGTCCATCTTTTCATCCCCAACATATCTCTGGAAGTTCTCAATGAAATTCTCTGACTGGATGGATAATTGGTTATGGAAGAATTTATTGTATTTTCCTGTGAATCCTTGCCCAATTATTCCCCCCCGACAATGGCATTGGCAGATATGTGCTTTGTAAGCGCTTTCTAGTTAAATAATTTCTTACATATATGGAAAGGGAAAAACAAAAACCTGAATTATTAAATTAAAATGTAGACAATTAAATTCAGTATGTGTCACTGTTATGGCTTAATTTATTCAGGTTAATTATCATAATCTGAAATAATAAATAAATACTTAAACTAATCACTCATAGACTCTTTTATGAAGGAGTAGTCACTAAGTGAAATTTCCTCTCCTGGACCTCTTGGTGTATGGTTATGTTTTCTATTTTTGTCATTTCTTCCTCCTTTATCTCATTTTTACCTCTGCCAAGAAAGTTGAGAGGAATATGTATTTAGTCATGTCCATCCGACATCTCCGCAAGTACTCAATGAATTTCAATGAAATTTTATGCAAGAGTAGGCTATGGGGAAAGGAAGATTGGTTAAATATTTGGTTGGATCCAGGAATTTTTTTAATTGAAGTATTTTTCGTTTTTTGGGGGGGGTGAGCCTGGAGCATACATTGTTTATGTTCATGACTGTCAACTTGTAATCTCCAAATGTTCTCAGTGAATTTCAATTAAATTTTGTGGAAGGGTAGACAATAGCCTTACTGAAGAAGTGATTACATTTTTGGGCAGATCCATCCACAATTATTTCCCCTGACAATGGTGTTAGCAGAGGTATGTGCTGTCTGAATGCTTTCTGTTTTTCTTCTTCCCAACCAACATGTTATTTAATTGTTCTCTTTAGGCTTTATTTTCCTTTTCCAATTCTACACTTGTTTTTTCTCTCTTTTTTCTTCAGGTCGGTGATATAGTATCTGTGATAGACAAGCCACCACCTGAGGATACCATATGGTGGAGGGGAAAACGTGGCTTTGAGGTAAGAACAATCAGCTTAGGAATGTAGAAGAAGATGGGTGTAATAAGATAATGAAACCAGTCTTCTTTTGCCTTCTGTTGGGTGGTGATCACTAAAATGTCAGAATTTTCAAAAACAATTGTGAACGATACTAGGGCTGCAACAATTCACCATTGATGTATCGCAATTCTCTTTTACTTAGGTAATTTTTTGCACTCAAAATTTTTTAGTATTATTAACAATTTCTTAGTACATCTAAAATTTTAATTTTTCTTTGATTGAATGAAAAAAATGAATTTGTGTCTTGAAAAAAAAAAGTTTCATAAATTACATCTTAGTAGTGACAGTTTTAAAATCTTATTTACTATTTTACAGCAAGTAGCACACATGGCCAATCTATGTGTTGACGTTTAAAAAATTCTTTAGTAATCAGTAGAATGCTCTATTAGTGCAGAAGTGGTGGTGAGGAAAAGGGTATAATGTCATCAGTCATGCATTTCATAGACTAACTTCTGTATCTTTCAGATATCCGTAAATTTCATTGTACTAAGGATAATTAAAATAGGTTTTTCCAATTTTCATTAACTCATATATTTCCAAGTTTTGAAAATACTGATATTACATTTTAATGGTGACAATGCTTGTATCCTGAAGACCCCAATATTTTAATAAAAGGATATTCTTAATTGATCAAATTTGCTTTGAAGAAGTTCATGTGAATTTTTTTTCATTTTTGCCTTCAAAATAGATTTTGAATAAAAACATGATAAAAAAATGCAGTAATTACAGCAAATCAATTTAGTGAACCCCTTAAATATGAACTGTCATTTTGTTTTTTAAACATTGGGGAATAATGCATTGAGCCATTGGACTTTAATATATGTACTTCCAATCAATTCAAGTCAGACTGAGATTATGTACGGTTATTTAAAATCTGGGCCATTATTTTTTCTGGTCTGAATTCTACTATCTGTATAAATTCTATTAATCTATGCTTAATGAAAATGCTGATTAACAAGTCATTTTTAACATATAAAATCGTAATAACTTTTAAAACTTGGCTGGCCTTTGATTTTACAGATTTATTTGCTATAGACAAGAAAGGAGGTGAGGGTATTGTTGGTATTGCTTGTAGCTTCCTGGTTGAAACAAAAAAAAAGAAAAGCAAAGGAATATATCTTATTCAATGTCTATTGGAAACATACTTTTTAACTTCCAAAACACATTTCATTTAAATACATCTTTTTTGGAAATGGGTTTTTTACCAGAGCTCATATCCTGCTAACACTCTTTTGGGAGGGGGGTTATTTTCTTTCTTTCTATTCTGGTAATGTTTTTTTCACAATTTTCTTTAGGAAGTTGTTTTTGTTTTTTTTACCTGAGCTCATCTTGTATAACAATACATATCGTAGCACGAGTTGAATATCGTGTTATGTATTGTATAGTGAAAAAAACTTTGTTGCAGCCCTAAATGCTACTAGATACAAGCTAAGAGACTTTTGTAAATTTAACATTTCTAAAAATTGGTGGGGATAGAAGTTGAAGTTTTTGTAGACATAATTATGAGTGAATATCTAAATTTTCAGCTCTTTAGCTCCATCACATAAATAGCCAACCAGCATCAGTTTAAAATTTATTTTTAATCTTGATAATGTTTCTTACAGGTTGGATTCTTTCCTGGCGAATGTGTTGAATTGATTGGAGACAAGGTGCCTCAATCTATGGCTTCAAGGATTCCTCCGCCCTCTCGAAAACCATGTAAGTAAATTTGAATTGTTTTTCTTACACATTTTGCATCAGTATTTTCAGCTTCTTCCAATTTTGTTTTCATTTAAATATTTACCTTTCTTTTGAAACTTGGCTGACCTTTGATTTTACAGATTTATTTGCTATAGACAAGGGAGGAGGTGAGGGTATTGTTGGTATTGCTTGTAGCGTCTTGGTTGAAACAAAAAAAAAGAAAAGCAAAATGATATTAGGGTAGAGGAATGACGTAGATTTCTTAGAACTTTTTAAATTTTGGTATTGGCCTGATCTATAAAGACTTGTTTATATGATTCCAGTAAAGTAAAAGTTCATCCCAAACATATGATTAAGGGGAATAATCAAAGAAAAATAAAAACCTCATTTCAAGTCAGCTATTAATTTTCCATATCCAAATTTTGTATAGCTTGTGAACAATTTTGATGTTATCATTGAAATTCCTGTGGGGAAACAATCTCTCTTAGATTATTTTATATCTGTTTTGAATTTGTGCAGACAGGATCGTGTGTTGAAAGGACTCAATTTGCTCATATATTCTGTATAATTTTTTTTGAGTCCATTGAAGTGGTATCTGGACTATGAAGGATTCACTCTGTGCACTTTTGTCTCATTTTCTTATCCTCAAAACAAAACTTGAATTTCCTTTTAATATATTTCCTGGCTGAATTATTAAAATCAAAATCTATAACAAAAATGATCACCTATTGAATATTCCAATAATACCTCTTGGCTGAGATCAATAAACAAGAACATAAAATTTTCATTGAATTGTATATCATTTCGTTGTATAGTGTATCATTCAAGTTTTGAATGTATGTTTTATACATGATCTGCTTAACAATATGTTAAAAGACATTTTAAATAGAAATAAAAAGAATTGTTTGCTTTAGTAAAAACTTCAACTTTTTCAAAGAATTCTTTCTACCATATTATAGTTCTAATTTTTAGGCCTGCTTGTCAACACTTTCTCAAGCTAATTCCCCATCCTCACTTTACTGTAATACAAATCTTTAGATTATGTTTGGTTATGAGTGAATGTTTTTTACAAAAAAAGATCACTGTCAGTTAAAAACACCAAAATTGAATTGATAATTGGTTGGCCAAAAATATTATTGGTTTTTACCATTAGTTGGAATTGAAACTGCTTAGTTTTTATTTAACTTTGTTTAAAAAAAGTTACTTTTGATTGTGATTTGACATCTTTTGTATAAAATAAAATAAATTAGCATACTTTTTTTGTGTATTGATTTCAACATTGAAGATAGAAAATAAGCAACATTTACAGCATTTTATGCTTTTTTATTTTAAGAAACATAAAATGCAACTCAAATGTAAGAAAGATTTGTACTGTACATAACTTCAAAAATGTTTAATATCAATTATTTCCTCTCTGGGAAATACTATTTTCGGACCCTTCTGTATTTAGGGACCAACTTGTATACACAAGCAGGTAGTCAACACAATCTAATTAAAACCAGACTTTGAAAAATCAGTCCCTTCCCCAAGAAGCCAGTTCTGGTTGGATTTCCTGATAAGAGATTGGCCCAAGTACCAATATTTTTGCCCAGTCTTCCACATAGAATCATTGAAATCCATTCAGAACTTTTGGAAATATTGTGTGAACAGACGCGACTAAATATCCTCTTTTTAACTGAGGTAAAACAAATAAATTGAAGAACCCAGATTCTATCCCTCATTCTCAGTTATCAGTCTTTGAGCTAGGATTATCAGATAATTGTAGACAATCATGGCCAAATGTTGGAATGGTTAATCAAGCATAAAAAATACTCAGCTTATCTGAATCAATTCTATATTCCAAAGTCCTAAAGCAAGAGTCTGCAAAATACCATTGCCCCTCCTCGTCATTGTTGATCCCTTATCCAGGCATGTACAAAATGATTAATTCTAATGTAAATTAAGTTGATATACAGTTTCAAATATGGTTTTGTTTAAATTCTATTTCCTTCATTTTTTGATATCAAAAGTAAACGGAAAGGTAAATAAATAGCCAAACCAAAAAGTTCATGGCCAAATGCTTTTCAAAGAGGCTAAATTTGGAAATAAAATGGCCAAAATGGCAATCCTGCTTTGAACTGAGGTTTCAGTGCCCTGCAGCCATCCTTCTACCATTGCTTTCACAGGGGCCGTTTGTTTGAGACAGTCAAATATATGCAGAGAGAAAACCTGATACATTCAAATACATATATAGTGTATATGTTTGTAAGTACCATTCTCATAAGAGGATGCTGATATCAGGAAGGGACAGCCTTAGACTAGAGATAAGATGCAACTGTATACTTCAACTCTTTATATTTACTTGCCTCAGTTCAGTTTCTAATTTGCTAAAGAAACAGTTTGTTTTTTGCTTTGTTTTTTTTCAATTCCTTTTGTTCCAGAAACATCTCAAAGGAGATCTCATTTTGTCCCTTATACATTTTTTACTGTCCCCAGAACAACAGGACTGCTTCAATTTTGAGCCCTTGGTGCTGCATAAATATCAGAATTAGATTCAGAATTTACTCTCATATAATTGTATAAAAGTTTAAGCTTGATGATTATTCACAAGAAAAATCTCTGCTATTCAAAATCACACAAATTCAATGTATGTGTACAACAGAAGCTTTTTTTCTTATAAATGTTACTTAGATGATTATGAGAATATACAAAATAGACTAAGGCTTATTATTCATTCAAATGTACATTTGTCATCTTTTTGTCTGGAAATTCAACACGATTTCAACCATGTTAAATATTGCAAATGTTCATATCCGTTTTTGTGTAGAATTTCAACACAAATCTGATTTTTCAGCTATACATGTAACTCTCTAAAGGAGAAGTACATATCCTCTGTTAAAAGTGATTTTCATTTTCTTCTGTTATTAGATTGAAACTTTTCTTGGGTGTTTGACCCTTTGGTGAAGGATTGATTTATAATCATTATTACAAAAATTATAAACTAAAATCATTTCTGATTATTACTTGACTAACACCTGGCAAAAGCTAGGATTTGCAAAAGCATTAGTTCTGTTATCTTATACAACTTCTTCTATAGCACATTATCTTTCATCTGTTATTATTTCTTCTACTTCACCTTTTACCCCCAAACTCATTGTTTATAAATGTTTCACTATTAAGATCACTTTTTTTTTCATTACTATCATTCATGTATTTTTCTTTATGGTTTTTATTCATATTACAGTTTAACATTCAAGTTATTTTTATCATCAATGTCATCATATACATTTATCAACATTTTGTCCATATCATTCAGCTATTTTATGTTTTTCACATCAGTTTGATTATTTTTCTCTGCTTATCTACATTTTGTGTTCCATTTATACACTGTTGAAATATATTTCAAGAGCATCAGCACTCATCAAATTATGAATTATCAATATTCATATATGTAGTTAGTTGAACAATGCCTTTTGGGAGTCCCATATCAATATTATTCACTCTACCAAACCTGTTTTAAATATAACCATTTTAGTTTGTTCAACATTCTCAATATAATGTGAGATTATATCTCTAATCTTGAAGTCTGTAACTTATTGTAGCTTTCCTATTATTTAATAATACTAGCTCTGACATATTGCATATCTTACAGTGATGACATTTTACTACCCTCAATGTGTTCAATATAGATATTATACTATCTTCCTGTTTATAAATCTTATTCCATCTAATTATTTACAGTATATTGCATGTACTATTTCACCATTTCTAATATGATTATTATCATTTGAAATTAATTTGTTCTATCAATTTTTCTCTATAAAGAAATAGAAAATTATTATAGAATCTCCCAATATTTGTGTATGTCTATAAATACATACCCTTACCAAGATGTGTACATTCATATAAATGTTAATATAGTTTTAATATTACTATAAATTCCTCATTCTCCTCTATACAAACTCTTGTTTGTTTTGGTTTTTTTTTTTTTTTCATTTTTTCATCATGCTGAATTCAGGGTGTGATATGTGCCTATTGTATTATTTTTCCTTAGCATCTGGGCCTGTGAAGCGAGGTAGCACTTGGAACGAGGGAGCATCAGGCTCGACAGCTACACCCAATCCATCTTCTGACACAGGCATGTTCATATTATTCTTGCAGCATGGTTTATGGTGTGCCCTTGCTAAAATATATATCTACCTACATCTTTCTTCTAGTGTTGTTAGGAAAATATTGACCACTGTCAGAACACATAGATTAAGATTCAGATTATAAAGTAACAAACGTGGACTACAACTATGTATGAGATTGAGAATTTAGTTGAATTATAGCTGAATGTTTTACTTATCGGTATCCAGTATAAACTTCAAGGTACAAAATAAGCAGGATTATTCATAATGTTATATTCTTATAGTTGCACTCATTATCACCTTCAATTTATCATTGGGTGTTGTTAGATGATTTCTGTTGTTTGTTGCATTTTTAATACTTCTCAGATGCAGTTGGTTGAGATGCTGAAGGGGCCAATATCTTTGATTTCAAATGGTTTATTCTTGGAATTTTATTTTGGTAACATGTGTATGTATAGATAAATCACCATGTGAAAAAAATAGTTAAAATATTCAGAGTATCAGAGACTACAATTGATATGCATATAAAATTTTGTTACTCAAAAAAATCTTGAAGGAGATAGCTTGTATATGCATGAATTTTGTAAATTGATTATGTATAATTACCTATCAAGTCTAGTTATTATTCTTTATAAAATGCTCATGAGAATGTTCTCCTGTGCTATAAATAGTAATTTGCTAATCTGACTCACCAGTTTATAATTCAAGTGGTTACCAGAACTTTTGGTCATAGGTACTGGGAAAGATTTGCCATATTTATAATATTGAAACAATATTATACAAAAACAAAATTTTGTAACCCTTTCTATGAAATGAAGTCATCATAGATTTTGCTACTTTAGGGCATAATCATATGATTATTTTGTCTAGATTTGTTTGGTTATTCAATAACTAAACTGATAAAATTGTTAATTCTCTTCATAGTTTCTTACTAAATAGAATGCATCATACGAAGCAACTTTCAGATCTGATCCCTTGATCATAAAGTATCACAAGATGTAAGATCTATCTGTACACTTGAGAATGAATTGGAGGACCATATAATCATTACCTAACAGTCTAAAAATCTCTAGTCTTACCATTTTTGAAAGTAATTATATTTTTATGCTGATATATCTTGAAATTACGGATTTCCTCCAGACATTTATAGTTATTTTTAAATTCCAGAAAAGATTTAGAAATACCAGGTTGGAGATCACTGCATATAACAACTTGTTAATACAACATAATATTTTGCTTAATTCTTGAAACCTGCTGCAGAATTTTGAACCCTAGGTACCTCGATGCCATTTGATTTTCATACAACTTGTGTTCTTTGTTTTAATTTTTTCATTATCTATTATTTTGCCCTGCTCCATTGCAGGATACAATTGAACCTACTTTAATATGATATATAGTAAAAGAGTTTCCAAATTGTTTTTTTTTTTTTTTAATTCTTGAAATTATTTGCCAATGGTTGAATAGGGTATACATGGATTGAATATACATCGTTGTCAAGTAGAAAATCTTTTTCTTATAATCTGAAGGTTCTCTTCATGTGGGCAGGAGTGTCTGAGAAGTAGTTGATTGATTTGGGGTATATTCATAATAATCCAACCATATGAGCTTATATGCAAAATTTTCTGTTTGTTTCTTTGTGCTCAAATGGGATGACTTACCTTCCTATTATTACTAGAATGAAAATTATGCCATAGAAACTTTTGAGACTTCATGTCTTGATCTTCACACATTAAAACGGTTTGGGATGAGTTGAGACTTGAAGAAAACTTGAAATTAGGATACTTGAATTATTAAAAATAAATTACCAAATAAAATAGTTTTAGATTCCTTAGCACTGATCCTTACGTAACCCCATAATTTCTAACAGGTATTGTCTTGTAGTAATGATAATAAATGAAATGCCAAAAATCCAGCTAAAATGGCTTGTAAAATCTTGTTTCTCAACCAATGTCAATTAAAAGTCCTAAAAATGTTACACCTATTCTTCGTGTTAGTCCTTTTAGCAACAATGAATATAATAGTCATTCAGATTTTGTATGTCATTGCTGCATGGTCATTAGCTGTTTTTTAATCAGAAAGTGAAAGCCTTCTACAATGATAATCATGAAAAAAGCAAAAACTATTCCTTTAACAATAAAAATGAATTGTATTTAGTAACATTTGTTAATTGCTGGTGTTTAATTGGCACTAGGGTTGAGCATTTTCATTGTTTGAAGATTATGAATATTGCAAATCTTTCCTGAAGAATAACCCTTTTTAATGTCAGGTCATAATTTGTCTATAGTAAATAATGTTATGAATACTCAAGTGATTCAAACTAGAAATTAAAGGTTACAAAATCAGTTGTCCAATATATCAATTGACATCTCAAATATATTCAAAGAATAAGGTTTTATATTTCACAATAAAAGTATAAAAGAATGTGAATATGACTCATGAAATTGTCATCAATGAAGTAATTATGTATGTATGATATAGAAACTCTTATTTTAAATGCTTTCCCATCATTACATTGTTAATCACTCACTCTAGAATGTAAATAGAATAAATGATTGAATAAAATAGGGCTGCTGCAGGAATCAAACCTGTGACCGATAGGTTAACCACTTCAACTTAGCATTACTCCATTACCAGCAGCTGTTTAACTCAATAGTGAGAGCCATGTGTACATGTGTGTGTGTGTGTAATATATTATGTGTTTAATATATATATGTGTATATACATATATATATTTGTAATATGTAATATATATTTATAATATTCAATTGCATCTGATTTTTTTTTCACCATTCAGTAGTTTAAGTTTCTTTATCAGGTGTTCAGTTCTTCCTCTTGAAGCCTGGTCTTTATTTCATTGACTTTCTCATTATCAACCTTCTCATCTGTACATCCATCTCTTTCATGTCTCTATCCCATTCTCTCTGTGTCTCTCTTTCTTCATGAAGACACAAACATTCAACCACACTTTATCAATTTTTGTTTTGTATTTTGTAATTTTTTTTATCACTCCTCACAATATGACATTAGTCTTTTGAATCTTCTATCTTCTCTTTATCCTTCTGTTTGGGTCAGTATTAAGTTAATACATCTTTCTCCATGGTAATCCATACATTTTTTCTCATCAGTCTTTTATCATTTCTTTGTTCAGTTTTTCATTCTCTTTCTTTCACTTCATTTTTCTTTTTTTCATTCCACTTGTCTTTTTAATGTCTTGTGCTGTCATCACTATTGTATTTTTATTATTTTTCTTTCATTCTTTTCAGCAATCTTTCCCGTGTTTTTTTCCTTTTCTTATCATTCATCACTTCCTTTGTTTTTTTGTATTTTCATTTCTTTTTCTCTGCCCACAGTGAGCTTTCTCTTTACTCTATTTCATTTTCTTTCTATTCTTATTGGAAGAATATTATTGAATCCTTTTTATTTTTGTTTTTTTTCTTATTCACTGCTAATTTTGTTTCAGTTGCTCCATCTATCATAGATAATGAATATGGCCATTATCAGTGTTTAATCATTCTCACACAATTTAGTTCCCAATGGCAAGTTGTATATTGGTTTATTTATTCATTTAGCCTTTATGTTGAAGGAACAAAAAATTGAAAGTGTTTTTATATTGATACACAAAGATAATGTTCATTAATCCCCGCCATATATTTGTAAATAAATCAAATCTTTCGTAAGGAAATCAAATGCGAAATGTTAATTTATGCACAAACCAATTGAGATTTACTAGATAAACATATGAAAGATGCACCAACTTCAATTTTCAATCCAAAATTATTAATTGCTTCATCAAAGATTAAATATGAGACTTATCTGATGGATGAATTCCCATTAGACATTCTTTAGAAGAATAGAATGTTGTCCTTCTTTTAAAAATGAATTAATGATAGGCAATTAAAATGAACATTGTGATGAATCTTCAATGTAATATAGTACCTTCTGTATATTGAATATCTATCAATTAGCCGAGAGATGTTAGTTTCATTGTAGTATAATTTGACCAACTAATTCCAGTATGCAGTATATTATAGTATAATTATCTCCCTTGACTCCTCTTGAATGTTTCTCCAGAGTGGGACCCACAGATAGTGGTTTGAACGCTGTTTATTCTGATAATTCCACATGCAAAGTAGGATATTTTTACTGGCCCCTGATTCCAGAAATTGACATTTTCCTAACCTTTATCTTGATGTATTCATTTGCCTTTTACTTTCTTACCAGCCTTTTTTGTGTGTGTGAAAGAGTGTACTAAATTTTAAAAACATTTTTCCTAACAGATCTACCTTTTTGACTTCAACCCTCCTACTTTAGATACCTATTATCACCCTGTTTGCGCTTTGAAAAATCCTTTTCATGTTGTTTTTGCCTTGATATCACACCACATTTTGATAATTTGTTTTATGTAATACTCTATATTTTTCTTGCTTATTTGTGTATGTTGTTTTTCAGTTGATATATTCTCCACTTCTCATCATATTATGTTTCTAATCTCACTTATTTTAAGCATGGAAAAGATTTAAGCCTCTCAGTGGGGAAATTAAAAAAAGTGTAATATTCTAATATACTTATAAAAACAAATAGAGAGTCCGTTTATTAGAAATCATTCCCTTTTTAACATCATATAATGGTCAAGGCAACAAAAGGAAGAACAACTTTTTACAGTAACTGTTGCCCTTTATTTTTTTGTGTATTTTTCTTCACTATCATCCACCAAAAGTACACGGTAGAATTTTGGGATGCATGTTTTGTCCAAATCTTTTATGCTATTTGATACTCCACTAATTTGTATGGTTTATTAATTTTCTATATTTATTATCTCTGCTGGCTGTTTGCTCTTTGACTTTTTCTCCTGCAACAATTACCTCTGTTGATGAAAACTTCCATCTCTTTCTCTCTCTCTTCATACTGCTTTGTTGGCTTTGTTTGCATTTTTATTGAATTTTGTAATATAAAAATGTGCTTTATGATTATTACGCTTGTTGATTTACTTAGATTAGCATCCTCAGCTTTTTTGAGAACATTTTTTAATACTTTGTCTCCAGTCATCATCCTATGCTGATTTTTTGATGAAGTAACCAAAATATGCGGTTGATCTTATCAGGTTTATGGAGAAAAACGAATGAAATTTAATTGATCACTAATTTTGATTTGCAGAAAGAGGTGGATTCAAAATACATGCTAGTTGTAAATTATTTCTAGTTTGAGAAAAACAAAAAAGATCTATCGATCATCTTCAAGTAAAAAACAATCTGTAATTTGATAACTTGGCAGCCTTTTTTTATTATTAAATGGGATATGCGTATTTAAGACTGTCAGCACCTGTCAAAATATGTAACACAGCTGAAGCAGGCACCTGATTTTCAAATGTCTGTTGTCATATCAGCAAAATATCTTGTAAGCCACTCTAGGACAAACATTACTTTCATTGCCTTCATCATTATCTACAAATTTCTTGAACCACTATCTGATTTACTGCCAGACCTAGAAATATCACTATTTTCCACAGAATTATATGAATTTCACATTTTTCATGGATACTGCCATTTTTAAATGCCAAGATGTTTGCATTACATTTACCAATTGTTGATATAAATATCATCACCTAGTCACCTGGTGAAATTACTTATATTTGTAAGTTTTACATATAAAAGGTGAAGAGTGTCAAATGGACCCCCACTTATTTTGCATTAAGCTCAGCTTTAAACTAAAGAGGAAAAAGACTCCCAGGTAGATTTTCAAGATCAGCTGCCTCCAAGGAACAAGGAAACTAGGACAGACTACCCTAAAAATTTACAATTCTAACTGGAAAATGACAGTTATCTGAAGGATCTTTTTCCCCAAGGCCTCTGGGAACATATAAGATCTACCATTCTGGCAACCTCTGAAAAAAATCCCTTGTTTCACTTGAGGAGGAACTGAGATTGGTTTGATAAAAATGCCCCCCCCCCTCTGAAATTCAGAAGCTTATATAAAAAGAGATCCACGTATCTTGCTCAAGCACTTGTCCACTTGAGAAAGTTACCTTTTAGCAGGTATGCAACCCAAATCTTCATTATACAAATTGAATGGTGGACCAATCTTGCATGATGAACCCATTTGTTTGATCATTTCAGCAACTGCTAAAATTTTGAACAATAAAAGAAGTATATGGCCCTTCCTACCAACCACTGAATGATTTAGGAACAAATTATACTGCTGTAATGATTATTCATTCTGCTTGCCTACAAAATCAAATTAATGGATGTACAATTTGAAAAAAGTTACTTCTGAGCTTGAAAGAGCCTTAGTAAGAAATTGAATTTTGAAAAATATAAAGAAAATTTAGCTGTTCATAATGGGAAATAGTGACTTTATACTTTCTCCATTTAAAATCATTAGCATAATTGATTGTTTTTTAATGGGATTTTGCATCAAATGAAAATGAATTCAGTACCAGCCAGATTAGCTATCATATTGTTGAGGATGTTTAGTACATCAATATCTGTCCTGCATTTTACACTTCATCTTTTCATAATAATAATGTATTAGGTACGTAACAAACAAGTGGTTGTTTGAGTACTTTAGTGTGACTTGCAGAGAAAGGATTGTATTACTCTCATTCAATAGTGTGTCATCTTGTTTGCGTACAATGTTCAACAAACCATTTTGTTTATCAGTTGTTCAATATGGCACTTGAAGATGATCAAACAGACTGGAAATTTGTTATGGAAAAACACAAATGAAGATGCTAAGAAATAAACTAATACACCTTTTTCTCTATGCTTTTCAATTACTGATTTACTTACTTTAGCAATCAACACAGGCTGATGACTGAGAAAAAGTGGAATAATGAAATTGTTTTACCTATTAAGTTTCTACAATCTTCATACATTCCTTTCTTCTTTTTTTTCTTTTTGGTTAATTGTAAATTAATTTTGCCTAAATTACTTTCTGCATTTGTTTTAGGTTTTTAATGGTACATCTAAAAAAATCCACTTTTTCTTGTCAACCATTTCAGTAATTTTGTCTTTTGGAAAGAGTTACGATCAAAACTGATTAGGGCAATGAAACTTACCCAAAACACTTGATGCAAAATGTGATTCACAAATGAACGATCAACAAAAACTTGATTAGGATATGCTAGTAAGATATGTGTATCTTTAAAAGCATGGCAGCTAATGAAAAGGAACATTTGAAGAAAAATACAAAGGAATTGTAAAACTGGATCCTATCTGATTTGTATTAACCCTTTTGGCATTACGGTTGCTGGATAGATACCATACACTCCTTTAGTTGATGAAATTTACAAAAATACAGTTAGAAATCTGCTATGCATATAACCAATAGGTGGCACACACATATGTCGGCATAATTCTGAAGTGAAATACCATGGTTGTTCCATTCAAATATACTAAAAATTCTAAAATCTAAGATGACCTAACTTATCTCTTGATAGTGGAGCAGATTAGTTGAAAATTTCAATCCAATTGTGCCTTTTGTGATAAAAGCATAAAATTTGGTACTCTTAAAACCAAAAGCATTCCAAAATTGTGGTGTTGACACCATCTAACCCCACACTTGGTGGTCATCTTGAATTGTGAGATCAAAGGGAGCTTCTGGGCAATTCCAAAGTACCAAATTCAAATTTTTCATCATACAAAATATATGATTTGACACCGATATCATCCATATCAGACTAGTTTGAGCAATCTTATTGCAATAATAACTTTAATACCTGTCAAGACGGCCATCTTGAATCTTCAATGATTTGCAATAAATTCAACTATTTATGTCATCAATATCATGTTGTATCCATTGCTGATAGGGAAAGTTAAGCGAAAACAGTTGTCACTAGCAGCCATTTTGAAATGGCTGCCCAGGGCAACATATTGAAAATTCATGATAGCTCAATATCCAGATTCATTGGGAATGCCTCTGGATATAAGTATACCAGATTCTATGATTTCATCATAAAATGCATAATTATCTAGCTAAGCTGCCCCATTATAAAGTGTTTAATAGGTTTATAACTTGTGAGAAAAATAAAATGAAGAAGAAAAATTGATTCTCATTGTTGAATTGATAAAGCTGTTTCAACACAAAAACATTTTCTAACCGCTGTATAAATATGATATGAATTCTGTGTAGGTGATAGTTCTATTGTGATCATCTAAATATTGCTACACCTATTTCAAACTAATCATTTGGTTGAAGATGTCAACAGGGGGGTATTGTAGTAAAAAGATTAAGAACCACTGATCAAAATGAATTTATCATTTAAATATTGAATATAGCTAAATATTTCCATTAATGTTTTGAATCTTCTATGATTATTTTTTTATCCAATCATCTTTTCACAATTTTTTTTCATCGATTACATTTCAAGGTTATGAATTGAATCTTATATTTTAGTGCAATCAATTTCTAATTTTAAATCGTTCAAGTTTTATTATTGTAATCATTATATTACTCTTACATTATTTTGCTGTATTTTGTGATAGCTTTATAATAATGTCCATGTTTTATGTGACATATTGGTAATCAGTATTATCATTTCCAGTTATTTTTTTCTCTCTCTTTCTTGACATTTTTCTTTTCTTTTCACAATATTCTAATTTTTATATAAATATAAGAATTTTGTACAGTATTTTTTCTTCTGCTTTCTTCACAAGCTGTTCATCTGGATCTTATTATTAATTCTACTTTGTTTTAATTTTTTGCAGTCCTCCGCAAACACAGCAAACTTATCAGCTTCCTTCAACGTTTCTTCTTCACTCGGCCAGCCCGCAACCAGCTGAAACGTTCTGGCATTGTGAAAGAGCGAGTGTTTGGTTGTGATCTTGGCGAACACCTACTCAACTCAGGCCATGATGGTGAGATTTAATCCTTTTAAACCTTTTATTTCCTCCTCACTTTCTCTGGAATTTTTTTTTCAACATTTTCATGTATAAAGGTTTTCTTTAATTCTAATTTGTAGTTCTTTTGGTTTTAGTGAGTTTATTAAGAATGAAGATTAGGAGTTAGCAGCTTCTGTTAGATTGAGCACTCATCCATCTATATTCACGTGCACATACTGTTAGAAATGGTTAGCATAGATTTCTTCAGTTTTTAACTTCATCTGGCTGGCTGGCTGGCTGGGCATGTATCATGCATACAGGCTGCACCAATGGAGCTAGACGGCTGAAAATTTAAATATTTACTCCTTATATCTAAAAAACATGTATGAATTAATGCTAAATTAATCCTGTAGATTGTGTCTCGTAGCATTTTTTAAAACATCAGACTGCCCAACATGCTGCCAAAAGATGTTGGTCACATGACGGGTTCTATTGAGAAATTAACCAGACCTGTTAATTCAATCTTATATATAAATATCTTTTATTCTTGGCAAGATGCATGATAATTGCATGGGAGTAAATATGTGTCAAGAAAGATCACACCCAATCAGAAACCATTGCAAAAATCCATATCTTCCTGTTATGTACACAATTTAGAAACTAACAGCGTATAACTGATATGCACTAATTTGGGACTGAAAATTTATTCAATAATCATAAACTCTCATCATAGAGATGTAATTCTTATTTTACTATTCTTGAGTTTTTATAAACTATTTCATTTTTGTTGTATCTCCTAAGCTTTCTTTCCTTCTGGTCTGCTAAAACTGTTTTGTGTTTGTATTTCTTTTAGTTCCGTTGGTTCTGAAGTGTTGTGCTGAAGTGATTGAGAAACATGGTATTGTTGATGGTATCTACAGATTGTCTGGTATCAATTCAAACATTCAAAAACTCAGGTATGTCCAGTTAATAATGTTTAGACACGTGGTCACTTGAAATTTCACTGATTAAGATTGATTTAGAAAATCTGAACTGATTTTATCTTGTCTGTTTCATGTTTAATACTCAGGATAGAAACAATCAATGAATTGAATAAATATTTGTAAGTTTCTCACATTAAAGATCTGACTGCTGCTGACTTTGCATCCATGCAGTCATTTTTGACACATGTTTGAAGCGAGCAATGAAACGCTTTTCACAAATAGACTACACTATTATTAAGGAACTTCTGAAGATGCTTCAGTTATCACAAATCGACTGAGGCTTTTCTCCTAACAGTTTCTTTTGATACATTCATTCTCTCATGTAAGCATCTCGTTGTTGGGGATGGAATGGAAAGGAAACGAATAATTCACCCACATTATCACTTGCTTGTCCTTTATACAAGTGAATCATTTGTAATTGATTCTAGGTTTATATTGAGTAGACCATCTTTCTCTGAGCACATCATTATCGAACTGCCTATGTAATCCACGTCTTCCGCATATAAGGATGATTGCTATGTAACCTGTTGCATTAATGAAATGACGTAATAGTTCCTTATTATTTTTTGAATGCCTGTCGTATTTGCCAATCAAGATTATATAAATTATTTCAAATAACCCATCAGATTCCCTGCAACCATGAGACTGTTTTGTTTGAAGTGGCTCCACATCTAGATTCAATTTTCCATTCAGTCAATTTTTTTTTTTACTGTTGTTCATGGTTTAGGCAGTGGGAATGATCACTAAGTTTACATACATTGAGATTTATCATTAGGAAAAGAACGAGACTAACAATATCATTATATCCTTTATGGAGTTGTAACTTTTCTTGTTTTTTTTGTCCTTTTCAGACATGCTTTTGATGAAGACCGTGTGCCAAATTTGACTGACGAAACTTACTTGCAAGACATCCACAGTATTAGCTCTCTTCTCAAAATGTACTTCCGTGAATTGCCAAATCCTCTCCTTACATACCAACTCTATGACAAGTTTGCTGTAAGTTGCCCTGAAATTTTATTTTTTTCAACTTTTAAAATTTATCCCCAATTTCTCTTCTTCTTCTTCCTTTTTTTTTTTTTTTTTGTATTTTCTCTATCACTTTCTGTTACACAATTGTCTTTCTTTTATTCTCTTTGTTACATTTTGGTACAATTCTTCAAAAAAGGACCCAAATCTGACACATTCCAAAAGTTTTTTTTTTTCTCTGACCACAGTGACATCAGCTATTATTATTGTTTCGATTACTACTTACAGTTTAGAACAAAACAATAACGTACATTTATTTACAGGTGTGTAATAGTCATCCAACTTGTGCAGAGAATACAATACTGAAATTATAGTCACTAGATAGTTGACAGTTCAATAAGAAAGTAAATTAATACTTTAATTATTTTTTTTATCAAGGTAATTTGAATAAAGAAAGAAAAATTTCAATTTGTTTTTAATTAATTTAGATTAATCAAGAGTTTTTCTTTATTATGATTTTTAGGGAAATTTATCGCTAAAATCCACATGGAGAAACAAGAGATGAAACATTTGATTTCTTTTATTTGCAAATAAACAATTTAATTTGACTATAATGTTGGCAATCATATTTTTTGTAATGATTGGCTGACTGGTACACACTTATGAATAAATGTAAGTAATATTGTTACTGATTTGTTTAAACTGTATGTAATCATTAAGACCAAACTATAATAGTAGTAGCTGATGTCACTGATGTTAGAGAAAAAAGAAAACTTTTGGAATGGATCAAATTTTGATCCCCCTTTGTATCATTGTACCAACATTTTTTTATTTGATATTTTCTTTCTGATTTTCCCTAATTTCTTCAGTCTTTCTCTCCCATTCACTCTTCTTTCCTCTTCTATTTCTCTCTTTTCTATTTTCTATCTTGTCATTCACATTTCTGACTTCATTTCATTCAATTTTCTTACAGAAAGCAGTCCAAGATGAAGACAAACTTCATCTTATTCATGATGTTGTGCAGCAGCTTCCTCCTCCACATTACAGGTGTGAACTAAGCTTTTTTTTCCACCCCTCACACCTCTGTTGATCTGTTGAGTTGGCGCTTGGGGCTTTAGCCAACAGTTAAGAATAAAGAATAACAATTTATTCACTTTAAATCAACTTGTTTTATTGAATTAACTTTTTTCTGCAATATGAAATCTAAAAATTTTGAGACAATAATTGTGCGGATTCATGAGTAAAGCCATAATAGAAAAATATCCTATATCAGACCAAGAGGTTCTCAGTGAAACATTCATTGGTGAAAAGCCCTGTCAGCAAAACATCCAGACATGGTATAGTTGTCCACTGGCCTCCAGTCGAGTGGTTTAACAATCAATGTAAATTTATAGCAACTTATTTATGTTCTTTATGGGGTTGAAATGATTTAGTTTATGTTACTTCCAGACTAGTGATCTTATCTTCTATTTTGTAAAGTATATTTCTACAAGAATAAGTCCAAATAAGTATCTGGAAGAATGACAATAACTCCTCTCAGAATTTCAGACAACATTCATTCAATTATTTCCTTTAGTAAATTTAACATAGAATCAAAGTAGAAAAAAGTAGCAATGAACCTGGATAGCCAGAAAATTTACTATGAAACTTAATAAATCCTACTTTGATTTTTATCTTTTATTATTTAAAAAAAACTCTTTTTAATCAGTTTCTCATTGTTGTTCCTTTGATTTTTATAGAACAACTGAATACCTCATTCGACATCTTGCTCGCGTTGCTGGACATGGACGTGATACTGGAATGCATTCCAAAAATCTTGCCATTGTGTGGGCACCCAACCTCTTGAGGTCTGTGACAACTTTGAATTTTTTTCTCTCATTGTGATGGTTCGTACCTTCTCCATGTGATTGCTATTTGCTGAGCTTCAATAACAAGAGCTTTCTTGTTCTTTATTCCATATTTTTTTCAACACAGTATTTCAGCTGATACGTTTCTCTTCCAATCTTACTTGAATGTATATTGCATCTTGAGATTTTAGAAATCACTTAATACTATTTGCATTTCCTTTTCTCTCTCCTTGATTAGAACACCGCAGTCCAGCAGCATCACAAAACTGAGCATTAAGGTCTTGTATTAGTGTTAACATTGAGAACACACAAGATTGGAAGAGTTTCACCTATTTTTATCAAAGAATTTGACTTTTTGTTGTCTCTGTTGTGGAGAGCATTAACATATTGATAGTGTCATAGCCCAAATTTTCCAATCGGTCTTGCATTGACTCCTGACATAAGAGGATACTAAAATTACTGTCTTTGAACATTGATTCTCATGTGTTAAAACTTACATTTGGTTTGCTTATGTATTTATTGTTTGACAAACAGACGCTATTTAAAATTTCAGTACATTTGCCTTTGTAAAATTCTTATCTCTAACCTCAGCAGAAACTGTCATTGGTGGTCACCTAATGATCAAGAAGACAGAAGTATTCAAGACCTTAAATCCACCTAACGCCAATATTAACAACACAAGATGCCAGAATAAACTAAGTTGAAATTTTTCCATCTGCGAATTTAATGTGATTAAAACACTAGAAAAGAACTACCGTGATAATGGGAGATAACTCTAACCAATACAATAGCTTATACTATCAGCAAAGGTAACTCTTATCATAATTGTGAATGCAATAGCATACTTTTGAAAATGATTTAGCTTTCGTTTTTTCATCATGAAAGACTTTTTCTTCACGGATTTTAATTGTTGAATTCTGTAGATCTAAAGAATTGGAACTTGGAGGTGGTGTTGCTGCTCTTCAAGGGGTCAGCATTCAAGCAGTTGTAACAGAGTTCCTCATTTGCTATGCAGACCTCATCTTTAGTGACAAGATGCCTTCATATTCTTCACCAGAACTAAGACGTAAGTTGTTGCTTTTTTTTGTTTAGGTTTTTATTTTTCAATTTCATTAACCATTGACAATTTGTTTTAGAAGTTTATCTGCATTGATTAAACTTCAGCAAAAATATTACTTTAACTGTGTGCATAATTATGGTAGATATTGAATATCTCTTTTGATTACAGAAACCAAGTCAGATAAGCTTGTTGTTTTGATAATCATAGAGCTGATCATCATAATTCTTTGCTTATTTGTGAATTTTTTACTGATTGATTTTGAATAATTAATGTTTCTTTTTCTTCTTTTTTATTTCTTTTTTTTGCTTTTAGAGTCACAAAAGAAGCCACGTCCAAAATCTTTAGCAATTTCTACCCCCACAAGGTTGTTGACATTGGAGGAAGCTCGAGAACGGGCTCTCTCATCACATAATGTACCAGCTCAGAAGTACATAGATGTTGGTGGAGGCCCTGAAAGACTGCCCCCTAAATATCATACTGTGTTGGACTTACCTGGCTACAAGTAATCCTCTCATTTCTTTATTTTTAGTAATTTTCTCTTTCTTTTCCATTTGGTAAAAATTTTGCCAAGTAAAAATGAAATTAATCTTACACTTACTTGTGTATCATGATGAAAGTATTTGTGCTGTACAAATTTTGATTGCTTGAACATAACTAGAGAATTCGCTGACAGAAACAGAGCAAAGATAGAAACTATACAACCTGTAACTATTTTAGTCTGGTCACCAAAAGAATATACATTTAATCATTATCCTGATGGAGTATTATGCCTTGTCTCTTAAGTATTCTGGACACTTTTCATCATTTCTTGCCTTCAGTTGGACTAATTGGGAGAAGCTAGTAGAGCACTCTCTTCCAATTCCACCTTTGGATGAAGACCGACCTGAGGGGACATTCATTTTGCTTGTTAAACAACCCTCGTTTATCGAATCAAATGAGAATAGTCCTATAGATTCTTTTTTTTCTTTTTTTCTTTACTTAGTTTCTGTGGAAGCCACATATCAAAGTGGCATACATAGCAAAGTTGGTGTCTATGATTTGTAATGCTTGATTTAGATAATTTGAGTCTGTGGGCTTTCCTACATAGCATAACATTGATTATTCTCAAGTAATGTCTTGATTTGATCAGTATCAATCTCAACTAGTCCACTCAATCATCAGGGTTAAACTCATCAAACTACTCTTGACATTCAATCATTTGCAATATTGTCTCTTTGAACTGTGCAAATGCTAAGATGTTGATTTTCAATCTTCAATGTTAAAATCAATAAATAAAACTGAGCTGATTTTGACAATTTAAAAAAAGAAAATGATGTTGTTATAACTGTAACATTACAAGCAATCTTTTTAAATAAATTTAGTTTAAATGCCATCTTCCTGCAAAAACATTTTATATACTGGAATGCCTTGAATAATGCGGTTTTGAGTAGTGCTGGTTATGGTATTGCTGTATAAATCTATGTAACTAAGTATGAGCTGCCACTTATGCCCACTCCCTCATGACCACCAGCCAGGCCTTTTGTGCCCATAAACATTGTTAGTCAACCAAATTTATATTATATACATGTATAAATTGCATTATATTATATTGTATTTCTTTTTTGAAACAATTGAAGAAACAGTGTTGGCCAAGTGATATATTAACCATGTAATGATGGGAGATCATTTTGAATATAATATTTGCAATTTATAATCATTCTGTTTGATCATATTAATTTTTCAATGTATATTCTGTCAGATCATGTATCGATTTCTTTATATGTATATATATATACTTGTTAACTTTCAATAAGTATTTGTTGTCAAATGTTATTTACCTTTGTATTTTGCTGCTGTGCAGGAAGAAAATTCGGGAACCTGGCAGCATGACCACTTTGGTTAAGCCTAAAAAGTCCCCAGTAAGTGGCTGGAAGTCCTTCTTCAGTAAATCTCGTTCAAGTAGTGTCAAGCAGAAGGCACGGAAATCCAGCCTGCAAGGGTTGATCTATGACAGTAAGTTTTCTCCTTTCACAATATGTATGAAAAAAGTACATTGCTGTTTTATCCAAATAAAAAAACTCACAAGGCATTGACTGTAGATTTTATGGCATAATGTTAGTTTGATGAGACTTGTTAAAAATAATATCTTGGAATTTAAAAATATGTTATTAGAGGTTTTTAGCTAAATTAAGTAATCAACCAGAGATATGCCTGGAACAGTTATAATTTGATGGCTGGTCTTGTGTTAAGTATCATAACCTTAGCTAATCTCTTCCATGACTCAAATACATCATTTCCTTCCATCAATTGTACTTGCCTATTACAATAATGTACCTTAAGGAGACCTAAGGATGTATACAAATTAAGAATGAAATAGGAAGAAACTAAGGATGGAGAAAACCCTGTGGTTTTCCTATTTAGGGGGAGAATCCACTCCTTACTACCTATGTAAAGGTAGGTTACCCCACTGTTTCTTGAGAGTATTAGATAATCTTTCTTCCCTCCATTTTCTTTTGCCAGAAACAAGCAGAATAGTTTCTAAAAAATGGAAAATAGGAGAAAAGAAATGGAAGAAAATCATTATTTCAAATGACTCAGTACTCCACCAAGGTCTTGAGGTTTGTCATTTAACTGAGGTGGATTCCAGAAGGAACTTCTCCTTATGATATGTAGTTCCTAAAAAGAACTCTATAAGTTGGTATCATTCACCAGTCTCGATATTTTAACCCATCTTTTGCAGAAATCCTCTGGTTCATGGTTTAAGTAAGATTCTAAACTCATATTCAGTCAGAAATGGACATATATAGGGGCTCTCTCCGCACATGAATAGCTCTCCATTGTTGGCTGTGGTCAGCTAAATCAGCCATCAACAAATGAGGGAAGCCCCTATAGCAACAAAAAGTGTGCCCCAGGTTTCTTGGTTCTTCCTGGTAGTGCAGATGAAGGTGAGAACCCTAGGCAATGAGGAGTAATCTCTAAGGTTACCAATATCTATGTCAACCATCACTGTTGTTCTAGATCTTCTGCAAGATGAAAAACAGTAATTTTTCCAATCAATTCCTTAAAATAAAATCATTTGTTTTGCGATTTAATGTAGAATTTGTTGAGATTTAGCCAATGTTTTGTGTCTTGTTTTCTTTTCAGCTGATGGTGCTGGCAGTGTAAACACAATGGAACGCAAAGCTATTACAGAGGAGGATGTGCATAATTGGAAGAAGCGCCGTTTACGAAGTGCTAAAAGTGCTGAGTCTTTGTTGTCTTTGTCCAGCCATAAGAACAGTATAAGCAGTGCCACTAGCAGTGCCCGTAATTCTAGAGGATTAATTGAGCCTGACTTGGTTGTTAATCTCTACTCTGGTACTTGCCTTACAATTGTATTTTAACTTACTTTTCTATGAATCACCCTCCCTGCAGAAAAAAGCAGGTTGCGATAAACTCTTATATTTTAATACCATTTACTGACTCCATTTTAATAATTCTAAGACAACTGTGACCTTCATATTTTTAATGCATGTATGCAATTTCCAGATGTTTCTTGGTAATTCAAAGATTCATATCCTGTCATCTAACTTTTTTGGCGATAAAACTGAAACAAAACATTGTTTTCATCATGTGGGAACAAGAATTAAAACAAGATCATTTCTTATTAATGTATGATATACTGTAATTTACAGAATTGCTGCTTACTCCATTCATTTGATAGTTTTGACTTTTATTAACAACTTTGAAAAATGCATTTTATGTTCTACATCATAGAAGCCAAAGCCCAAGCTCAGTTGAAGTATTGAAAAAAAAAAAAAAAGTATTTGGTACGAGGCGTTTTCTTCATGTACTATTTTTCATGTATCCCACAGGTGATGATCGCTGCAGAGTACGTCAGCACAAGCGTTCTCTGTCTTCTGATGCCACTACAGTTCTACTTCATCATGAATTACTGCCACTTCATGACCGAACCAACAGTGATGTCACCCGATCTGCTGTTGATTTTAATCCTCTCAATCGTGATGATGATGATGGTCAGTTATGATTTTTTCCCTTCATTGAAATTTTTCATTTTTCCCCAACATTTTATTGAATTGTCTTTCATATTTTTAGATCTTTTTAATCTTTAAATAATCACTTTACAAAACTATAACCAGAGATCTTGAGGTTTAGAATTCAATCTCGACTTGATACATTAGTTTGGTTTGTGGTTAATTCCTGCCATTTAATGATTGTATCCCATACTTTTCAAAATATGGACACAGTGCTCCAATTTGGTTTGCCAGGTAGAAGTGGTCAGTGTCTGATCATTTCCTCACATAATGTTTTTTTGTTTTTTTCTATTAGATATTACTGCTGTTAGTTGTTTGGTTATTTTATTATTGTGTATGACCAATAATCAAACATGAAATTGCTTTGTTTCATCTAAAACTTGAGGAGTTGAGAAAAATAAGGTACTGGTCTTTAATAGTTAATGTTAGAGAAACCATATAAAGCTTGACTTGCGTTTTTGATAACTACTATGTTCAGCTTTATTTGTACACAAGTTTTAAAGGGTACTAACTTACTTGATATAATGTTTTGTATCTGTGTATTTATTTATATGTTTATACCCAAACTTTTTTTACCTATTCTTGAGATTAAATTTGGTGAAAAGGTATTGAAACTTGACCCTAGATTCCTTTTCATTCCAGTTACAAATAATATTAAAATCAGTTCAGATGAAATTAGGTGTGATTGATTCATATTTCCTTCCCCTGACTCTCACTCATTTCCACTTGGATATGAATCAGTTTTCCATCTAGTCAGAAGATGGTAAAATTATTGGTTGTTTGAATTGAAAACTTCAATTCGTAAAATGTGACTAAGTGCAGTTTTTAGTAAGTTTCCCATACTAAAAATTCTTTAAATACACCTAAACACTTCCATAATCAACTGATTATGGTAATCAGCATTGAGTATGTCTCATGTCAACTGAGGTGATTAGAGTTGCAAATTTAAAAAAACCAACATTAATTTCTTGATAGATGCTAATATTTTATTGGCAAGGTCTTTCATGCCCTCTATATATATCATTGTGAGTACATTTGTGTATTTGTAAAATCTGCATTCTCAAATCTTATTCGTTGTTCAATTAGTAATTATCATCCTTTATTATTATTATTTTTGTTGTTTTTTTTTTGTTGCCGTTTTTGTTTTTATTTCTATTTGAACAAATGCTTTCATCACGTGTCTGTTGTAATGGTTGCTTTGTGCTACTTGGTAGACTCTTCATTTTTCTCACTCCACCATTTTGTCATTGATTGTAGTTATCATGCATGCAGTTAATGAAACTCTATTGTTTATGTGGGAAAATGCTCTGTCATTGCAGATCTTACATTTGAGTGGCTGATGCACCTTCAACTTTAGTGTTTTGGTGAAAACATCACTCTATTTTCCCTTTCTGTTCAGTTTATTCAAGTTTCCTTTCTTTCTCCTAACTGTTGGCTTTAGTTCTGACTTTAAAGTTGCATTTTGGTTTTTGGTTCACTTTTCAAATGTTACTCAAGTTCTAATTCATTTTTGTTACTTTTATTCATTGTTTCTTTTTCTATATCATTAACTGCTTTTACTTATCCATTTTTCTTAGAGACTATCTCTGCCATCATTAATTCAGTGAATATACTCTAACTAAGCACTAAAATTAGTTACTATAGAAGCATGAGGAACTTTTCCAAACTCTATGTGACCAAGAAATAGCTTATATTGCCTGATACTTGGGGACTTGCACCTGGCATTCAGAGCTTGAAAAACTTGACTATGAACACTTTTAAGCTTGAATGTGAACATATGATTTATTAACCATTTACAAAACACATCATCTTCATTCAAGAGTTGCATATATATTTATTTGGAGACATTACTTTTACATTTGCACTACACATTGTATTTTGGGATTATCATTATGTCATAAAGTTGCTTTCTCCTCCCCTATGTTTCAGTAATCATATATCATCTCATCACTTGCTTGCTGGACTTTTTAAGCTACTGCTAAAAAATTTTATCATTAGATGAACCATAAATATTTCCTGATAGACATCAAATATATAGATAGACAACTGAAGCTAATTTTTTTTTTTTTTCATCTACAATTCCAAACAAAATCCTTATTCAGGAGGCTTATACGAACTTAACTATGAAAACACTGTTTGTTTGTATAGAATTGACAGTAGGATTGATTTTAAATGTAGAATAATAGTGGTTGGATTGTAAATAATGACAATATTGTATAAGCAGCGATAAATTCTTTACATATATTGAGAAAAAAAAGTCAATCTCCTTATTGAAGGCCAAATTCAATTCTTCAAAGTATTAAATAACCCTATAAGTTCATTCAGTCTTAGTTGTTAGATGACTTTGGGAGGGTTTAATTTTTGATTAACTTAGTTCAAAACAGCAGTCACAATACAATGAAAAGTTATCATATCAACATGCCTTTTTTTCTCAAAATTGGTGTATATTTGTTTGTTGATTCCGACATTAAAGATGGGAAAAAAGGAGCAACGTTTTCAGCATATTATGTTTTTTAATTTCAAGAAAGGTAAAAATGTGATTCAAATGAAAAGAAAAAGATTCAAGCAGTTAATGGAAACCGTACTGTGACTGATCAAATGTATCAGAAATGGTTTGTGAAGTTTAATCCTGAAGATTTCTCATTGAATAATGATTCATGCTTGGGTCAACTAGTTAGGTTGATGATGATCAAATCAAAACATTACTTGATATTTGATATGTCACATGAAATAGCCAACATGCTCAATATATGTCAATGAAGCATTGAAAAGCACTCTTTTGCAAGTCAAGTGTGTGAATGAAAATGGAGATGTTTTGTAATAGCAAGATTCAATGAAGATCAGTTTAACTCCATTGTATGATATGCTGTTCCATTGAGGTTTGATTATGCAAGTCAAACAGAACGCGGGTATATCTTTGACTGCATCAAAATTGAACTGACCACAGGAAATTTTGGGGTTGATCTCAAATATTTCAGCTCAATTGATCACACACATCTACAGAAAAGTCAGTATCAGATAACAAACTGATGATGCGCCTCTTTTGTTCGTAAATCATAATCTTATCATTTTGTTGTTTTGTTTTTTCCAAGTGATATCTTCATATAAAGAATGTAAATGAAACTCACATGTTCCTGTCATATTACTTATTTGGTGGTTCTGAAGCCTTCATGATCGATAATGTTGAATAAGAAATACTGCTCAATTTGGCTCTCCCTCTATATATTTGTTTTATTGCTTAATTATTTCAAAGGTGACCTCAGCAAAATCACTGATATATCCTGGCTTCTTTCAAGCTGGACAATGAGTGAAAAATCTTTTTACAGTTACCACTGCCTGGGCAGTAGTTATGGGTGACTAGTTTGCTCTGATGTTCATTCACCCACTCTTTTCTGCATGCCTGAAACGGGACATTTTTGTCAAGATATCTGCCATTAGAATTTATACTTTTCCCAAGGGCATTAGTATAAAGTGGACATGAACAACCACAACCAGAATTCTAACCAAGTTTGCCAATTCCATTTTCCGTTCCAATGTCATTACACTATCAATGGTATCAGACAACAATGTCAGAATAATTGCATAGTACTCTGAATTGCCCTGGATAGGGCTTTGAAGAGAGTTTAAAGTGTTTGCATGTCTTGTCCTGTGACTAACATTTCAGATGGAAGCAATATTTTTGATAGGATGACATTTTTCATTCTCATTTAAACTTCTTGACACTAACATTTTTTTTTATCTTTCTCTGATTAGATTGTTTTCATGATTTCCATCCGAGAGATATTCAACTTATCAAGTTTGCAACTCTATTTATCCACACTTGGCACCATGCAATGCATTCATTAAATTTTACAATTTGGTTTGATACAAAATAAATGAATGCTTTCAAGAAATCATACTAACCTTACCATCTATTTAATTGGGGTTTTTTCCCCTCTTTCTTTATTTTTTATTTTCAAAATCATCCAAAATTACAACTTTTTTTATATAAAAATCATAAATGAATTTTAATTGTGGCACCACTGGTGTTTTCCACAGGAAAACATCTATAATAGAATACAAAAATATCTAGAAAAATTTAAATTCTGAAAGATGTAGTTGTCATTAATGAACCATTAAAGAAGGTCAGAACAGTTTTTTTTTCCTCAAACAAGGAACATTTTTAGAGAGGGTCTAGTGAAGTCAATTTTCAAGTCTGTATGGCCAGGAGTGCTGGAACACAGATAAAAACACAAAAAAACAAATACACACATACATACAAAAAGGATAGAACCCTTCACCATCTTTGATGGCTATGGTTGTTCAATATATGATTGAGAAACTATATCATTGGCTATAAATATCAAGGTATCCTGAATACTCTTAGTTATAAGACCTGCTAGTGTGATCATTCACTAGAAACTACAACTTGACACTGTTGTCTCTTTTATCAGTTCTCTTGTTATTTTTATTACAGCCATTAATTTTAATTCATACATATGTGCCTTCCATTCAGTCAGTGTTGGTTTTTATGATAAAAATTCATATTGTAATATTTGACCTTTAAATGCAGAAAGAAAAATGTCATGATTGATCTTGCAATCTTCAACAAGGATTCACTTATTTTACTTTCACATGTTGATTTCTGTTTGGATGTTTCACTCAATGTTTTGCTTCTTGTTTACAACACCCAGTCAAATGTGGATAAGAAAGGAAATCATTGCAAAAATTACAGTTCCTTTTGTGTTTGGTCAAGATTATCATTTGAGTATTAATTTTGATTTTATTTGGCAGAGAATGTTTTGTAAGAATTATTTCATGATAGGTACCTGTAGACTTGTAACCCAAACCCACCGTACATTTAATAGAATGATTGCCCCTATAGTTTCTTAGAGAGTTTGATCTTTCTCTCTGGATGTAAAAATTGTAATTTTATGTGAAGAAACATTAAAATAGATGTAACTAACAAAAGTAGGAGAAATCGAAAGAAATTCAAATACATTTTTGTATTAAATACAATTGCAATACTTTTTTCATTACTTTAGACTCTTTTTGGTGTCAGTTTTCTTGAATTTGACAGATTTGTGTGTATAATGTTGACAATATATGTGGTTTGTGTGATTTAATTATTTGTTTTTACTTCATGAAGGGATTTATTCAAAAACCTAGAACTGTTTTTTGTTTAGATTTCTTTTTGCTATTAATTAAAATTCGAAACCTATTGCAAATGTACATAAAATCTTACAATAGATTTTATCAAAATTTTTCTCAAGTATATATCAAGATATAGAATTTGTAACAAAATGTATTCTATTCTTTCACTGATGTGGAGTGGTTGATATAAATTACCACTGAACATTCAAGCATAAATGAATGATCTGGTCTACAGATTTCTTGAACAATTCATTTTAATGTTACTGTGTACTCATATGTGTCTTTATTGCACTAGAATTCATGCCAAAAGAATAATGAATTATCTGCACTTACGAGAATTAATTTAACTTTTTCTCATCAATAATCACTTTGAAGCATAAATTTCAATAATTGATTTTCAAAGAATGAGGTACTGGAGTAAAATCTCATCTTGGTTATCTTGAACCTTATTTTAAAATTATTGACAGAAATCTGTATCTCCTTATTAGCTGACCTATATTTTGAATTTTCATGCTAGCAATCAGTGAAATATCAGCCATTATCAGTGGAACACCAAACATAAGGCTAAATGTATGCCTATGTCCAGCATTAGGCCTCCCAAAGTTGACACATCAGCATTGAATGATCAAGGGGAAACAACTCCTTCATAATGTTACTCAATAATGTCTGTAAGGCAAAATCATTTGAAATTCCTGTCAGTCTAGAAATGCTCCTACAAACAAGTAGGAAAAACCTAATAGAAAACAATTTTCACTTTTGAAAGTTTTCTTTTGTGTTTTCTTTCTGCTTGAATAGCTTGATTGTTAAAAGATTTATTTGATTTTTCCATCTACCATGTGAATGAGTTCTTTCCAGTTTACCTATTCTGTTCTTATATTCATCCCAATCAATGAACTGTAATTGATGTTTGTTGTTTTGTTTCCAGAATCTTCCATGTCTTCTGATGACTCTTCTGATGAGAACGAGGTCCCCCCACAACTGAATGATATTCGGGGTCAGACACGTCAGTCTTTTATTCGTGGTGATTCAACTAGACGTGCTATTGCCCACCGAAAGACATCCTCAGCACCATCAACACCACAACAGCAGAATCGGCAGGAATCATCCGACAATCAAACAAGACTTAGCCAATGTGAAAGTGATGAGGATGAAGACAATACTAAAGAGAACAGTAGCAGTGATGAGCTGAACATTTTCAAAGGAAAACTTGTTAAATCCGTAGAATTTGCTGAGCCCTTTGAGCTTTCGACGTCTTTCTTGATGTCAAAATCAGAGGATTCACTTGCTTCACGTCGAGGCTCCTCCGCTTTAGAGAAAGAGATAACATATGAATTGAGTCAGTTGGGTAAAAGTGAACCCCATATGTCAGGCCGCCCAAAGGCCTATTACTCTCGAGTACACGATTATGCTGAAATTGATGAAAGTCAAATATCAGCCCCTGACAGTGTGCTTGAAAAGGCCAAACTGCGTCCATGTGCTGTGAAGGAGGAGCAGGAAGAAGCTGCCAATTCGAAGGTAGTAGGAAAACCTGGATTGGGTAAGCAGTCCACCTCTCCAGTCCACAGTTCTACCACCAGTGCATCCACTCCCACCAAAAACACTGAGGTTTGTAAGGACAAAGAAGCGGGCACTGGATTGACTCCAGCTTCAAATGACTCCTCTCCAGAGCACACAACGCAGCTACGCTCTGATTTGCTCTCTGAGATTGCCAAATTGGAAGACAGTATCTCACCAATCAGTTATTTGCAAAAGGAAGAGATGTCCAAATGTCTGAGCGTCCCCTCTGACATAGGCAAGTCACTTGAGAATGTCAACCTAGGCAGTCAATCTGATCTGATGTCTGGTGTTAGCATCAGTGAACTCTCTCAATCCATTGACAGCATTTCCGTCAATGACAGTATGGATCTTGATCTGAGCACCTTTACGGGGAATTGCTCTGATTCAAAAACACTCAATATTTGCAAGGAAATCAACAAGGCCTTTTCAAGCTGCAATGCAAAAACTCTTGAGAGCCAGGAAAAAGGAGTAAGAAGATCCACCTCAGATCTTCCTAGCTCATATGAGGAGCCAAAACAAGAAGGTGAATTTAAAAATTCCAAATTGAAGCAAGGCAGAAGTTCTCTGAATGAAAAAAGCAGTAGCTACATGAACACAAAACTTCAGGCCATGAGAAAAGCTCCTGTAAATCAGAAAAGTCAGCCAAGTCATCTCAGCTCATCAATGAGTGATAACTGTGTAAGGCGTGAAAACAAGGCAAAAATGGAACCAACTAAACGCTATTCACATCATATCATTGACAAACCCAAACCTGAGAGTGCCAATCCCTTATTCATAGTGGAGAGTCCACCTAGCCTCTCTAGTCTAGACAATTTCACTCAAATGTTGCAGTTCTACGCTCCTGCTGAGGTGCAGCATATGATGTCTGAAACGTCGGATTACTGGAGCCGGCAAAACAGTGGCAAGGGCACTAATTCAGCCACTGGAGATAATGGCGGCAGTGAACAGTCAAAGCCCCATACATCTAGTCAACTCTCACCCTCCAGTGTCTGCAAATACCACAATGAACTTTCGCCTCTTGATATTGACTTCACTCAATTTGGCTCCAAAGAGCCTACACCAGTCAGTAGTCCAAGTACAGTTTGCAAAAGTCCCAATCTTTGGCCTTTGAGAGACATAGACATTTTGGATGACAGTGACAGGAATGTAGGGAAGAGGAAAAGCGATGCATCTGTCGTCCACAAGAGTTCCAGTTCATCTTCATTGGAAGGGATCCTGCAAAAATCACCTTGTCCTGTCGCTGAAGTTAATATGATGATCCGCTCTTTGCCGGCGGGTACATCCATTACTGACCCCATTGCTGAATCGAACTCTCTGACACCAGGTGACCCCAGTTCTTCCAAAAGTAAAACATGCAGTGAAGGTAGTCTTTTGCCTTGCAAAACTCCAAGCACTTCCCAACTGCAGAAGCCATTGTCAACACAGATGACTGATTCTTCCCGATCTCCTACATCGTTAAGACGATGGGAAAGCATGGAGGTACAACCATCTCTCGATTCCACCATGGTGTTGTCCCCAACGGCTGTCATTAGTACATCTCATTCTGATTCTGAATTCCTAACAATGGGCCTGAAACCAGAACAAAATCATTCCATGCCACAGTCTGAAAGAGATTCCTGTGAGACCCTCATTTCATCCCCATCATCTCCTTTTAGTAGCAAAAATTACCAGATCCTTTACGGGACTCTTCAGAGCTGTGCTGCTCGACCCACACAGTCTTGCATTCCAGACCTGGACAATATAATGAACATGTCCAGAGAAGAGATATCTAATGCTGAGAAACTAATCCTGTCTGAAGAAGAGAAAACACGACTTCAACAGACTGTTGGAGATTGCAGTAAGAAAGTACCATTGGCCAGTCCAGAAATCTCGACTGTCAGTGACCAGTCTGATGTTTGCAGTGACAAGAAACAGACAGATTCTATGAGCGAATCCAGAAGTCGGGAAAAACTCATGCAAAGTCAAACTTCACTGAAGAAATCTCGGACTGACTCTGCTCTTGGACAATCTCGACAGAAAGCGCCACCAAGAAGTGAACTCTCTGACTCTCAGCTCACCAGCAAGAAGTCAGCTGATGTTCCAGGTAGCTCTACTAAGAGTCAGAGTCAAAAAGATGGAATTGACAAACTGAAGCGTTCGTTTATTGCAGATCATCTGGAATCTGCTACTAGCAGAATCCCAGAATCTGTGGCAAAAGAACCACAGTTGATGCCTGAAGAGCAAGGTGCTACAGCAGCAAATGAAGAGAAAAAATTACCAGACTCTAAAAAGTACTATTCTAGTCCAGTCATCAGTGAAGTTTTAACTGGCAATCAAAATAAACCCTACAACTGGACAGGCACCAAGTCAAAATCATTCCCCATTTCCCAACTCGACAGTGACCAGTATCAGATATCTCCTCCTGAAGAAGATGTGTTGATTCAAATTCGACCGACTCTGAAGAGGCCTGTTTCACCGAGAAGACGGCTCATTGAAAAAATGAAACTAGATGCCCAACGCCGAGAAGCAGCTCAGAAGGACATGATGGAGCCGTCATCTGGAGGAAAAGCCCCCTCACTGTCAGTAATATCCTCAGCCGAGGAGAACAGCAACCAAGCAAACAGCTTGGCCAAGTCTGCACAGCCATTAGAATCCCACACACAAGCAGAGGGGACAAGTGATTCTTTGAAGGCTCGCTCACTGGACAGTCTCCTAACTCAGCTTAGACCCAAATCAGGAGATCAGGAAAAGTCACTCAAGGAGAAGGACACATTAGATTGGGTCATGTCATCTGGCAGTTCAGATATCCCCAAGGCCGACAGTAAAGCATCATCTGGGACGACCACATCATCAGACATGGACATGGTTCATGACATGGAAATGACTGATAATGTGTTCACTGATGATGCTGCTGTCGACATGCGGGACAGCAAAAAGCAATCAAAGGCAGGCCAGAAATGTGCATCCAATGTCTGCCAGAGTGTTAAAGACACTACCAGCAATCGGTCATCATTAGACGAGTCTATATTACAGGTGGCTGCAGAGCGCCATAATGCTTTTGAGGGTTTGGGAAAAAGCCCCAATGGCATTCAGCAGTATGACACTGGCTCTCTCAGACACCCGAAAACCAGGAATCTGCAAAACTTGAAGGAGTTTTTTGAACACGAAGAACTCAAAAACAGGCCTGCTTATGCTCGTCCAGTGATGTCATCTACATCCAGCCAAAATTCTCCCAACTGCCCAAAATATCAAAGATATTCTTCCAAAGAAAAAGAGGGAGGGGCTAAGAAAAAAGAAACTGCAAAGAAGAAACCTGTATCTCCACCATCCCGCGTAATACGGAATACCCCCCACCGATCACGTTCACGGGAACGTAAAGACGTGAAGCAAGTCAGTTATTCTAAAGACTCAGCCAGCACTCATTCTCGAAGTCCAACACCCAGTGGGCGCAAGCCAGCCGCGCTTGAAAAGTGGCAGAGGGCAGAATCTCATGAGCGTGACGGCAAGCAGACATGGGAGATGGGCGTCGATTATGTGCAAGGCAAGAGTCTGAAGTCAACATCAGATCAATCGACCGCTTCAGCAGCTGCAGCCAAACCCCCTCCCCACAGTGGCAGTCCACGCACACGCACCTGGAGTGAATCTTCAGCAAGTGATGCCGACATTAGGAGTCCACCCTCCCAACGTGCAAAGGACGAACGCCGGAAGCGTAGTACGAGTGCTGAGCACTTCAAGTCTGTGCGACCAGCAGATCACTCTGCAAAAAGTGACACAAGCGACTCTGAGGGCAAACTTTCATTTTTGGAAATGGAGATTATTGGAGAGGAGCAACTCCCCGGGCACAAGCGCAGAGGCAGCATTAAGGATTTGAGGGACTATTTTGAAGCAAAACAAGTCAGTGGGGAGGAGAAAAAAGTCTCCTCCTCTTCAGCATCTTCTGCAGGCACTATCAGTGCATCCACATGTAACACCAGCAACAGTAACTTAATGACTTTGTCATGTACTTCTCTATCAACTGAATCAACTCAAGCCAGCAGTCCACGCCGAGTGCCGAGATCAAGGGTTAAAAGTCTGTCCCCTGTATGTGGGCAAAGCGAACTGAAATCAGACTCTGATTTGGCACATAAGGGGAGCAGCCGATTTAGTCTGGACTTCAGCAGCTATACGTCTCGGCCTCATGTAGAAGGCATTGTGAGGCCACAACCCGTTCGGCTGGGACCAAAACCATTTTATGGTGCCAAAACTTGATCTCTGTTGTTTTATGGTGGCTGTGATACTCTCATTTCCTGCTAATGTTGCATTTGCTACTCAAGTCCCTTTCTGTATGAGATCTCCTCATGTTGAAATCTGTTTTGCTTCAAGCCACCACCACCACCACTCCTAATATACATTCATCATTTTGTAAATAGCTTCCCCAAAAAAGGAAGTTCAAGAATTTGATGTAAAATTCTAAAACATTGGAGACAATTGTTCACGCAGACAAATGACTGCATTTTTCTTTTACAAATGATAAGGAAAGTTATCTAAAGTTACTTTTTAATTTCATTATTTGTCTCCCAAATCTTTATTATCTTCATAAATTTTGGGATCAGTAATCTGGTGGTGCCATTGTTGCAAAGCAGAAACAAAACATTCACAAAAATCAAGGGAAAATTTCATTAATTCAAGAGGGGAGCCATTTTTTCTACAACAGAAGCTGAAGATTAATCAAATGGTGAAGGCAAAACCAGCATAAAACTTGCTTAGAAAAATCCAATTTTATAAAACTTTGGTCTGCAAAAATTTTTAAATATGAAATAATATATTGAAGAAGTAAAAAGAAAAGAAATAAATGCTTGAGGAGGAGATACAGTAATGAAAAAAGAAAATGACATCATGTGGATTTTCTCTACTGCAGAATTAAAATTGTAGCATTTATTGAAATGAAAAAATGAAAGGTGAAAGAAAGTGAAAGAAAGTTGAAAGAATATAAATGAATGATTTTTAACATAAACAGACTTTAATTTTTAATCTTGAATGAATTTTTAATGTTCATCATCTTCCTTGTTTCAATTTTTCAAGATTTTTCCTGTACAAAATTGTTTTCCCAATCATCTTGGCATTAATCATTTCAGGATGATTACTATGAGACATTTTGATTTTGTCTCACCGAATACCCATATTTTTTTCTTCCATGGGGTGGGGAAATCCAATTTTAGACTTAGTGCTTGGAAATGCTCTCCCCCCACCCTACCCAATATTACTTGACAATTTCCTTATCAATTTGTCTCAACTAGAACAATAATTTTGATCATTACCAAGATAATTATAATTCAGAGTCTAAAATTATAATTATAAATATCAACTCAATCCTTTTGTTGCTTTGTTTTCTCTCTTCCCTCAAAGGCTTTACACCACACTTCTGATGCCTCATGGCATTGCTTATTCTCTCTCTCTCTCCATCTCTAACTGTTCTTCTTTCTGAAAGGGTGGCTAGACAGGATTCCTTAACAAAAACATATTTAAAATATATGAAATTCTTTGAAAACAATTTAGAAATAAAACCTGTAAAACTAACACTTGTGAGAAGCATTGTTCTTTTCACTCATGTTAATTGGTTGTATGGATGTTTAAAAAAGATTTTTTTCCAAATAGACCGTGTCACAAAAGCTAACGTTCTTCTTGACTTATGCCTTGTTTGACCAACACACAAGAAGAATTAAGTTATATTTTAACCGATAATAGTTTAGTGCTTAGATTTGATTCTTGAAACATAAACAAGACTTTCGTGGCCTTTACACTTTTTGCAATTTTGCATGGTGTAAGTACAACTTTTATTGGTGCACATCATAAGAAAACCAAAGCTTATTCTGGCTAGAAGAATATATCATTTTCATCAAAGTTTGTGGAGTAAATGATTGGCCTCAAATCAAATCTGGGAGTACATTTGCATGCTTGTAAATTCTACAAGCTTTAACCATCCAAAGTGATTCTCTTGCAATCTTTGATAGGATGACTCTTTTCATTGACTAGCTTTTATGACTGTTCAGGTTTGAAGATGGATTGTTGCAACCACAGTGGTCACTGCATTTGAGGATTAGTAAAAATCATCCTCAATTTCTACTGTAAAGGATTATAATCATGTATTCATGAAGTTTTTGGTATTTGTCATTGTCATCTGCCAGAAAACAAGAGCCTCACTAAAATCTCATTTGATCTGTTCTTTAAGTTCACTAAGGGTTCATTGATTTAAACAAAATGCTTGTATAAAATTATCTGCAGTATGTATGTTTACAGTGTAAAGTAGCTAAGATTTTTTTATTTTAACAACACTGTAATTCAAAGAGAATTTTATTACCATTTTTATCAAATGATTGGTGTGGCTCCAACAAGAGAAAATCATTTTCTTTTGTGAAGACCAAACTGGGTTTATGTACCAGTAACTCAAAATCAATAAATCTTAGAGAGGTAACTATGATTATGACTGGTTATAAGGACTTGCATAAAATTCTATTGACAATTATTAATTGTAACTGATCTTCACTTATTTATTGTTCTTTCTGGTAAAGGCTTTAAATATTCATTTTATAACATCTGTTTTCCTATGTCATAAAATCGTCAAATCAATTCATCTTTATTTAAACATAGAAAGTTATGGACAAGAATCTTGTGTAAAATTTTTAAATTGTTGACAAAGAAAGTAGCGTCAGGAAGCACAATAGAAACTATTGGTTTGTTCTTACTGCCGTTCTCCTCAAATGAAATTTTTAAAAAATTCTCTGAATAACATTTTTAATCATTTTTTTCTCAACATTCTGCTTCTGGTTTCATGAGATAAGCATTATTTGTTGCTATGTATATATATGTATTCTTGTTTTGGTGTGCTCCGAGAAGAACTAAATGAAAATCTATTTATGTCTGCAAGAGCTTGAACAGAGTGATAAGACTGAAGATGGATAGCTGTCATTTTTTTTTTCTCTTTACTCTGAAAGGAAGTATGTTTTAAAAATTAAAAGGTATTTGTCATAAATGAAGAAGACAGACATGAAAAGTTACAAAATAAAATACTTTGAAAAAAGCAAAAGAGAAATGTAAGAGAGATGATGATTTTGAGTTTGAATGGATGTAGCCATTGTTTAGTTTCCTTCATACTCACCAGGTGGCCATTGTCAAGCATTGTTACGGTCAACCTTGTAGACTTCTGTGCTAACTTTACAAGAATTGTGGCCTTCATTAACCATAAGTTGCTCATTATTTTTCAACAGTTGATTTCACAAAAATAAAAATTGAAAAAAAATTTTTTTTTTTTTCATTTTTAACTTCAAAATGTGATTCTATTCCTGATTTATCCATGTTTTATTTCCTCTTTATATTTCAAATCCAAAATATTTTCAACTTTCTCTCAGTGTAAGTGATCATGAAAAAGAGATGAGAACACTAACATGAACAAGCACATGCATACAAAATAAAGATCCACCCCTTCTTTGTCTTACCAAAAACTCCTATCAAGTCTTTTTTTTGTTTTTGTTTATTTTTATTTATTTTTTATTTATTTTTTTAATATTTTTTTTGCTTTCCTGTAAAATCATTTGGTGTTGAACCAAACAAGAAGACTGTTATTAAAAAAATAATAATAATAATAAATGTTTTTTTTTCTTCTTTTTTATTCCTTGATTGACACCTTTTGTTTTCGAATGAGATAGAAAGATTTATTTATATAACTAGCATTCTGAGAGAGCATATCTCTGCCAATGCCATTATCAGGATTAATTGTTGATGGATCTGCCCCCAAATTTAATCACTTCTTCAGTTGCCTATTGTCCGTTCTTCACCAAAATGTCATTGAGATCCATAGAGAACGTTCATTGAAAACGTGGAGAGACATGAATTTTCATGTCATTATGTGCTGTGGACATATTACTAAGACATAACGACTGCATGGGAGGTAACTGTGCATCGATCCAGCCCCTAATTTAATCACTCTTTCTGTAGCCTATTGTCCATCCATCTGCAAAAATTTAGATTCATTGAGAACTTCTGGAGATATTGCGTGGACAGTCATCAGTATATACTTTAATGTATGGGGAAAAGAAATAGAAAAATATTTCTCAATCCAAAAAGAATCCCTGGATTTGCCCCAAAATTCAACCACCACTCACTCAGCCCATTGCCCACCCTTCCACAAAATCATTGAGAACTTATGGAGATATTGTGTGGGCAGACAGGAAGATGCGACCAAGTATATACCTCCAACTTCATAGGTAGATTGAAAAAATTTTAAAAACCTTCCCAGTCAGCTGCCAAAATAGTTTTACTCACTCAAAACTTAAATATATAGAGAAAAAAATTCTGAATTTTTCAAAAATCCAAATTGTAAATAGGCTTCTTATCAATTTCAATCTGTATATTTTTGTTTCTATGTTCATCTTTAACCTTTCCATTTCGTCCTTTGTTCTTTTCGCTGTTTCAATAACCATATTTCAGCTATTCTGAGATGGAGCCTTCTGCACCTTTCTACAGCTCTTTTCAGATTGGGCTTTTCAACAAAACCAATCTTGATGGTAGATTTCAAATCATTAGTACAGTAGCTTTGATAATTCAAATTTTATTGTTGACATTTTTGTTTGCAGCATAAAAATGTAATGGTAAGGTGCAAAATAAAAAGAAAACAAGCCCATAAACTTTATCTGTCTAATATGATAATTATTATGTTGGGCGTATCATATTTTTTTTAATTTTTTTTTTAGTGGAGGGAAAGGGTCTAAGTATTTGTAAAATGTTTCCCAAGTTGATTTATAATTTTTTTTATGAGGGTACTATTAATTTTATTATCAACTGATTATTTTTATATACTATTGAATATTTAATAGATAACAGTTATGCTGAAATAAAGCAACTAAATTAAATTTTGTAAATGTTCATTTATTCCAATAGTAAAATTATGTAAAATTTTTTATTCCTTTTAGTAATTACATTTTTAGCTGTGGAATTGTATGAGAGCCAGAAATTTTGTGTCATAAAATGTTAAATGAACCATGAAAGATTTTTCAACTACTCCATGAAGCAGTCCTATTAGAATCAGTTTCTCTATTATCCTTCTCAGTTGGGATGGTTTGAAAGGAATTTTGCTGACGTAAATAAAACAAACTCAAAATTTCTTTTTGTTTTTAGATTTATTTAAATTCATTTTTTTAATTAAAATCAGTTTTTCCCTACAAACTACAGTTAATCAAAACCTGAAATACTAGACTTGGTCTAAATAGATGAGTTGAACATTTTAGTGTGAAAAAAGTAAACAAATTGTATATACAAGTTCACATCAAAACTAACATAGTTGCACAATATTCACTGCCTTAAACATTTACATTTGAAGTAATAAACATAACTTTTCTCAAAATCATTTACATCTGTTGATGGATTACTAAAATATGTGTTGCTAAGTCTTCTCTGTTCCTATTTTCTAACAAGGTTAACCCTTACCTATTCTCATAATTCATACTTTTTAATTCTGGTACAATCTCTTTCCAGAAGATTTTTATCTTTCTCCAAACACAATGGCCAAGCCTGTACATTGTACTTGAGCCACTGGTGATATAACTCTTATATTATATAAAGAACAAGTCTTTGTCTAGCTGTGAAATGTATGTTTAATCAGTCTAAGTACACTGTTCACTTTAGCTACCGCATTAGCAATATACTTGAAAAATGATATCTTATCAGTTATGATGCCAAGATCTTTTTCATCATTTGCAATATCTAGTATGTACAGTAATAGTAACATGGATTTCTATTTCCTATACACAACACCTTAGAATCGTATTCATTAAAAGCAAATAACCATTCTCTCAACCATTGCATTAATTTATCTAGGTCATCCTGTACTCTTACTTGGTCAATGGTAACAAGATTGGATGGTATAATTTGGTATCATTGGCCAAAAATTTGATCTGGTAAATCAATGATAAATAATAAAAGTAGTATTGGTCCAAGTACTGACATCCTGTGGCACACCGCTCCTTACACACAGAGACTATCTATTTCCTACCCCATAGGAGGGCTTCTAGCTAACAAGTTTGTTTGCCAGCTACGACACATTTTTGTTATCAGTTAATCAGTCTACAATGAGGAACTGAGTCAAGAGCTTTTTTGAAATCCAAGTATAATGCATGAAAAAAAATACCCTCATCCTATAATTTTGTCCATTCTTTGTGTATAGAGAAGATCTTCCTGTCTGTGGTCATGTACAATTATTCTTTATGAATTTAATAATTCCATTCTTAAAAAGTTCCTCAGATTTCACACACGTACAAGATCACACTCATTGGTCTATAATTACCAGTTAGAGCTTTGTCACCCTTTTCAAATATAAATGTGATATTTGCCATTTTCCATATTGCTAAAAGCTCACTCTGGTCTAAAGATTTCCTCAGCAGTACAGTGGGATATAAAACATAATCTTATCAATTCACATATGTAGAGGTATTTATTATTAAAATGACTTCCTATCATATATTTTTCAATGAATTACTAACCTTGAAGAAAATATAAAATAATTATACATAAGGGAAATAAGAATAATTTTATATACTGACATAACATCAAATTTTGGACTTAGTCTATTTTTAGCCTTCTATAATCGATAAAAATTCAAATCTAAAATTGTCCAATTTCAGGCTCCTCAAATTTGGATTGATATTTTTGAAACCAAAACAACTGTTTATGTAAACAATACCACAAAACTATATTTTAGGTTTATTCAATTATTAATTTTTGTTTTGTGAAAAAGCAGAAAGGTTGATGCAACTGTATTACAATATAAACAATTTTATTCCTTGAGCACATTTGGATCACAAAAGCCAGAATTTTCCCAGAAAGTGCCTTCATTGTTCAAATCACAAAAAAATGATTGTTGCATTTAATTTTCAATTTCTAAAACAAATTTTTTTTATTTTTTTTTTTTTTTAAAGAAAGGTTAATTTTGTTAAGAAAAGTTTCTGATTTTGACTGGAGAAACATGAGATTTATTAAAAAAATCCTCACTTACTTATTTTGAAGAACAGAATTTCCAGAAAAAATAAGTCAGAAGAAATATTGCAGTAAACAGATATTTTCTGGTACTTCCGAAATCCGAGTGATAAGAGGTCCATATTATGAGGGGGAGGGTGTTTGTATATTTCATGCTCATGCTGCTGCAAAAATAGGTTTTCAAGGCCAAATCATCATTATCATTAACCCAAAGCACACCACCAGACTTGTTGGTTTTCCATCCAATATGGAGAAATAAAAATGCAACCTCATCATATATTCTTGTATTCACAACTTTCCAGGCAATTTTCATGAATCTAGAAATGGGTTGTTAGTTCAATGTGAGATTTGGATTAACTGATCAGATGACAACATCAGGATGAACTTCAGCTTATAAGTTGAATCTTGGAACAATTGACATTCTTCATTTTTTAAACAGGCAACAAGAATCCTGTGTTCTGTGGTATTTTTCTGACGGTTTCGTTTTAATTGATTTACAATCTGTCAAATTTACACCCTGTCAACATAGATGTGAGATGACTTTAGACTCTTTTTTTGACCTGATAATTTTATTCCCCTCCCCCTAAAAAAAATCACTCGCATTCGAGACATCATAGGGGTATATCCCATTTGTTTGCAACATGGTGATGATTAGGTAGTGTCACAGTCCCTTGAAAATATACATTGTAAATCCAACTACCAACCTTTATCAGTCCACATTGTGGTTTTTCGACAACTGTCTCTTGATCTTTCCTAGTTTGATCTTGACTTTCCCAGAAGTCTATAATAGATATAATTCAATACACACACACTTTCTATAATTTTATTTTGCATGGATATAATATAAACTTCACAATAAAATAACCAGCAGTGTAACTCAAGCCTACAACTAATTGATTCACAAAAACCACAAACAAATTATGTAGTTTTAAATAATTGGTCTCGTAGAAGAATGTAGTTCTACTGGATCTGCTGATGAGTTGAATGGTGGGCTAATTTGATTTTCTCCACTGAGTCTTTTTGTTCTAGGGTATCCTGGGGAGTTTTATCAAAAAAAACTTAGTTATTTACCAAGAGTAGCTTAGTTATGGTACAAGGCCACAAGTAAAAGGTATCCAATGAGGATTTAACAAGGCACCAGAGAAATTTCATTTAATCTTTAAAACACTCAAAAAAAAATTCTAAGAGCAAACCTTTCAACTGAGGACATCAAAGAATGAAGGATGCACGAGTGTAACCCATTTTAAATTTGATACAAGTAACAATTGCTGAGTTTTCTTCTATCCATTTCTACATCTGGTGCTTGTAAATTTTGCAGTTATAAAAAAGATTATCAGAACATGAAATTTCTTCTACAAAGAGACAATGGGCATTTTGGTTTTGACAAGGCAGTTGGAACTACAACTTTTTTTTTTCTTGAAGATAATGCAAAATGTAAGTAAGTACTGAACTACTGGTTTTATATCTGGGTTTTTTCGACTACACAAATCACATCCCTGGTCAATTAATAAGAAAATTAGAATGATAATCTGGATTGGAGTAATTCTAAAGATAGGCCAGGAAAATCAGGAATAGATAAATTTTTACCATGTGGACAGAAGAGCATCTTTGAACTCTTGGAGATTAAAGAAGAAAAGGTCAGGAAGTTTTGAAATATAAAAGGAATCGGTCAAGTCTGAAGGTTCTAGAGATTAAAAAGGTTTTGAATTCTGTTTTTTGAAATACCAATCAGAAGGAAATCACGACTGAAAAGCTACACAACAGTCCATAAATATGATAATATGGAGCTGGATACAATAAGTTTCTTTGTTGGTCCTGTGATATAAAGAGATGGAAATGCCCATTCTGGTGGTAATTAAATCATGTAGTGGGAGCAAAAAGAGGCAGTTGGGTTGATTCTGTGGAATTGTGTAGGTATTAGATTAATAGTCCTCTCTGCACCCCCCACCCCCCTTGTTCAAAAGTACCCTTAAATGGCCCCAAGATTACCCTTTGGTCAAATCATGAGAGATCTCTGCCATAGGATTGATCCACAAAGTTTTTTGTCAGAAATGTGATCCAGTGCTACAGGAGCGTGTCAATAAAAATCAAGAATCAACAAATTTTTTCAATTTCTTCATTTTTCCAAGAATATATGAAGATAACGAGACAGCTGCAGGAATTGAACCTGTGATCAATAGGGTAGCCGATTCAATGTCATGTCGCTCTTACCATTGAGCTAAACAGCCGCCGCTGATACAAATGCCTGAATAACTGTTTTCACTCCAGATTTTCATCTCATTTAGTTTCAATCCATTCATTTCTTTCAACATGACAGTTATGTATTAAGAAATGGATATATATCATCTGACCCAATGATTATAAATGGTGTTACAAATATACACAGATTCTAGGAAAAAGTCGACCAGATTTTTTCATATACAAAACTCATTTTGCATCACAAAGTAAGAATGAAATTGTAAATAACTTATTTACATTCTGACGGATTACATTAAAGACACATTGAACTTCCTTGTGTCAGGTTTAGGGAGGATATAAAACACATATAGGAATACATAATAAAAAAGAGCACTATTTTTTAGTTCACTTCTTTTAGGGGCTTTTGTTGGCATGATCAAAAATTATGTCAGATGTGGTTGTTCCTATAACTTATATCTATCTATCATTGATTTTATTTTAACCCAAGTGTTTGATGAAATTACCTGTAAGATATCCAATATTTGTATTTCCTTCCTAAATTTGTAGTAATTATGAGAAAAAACAAAAGATAAATTACTCAGGTGCTTGAAAATGCAAGGTATTGCAGTAATCTAACAAGCTGTGTATGCAATAGTGTGAATATATATATATATATATATATATATACATACACAGACAGACAAAGAGTCTAGAAAGGTTCACATCTTTATACACTTAACATTAAAAAACATTTTCATCAGATTTTTTGATGTCACTTCAGTCACCCATTTCCCAATATCTATCAATGTCATTTATATAATCTTCAAAAGTGTTTTCTTTGCTTCCCTATATTTTATTACTATTGTTGTAGAATGAATAAATCATCTCTTGTTGGGATCATCAGTTCTTTACCATGGAACTGTTTCAGGGATTTAAAAAGCAAAACAGTCATATTAACATGGAATCCGAGCATATATATATATATATATATATATATATATATATACACACACACACATACACATACACACTGGAGCATCTCAAAGAAAAAAAAAAAAAAGAATATTGTAAAAGAGGTCAATATTTTATTTCAGAAAGTGAAAATAAAATATATTCCAGATTAATCATATGAAAACAGATTGTTCCAAGCATTTCTTTGATCTTTTATATTGATCATTGTGGTCTTCAGTGAAAGGAAATAGAGAAAAAAAAATCTGGAAATATTGAAATATTCCATTTCAATCAGGTAAGTACTTATGCAGTATAAATACCATGAATCTCTCAGTCTGGTTCAGTACACACAACAAAAATCATGGAGAATACTGCTGACTCAACAGCTGTCCAGAAAACACTTGTTGATACCACAAGTAGGGCAAGTCGCAATCTGTCTGTTTGCTGAGCATTGTATTGGAGCACATTCATGGACAGTTGGCTGGAAGGGAAATTTGAGAGAATTTCACAAGTAGTGGATTATAGCAAGTATCATTGTGCGTGCTGGCTCTTCATACAGACAGGTCAAGGAATACGGCTACAATTGTCATATTTAGAGTGTCAAGTCACTTGAACACCAGAAACAACAACTGAAGCATCTCAGCTGAAATGTATGTGGAGATCTGGACCTATGCTTTTTGGTCAAAAGTCGTTTTCAGATTTTATATATATATATATATATATACGCAGATGAATATACACGCACACGTGGGTGTATATATATATATATACACACACACACACACGAGTATATATATATATATAAATATACATACATGCATGCACACACATATATTTACACAGATGAATATACACACACACGTGGGTATATATATACACGCGAGTACATATAATATATATATATATATATATATATATACACACACATACACATATACATATATATTTACACAAGCGTGTGTGTGTATACGTATACACACAAATACATATATATAAATACACACACAATTGCATACACGTATATCTACAGAGATGTATTGACATGTGTATATATATTTACACACACAGATGTATATATAAGTATATACACATATATAGAAATATACATATACACATAAATATACCAGTATATATATATGCACACATATATTCATATATACGTAAATATTCATATACATATATATATAATATATATATACATATTCACACAAACCTGCGTTTATAAATATACATACATATATATATATATATATATATATACACCTTCATATATATTTATACACACGTGAATATATATACATATAAATATATACACACATATAAACATGTTCCTATATATGTATTATACATATAACGCATAAATATACGTAAGTTTATATATGTACACACACACACACAAACGTACGTTCCTAAATATACATAAGTATATATATACATGAATATGTATATATACATACTTACATACACATGAATATACATATACTCATGAATATATATATATATATATATATATATATATATACACACACACATGAATATATATATTCAAATACACATAAAATTCACATTTATATACATACATATATATGTATACAAATATATTTATATCCACATTACATATATATACTTACACAATATATATATTTACATACACATTATGTATACATATTTTCACACACATGTAAATATATATATATCCATATATATATAAACATATATTTATATACACAAATATATACAAACACACACACATACGTATATATCCACATAAATGTTAATACTCATGCAGACCCGTATATAATACTTATCTGTTTATACAGGTACATATATGTTCAAATCAGTTTTTTGAGGTATGTATACAAAATTTTTAATTGAGGTATTCTGAGCTAAAATTTGCATATTATTCGAAAATAATTATAATGCTATCTAAAGGGTCAATAAGGGGAGACAATTTTATTCTTCTGAAAGCTGAAAAAATCAAATCACAGTATATTTGGATACATGAAATTTTATATACATACACACACATATATATATATATATATATATATATATATATATATATATATATGTGTGTGTGTGTGTGTGTGTGTGTAAGTGTGCGCTGTAAAATAAAAATAAAGGAACAACAAAAATTAAAAAAAGAGGACCAATGAATGATTTTGATGTCTGGCATGGAATAATCCATTTTAAACCCAGACTAAAAGATATCTTTAATCGTCTCTTGACACATGAATCATTGGTTCACAAAATATTCTCCAAGTCCACAATGCTTCAGAAAAAAATATTTCGTTTTGCTGGCAGGCAAATGTCAATGATTTTGACAAAAATATTTACTTTTAGTTCATTTTAATTTTTAAACTTAATTTAAATGTTGGGAGTGAAGCTGTTTCAACTAAATATAAACAATATTTTTGTAAAAATGGTTTCAAATATTTTAAAAATTTAACGTTCATAACTTTAAATTACAAGACTGATCAGAGGATCCTCAGTTCCAATTTGAAATATTTTCTCTCATAGTTGTAATGAATCTCACAAACTCTGCACCTTGGAGAAATCACTGGCATTGTTAGAATTTCTCACACCCTAAACCGACTTGCGAGTGGAGAGAAAGACATAGAACAAGGATAATTGTTATTAGGATAATTCTTATAATAACAGATTTATGAATGGAAGATGAAAATTCATTTCAATAAATAAACAGAATAGGAAAGAAGGTACATTAACATTTATGTTGGTATATAGATATAAAGATCTGATTATATGCTGTTCAATGAATTTGTGTTCTTGTGCAAGAAAGGTAGATGAAAAAAATTGTCTTCATTTGTGTTTCACCAGACTGAACATGCAAGAACACAGTGGCTTCAAGTCTATTTCCCTACATCTGTCAGCCACTGTTTCATATAGCATTGGTTGGTACTTTGAAGCAAAAAGGGAATAAATATTAGAAAAATTATCAGACAAGACTAACCTCCCTTGTTCAATATGTACTGGAATATTAATCCGGTCAAATATCTGGTACCAGAATTACAAATAAAAAAAAAAAGATAACCGATTTCACCGGATTTTGTTACTGATAAATAATTTTTTGAAAACTCTACACTGTAAGTCAACTATCTCAGGCATGTAAGTTTCTAAGCTTTTCTGAGCACTGGTCGAGTTGAAAAAAAAAATCTTTTATCACTTTTTTAAAAATATTCAGCTGGATTGTTATTCGGGGCAGACTGCAGAAATGAACACAATAGATTTCTCGTCATATGAACTCAAGAGATGACAATGTTAGTGTATCCTTTATGTAACTGAAAAAGTTTCTTCACCTGTGGAGGAATAGGTAAGGTAAAACAATGAGATCAAAGTCATCACAGTTCATTACATGTTGAAAACAAGCCTTATCTATATCTTGTTTAGGAACAATTAGATTTTGTTTATTATAATTTTTATCATAATAATGATTACAAATAAAAATTAGGAGTAAATTTTGGTTATACAGGTTTTTAAAAAAAACAGTTAGCCAGAACCGTCAACACTACTAAGTCTTTTGTAAATTAGATAATATTTCTTCAACTCAAAATAGATTTTTTTCATTCAGTATACTGTCATTTAAAATAATTTTTCAGGTGCATCCATGTTTTCATTTCTCTCATCTTTTCTTCTCATGATATAATAAAATAGAATAAGATTCTTTCTTAAAAATGAATAATATAATTAAAACAAATTACTTTGTTTCTTCTCTGACTGAAAATAAAATTGTTTTCATTATGCAACAATTATTTGATTGTTTCGCCTATTTTTATTGTAGCAACTGATACGGAGCTTTTTAACACTCTTTTCAAAACATATGATGGAAAATGACAAAGATTGTCTGCACCACCTTCAACTATGTACTCAGAGAGGCTTTTCTCAGAATTTGGCAACATATATTAAGTGAAAAGTAACTGTTTATTGACAGCAACAAGTGAAAAGTTGATTTTTATTCTTCATAACGCAAAAAAAGCATAATCTAAATCAAATGTAATAATGACTAGATCCAATTAAATGATTAATGATTGAACATTATTTATTCCATTTTGTTTTATTCTGTTCATTATGAGTTTTGGAACTAAACAATAAACCACAGTACTCCAAAGGTTAACCTAACTAACCAGATACAGTGGAAATTGTCCTAGATCAAAAGAATTTAAGTGGACTGCTCCACTTGAATGTTGGGAATTACCTGTCTTCTTAGCATGAGATTTGGACCATGGTGAACTGGGCATTGAACACTATAAAACCAATCAGTACATAACACATCATTTGTAGTTCTAAAACCTTTAGTTATTGTCTCATTATACATAGATGGGCATTATCTAAGAAAAACTTAATCTGTAGGCTCATATCTTTATTAAAGATTATTTATTCACAAATTTTATGTGAAGAAAAAGTTAATATTATGATAAATAATTATTCAGCTGGATAATCTAGTACCTGGCATGATGTCAAAAATTGATAACTGGTTCATCACTATTCTAGACAGGAATGGAACAATTAGGTGCTGTTATTTGGGCACAAGGCATTTTGGCTCTAGACATTCTGATGCTAGGAAGTGACATATTTAGTTGATTCCTCATTTGTTAAAGTTAGGGTTTGCTTAGCTTGCTTTGCAGATGAATCCATTCAGCAACAATTTTTCTTTCCCACGTTTCATTAATACTACCTCAGCCATTCTCTGCATAAACAAAGGATATTTAGTTGGAAAAATGAGAAGATAGCAAGAGAATATAACACTTGCGACAGTACACACTTAACAAACACAGCTGAGATTAAGGAAGAACTCAGACGTTACCAGTTGGCAGGAATGGTAGCACAATCCATCTATGAACATACAGTATTATGTTCTCATTCAACGAATTACTTACGCAGAACTTAATCAACCGAACAAAACAATTTCTAACTAGCCCAATTTGTACATTAAGAGATTTTGTTCATTACTTCACCAAGATTCTGAGTAATTCATTTCATTTGCCTTTATTTGTTATTGACACTTCCTTTGTTACTTAATGCTGGTTTTTGTAGCTCATAATTAATAAAGGAAATTTAATCTGACAAAAGAAATTGGTTTCTCACATGCAGTTTATCTCTAGCAGAAGTATTAGAAAAATTCAAAGGACAGATTACCAGTGATAACATTTTACTTAAATATCTGTAGAAGAGCTTAGTATTAGAGGCCTTTAGCACATACATTGGGGGCCTTTAGCACATACATTGGGGGCCTAGCAAGTCCTAACAACTACAAGTTGAATTAAGTTTAGTACTTTGTAGTTGAAGCTAGTTGTTTAATTTTTCAAATTTCAAAATTAGATAAAAATGTCACATTGTAATACAAAGCTTAACATTCGCATCAAATTTGATTAAAAAATATATAGAAGAAAGACTAGTTTTCCAAAATATTATCTCAGCACAAAAGCATCTGTCGGCAAATGGGTTTGGTGTGCAAACAACTCTGCTAAACCGTACCTAATCCGTTCTAGATAAAGAAAATGCCTTTACTATCTTGGCTACACAGATCCAACAAAATAAAAATTAAATTCATAATAAAGACTTCAGGTAAAATATTTCATGTGATTTGAAAGGCTATCATTTTCCGCTACTTCAAGTTCAATGCACACAAATAATTGAAATCAGAAAAGGTGTCTAGCAATTAATAGCAAGACTATCTGTTAACTGTTCTCTTGGAAACGAGTTGGTGAAATATAATTGGACAGAAATACTTATTAAAAAAGTTTGTATTCTTCAGGTAAAATATATAGATTTTCACTCCCAAAGATCAATTTTAGCTATTCTGGTAATCTTCATTTCAAAATGCAAAGCTAAAATATCTTTCATTTCTGCCTGATATGGAACTGTGAATAATCACCCATCAAGAAGCAAGAATCAGAATCATTTTATAAAGTTTCATTTGTTGTTCAGTTATCACCTGCGGGCTACCACAGCAAGAAAATAAATAAGCAACTGTATATATAGCCCTGTATATTTGGATGTGTGTATGCAAGACTTTAATGTGTAAGGCAGTAATGTGTATTTGCTAGTGCATACATCTATTTCTAAAAGAGATGTATACAAAGCTATAGTTCATTTATAGTTACATACAGGCCTCTGTGTGTGCATGTGTGTGTGTGGGTGTGGGTGTCTATGAAGAAGCATTTTATGTGTTTACAGATTAGTTTGAAAATTTTAGAATTAAAGTTTTTGTTTCTTTTGCAAGAGGTGATATTTTTTTATTCTCAAAATATTCTCAATAGAATAAGAGAAGAAAGGAGGAAAGGAGGAGATCTGTAAGAATGGGGAAGTTATGAGAGGGAAGGTAACCTTTTTCTTTTAGAGGAGGAGAAAGAAAGAAGAACTGAAAGAGAAAAAGAACTGAAAGAGAAAAAGAACAGAGGAGGAGAGTTGAGGGAAGAGAGGAGGAGAGTTGAGGGAAGAGAGGAGGAGAGTTGAGGGAAGAGAGGAGGAGAGTTGAGGGAAGAGAGGAGGAGAGTTGAGGGAAGAGAGGAGGAGAGTTGAGGGAAGAGAGGAGGAGAAGAGAGGAGGAGAGTTGAGGGAAGAGAGGAGGAGAGTTGAGGGAAGAGAGGAGGAGAGTTGAGGGAAGAGAGGAGGAGAGTTGAGGGAAGAGAGGAGGAGAAGAGAGGAGGAGAGTTGAGGGAAGAGAGGAGGAGAGTTGAGGGAAGAGAGGAGGAGAGTTGAGGGAAGAGAGGAGGAGAGTGGAGGAGAAGAGAGGAGGAGAGTTGAGGGAAGAGAGGAGGAGAAGAGAGGAGGAGAGTTGAAGGAAGAGAGGAGGAGAGTTGAGGGAAGAGAGGAGGAGAGTTGAGGGAAGAGAGGAGGAGAGTTGAGGGAAGAGAGGAGGAGAGTTGAGGGAAGAGAGGAGGAGAGTTGAGGGAAGAGAGGAGGAGAGTTGAGGGAAGAGAGGAGGAGAGTTGAGGGAAGAGAGGAGGAGAGTGGAGGAGAAGAGAGGAGGAGAGTTGAGGGAAGAGAGGAGGAGAGTGGAGGAGAAGAGAGGAGGAGAGTTGAGGGAAGAGAGGAGGAGAAGAGAGGAGGAGAAGAGAGGAGGAGAAGAGAGGAGGAGAGTTGAGGGAAGAGAGGAGGAGAGTTGAGGGAAGAGAGGAGGAGAAGAGAGGAGGAGAGTTGAGGGAAGAGAGGAGGAGAGTTGAGGGAAGAGAGGAGGAGAGTTGAGGGAAGAGAGGAGGAGAGTTGAGGGAAGAGAGGAGGAGAAAGGAGGAGAGTTGAGGGAAGAGAGGATGAGGATGAGAAACAAGAAGTGAGGTGGGGAACACCCAACCAACTGAAAGTGAGAGGAAAGAGACATACACACTCAAAAGTTTGAAGCTGACATCATTCATAACAATTGTCTTTTTCTTCTTAGGCTTTTTCATTATAGAATAAGTATTGTAATTTTCAACATTGCAATCTTCTTTCTGATTGAAAATTTATGTACAGATCTAAAACAGTAAAAAAAATTAAATATTTCCAAGAGAGAAATTGGAAAAGTTTGATTCTCAATCCCATAAAACAAACGTTTGTTTTTTGTTTTTGTTTCCTTTATCGATCTGCATGCAAAAAGTCAGCCTTCTTGAGTGGAAAGCACTTTAAGGACTGCTTCTTTGATGTGCGTTGTTGCTTCCGTTGCCTTGGAGATGATAAAGCGATCCATGTCAGTAACATAATAACCCATCTCATTGCTGTAACCATATCGGAATGAGATAAAGTCTGGACACTTCTTCTTTGAAGTGATCTTCAGGATGCTCTTCAGAGCACGACGAGCCTGGATATAAGCCATGCCTTTTTGTTTGGGAATCTCTCGCAGCACGAACATATGAGTATCAGTCACCAGGATATAGCTGCAATACAGAAATAGGAGAATGAAACACAAATTGACTTTCAAATTGAGGAAAATAAAAATTTTGATCAATAATCTGTGGTTATCAGGGAACATTACATCTGAGGTTTTTACTATTTTATGAGATTTTATTTCAATTCTGTACATGCATGTAAATAAAGACACCAAAATAGTTGGTGGTAGAACTCATATTTAGTCTAAACCATCCTATCTATGGGTGGTGCCTTGTGATTAACAACTCTTTCTATTTTGATTCCTTTTTACAATTACCTATTTCTATAAACACACATCAATATACATCCATGCTGAAATTCAGATCAAATGAGAAGGCTAGGGGTCATAGCTTCTACAACTACCCAAACATTAAAAAGGTTTTCTCCAAAGATTTGGATTGTTTTCAATACTTTGTGATACATGGATGCAGTAACAAATCCATAACAATCATTTCAACAGATTTTTCAACTAAAACGAGATTTTTAAAAAAAACACAATTGTTAGAAGAACTTTCTAGAAAAGTGAAGTATGGAATAATGAAAACACTTAATCACAGAATTTCAAAAAGAGAAAGAAGAGAAAAGCAAAAAAAGAAAAGGAAATTCCAAACTGCCAACACATCATTCATCTTGCATGCTATAAAAAGTAGCAGTGTTGAAGAAAGTAGTTCAGACACAAAAATAAGGATGCATCATAAGACTTGTAGATTTCAAAACAAAGGTTAAGCTTTTTCCTTTTTAATCTATTTTCTTTCCAACCTTTGAGCATTACATTTCAGATGTGATCTACTTATATAATGAACAGTGGGATTTTTTTTTCTATTTCTCAGTCCCAAAAGTAACAATTTTGCTAATGAATGTATATCCTACTCACCATTCAAAACAATGGAATCTTCCACTGAAATAAATCTAGTAGTTTCTTCCCTTTAGAAAAAACCCATCAAATAGAAATTCAAATATATCCTTGATTTTCTCAACAGGGATTGATTAGTAATGAATAAACTAAGAAAATTCACACAGAAAGGAATATATAAAGGGCTTTAATAGATCAGATTATAGATTTGAAGGACTATAAAAATGCTTTCTGAAAAAGATTATCCTGTAGACTTTTACATTAGCAATAACACCTTATTCATAAGTATCCTGATAAAGAATTTTTTCTGTATCTGTCAATAACTACACCAACCTATCTAGACTTAAAAAGAAGAAATATTGTTCACAATTGTCACTGGAAAAATAAGCAAACATTGGTAGAAAAATAAAGGTTAGATAACACATAGAATGATGGAAATTTTCTAGATGCTATACAACTTCAAAATGCAATAAAAACATTTGTTCAACTCTTAGATTTATAGAATGCTAGTAACCACAACAGATCTCTTCAATGAATAGGATTTTAGAAAAATTGAACTTTTTTGTGAATTAATTTCTTTTTTTAAATAGAAAAAAAAATGAAAAAAACAATCATAAGTTACTCCCCTTGATTTACTTTTTTATTACCCTAGGAATGAATTCAAGAGTTAATTGATGGTACTCAAATTATTGTTAGTAACTTGGATCTCTTCCTTTCTTAGTCCCTCAAGTTTGAATTACAGCAGAGGAAAAGAAATGAAACACCAAGTCAGCTATTGGGTTGTTCATTGTGAAATTGAAAAAAAATTATTAATTCAATCGAAAGTTTCCCATTAAGTCTATATACATTCATTCAACCTCAAGAGTAGGTGTCCAATCCTCTTCCTAAAGAATTTTTCATTCAGAGAACTGATAAATCCATTGAGGGTTACTTCAATTTGATCTTAATTGGAGACCAAAAAAAAAAAAAAGGTATTCCCGAGCAAAATGTCAAGTACAGTAAAGTTTTCTCTTTAGTATTACATAAACTATGGAATTGAAATAATTTATTGAGATACAAAAAAATACAATTATCTATTTCTATATTTCAATTTGATAATTCACAATTTTCAGGAAGGAACTGAATGGAGTTGATGATTTATTATAGAAATTGAATAATTTGAATGTTTGTATCTCGGTAGATTGTTTTAATTCTATGGTTTGTCTTATCAAACTTAAATAGAATACATGATTTAAATTTTACAATAGATTTTTTTCCTCTTAAATTGTAAAAATAGAGTCCCTTGAAAATAAGTCCCTTGCACAAATTATAGAAAATGAGAAGTCAACTGGTGTTTTGGGAAATACAATGGAATATTGAAGAATAATCTATAATTCACAAGGCAGTAGCACAGTGAGTAAGATGAGTGATCAAGCAGCCAATGGAACTGTGGCAAATTTGGCAATGGCCAAAAGAGATTCAGGAAAATGAATGTCACCGCTATTTAAACTAGCGTCCTCATCTTGGTGGTTTTAGTCACAGCCATTGTACCTTCCAACCTTATCAGATGTCTGTCATACTCTGGGAATTTTTGCCAAACCTTATATTTGATCCATGAGGGCAAATTGTTCTCATTCTACTGTCTATTTAATTGTTCCTTGTGACACTGCTTTCTTTTTCTACTGAATAAGAGTATCTGAATTTCACTGCTTGGCCAAAAGATTAAACTCAACCAACAGGTAAACTAGATGCACTTCATCAATATTGCTATCCCCTCTCGTAGTGGAATTTATAAGTCTTAAACCTAATGTCAACTTTTTTTTTTACTAATCAAAGGCTCCACCCAGGAGTCAATTTCTATGTTAAGTATACTACGGAAGTTATCAGAGTCTAGCCATTACTCTGGAATGATTCTAATCAGTACATTGAAGTTTGTTGAGAGTACTTTGATGCTTTTGCATTGTTTTCCACCACAGGCTCCAAATCTGAATTTTTTTTCACATTGAATCATTTAAGAAATAATCAAAAAGAAAATCCTATTGTTCTTGACTAACAGCATTTTTATTCCCAATTGCAGAATTCATATTCTTCATAGATTCAACTTTTTATGATTCAAACATGAAAATCACCACTAGAAATACTTCCTAAATTTGCCTAAAACTATAAACTTAATGGAATAGTTTTTACTGAATAATCAGCAAATAATCTTATTCAAAAATAATACATCAATCATGTTTTTAATAATTAGAATCAGCAATTTCATGTTGAACAACCGAATAGATGAGCACTGGAAAAATCAACTTTCCTTCCTTTGAAGCAATAATTTGTTTTGAGGAAAGTCTGTTTTGGGCTGCTAAAACAAGACTCATACTATATGATGTACCATTTATTTATATCAACATGTTCAACAATCTTTCAAGACTAATATTGTTTTGGATGTCAGTCCCAAATAATGTTGGCATTGAAAGATTGCACAAAAAACAATACTGTACTAAATTCAATTTTCATCTAAAAAGTTTCAAGCACATTGGTTAGATGATGAAATTATCAAATATTTTCTCCAGAAAGAGGTGTAATCATTGATTTTTTCCCTATCTGGCAATTATCAAAACAAAAAGTATTTTGAGCCTTACAGAAATCACATGGATGAAAATAAGTGAAGCCTTACCAGCATGAAATTTAGAGATTTAACGATTACTGAGAATTAAAGGATTAAATAAATTAACCACGCTTTTTGTGGACCATTTTGGTTACCCAGGACCATTAAATGTTAGATGCAGTATAAGTGGTGATCACACTGCCTCTTCATGATCAACAAACTTAATTTGGAAAGGCTATCTGATTATGTTAGCCATGTTTTATTCATTTTTTTTACTTTCATAATTTTCCAAAATTTGACTTCATGGGCAGGGTTGGGTGGGGGACAAAGAAACTTGTTTGAATAAGAAGCCATTGCTCAAGTAACCTGAAGGAAGAAATAAAAATTGTGCTTTCAAGTCTGTACTTATTTCATACAAACTTGAACATTTGCTTCTAAATGCAAGCAAGTAAAAATCAGACGACCAAATCTCAAGACATTAAACAGGAAATAAAAATTCGAATAAATAAGAAATGAAGCATCTGATGACTCATGCAAGGGAGATAATTCATCATCATTATCATTCATTAAATTATATCTTTCTTGAATTTACACAGAAATTTACATTCCACAGACACAGAGTTCCTAATGAAGCTTGATACAGACCTGGTCCAGTTTTTAATTTTTCAAAAATGAACAGAACTTAAAGAACTGGGCAATAAAAGCATAGATTTCCCAATTTAACTAAATTTCTAATAATTTTATAATAATTTGATATTTCAACTTTTTATATCGTCATTGAAAATAAAGTGTCTTTTCAGATAGAGAGTAAATATGCAATTTCTACATTTTATACTATTTACATTTGGTTCCTTTCAGGTAAGATGAAAGACCTCAATTTCATACTCAACAACACAACTTTGTGACCTGTTTAGACACCATTTGAAAGAAAATGTAAGTGCAATCTGATGTGATCAGAATGAATACAAATCTTAGCATTTGCAAATAAATAAGGGAGACTACTCTATAATTGATATATAATTATCTTCCTTGACAAATCAGTCATATTATAGTTAAAGGTGAGCTATAATTAGCACGTAATAGTTATCTGCTGTAAAATCTTTTTTTTAGGTAAGCAGACCATATATAATCATCATTTAGTAGCAAATCACCAGGACTTCTTAGAATTCTTCAAATTTGAGTACCTTAATTCAATATCTAAGGGTGGGATTCCTGGCAAGTTCCTGTGGAGGACTGAAATGGAGCCTTTGACCCCAATAAGAGATCAAAACTGTTTTTTAGGGGTACCTTAGTTCTATAGCTCTGGCTACAATGGACCGTTTTGAATACTTACAGATTACATACAGATAAATGGAATCAGAAATAGTATTAAATAAATAAATAGTTGCATGGAAATCAGACCATTGTTATTGGGAAGAGTGTGAACACATACCCCACACATTTTTTGGAAAAGATTCCCGATTACTAATATGCAAGAAACGTGCTCCAGGGTCCCGATAGTAACCATAGAAAATTTATTGGCCACAGTATAATTCAAAGATGGCTAAAGTTAACATAGACTAAGTGACAGATATTTGGTGAATTAAAGTAATAGTAAATTTTTAGGTAAGCGTGAACGCAGCCGAACACAAAATAAGGGATCATTTTAACATAATACTTACATTGTAAATTGAACCCCCTGCTAAGAACTTGAAAGGTGTTGGAATTTTTTAAAACTAACTTCCTAAAAACAGAGAATTCATAGGGATACGTTGTGTGGTTCTGGACTTTGGGACAGTTGGACATCTGGTGAATCATAGTAAGATACAATAATTATATTCAAAATATTTTATGCAAAAATATAAAGCACCATGTTCAGACAAACTATGAAAAAAACTTTTGATGATTTCCATGGGAGAATTAAATAGTTCAAACTGTTGTATTTTGAAAAATGTGTATTGATTGTAGTTTCCACAATTATTAATCGCACTTTAGATTTCAATATTTTTTTTACTGTTTGGAATCATACAAAAAAAAATAATTTCACAACAATGGAGATGTTATGCATGTTGCTACCATTTTCCTTGGTGAATAAATAACACATTAATATTTCAAAATTAGTTTTAACCAAAACTTCTTTCATCTATTGAAAGTGAAATAGGAATTAAAATTTCAATGATGTTACATCCAATACGGAATAAAGAGAAACAAACATGCAGAACATTTTGGAAAAGAAGGAGACAATGGTTTAAACAATCAACTGATTCAGTTCAAAAGTAGGTTGGGATGCTCACTACTGTTTGAATAGCTTTGTACAATAAAAACAAAAAGATAAACAAAATAGACAACAAAGGACAGAACTCTACATTTAATTTCTTTGCTTCTTTTTTCAAGGAAGGATAAGTAATTGAGGGTGTAGTGAATAAAGCAAGTGCACTGAACCTGGGATACATGTAACCGTTGTCTTGCACCTCCTTACACAAACATGAGTAGTTGATGTCCGACTTGTGCAACCAGGTATCGATGTTCACAACCTCCTTTTGTTCATCATCTGTGCTCTCTTCTGTAAAACAGTACAAACAGATGGAAACACAATATACCAGAAAAATTGGTCATGAAGTACCAAACAGTAATTAACATTTCAATCAACAAAAAAAACTCCCACGCCCATATTTTCTAAACTTTAAAACCAGGAAGAGGATCTTATCTTGAGATGGATGGGGGATATATTTGATTAAGGAAGATAATCTCAGCTAAATTGAAATAAAGTATATTAGATATATAAGAAGAATGAGTTAATCAATGTTATCAACTGATTAGTTAGATACGATAGCTTTGCTTGACAAAGTCTACCTGATAAACAAAAACTGTCAAACATGAAGATACCACAATACATGGCAGCTGGGCTGGTAGTTTAATTGAGCATATAAAGTAATATAACAATTGGAAATTTATTCATAGTTGAAGTATGCATACAAGTGCAAAAGTGTTGAAAAATAAAAATAAGAAATACAACACACAACAGAAGCTTCATTAAATTGTGACATATCATAAGTACTAACTGAAATACCTATTCTACAGGGTGGTTGCAAATCACTGCGAGAAAAAAAAAAGGGAGCCTAAGTGGCATAAATTTGCTGTTAGAGAGATCGATAAAATATTGTTTAATTAATTTGTTTTGAAAATGTGCAAAAACTCTTGCATTTATTTTTAAATTACAAAAGCTATTTAGCATTTACCTTATCGAACATCCTTTGTGTCTTTGGATTAGAAGCTAAAGATCTTAGAGAGGGGGAGAGTAAGAGTGAGATAGAAACACCACCTCCTCTGAATTTGCAATAATAAATTTCTCTCAGTAAACCAATCGTAGCCACAGAATATGTTTGAGAATAAGTTTGAACCTCCGACCTCAAACATATTTTGGAGGGTGGTTTTCAAAATCTAAAATTGCTAAAATCCTGCCTAGAGCTCACAGGGTACCCACAGAAAATTTCATGGAGTTATGTTGATTAGTTTTTGAGGTAGGCTGTGACATACAGACAGACGGATTAACATTTGGAGAATTATAATAAAATGATTTTATTCCTGTCCAGAAGTGAGGATATTAGTCAAAAATACTATGAAAATAATGACACAAGTAATATTTCAAGGATGAAGACACTTGAAAACTACATATTGATTTTTATAAAACCAAAACACATTCACTTGTTTTATTGACTCATTGCCTACTTCCAATTAAAGCATTTAAATACTTGTCTAATTTGCTGTCCACTTCAATTTTTCTTTAATATTTTAAACAGCAATAAATCAACTTTTCATTTATACATTTCTTTATTCATATTATCACAGGTATTTGGAGATTTCATTGTTTAGAAGACCATAAGCTGAATTGAACTTACCAAACATTTATACAGCAGAAAATATTGTATCAAAGTTTCTATTCATATTACAATGGCCAAACTACAAAGAACTGCACTTAAAATAATCCTGTAATAAACACACGTGTAATATTTTGAAATTTTGTTACTGATACAGTAATGAAATATCTTGCCAATAGTAGAGATGGAATTTAGAGAGGAGTTGAAAAAAAAAAAAAGAGTTAAAAGAGGTGAGTTAAAAAAAAACAAAAAACAAACGTGTCACTCATTTCAAAGCTGCATTATAAAATGCAAATATGGATACAAACTTGACTGAAATTTTCAAGAAAAGTAAATTAAGAAAACAAATGTGACAAAATCTCTCTTAAAAGCTCATTAAAAGTAAATATTTCAACAATGTAAGGGTTTTCATATTCATTTTTCTATGAATGTGAGTGATTTAAACTGCCAGTTTGTACATAGCCATCTAAAAATGTTGATTTACAGAGCACCGACTTTGTATTATCTTTGAAGGCAAACAAACAAATTGGTCCTTGTATATGAAATAGTAGCAAATCTATGAGAAATAGGCACTTTAATGCATCAATCCCTTCGCAAACAGTTTTACTTGTGAAGAAAGGGATAATCATAAATTGAGAGAAACTCATTTCTGAGTAAAGATCATTTGAATGATAAAATTGGACTGAAGAAAGAAATTTCATTTGAAGTTAATTTTTTTCCTATTGTAACAATGAAAGAATCAGGCTGTTTATCATAACGACGAAGCCAAGATTACTGGCGTCTTAAGGAAAAGAGTGGCCCACCCAAATGGAAAGGGAAAGTCCTAGAAACTGAAGTAAAAATATAATGAATTTACTATTGCAGTTTATTTCTCATTTGGACCACCTGATGAAGCATGAAAATGAAACAAAAAATTGCTATCACCCTGGGAGGGGATAATTCTATTCAATCAGTGAGATTGCCACATTGCCACAATTCATATGGGAAAAAAAAAAGCTTCTTTTTTTTATACTTACCTTCTTCATCATCCCCTATCGTGAACACAGATGCCATGTTCCTGTAGCGTTTCCCCAGTTTGTCAGTACTGCTTACATGTCTAGGGAAATAAAGAAGCAAGATTTCTTGAAAGTAGATTTTAGAAGCACCCAAGAGATGAGGAACTCATTTTACATACGTCGCCTCCACACAACCTAAACACTAGTTCAAGCACATCAACCAGCTTCGAGGCTAACAATTGGGGGTAGGGACAGAAAATTTGAGGGATAAGACTCACTGCTCTGAAAGAAGTACTTCTCGCCAGTGTTTTAAAATCAAATTTTCATTCTTATTATTGACCCTGTAACTCCAATCTGACACCAGGAATAAAACTAAAGATATTGTGCCTATTATTCTATCACTGAAGCCTGCTTCAATGAATACTTACATAATTTAAGGTCAAAAAATAATCATCCAAGATTCAATAGAAATAGATCTGTGCTCATTAGCACAAGGAAGCTATTTCAAGTATTTGATGTCTCTTGATAGAAAAATGAGGTTTCACTAAAATTGTAAATTTTTCATATTTTCTTCATTACCAAAACATTTAAGATTTAACCAATATTGATGTGTTAAAATAAAATCACTAAAATTCATACATCAGAAAAAAAATCATTGCATAAGATTTCATTCTTTCTAGTTCATGGAATTACTTCAACTCAATAATTTCCCATCTGGCTCTGAATAAAAAGTTCTAGGAAAAAGTTGTGAATCCTGAAAAAAATCATAAATTATGAAAAATAAGTTAGTATTCTTAAGAAGTAATCTTCTTACTGCATCCTAATTCCATTTTTTTTTCTTTTTTTAACTAATCTCTCAAAGAAATCTTTCACATTTTCCTTAACACCTTGGAATTTCCTGATTTGAATACACCAATCCAGATTCATTTCTAGAGAGAAAAAAAAAGACAAATTAGCATTCCAAGGGGAATTATGAATCACCAGCACCCAAATGCTCATTTTTATCATGTGAAATTTAGCATAAACTTCTATTGTAAATTGAACCCACCACTGAAAACTGGGGGGGCTAAAAAAAACAAGTTCACTGACGAGAGAGTGTGCGTGAAAGTCCAGATAAATACATATATACATAATTTTCAGAACATATAAGTACTTAAACTGGTTTGTTGTGGGTTAATGGTGATTAATAGCAAAAAAAAGCAATGACAATAACATGGACAACAGATGAGATATATTGAAAGAGATGTATTTTCTCAACCTCAAGGTGACCAACAACTTTTGGCGTCATGTTATTTCATTTTGAATATTCCTAATCTTCTAAGAGAAAGGAACAGGGATGAAAAGAAATTCAAGTAGTTTATTCAGGGGGTAGGTAGAGAGAAGGATAGAAAGGGAAGTTAGTTTAATAAGAGGGTAGGAAGAGAGAGGTAAGAACATTTTGGCAAATGAATCTCATCCATGTTTGTATGATAATAAGATAAAATCATAGAGCAGCAACAAAGATTGGAAGGGATACGGGAGACAATAAGAAGATATAAGCAAAGGGTGAGAGAAATACAAAGGCATGAGATAATACTTAGGTTTAGTTTTAGTTCAGGCATCAACAACCAAGAAATTTCCCCACGTGTATAGCCAGTGAATATAAATGTTAGAACCCATGAATAAGCTAAACCCAGCCAAAGTGTTTGAAACCAGTGATTAACAACAATAACATGCATAACAGATGAGGTATATATGAAAATTTCAAAGTTCTATTGAATGATTATGGCTGGGCGAAGTCCTGATACAGAGATATATAGAAATGTCAGAACACATGAATACCTAAACCTAACAACAGTATCTAAACCCGTGTTGTGGGTAGCAATATAACAATCCAAAGGAGTATATTTATTACAATGAATAAAAAGCTTGTTTATCTTTGTTTCTCCTTTCACTTCTATGGCATGACAATTTTTCAGTTCATTAACTTACTCTTGATTTTTTTTTTTTTTTGTTTGAACACTTTTATCAATGACAACTCATTCAAGTGCATTCATATAAATCAGTAAAACGTGCAACCTATATCAAAATAGGAAAAGAAAAGGAGGATCGTATTTACCTTTCTGGCACAGCCTGTTCATTCTTTATGTAACTGGACAGTTTTTCCTTCATTTCTGCTGATTTGGATTTCACTACACTAGACAATTTACCAAGCAAAGAGTCTTTATTAATTTTGCCAATGGAGGGTGGAGCAAACTCATCTCCATTCTCTAAATCACTTGCACTGCTTACCATGTCTGGATTACACACAATGCATGCTTTAGAATTGTGATCTGTTAGACCTTGTGATAAGTTGCCACGAAGAGCATCATGTAAAGCTGAAAAAGAAGGGAAATTTACAAAATATGTTCTGGTAGACAAAATAATGATTCTTTTTGTTTGTATCCTCATAAAACTAGGTATGCTTATGTCAAAATAAAGGAGAAACATTCTTCAATTTCTATCAACACAAGGAAGAAAATGTGGGGAAAATGCTGATATAAAAATTATTTGTATATGGTGAATTAGTATTTGAAAAAGCTGTTCACAATTTTAACCCAATGTCACATAAATCAACAGCAGAAAATTCAATTAGAAAAGCTCCCGTCTTCATTTTAGTTATTAAAAAGATTCCCTTGTAAATAATTTCATATGTTTCTTGAATATGAATACCTTCTTTACTTCATCTTATCAAAATATTACCTAATTTTGCAACCAAAATATTTTTACTATTCAAAGATTTCTCAAAAGGAATTATTTCTGTATACTTTGCAGAAGAAATCACAAGACAAATAGTTGTTTTACTATCAAAATTCAAAAACTCTGAAATGAAGTTATAAAATACTAGGTTGGGCAACTTTTCAGTTTCATTTAGTAAATTCTACTCACAATACATAGGAAAAAAGAAAATGATGTAAATTTTTGTACACATGAAACAAAAAAAAAACATTCAATTAAATTTAAAACTCAAAATTGTTTTAGCCCATGTACTCTAAAATATATATATATATATATTTTTTTTGCTAGATAATTAAAATCATTTTCATAATCTAATGTTCAATGAAACAACTTTTCATAAGAATGAAATTTTTTATCACAGTTTATTATCAAATCTATACAGTGGCCCATCAATATCAAAGGTTCAAAGTTTGTACCAAATGGTTATTTCATAATGTAGTCAAAATTTTCTAAATCTATTGACTAGCAAATAAGGAACAGAACTATTAAAATGTGTAACATCTCTGACAACCTACTTTTATGGCAACAGAATGAACTTGATACATAAAATATATATATCCATAAGTGAATACATTCCTTTTGACATACATACCATGGAAGCTTTCATCATTTCTTTCAGTAGTGCCAAGTTGTAAAATGTTGTAATCTTCAAGTCTATCGAACCAGTATTTTATTTTTGACCAATACAGTTATTTAAACAACTCCTATACAGCAAGAAACGCTTCCTTGTCGAATTTTTAACCAACTGTTTTTTCTTTCACTACTCAGAGGAGAAATCATTGAATTAACTACTTGATTTGATCATGTTCTTTTGACAACTACTTTTTTTCTGAAGATTCTTTTTTAAGGATTTTACAATTCCAATATAGATGAACCAAAAAGGTGGCATTAAGTGATGTAATCACAGAAAAATGTAAATGCTGACTAAATGGTCTAATCTTGGCTTAAAACAACAAAAAATATTACTTTTTTCATAATTTTCAAACATCTAAGCTATATTTTTTTCAACAACAAAAAATAGTACTGAGAGTAAATCTTATATTATTGAAGTAGATTTTTGAGGAGGAATGTCATTTATTATCAGATCCTTAGAAGAAAACAAAATTAACATAGCATGTAGTTTTTATAGAATAATGGGGAATTTCAAAAGACATTTTCAATGGATTCATTAAAGAAAAATACTTCATCATTCTATAAATCTAGAGAGTAGTCAGTAGAATGGATTGTGGACTTAATGATGAAAAATGTGAAAGGACTTCAGTTAGGTTTAGAGAAAAGTTTAGTTTTAAGGGATACAATCAATAGAAATAACAGGATTCAAGATAAATACAACTGAAAATTACCTTTTTAAATTTAATTTTTTCAGGTAAATAACAAACATTGAAGAATAAAATAATTGGTACGAGGCACAGCTGAGGTTTTAATCCAGAAATAACCAAGAGATGACTTGTAAGATTCAATATTATAGGCAAAGAGGGACTCTTTTAGGGATTCTGTCAGGTTGATAGATGGACTTGTGACACTCAAAGGCTTGATGTGTTTTTGAGGAAAGAAATAATTGAAAAGGGTGCATACATCAGTTTATCATCTCAGTTTCCAAGAAAAAGCAGGTTCCAGTCAACCTGACGTATGGACAATGATTACTTGAATTAAATCTTTATAAATATAGAATAGCCAAACCAATTCAAGTAGATTGGCTCTTGCAGTTGAATTTGATTGAAAACACTAAATAGGTGAAGGTAAGAAAAAGTAAATAAATCCATGGATGGAAGAAATCTCATCACAATCTTTTCAGTTGCTTTTTTATCATAACTTTCATTCATAAAAATCAATTTCATAAAAAGAAAAAAAAAATATATGAAAAATGTCTTCATCTGAGAGAGCCACAAAACTGACGACACTTCTGCCCTTCCAGAAAATGTAAATAAATCCATGGAAGGGAAGTTTTATCATGACTTTTGTACAAGTACCTAAATATGTTACCCATCATTTTTGATAGATTCTACACCCAAAAAAAGAAATAAAAAAAGTACCAAAGGGGATCAGTTCATTAAAATCATTTTTAGTGAACAAATGTCATGAAACATACCAGCATAACCACCTCTGGCAACACTGACATACTGATGTCCTTTCTGTAAAAAGTTAGCCACGACCATATGGACATATTGGTCTTCTTCCTCACGACCACTACCCATGAAACAAAGATGTTCTCCACCAGCAACTGAACCTACAACAAAAGACAATGATGAAGAGGGGTGAAAAAAAAAAGGAAAAAAAATACACAGAGATTATCATTGGATATTTAGCTTACTAAATTTTCTTCCCTTAGTTTCATTGTAATCAGATTACGTTGAAATAACCACATTGATTGTCATTTTGTTGATATAAAACAATAACAATAAATTGTAGAAATTCATTTCAAGTTAGAAAAAAAGCATGAAATATTTAATGTAGGGTAAAAAGAAAAAATCAGAACCTGCTGCAATTGCTTGTTTCTGGGTTGAAAATAAAGCTTCAACTGCAGAATTGAACTCTGTGGGATTCTGGAGCATCTGTTTAGAAAGAACAACAAAAGAAAATATAAATATTCAACATCTTTAAACAGAATCAGAATCCTAAGGGGACAAAAGATATCTAAAATGAGATGTCAGCGGACAAATTACCTCATATAGTCTGAATTTTAATTTCGACAACTTCTTGATATATGCATTTCATTTTTAGTATACAAGCAATTACAAAATATCAAGTGAATTCTTTCTGAAACAAGTAAAAAATCTTAAATAATTAATAATTTCATTCTAGGTAATATAAATTATTCAACATCATATTGTAGATAGTAATGCTAACCACATAACACCGTTTCAGGAAATAAAATATTCTAAGTAGTAGTAATATCAAGAATTTTTAAACAAAAAAAATAGCATCAGACATTTTGGCTTATTATTCTGTTCAAGTGCATCATTTAATGACAAATGTCAACAGATCATTGGATCATATTTAAATGCAGACAGATGTTTGGGTCAGAATTTGAAGGTTTTCATTAAATAAGATTAAAAAATATTTGTATAGTTTTCTGTAACATTCTTTGAAGTAGAAAATAAAACCCATTAATATCTTCTAAATGATTCAAAGAAACTGAAGCAATAGTAGACCATGTATCTCAACCTAGAAGTAAATTGATGAGAACTTACAAGATTGGCATCAAGGTGAAAGGCTGTTGGTAAGTGTCCATTGTTGTACTGTTCAGCAGGCCGACAATCTACTACAAAGTACCTAACAGAGTCTCCCTGATAAGAAAAAAAAAAAGAATATATTACATATAAGTTTGTCCTTTTATTGCCTTTTACAAATGTGTGGATAAAACAGAAGGATGAAGTTTTGCTATCACTTGAGATGCAAACAAAGTCTGATCAAAAAGTTTAAAGACTGGCTCATTTTAAGGTGCCATTACCAAGATCTTTGAAAATGAGCTAGTTCTCCAGGTCTTGAAACCAGGTAGCAAAATAGTTTATCACAAGATCTAGAGAATAGGCTTGTGCAGCTAATTCATACTGATGTATGTACAATATTTTTCAGGATAAAATTTTGATCATGAAAATTTTTTATCACATCACATTTTACCACATTTCATTCAATGTTGAAGAATAAGGTGAGAGGAAATTTTTGAAGGATAGATTACCACTCCAGCTTGGTTGGGTTGCAGCAGTTCATGGACAGAAACAGGAAGACACAAGGCCTGTGACACTTGCATTGATTCATCTTCCTTTGATGCTAACGTACTACCAAACAATCGGCATTGATAGTCCTACAAAGAGATTACATCATAAAATGTAATAGAAATATAAATATACATTCAACATGCCAGAACTATATGTTCAAAATTCATCCAAAGTGCTGGAAAGTTTCATTTGAATCTTACATCATAGCCGTACACAAGACAAAAAAAAAAAGTACTCATTTAACCATAAATTTAATACCACATGAAGGATACATGACCACATTAGGGAAATCAAAGCATCAAATAAAATTGAAATAATTTTTACCAAAAAAATTTGGGAAAAATATTAAACTAACTATATGAGGATTTGGAGACAAACTAATAATTCTATATAGCATTCATTCAGAATTTTATTCAGTGCACTTCTGATAAGATCTAGAGATTTAATGAATAAAATCTGTGATTGTTGCAAATAATAACCATTTTGAAGAAAGATATTTTAAAATCCACTTTCTACATATTCATGTAACAAACAAGTCCTGTCATAACAAGAAAAAACCTTCCAGAAAATTCAAAACTGAGCCCTGAAGCCCACAGAATCATTGATGGAAGTTGTGACAGTCATGAAACAATGCCTCAAATTTATTTAAAAATTAGTAGAATAACCTAGCATAGCCTCGGTTTTTGTTAAAAGAAAAAAAAAAGCATAATTATGAAATGAACCAACATTTTAGAATAGAAGTTAAAAGACATGCATAGGTTCTTTGATTTTAAAATCATGAGGTAATTATATAAAAGCCCTAAAAAATTGTCAATGTTAGAGTTTAGTGTCAGAATACAAAAAAAAAGTATCTAGTATTTTACATAAATCATTATAAGTGTTAGTAAATTAGCATATTCAGTCATTTGCTTAAGTTTGATTTCATATATATATATATATACATATATTTATATATAGATATATATATAAAGGGAGAGATAGATAGATAGATGTGTATAAAAATGCATACAGTTTCATAATTTCCTTGCTTATGTTGTCAAATTTGAGGTTTGTTTTTCCCTGTCAATGCTCAGATTCCCTGCTAGTACAAGTATAAATCTTTGCTGTCTGCATTGCCAAAGAAAGAAATAAGTGCCCGTTTGACAACATAGAAATTAAATCTTACATATATGTCTTCTCACACAACACAATCATCTGAGTTGGGGTGATGTGAGCCCAAAATTGGATTGAGTGTTTAGAGTGTAATAACTGGCAGGTTGTAGGATTGAATCTTGGCATAAGTGTTGCACACCCTTAGGAAGGTTTGCACCGACTCCTGGGCAGACCTGCATAGGTGCCCCACGCCCTCTCAGACAGATTGACATACTGTAGCTCTTCCTGTGACCATTATTAAAATGCTTAGAAGTGGAAGTTTGGGTTTAAGATTCTCTTAATATGAAATTTGTAATAAAATTTCTTTCAATTTTAAATCATATTTGGCAATCCTTCGTTTTATCAAGGCAAAAATTTAAACCATTATTGAAATTAACTACAGGTACAGAAAATGGCAACAATTAAGTGACTTGACTAAAATTGTATACATAATTAATTGTATTAAACGATTATTGTAAATTGTGAAGTTCCACACTCAGTCATTCAATGTTAAAGATTTCCAACATCTAGTGAGCTAGTATGTGGAGAATTCAGGAAAGGAAAATAGAAGTTAATGCACAAATAATAATCATTTTTTAAATAACACCCAGTGTAACAATAGCTTTTGCCCTTATGTGCATCTGTAGTCAATTTCAACAGTGGTTAAAATTTTTGTGTCCACAATATATTTTTAACAAACAAGGAAGTAACTGAAAGGAACTAATGGAAGTAATCAAATACTTCGGAGGTGTACTTCCATATTATGGATGGAAAGCAATGTTCCAGTACTGAATCTGACCTTCATTTCTTCAGAATTTTTAAATTCTTGAGAAAAATTAATGTGCACCAAAGTTTCCAGCAAGAATAATATTCTGAAATTTGTAGCCAACAACAGGCATCAAGAGAGTTTCATGAAACAGACCGTTTTGCAAAAGATTCTTTTGTTTGTTCCTTCATATTTGTTGCATTACAGATAACAAGCTTTTAAAAAATCTGGGCCAAGATAGTTTTAGCAAACCAAAGCTATTTTTCATGAAAATCTATTATATAATAATTTAAAGTATTCCCTACTCCATTGAAGATATAATCTTATTACTATAAACTGGAGACATAGATCAATGAAAAGGATAGAAAGGAAAGGGGAGAGAAAAGGAAGTTAGGGAGTTTACTCAAGGGGTAAGAAGAGACGGGAAGAAAAAGAAAGGTAGTTCATGAGAGTAGAAAGAGAGAGGTACTTCAATGGGGGTGGGTAGGAAGAGTAAGAGGTGAGAAAAGAAAGTTAGTTTAATAAGAGGCTAGGAAGAGTGTAGATAGAAAAAAAAGGTAGTTTATGGACGGGAGAAGAGAGAAAACAATGCTAGGTAATTCACTGAGGGGGTAGGGAAATTTTTGCATGTGTAACTGAATCATTCATATAAAATCATGGACGGGCATTGAAGATTGGAAGGGATAAGGGAGAGAATGAGACAGGTATAGGGAGAGGAGCAGAGGTATGAGATAACGGATAATCTTAGTTGTCAATTCTCTCGAATCAAGTCAAATATCCTACCTAATAAAGTAGAAGAGGTTCTGAAATTGCAACATAATTACAGGGATCCCTTCATGAAAGTGGTAAAAATTTTGATTAATGAATATTGTTAAGGCATTTATGACTTTAGTCACCAGATATGTTGAAAAATTGCTTTCCTTTTCAGTAACAATACAGAAAAAATTCCAATATGTCTAAGGGATTCCTTGGATCAATCAATCTAGGTGCCAAATATCACACACGTACTTCTTCAAGAAATTTTGCCTTATTAAACTTTCAGAACTGACTGGACATAATGTGAAATCTTTGTCAAAACAATTTGGTAATCAATTATTGTGGTGCAAATTGTAAAAGATTTCAATTATACAGTCTATAGATATGTGTGTACGTGGACAGGAGAAAATACAAATACTACTCACCCGTCTGAAAGACTGTGGTGTGCGGGAAGCATAGTACTGGGCCAAAGAGCAAAAGTCTTCAATATCATCTGGTTCTAATGCTGCAGGAAAAGAACTAATTGATTCTACAACAGAAAGGAAAATACATCTCACTTGAATGGACAAAGGACCTTGTAACATCAGTATATACACAATGATGTGCCAAAACATTATGACCAGCAACATGTGGCAAAAATGACAGCCAATGATCTGTAACGACTGTGCATGCCAGAGTCTTTACCATTACCTTGACATACCAGTGCTAGACATGGATGTTAACCGAACCACTTATGCGCAAAATTAACATTTGCAGAATGAGATTTTCAAGGAGGGCTGTGAACAAAACTCAGCACAACATGATCAGGAATACCAGGATTAGGGAGATGGTAGGATTAACACTAATCTGCCAATACAATAACAAGCCAAATGGTTTGGACACCAGACAAGTCACCAACTTGTCCACATAGCATACAATAGAATATCAGGGTTTAAGGTAGGGCTGGGCAGTATATCAACTTCCCATGATATACCAGTATATTTTCAGATACAGTATAAGTTGGAGCAATACCATTTACACTGAAACAGCAACAATGATGCCAATTTATCTATTGTGGAGATAGATCTAGCTCTTTTTTTCTTCTCAGGCTCACATGTCCCCATCCCAAATAGTCCACACAATCCTGCCCACATTCTTCCCTAGTGTATGTACACCAAACCCACCCTTTGCAGTTCCTTCAACTGTCCTACTCACTAAAAAACTAGTTTTTGTATTATTTGCATTTTTAGTTTTAGTTTTTTATAGTCAGAATATTCTGTGTTCTTGTTATAGTTGAAAAAATAGCATTCCCAGAGATATAACTATATTTTATTTAATGTAATCTTGATTTCAGTTTGTTTCAATCTTTGACTTGCAAGTGAACATGAAAAAATACTAGGATATATAGCATATCGGTATTCAGCCTGATAATACCGGATATGAATTTTAGTCCATATCACCCAGCCCCAGTTCAAGGTGTGAGGAAAATCACGTTGGACCTTGATTGAGGGTGTGAAGGTGACCTTGAAAGCACACATTGCAGCTCTTGAGCAGCTGAATGTCAGTTCTTTCTCTCCACAATACTCTTGATGGTATAAACAGATGGATGATGATGATGATGATTAAGCATGAAATAGACATTATTTTGAAAAAAGTAGATAGTATCCATGATGTACACTCATTCATTCAAGAGCAAAATATAAATAGATATAACATTAAAGCTGCTGATCATAGGGTTCAAAGTTCAGCCAGATTAGCTGCCAAAATTAGATAGATAAGAGCAATATTTTATACAAAATGAACAGAGGGTTCAAACTGGATAGCTCAATTCCTGAAGTATTAATTTACAGCTCAAAAAAAGTAATTAGCTTGGAAAAATAATCAAATTTAATGAGTTTACATAGTAAAGTATAATACAGACAGATTACTTAATAGAAGCCATCACAGAATTGGCAGAATGCTGTGCTGGGTGTGATTGTTCAAAAAATTAGGGAAAAGAGGCAATTAATGAATAAGTTACTTCTCTTGTCTTTTTTAGGAGGGGGGGTTGATCATCAAGTCAGAATTTTGAAAAAAAAAAGGACAAACGCCATCAGACACAAACTGCGGGACCAACTTAGCATGAACCTACATTGTAACTTAACACCCCCCCCCATTAAAACCTAGGGTGGAGTAAGAGAAAACAAAATGTTTTTTCTAGATATAATAAGGGGTAAATGTTTATAATTACAGCTTTTCTAGCTCTACCCAGGCTCACTAGGAAACTCAAGAAAACTCTGTTGACAATCTTGGTTGACAGTTTCCAAGCCCATAAAGTATCCAGATATTTTAAATATCTGAAGAACCAGTTATGCAGCGTTGATGTAACTTGGCAACCTCTTAGAAGAGACCTTCCTGCATGCACATGGATGGACACTTTTCTGCGGGATTACTCAGTTGGCAATAAGACACAATTGAATGAGCTTGTGTACTCATTGTCAGTTACATCCAAAATAACCAAGCGAGATATTCTTCATGTCTTTCACAGGGATCTGTGTCAAAATACTGCATCATCCCAATGAGTCAACTCAACTCCTTTACAGTGCTGATTTGGTTATGATTTTTGGCTTTCCCTGAAGAGATTTCAGACAATAGACACAATTAAGGAGAATGCAGAAGAATGGAACAGCTGATGACTATTGCAAAAAGAATTTTGCAGACCATTTTGAAAAGTCGAAGGGATTAAGGAGTAAATGTGTGAGGTCTTGAAGGGAATACTTTAAAGAAGACTAAGGTGGCATTGTTCTATGTAGGCTATTGTTTCATTAGTGTTGAATGGCTGGATACTCCACGAACAAACATTGTACATAATAAAATATCATAAATCAAAATATAAGTACAAGCATTCTTAATGCTTTACTCGTGTGATAACATCAAAATACTTCATTTTTTCATGCTGATTATTTCGACATAGCTAAAACTGCATTTTTTTACTAAAAAGGTTTCCTCTCTATTGAAAGATATTTTTCAAGCTAACAATGTTCAAGGAAATAAAATGAAAATAAGCTAGAATATCTCTAAAATATCTGTACCTTGCATAAATGAATCATCAAAGCCCACATGTGAACTAGAACTGACTATCTGAGAAAAAAAAATCTTTTTATCTACAATTATCAAACCAAAAAGGAATACCAGCACAAGATTTGGGCATTGTTGGTCTAAAATGAATGTAGAGACCCCAAAAAGCAAAAAAACATTTTTAGATAGTGCTTAGAGGCATACTCATCCAAATTTCTATGGTTGTACCCATTAAAATGTGACCAGGATCACCTGCATGCTAAAATATACAGATTCTGCTATAAAAAAAACGCATGTGTCTGCACATACATCGTAGATAACTTTTTCATTTTTCTTTATCTGACTATACATGCAGAAATTATCATGCTAAGCAAAAAAAAGAATAGGAACTAATCTAAATAAGATAAAAGGTGAAAAAACTAAAATGTACTCAAACTAGTTTATTCAAAACTTGATAATATTTATCAGTTATAACTGAATTGAATACATTTTTTTTTAAATAAAATTCAATGCAGATATTCATGATGCTGATAAGTATTCTAAATGAAAATGTGAACACAAAAAAAATACCAAACTTGAATCTAAATTTCAATGCTATCAAAATGCACATTTTGATTCGCTGAATTGTAAGAGGATTTTGTTACATCAGAAGCAAAATACAATCTAGCTAGAACCTTGTGTTGACTAGCAACCAACATGTGTCCAATATGACTGTTATATATATGTTAATCATTGATAACAATACAGATAAACTTACCTATTATACTCTGTTTGCTATCATTTTCAGCACTGATAATTTGATCTCTGAAATGAAATGCAAAAGTTTTATCAAAGTATATAAAAATGTTCCTGGATGATTGGGGTTATAACAGTGAAATAACCATACTTGAGTATTCAGTGAATTATCACTAAATAAATAATTTCCCATAGGGACAACAATATATCAAATTTACTAACACTAACAATTAAGATGATGATTGATTGGAAAGTCTGAGGCTCTAATTCAATTGCAAATTCTTTTGAATTGATAATCTAAGAATAACCGATTTGAAATCATGGCATTTCATCTAGTTGTTAACTTAACCAATATGGTATCAAATTCTGCAATCTTTAGAAATCATATTTAAATAGTTGTTAATACTATACAATGTAATAAGTTGTAAAGAAAAATGAATGTTCAGCTTCTTGGTTTATTACGAGTTTGACTAAACTAAAAGCAAATTCCTGCAATTTCATATCCCTCTTCCATACTCCTGCCTTTTTTTTTATCACAGAACAACAAATTTATTCTTAAGTTTATAGAATATCATTTGAAACATTGATATTCAAAGATTCCTATGCTCTTTTTACTTATAACAAAAATATAGTACTTGACTCAAAGACTTTATGGTGATAACTTCACTTTATCCACTGATTTATAAAAATTCATGTATGGGAGAGGGCTTTAGCATTATATTAGACTTGACAAACTACTAGCAGAATGAAGTAGAGAAAATTTCATAAACTTTACCAAATAGATTCAAGAAACATTACTATAAAAAGCATTAGCAAAATAATGCAAAGAAATATTATCAATCAGTGTTCCCAAATAGATTGTTGGCAAAAATTCAGAATAAGATACAAATTATTCCAACTTATCAATCAACCCAAAAAGTTGTAAATTATTTCATCATTAAATGAAACATTTAAAAGGGTCTAACAATAGATACAAAATGTTGAACAAGTTAAAATTGTGTGAGAATATGTTTATGAGTTTACATAAGTAATATTAGAATAAAGAATTGAATTTTTTCAAACATCAAATCTAATTAAAGAGTCATTTATATCACGAAAGTGGTAACTTCATACGTCCTTATGCTGGAATATAGGCATTTGAAATATTTCTGTTCATCATTATTATTTAATAAACTTTTCATGATGTAAAAGACAACAGCAAATTTATGGAAACATCAACATGTTAAAATGAAAATGGCAAGTGTAACAAAATTTAACTACAAAAAAACAAATTTTATTACTTTACTAAGAGAGTGATTGTTAAAGGTTGGCCAAACTTACCTGCCATTAACAAGTATAACAAGGGCAAGAAAGAAGACCAAAAAAGGATCTGCATGTTGAAAGTACACATCCCACATATTTTGGATCACTTGCAAATCGCAAATTCCAGCAAACAAACTTCGAAACTGAAAGCAGAAAATATATTAAAAAATATAAATATGACAGGAATTTTTAGTAAGTGGACTAAATAAAACAGATCCATGCACTTACAAAAAAAAACAAAAAAAAACGGGGTATATAGTGGCTTTTGGATAGTCAAGAAAATTATGTTACGAGTGGGGTAAGGGCAGAATATTCAAAGAGATCAATTTACATTCAGGAAATTCAGTGTAATATATTAATATGGTTTCGCAGCACAGCGCTTTCCTAGTCATGTATTATGCCATGAAAATTTTACCAGAATTCTTATCCAATTTTAAATACCTATTGGTGGTTCGAAAGATAAAAGATCTGGAAAAGTCTTAAACCACAAGTTGTCAACAGAATGATGACATTGCTCTGAAACATAGACATATTTGTAGAGGACAATATTAGACTATCTTTATTTTTAGCATAATTTCTGAGCTTAGAAGAATTTGAACCTCATCAGTCATCTTTTCTAACCAATTAGAAACAAATGAATTCTTCCAACCAATTAAAAAGGAGAAAAGTATTGCTGTCCTATCAACAAATAAATTTCACCTTTCCACAAAACTTAAAATATATTCAAGTCAGTCAATCGTGGTTTTGTCAGACAGAATAGCAAACTAGGATGCAAGATGAAATCATTATTACATAAATTACCATTATAAAACACATTTCTCAAGGAAGGAATCAGCTGCAGAATGGATTTAGCATTATTGGAAAATATTTGAAAAAGTACAAAACATAAACAATTGTAGAAAACAAGACTATAAGCATACAAGCACCCCCCTTCAAGCAAAAAGATGTAAAATTTGGGGCAAAACTGTAAATCTTTTTAGCAAATCAAGCCCTTTCACCTCTTAATTAAAGAGTGCTTATATGCACATGAACAAAACCAACAAGACTTGGCATTAATAGAAAAAGAAAATATTTGGAAAAATGTATGAGTGAAATGCCTTTGAAAGTTGACACAGAAAAAGTTAAATAAATGAACACAGTGATTTCTATGAAGAAAATCATAAATGAACAATTTTTGAGCTGCTCTAAGTGGTATTCTCTCCGGGAGAAAAAGAAAATTCTGACAGAACCATTATATTAAGTAAGATATAGAAACAATGAAATTGAGCAAAGATCTTACCCATTGTTGAGCATAGGCATCAGGAGTAATACGCTTTGTATCAAGGAAAGAACACAATTCAGGGTCATGATACTGTAGCAGTAACCGGAACAAATGGAATGGTTTACCATTTTTCCGACACTCCCTATAACAGAGACAGACATTGCAAAACAAAACATGATACATTGTTATTTTCATTTGGAACAAAACATGTATATTGAAGTATGAAACTCACTTAACTAATGTAAAAAACAAATTTAGAACTGCTGACACTCAAGGAATGAAACTTGAAAAACATAAGTAATACTATATGAGATCTGTTTATAAACTGAATCAATATATAAGCAGTTTTAAAAGGAATAATAACTATATTCATCAATTTTCTAAAAAGGTACTCAAATCATGATTGTCAATTAGTTGAAAAAGGACCTTGATAGGATAGAAGAAAATCGTAAAGTGTATATATATTTTTAGTAAACAATTGAAGGACACATTGAAATTGTTACAAAAAAAAAAATCCCCAAAACAATAGGTTTTATCATTAACAAAAAATCATTAGTTGAGAAATGGGATCATGAATACAAAACATAGTGGCCTCGGCCATTAACCATAGGGAGCAGTAATTTACATTCTCCATTCCAATTATAAAGGAGGAATATGAAGACGTACCTGGGTAGGTACCTAGTGACAACGGTGTAGAAACTGTTATAAAGTTCTGTCCGGCTATACTTCATGGCTAACAATGGCTGAATGACTTCCAACCATCCATTGTCTGCAACATAAGGTTCATTCTTGGACTTGCTGTAGAACGTTATTATTGATTCTAGATCACTCACAATTGAGACACGGTCATCTTCCTCATTTCCAAGTTTATCTGTAAGAAGTCAAAAAGAAAGGATTATTACAACTGATGACTAATTATTATCATGTCATCAACACAGTAAAATTTATTTTAATTTAGTGATGCTACTGAAACTTAAGTCACAGCAAAGAAGAAATTAATAATTTTTCTTTCTATCTTATTCTAATAGACATATGCAAAATTCTCTTTTGAACCATTTGACTTTTAAATGAAAAAAAAGACCAAGCTGCATGAAACTAAAATTTTTTAAAAATCCAAGTTGTCTGATGCTTTAATCAGCATCTTTCGTTTAGAATTGTTTCTAAAAATCTTTGGTGCAAAATAAGTTTTATTACTAGTTTGAAAAAAAAAAATACATTCAATTAAATAGTCATATTTCAGTCTATTTTTAAAAGCAAAATGATAATGTTGCCTGGAACAAATGGCTTTGCCAAAGTTACTTTTACTACACGTTTGAATCTACAGTTCATGTGCACTAAAAGCAATAAGTCTTGTCAACTTAGTACTTACTACCAGTCATTCACCATATTCACAGACACAAAATATAAATATAGTTTAAAATACTGCTGATTCAATCATTAATTGGACAGTATATTTTCCATCTTCATTGTTACAATAAGAAAAGTTTCATACCTGAATTTTTAAATGAAAAATAATACTGCTCAACAAAATTACAAAAAGTAGGTCATAGCTCCAGTAACTTTTTTCATAAATATAAATCAAGTCAGTATCATAAGACAATCTGACTAATAATTTAAAATAGAACAATGAGATTAAATTGCTTGTATTTGTTATACCATAAGCATCTTTTGCATTGAAGAAAACACATTTTTCTTATTTGAATAAGATATAAATTAGGCAACTATCAAGTAGGACATCAAAATTCTTAAAATTAAGTAGAAAAAAAATACATAGAAATAATCTTATTCATATTACAATGTTTGCACAAGAACTGCATGGAAAATGATCCGGTCATATTACAGCATAGAACAAACTGAAAATGACTTGAATTCAATGTAGAAGGTTGTCTAACTAAAAATCTACTCTATGGGTGGGATTTTCAGCAAATTCTTGCAGAGGTGTAGATTGGCCCTTTGGATCAAAACTATTTTATAAGGGGTATCTTAATTCAATATTTCTAGTTACAAGGCACTGTTTTGGCAACTGCAAGGTCACTAAAATAAACAGAATCAGAATTTTAGCAACACATAGACAAAAGCAGGGCTTGTTTGGAAGGGGATGGACTTGAATGCTGTGCAGAGCAGCCTGTCATAACTGTCAGGTAAAATAATTTTCGATCAGTCATATGGATCCAGCTCTTCTGTGATGTCAATTTAGACATAAAATATCTAGATTTAGATAATTCTAAAAATGGGAAGTCAAAGGAAATAATTAATAAGACTATGAAGAAATATCTTTTAAACATTTTAAATCTATTAGTTATCATATTAGATTTCTTGAGAACCTCTCATACAAAAAACTTCAAACACTGCAATAACTTGTGTGCTAATATATCTGGTGAATGTCAACTTTGTACAATGGCTAGTAGTCGAGTAATTGTGGTGCAAACACACACACATAAAAATTTCTTCAATTGCAGTTAGATGGAAATCAGATGATTATCAAATCTCAATGGGGAGGGTGTTCAAAAACTAATTTCCATTAGTACCCACACAATATTTCATGGGGTTCATGTTGTATAGTTCCTGAATAAGGCTATTACATACAGGCAGACATTTGGGGTATTATAGCAGGATCTTACCCAACTCTAAATGTCATTGCAATTGGCTGATAAATTTACAGTGATTTTCCAAATGCTTACTTACCTACAAGAATTGTACAATCTTCTCTGAGTTGTGCCTGTTCTGCCATGTCATACAGGCCATCAAACGTAGCCATGGCATCACCTCGCCCTTGGATATTCAAGCAGATCTAAAGCGAAAAAGATTCATTATCAATAAACACTTCCTTGATTGCCATTCACTAGAATACATATTGACATATGTATCAAATTTAATGAAATATTCATAAACTCTGAAATTACTGTACTATTTCTGAGTACTACAATATATTTACATGGGTTGATGATCAAAATATCATTTTCATTTGGACAGAAAATTTTCATTTGGTGTCTGGAAAATGACAAATCTTGGTTAACAATGATTAAATTACCACAGTTCATGAACCATAACAACTCAAGTGCATGGCAATAGGGACTCAAAACTATACATCAATGGATTTCAAGATTTACATGTTGGTCAGTTATGATGTATCTTAGGATTGAGACACAGAGGAAAGAGCAAGTTCTAATATTAATCATTTCAATGAAATCAATACAGAGTACAAGTTGAAATTTTTCTCACTTGATTAACATTGATAAAAGACAAATAAAAAAAAAAGTGGTACAAAAAGGGATGAAAGATGTAGAATTAGGATATATAATGTCATCAATGGAGGAACTGGTCGAAGTAGAAGATGGAGAAACATCTGCACCATGGAATAAAAGCAACATTGATATCTGGTAAGTATTTCAGCTCAGTTATGTGAGTCTGCCTAATTGTAAGTGATAATTATATAAGATTTTTTGGTATACTATTTAGGGAAAATATTCCACAAAGAAGGTATTTTTTACCACTTAGAAAATTGTTGGTAAGATAGTAACCCCACAATCATCAAAAAGTCCAAAAATAAGAAGGTTATTCAATTGTGCCTTTTAAAATGATAAATGTCTCTTAATATTTATTAGTTGAAAGAAAAAATAGTTGAGTTTTAAAACATTTTTGTTTTGTCAAGTTTTAACTGACCTGCCATATCTCTGGGCGAAATTGTACAGGTACTGGACGACCCCTGCAGATGTTACGAACTGTCCCAAAATCACAGGGCTCCAGTAAAGCTGTCTCAAGCTCTTTCAACCTATATAAATAGAACATAAAAATCAAATGAACTGACTAAGAACATATAAGTAATTTTCAGGTACAACATTATGAAATATTTGTTGCAAATAATTATTTCTAGAGTCAAGCAGATTTTCAATGTGTTTGACTAAATTAAAGCCAAGGTTTTTGCCAACTCCTTTATATTTGTACTCTAGATCACATTCCTGTAGGCTGGGAATGTGTAATATAATGCATAATTGTAGATCACCTGACACCTTTTACTCTTTAATGAACAAAATTAAGAACAATGAAAAGAGGACGGGTGATAAATGAAATGAAATTTTTCCAAACAAAAAGGCTTATATATCCTTAGTTACATCATCACAAGGAAAAGTGATTAAAGTATTGAATAGGTAACTTTTAAGTCTATCCTAATGATAATTATCACATACCAGAAAAAAACTTAATGGAATCAATGAAAGTAAAATTCTTTCGTGGTAAACAAAAAACCACCACACAATTGTAAAATCTGCCAATACTCTCATAATATATATTTCATGTATTTCAAAGAGTTTATTGATCCCTTGGTCAAAAATTTTCTGTTTTCAGAACAGTTGTGAAAATCCTCTGTACCCAGGTTATATAAATTGCAACAATGGCTAAAGTTAACGCCTCATTCTCCAAAAATGCAAATCAGCTGATTGCTTAAATTCTGCCTTGGAAACACTAAGTAATCTTTCTAAGAAAAAATAATCCAGTTATCTGATATCAACCAACATTTCTCAGTGGAGATGATTCCATTAATTTTGCATTTCTTCAGCACACATTATCAGTCATAGATAAGCATTATTAATTCATACTGAAATTCTCATTTAGAAGAAGAGTAAGAAGAGAGAACAGATCCATCTGACTGGCAATAATAGCAACTGAGAATAAAATTGTGGATTCTATATAACTAAGAGACTTTTTTTAAGACTAAGAGACTTTTTTTAAAGAAAAAGTATAACAGTTATTAATGTTCATCACATAAATTTGAAAAGAATTTCTAAGAAACAAATCACTTGATTAAAAAGAATCCAAGGAGTGAATCAATTTTTGTTAATATCAGTCTCCTTTGCCTTAAGATTAAACTTTTCAAAAACTAAAAAAAAAAAAAAAAAAACTAAATATAAATCAAACTAAGAATCACTGTCATAGTTTTCAAAATTGAAAATCAGTTTGTTCATCATTTCTAACATCATGTAATATCTTGACTTAATGTTGAGAAAACAAAAGACAATTGAAAAGAAACCAGTGATAAATTTGACTGAAAAAGAAATTGATATTTAGTGATTAAATTTCACTTTAAGATTTTCAGGTTATAAAAAGTCACCCAAGCAGACCAATATTGCAATAAATAAATAACAGTGAAACCAATCATAAAGGTTTTGTTGACAGAGGTAAATGAAATAAAAAAGAATTACCAATATAATCCTATAACAATTCATTGTTAACATAATACATTATATCTTCTCATATTGGTCACAAATATTTGAACATGAAAGTCTATTACTGGACACGTAAGCTTAAAAATTACATAAATTGAACTATAACAAAATATTATTCAATTCATAATCATTTGTAATGCTATTATTCCAATAGAGAAAAAACAAACAGTTCAGTCCATAAAATTGCACTATTAGTAAGATAGCACAAATAAAGCATCAGTCTATCCTTCATCACATACAAGCTCTCAATTTCAGACGTCACTTTTCAAGATATCGAGTTCAATAGCCTAAAATTGCCACTGAAGTGCCAATTATACTTCTTCAACTTGTTATTCAGTAAACTTAATGGGTTTTTTCTGTGACTATGATATTGAATAATGAGAATACATCTGTGGCTGTTATACTGAAAACAGTCACTGCTTCTGCTAAAATTACAATAACAATAAAAGAATATAATAATGAAAAAGTTTATTGTGGTCATGTACTAATGAATACTGTGTAATTTATTCATCAAAATAGACAACAAAGAAAATAATTGTTTGGAAGAGACTCAGTGGGATAGGAGCACATAGAAAGCGTCAAACAGTTTACAAAAAAAAAAAAAATTGTCATAAAACAAGACAAGAATGTTAAGAATTAAACTTTGATGATATTAATATTATTATCATTTGCATTTTCACAACAATTGCTAGGTGATTATCGCTTGAGACTGAGTTACAGCAAGTCTCCAGCCCACCTCTCGACACTCCTACAGTAGTGCTGTGCTTTGCAGTTTCATACTAGTTGCCTGGTGGTTGTTGCTGAAGGCTGTCTCTCCAGCCTTCCTCTTATATCCCCCTTATTTCACAACAGCGCTGTGGTTTGTACTATTTCGACCATTCCTTTTTCATCCTGGCTGTAAGGCCATTGTTGACAATTGGAAGTCATAGATCTCAAATTTCTCTCACTCTCCCCAGTGTTCATGCAGACCCCAGTAGTGCTTTGGTCAGCACAATCTCAATCCTTCCTCTTATATCCAGCTTCTTCAATCTGGTTATTTGCATTTTCACCAGTTGCCCATCACTGAATACCAAGTGACAGCAAGTCTCCTGCCCTCCTCTCAATAACTATTTACAGTGTAAATGCTCAATCACTATGCAATCATGATATTTTTTTCATCTTCATCTATAAACTGTGTTAGGCCATTAAAATTTTGAAAGTTATGAAGTTATCAACTAGAAGTTAATTGAAAACAAAAATTCCTCAATACTGCATAAATCTACATTTCCAAACCTAAATTAGTTTCAGGGAAAACCTTGATTAAAACCGGTGTTTTGGTTTTGTTTTTTGTTCCTGTAATCTGTTGTATAACAATACATACTAATTCTATTTGCCAAAGAAAATCACCGCTGTCACACCAATCAAAGTTCTATGTGATGCTGTATACACATAAATAGAAGAGAAATCCAAGTTACCAATCAGACCAGTTTTCAGAGATAAAATTTCCTAATAATTTACAGAAAAGTCTTCTCAAAATCATTTAATCAACTCTATGAACTGGAAGGAATCATCAAGACTTTTCATTCAAGTGTAAGTGGATGTATGTTTCATTTCTACAAGCTTCTTTGTAAGATGAAAGGAATTTAGTTTTACATCAACAGAGCAAGATGGAGACCCCTATCCAATAAATCCAGAGACTTCTAGCAGGTATTGATTTTATTTTCGTAGAAGTTCAACTAGCACCGATATTTGAAGAATTACCTTAGCCACACCAATGGGTACATGCACAGAAAACTCAGAAGGCGGTCTGATCATAGCTGCTCTGTGCTCCTGAATATACACTACTGGTCATCAATCACTGACCTACAGTACCCAACCGATTACTACCCACTTTTGAGAGTGACTTAGGAGCGGGCTTTTCTCTAATTAATCAGCCTTACTTATCAGTACTCTTTAGATATTATTTCTGTGTCTATCTTCAGCCGAGTTAAAACACTTGACCAAAATAACTTTTGGGATTATTCATGGCGCCAGCAGTATTCTTTGTCTCTGGGTGATAGTCTCTGCAATTTTAGCAGTTTTGTATAGATAATGAAACACATGGCTTATGTCATAGGTGAAAAAACATCTATCCATTTAGCCAGGAATAAGAAGGATAGGGAAGTGATTGGTATTATTCAATCTTACTAGATTATACTGGTAAACCCTGTATTAATTCGAGGTTTGAAACTGAATGTCTCCTTGAGCCTATTACTTCATTTCACAAACTTGAGTTTAAACTTGTTTCATTTTGCCAGATTGTTCCAGAGAGCTAATTGTATCACAGATATAAAGGAAACTTACAATGTAAATTTATCCTAAATCTTGTCCAGTACCGAGTTTTTTTGGATCAACAAATCTAAAGAACAATTATTAATTCTTTCTTTTTTTATTCATTTTCTATCATAGTCCTTGAAACAAACTATGGAAAGTACCCAACACAAATAAATCCAATCATAAGAAAAATAAGAAAATCTGCAATAAATTGGAGAGAGCTGGGTTTGTTTTTTTTGCACTATCCTATCCATATTATTCAGTAATTTATATCATTCAATTACTTTGTTTATGCCATTTTCACATTTCAAATGCCTGTTCAATAGTATAGTATTTTATTATTTATAAGAACTGGTTAGGAACAGGTTTCAAATGATCAACTATTAGAAGTTTATTATGCAAAAGGTAAATTGTATAGCACTCAAATAAATGTTAACATCTAATACACAAATAGACTTTATAACCGACTCTTTTTTTTCAATAATGTCTCTAGTTTATCAGTTCCCTATGCAACATTTTTTTGTCTTGCATCAATTTTGCCAAACTCTAAGACAAAGACTCAAGTTGACTTTGTTTTCCAACAGTAACAAAAACAATTCTCACCAAAATAAAGGGTGTAAACCAATAAAATCCCCATACCATGATTTGAACTCATACCCAACTGATGACCAGCAGGCTGTCTTACTGACAGAGCTAAATTGATAAGTCTTAGATATTGATGAAAATTTATCATATACATACACACTATCAAACTTAATGGATTCTCTACATAAAGGGAGATTAGATTAATTTAAAAAATATTGTTTTTTAGCATCAAATAACTGAAATTTACACATGCCTATGAAAAAAAAAAATGGTGCGAGAGGACATCCATTTTCTAAAATAAAATATATATCATATATAAAAGTTAATTCAATTTTCATAAATCTTATGCCATTAAAAAGAATTGGACAAAAAAAACAATAGTAACATATATAACAGTAAGAATCGATAGAAAAAAATTCATGTTTGATACAATTAATTATGGAATTTCAAATTATATTTTCTGTACTTCATTCCACAATGATTGAATCTATTTATAAAAACTGATTACTTTAAGCATATATCAGAGTCTAAAAAGATCCAAGTAATTAGATTATGTTTCAAGAATTGGTAATTTTTCGTTTCAAAAAAAAAAAAAAGAAAAAAAAAATTACCATTTATTTCTTTCATCACGGACAAAATTTAGCTAGATTTGAACTGTCTGAAAGAGTGCCTCCAATGTGCCCTCCACTAGCCTAATCCAGTACAGACAACTGATCTGGTAATGAATGTTATTACTAGTCTAAGTCAAGAATATATAAAAGATTGAAATGTGGAAGCTTCTCAATGGAAATATACCCAAAAATGTTAAAGGAAGAAAATGTTCTGTATTTTATGATAATATATATATATATATATATATATATATATATATATATATATATATATATCTTATGTTGCAATAAATTTTAAGATTTCAATGTCATGAAGAATGAAAGATTAATTCATCAGTTGAGTTTTGTTCAAACATTGGTACAAGGGATGAGGTAGATGGGAAAGTATTCATCACCCACATTAATGTAAAACATTCAATGAAACAATCACTTATAATTTTTTATAATACTTACAATAATTTTGAGGAGGAAATCAGTCAAATAATTATGAGTATTTATTATGTTCTGTAAAGAACTGACAATAAAATGAATGTTTGATATGTAAATTAATAGAAAAATTCATTAGCTGTGATAAATATATCTTGGTCACTGACAAATAATAGGATGTCACTAATATGGTGAGACACAACAGAACCCCCTTCCTCAGGCTGAATAAATATTCAACTCAGAGGGTGGTATTAGACCATTCTGCCAGGTGGATAAAATTTAGACAGATAATCCAACTCATTTTTTTGGAAAAACAAAAATAAATTATCCTCTGATCACCTGGTTTGTAAGATGCGTGATAAATGAAAGGAACAATGAGAGTTTTTAAAATGCCAAAGCATTTCAGAATCTTGAGAACAACAACGCAAAAGTGGTATGTATGCTGTGAAGGTTGGTGAGCAGATATCTAGAACTTTTATCAACACAGATAAGCTAAAATTTTCTTAGCAATGAAGGCTAAAAAGAAAAGGATGGACTGCGGTTGTCAGGGAGTGATTGTTAAAAATTCCGTACAAATTAACAAATCCACAATCCTGACCAGGTTCTTGTGTTGTTCGCCAGGGAAAACTCTGTAGGTCATGGAAATCTGTTTTTAGCTTAGGAGCTGTGTGTGCATCTTTCTTTGAAGAATTTGATCTTAGGGTTTCCATCTCCAGCCAGTAAGGACATTGAAAATCAAACCAATATTTTTTTTTTCTCTTCATTGAAAATTCAAAACCATAATTCTTTCCACCAAAATCTACACCCCCTATTAATTTGCAGTAAAAAGAAACACAGACGATGCCTGATTGAAATGACATTAACTCTTATTATTTTTTTAGTGGCAGAGAAAGATGAAAAGAGAGTAAGTCTGTAACGCAGGATTAGGCATAGAGGTGAGATAAGCAGCAGAAGTAGTAAAGGTGCTGACAATAATGAGAAAGTAAAGAAAGATCCTAATTATGAATAAAACGTGTTGAAAATTGGATATATTTATTTGAATGAAATGTGCAATGAATCATTCAAATTATTACAATAATTAACAACAAATAACAGTAACAATAACATCAGAAGAAAAGGCACTCATAGAACTGCAATGCAATAGGCATAAGAAAATAATAAAATCAAGTAAAAACCCAAGTTTGAGGAATAAAACAATTGGAATGAAGTAACATGAACCCAAAATTCATCATCATCAGCCTTTTAGCACCCGTCATAGGACATAGACCTTCCTCAAATTTCACCTTATCTCTCTATCATGAGTGTCATTGAGCCAATATTATCTGAACTTGTCAAGTCCATCACGCCATTTCATTTTTTGTTAGCAACCGTTTCACATGATACCAGGAAATCTACTTTGCAAGTCATGCTGGTCTGGCATTCTTGCAACATGACTAGCCCGTTGCCATTAGAGTTCTCTAATTGATTCCATGATATCTCTGACGCATGTTTTTTTTCTTTAATATACTGTGCTATCTTGTGATCTCTCCATGGGATATTAAGCATGATTCTTCCCTACGCATATTGCATGGTTTTCAGTTTGAGAACCAATCTAATGGTTAGGTTCCATGTTTCAGTTCCATTGATGATTATCAAGGGAATGTATAGTGTACCCTTCCTTTTATGACTAAAGGGATATTCTTGTTCTTGAAGGTAGAGTTGGCTCTTCTTATCTTTTGCTAACCTAGAATGATTCTTCATCTGATTTCTTCTTTTGAGGATTTAATGGAGATTTGTAATCCTAGATGTAGTGGTCTACTTTCTTCACTTCTGTGTTTTCAATTTTTATTGTCATCTCTTTGCAGGATTATAAACTGCAATCGTTTCTTTTGGGGGATGTTATCAGGCTGATAAAATCCAAGCCAAGTGTGCTTGGCAGAAATTGTTTACCTAAAATCATGCTGAATTTGGATAAAGTCAAATTCTCAAGGAAATTCATTTCCCTGAGATGCAAGGGACAATTTCTCCAAACATCTGGAGAATACACATACTGAGCAGCGTTCATTCAATCTGATTAAGAAAACAGAATATTTCCTCAGTTATAGCTATGAGAAAAGCCAAATATTTCCTTCTGTCAGTATGTTTCAATGAAGTAGATAGAAATTAATTACTGAAAAGGGTCCATTTATGAGCTTGTCATCTAATTCCAGCTTACCGGAGCAAAGAAGAATCCAGATGCCTAAGTTGTGAGTTTGTATTCAATTGCCTCAATCTATTCAAGATGTACAGCTTGGATCACCACTGGAGCCATCGATGCAGATATTATGTTCTGCAATGCAGTGAGCTAAGTTCTATGATGCGATTTGAACCAATTACTTCGACTTTCATTATCTAATTCAAAAAACATATTTTACTTGAATGAAATCATTACACTGCTGATGTAAAATAACTTCTTCTGGGACCTCACACTTTCACCTCACAAGAAGCAATACTTGCCAAAGCTTAATATTTCTGTCTATTCATTTGGAAGTATATCTTGCCACTACAGTACAATAAAGAGAATTCTTCTCTTCATTAAAAGAGTGTTCAGCATTTCTTCAGATAACTATGGCACAGCAGGTTGAATTGGCATCTTTCAAAATCTACCTGAATATTTAAATCATAAGAGCATGATACCATGTTACCCCACTTCCTATATGAGTCCGAATCATAGCAGCACTAATGAGCAAAGCAGACACCTGCAGCCAGAGAGAAAGAAAGACGTTAAGCCAAAGTCCTGTAATATAGCAGGAAGTAAAGAGAGGAAGAATGTTGAGAGGACATGGTACACGGTACATCAATACAGACATTAAATGCGAGTAATTATCATCAAAATAGAGATTCAATAAGTCTTAATAGATACATACACATGTGCACACATATAAGTGAATAAAATACTGTTAATGGTGGGGAATTATTCTTAAAATATAATGAATAAAAATCATAATAATCATGATAATTATAACAGTAAAGCAGAGTAAGAAACAATGTAACCAATGTATCAAGCATATACAAAAGCACCTATAAGTAATATTTACTGCTGTATTTACTAGTTGAACCTTGACAAACATGTACTACCATCAAAATGAAGTTGATCAAAATCTATTCATTCAAATGGAAAATAGGAAAGGTCGATTAAGCTACTTATAGTGACATCAGTAATAATCCAGCAACATCTGCTCCTCATAGCCACAGAAACACAGCAGAATTTAATGAAGCATTCTGTCTATTGAATTATCATTTTGACTTCATCATATCATCTGTTTATATTCTTATAAATTCATTTTACAATGTATCATATTGAGTACAAGTCTCATTTAAAAATTTGCTAAAGCTAACTTTTTTTAGAAAACAAGCCAGTTATGAAAATGGAACAAATTATGAAAAAGATCATCTAAACAATAACTGTATTATATAGTATAGTAAAATATTTCAAATTCCATGGATACCTTTTATAGAAACATATGAATAAGTACTTGAAAAAATTACCAGGATTCAGAAATTTCACTATGAAAATTATTATATTATTTACAAACTGTTTACCAAAACTGTGATTCACTTTCTGAAAATGATCTTATAAATCCAAGCAGGTGGATATGATAAATAGATAGATATACATGGAGATACAACCAGGTCCTGGAGGTTCCTGCAGAGGCTACAAGATATTGTGAAGCTGCAAATGAAATTCTGACCTGTTTACAAGGGAAGCAACTTGGAATTTGACACCAAAACAATATCCTGATATATAGGAATGTATTTAGAAAAAAAAATATGATCTGTCCACTTCACACAAGCTTACGTTCTGGGAAGTGATTCCAATTTCTAGAAACAGGAACACCCAATGAAGGCCAGAAGATACTATGCTGAAACATTGTCAATAAATGAACATATAGTCAAGGAAAATAGTCTGATTATCACTTTTTTTTAATACAATGGTCCCCACCTTTTCATCTTATTAGTTGACTCAGTGGAATAGTAGATGGAAAATTCTACTACCAGAATGTGGTTAGTAGTTGATTTATAATAAATCTTACAACTGTAAAATATGCTGATCAAAAGTACTGTGAAAAGAAAAAAAATAGATTTTCTCTGACTATAATTGAAATAGGAAAGACAAAAGCCCATTTAGCTAAACTGAAATGAACAATAAACACCTCCACAAAAATAGCTGAAGATAAATGATAAAATGTTTGTATAAAGTCAAGTTGACCCAATGGAGTATTTGGGCTGATAAATTCTCTAAAATTTACCCACAAAAATTATTTTGATCAAACATTTCTGGCCCATGTCCATTGTGCTTGGATTTCAAGCTAAGATGACCAGTATGTATGTTAGAACCTGAGAGCAGCCATTTAGATCTTGGATAAATTTCTCCACTTGCAATGCCTGATTTGATCATTTGAATAGACTCAAAAATTATTTTGATTACTACGTTGCATCATAGCACTCTTTATGGGAAATTTCTTAATAGATATCAATAAAGTATTTTGCATTTCTAATATGGGATATGACAGAAATATCATAGATATATAAATTATGGATATGTTCACTATATTTTCTCTTTCACTATCATCATTATCATTAAGGCTAATAATAATACAAATCCTAATATTTTAGTCTTCTGCTTGTATGTCCATGCCTTTCTCAAACTAAAACTAAAAGGCCTATAAGCTTAATATTTAACATGTAGACTTGCAAAAACCAACATAAGCCATCGGAGGTTGGGCTAGGAGGTCATTAGAGGTCACCAGAAGTCATTTCTATTAAATCTCTGGTTCTAAACACCGGAAACAAATTTCTTATACCAGGATTTTTATCAATCATTCCTACCATGATTGACACAAGCATTTCTTATGATAAAATCAATTTTCAACAAGTTTTCCAGGTTTTCTCCACCCATATGCATGGAAAATCAACAGAATAAGTAGTAGCAAGTCATAACCGTTGTCAGATTCTATGACCCTTTCCCTTCCCCCTTTCAAACATACCAGCCAAATAAATCAGGTCATTTTTTTTTTAATGAATTGAAAAAATTACAGGCAGCCCAACAATTTTGTTGGTTTCTATTCTGCAGATTTGATTATTTGTCATTTTGTCATCACCAGCTGAATGGGATTTTTTCTCTCTGTACAAGCTGATAGTTTCATTTCATGTAAAGCAGAGTACTGTTACTTTTCAGGTATTTTACAGGTGATAAATATATAGGAAAATATAGTAATAGGTATGCAGCTTTTGTGGGAAGTTCAAAGTTGAATTGAAAGGATCAGTGCCCTGAACCCTAACAAAATTGGAGGACCAACTTTATTTTATTATTCACTTTTTATCATATGAAATATTGTGAACAATTATACTTCATCCTTGACAACTCTTTACCTTCATCTTAATTCAAAAGAAGTAAGTAAAGTATTTCAAAAGCTATACATTCCTTCCAAACTTTTCATTTAGTTTTATGATTTCACTGGTCAAGCAACACCCCTCCATTTTTTTTAATTCTATGAAATCTCCACAGAGTACCGTTAGCTTTCATGTGTTACTATATTCAAAGTTTTTCTCCTTGGGAAATGCCAGTTGCCCCGGCTAGTATACTATAAATAACTAGACAGAAAGAAAAAAAGACCAATCGCTTGAATTGCTATGAAAAAAGAGACTATTCAGTAATAGTGGCCTCATAGAAAAAGAAAATTTGTCACTAATTTTTAGTGTTGATAACTATACTGGACAAAGTGGAATCCCATTTTGAAGACCGGTAAAGAAAAATTTTGGTTGATTGGAGAGAGATTCAGATTTCTTTGTTTGAGGAAATTTCATACAGCGCAGACTTGAAGGTCTCACACTAATCATTGGAGAAAAAATATTAAGAAGTTAGCAAATTTTCAGAGATTTGACCAACTAATTAAATAAGTGATTTTCTAGAATACAGATATCTTAATTAGTCAAGTATAATTTTTAATTAAATGTGAGCATGATAATGAAAAGTTGAAAACAACAAGAACCATAAGTTCAATTATGTGTCCACCACCCTTATGTCAATATTTCAAAGAAATTCTAAACAAAGGAGGGAAAGGAAGAGAAAGATGAGTAGGTCTGGACCAAGTTTCATATCACTTCAACATGACATGTCCAAGAAAATTGATATTTTATGTTTTATGGAGTTACATGGATGCATCCAAGAATATAAATGGAAAATGAAATCCACCCTCAACTAAGATCTTTTGTAGTTTGCATATAAGATATAATGAACTAGTCTGTTCTTACAAATCTACAGACAAAAAAGCAGTATTGGTCACATTCTCATAGCCAAACAAAAGAGAATATTTAGTGAAAAAATACATCCATTTGGCTAAGGAACAAGTGAGCTATAATGTTATTTATAAATCAAGAAACATTCAACTGTTACTCATGAGTGTCAGCTGAATGGGTCAATCAAGGCATTTGCCCCCTCCCCAAGGACAAAGGGGTATGAAAGTTGGAACCTTAGTCAATAAGGGATAATGGTGCAGTACAAACATTTTGTAGCTCCAACCTAATGTTCCCACATAAAAATACTGGTGCTCACTCCATCACGTCGCCCCAAGGTCAAGTCATGCATTCCAGCAAACGGTCAACTGCATTATCTAACGTCTGGATCATACAGTGGGCCATACTTGCTTTATTTATACAACTAATGGCAGAGAGTGCAGAACCTTCTCCATGAACTGAAAACCTATTATGTAACAGGGTTGCCACTAAGATATACCAATTATATATTTCCCTTCCCCTGGAAATATATGTTTATTCAATACATCATCAATCATTAGATTTAGTTGATAATCAAATTCCCTATTAGTTTCCATAGATATTTAGTAATAATACTAAACCTGATTGGAAAGCCTTGGATAATTTCATCAATGGTACGTCTCATAAAGATCAGAATGATGAATTTACGAATATAAAGATACTAGCAAGAATACCTGGTGTTGCCCAAGTACAAAGATCGTTTCTAACATAGCAACACAGGAAAAACAGGTTTATTTCTTCTTACACAACAGAACAAATGACAAAAGGACTATTTACACAAAAAAATTGCTGTAACCCCCCAAAATATTATAATGCACAAATCAAAATGATGCTTCTCTTAATTTCAACAGGGCTTCTGAGCAAACCACATTAGAGCTTACTTTTTGGAATTTTTCAAAATGATCAAGATTGCATAACGTTTTACAAATGACGCAGAAAAAGATCATGCCTTCCCGCCCTAGTTCTTTTGTTATAATGAAAAAATAGCTATTTTTATCCAACATTGACCTCTGCTGACCTCCAATGATCTTGCAAGTCAGCACCATCTATCCTATCATCTTTTCCTGTCCAAGTGAAGCCCTATGTACCAATTTATCCCCCCAAAGGCTAATTCTTTAGCCCCAAGGTAGCCGAGAAAAGGCTATTTTGATTCAAATTTGATCTCTGGTGACTTCCAATGACCTCATAAGTTGTCAGCACCAACTATCCTATCAATAGTGACTTTATCCGGCTCACCATTACCAAAAACATCTCTGTGCTTCATAGCAAACTCAATATTATATTAAGAATTGCTCCAATAGAATGGCGGAGGGTTGACAGCACCGGCATACTTCCAGTTCCTGAACATAGTAAAATTACATAAAATAAATAATGCTTTTTTTCCTTTCTTCACCGATTTTTTCATAATTTTGTCACCAATTTTACATGGTTGATAAGTTTAGGGCAGCCAGTTTATACTGAATTGGAAATTTTTGTATGCTTTAGTCATTTCATCAATTTTTCATTTGTTTTTTCCCCTTCAGAATCCCATGGAATGCGAGTTTTGAATTGTTTTCTTTCACATGATTATGATCTTAGATTAGTGTCCATAAGTATCTATTTCCTGAGATTGAACTAAAATTCTTCACTTTAGTAGCAAAAAATGTGTTTTTAAAACCAGAGTGTCACTTGCTAGACCTCCCCATCTTCAAGCACCATTTCCAGGTTGATGGTCAACTTTTAAAGTACTAAATACACGATGCTTGTAAAATCTAGTTAGCTAACAACAGTTGTCAGCTATTTAGATTTAATAACTTATGAAAACTTTGTAATCATAACATCTCTGATGCAGTTCATAGATCATGGCAGTATGTATATAATGATGGAAGAATTCTACATTATAAATGTTGAGAAAAAAATTATCATTATGCCACCTACATAAGAAATAATTCTCTGAGATGAGCAACCAATCAAGATGGATAAAATCATCTCTGGAGAATGGAATCATGGGATTTTTTATTCAATAATTCAAACCACTCAGCTATCATTTCAACTCAACTTGAAAGAAAACAAAACACCATTTCCAATCATACTCTATACAGTCAAGTTGAATTATCTTGAGTTATTACACAGCAACATTTCAGCCTTTTAATTCATCGATTAAGCTAGCAAAAAACATATCAATACAGAGTATGTTTTTCAATTAGTATAGGAAAGGTAGGGATCTTAGTGTGTCAGTACTTTTCAAGTACAAATGCTCTGCTATGGTTGAATCATATATCAAGTTGGAACAAAAAAATGTCCATTTAGAACCACAAAATTTAAAACGTCATAACTTGGCTCAGATACAACTTTATTAGTAAGTGCCATTAGAATTGACACAATATTGCCCATGATCCAGAAGTGAATAATTCCAGACTGATAAAAACTGGAATCACAGGAGTTGCGGCAAAATAGGCCCCTTTTTTTTACCATTATTAAAATATCTACAACTTTTGATGCATCAGTTTAAAATCAAGACAGTAGGAATCTACAATGTTGGTTTGACCAGGTTGCAAAAGGCTGTCTTGGATTACTCTTTTACAGCACCACCAAACTGTCAGGAGGATCTTTTTGATGTGAAGATTTGGTTTTGGGAAGGTTGAGGGGGGGAGCAAGTTTACCAACCCATAGAAAGCCACATTTACAATTATCACACCCTATAGAAAAAAGAAATGTATAAATGAAATCAAAAAGTTCAAACACCCAAAAGAGAAGATGCAGAGCTTTAAAATGATACATTGATGTACGCATGAAGAGAAGAAAATGATGCAAAGAAAAAGAAAACAAAAAAACAATCACACTAATGCAATACAAAAACAGATATTTATTTTGTTCCAACCTAATATATTGACAGTTGCTGAAAGCTTTTTTTAATACTTGAATCTTTCTACAAATAGTTTACCAAGCTGCCAAATTATAGATCGATTCTACGGGGGGGGGGGACTTTTGTTTTCACTTGCATTTATTTTGAACAATCTTTTAACAATGGTGATTAAAAAATAGTGGTTTCAAAATCCAGTCCTAAATTTATCCTGAAAGGACCCTCCATCACTTCCCAATATTACATAAAATTTTATGTTATAATCACACTCATACATTTATGTATGCTAGGAAAAAAAAAAGTATTAAGTCTAGAATATCAGACTTTGACAAGAGAGGGATATTGACATATATATAGAAATCTACACATAACTGTTTAGTGTCTTAGCATGTCAGACAGTTAAAAAGTAATGACAAATTGATGTAAAGCAGGGGTCTCACAATTATGGCCAATGGATACAAGCAGCTCGCAGACTACTTATCTATGTCCTGCAGCAGAAACATTTTAATAAGCAGTATTTTCCAAGAACTCTCTCCCCATTTTCTCACCCTTTATTCAGTGGCATTATCAAGCTTAACCTACCCGCTAAGTACAACAGGATTAGAGTTAACCAAAGGATGGGGGAAATACCAACAAACATCCTTCACCCTCCATAAATAGGCACTGATAATGCAATATTACACAACCCAGGTCTTACTGGAGCAGCAATAGCCAATATAGATTGCCTCATATCCTACTCAATCTGGTTTTCCTTTTGCTAGTGTTTTTGCATTCAATGATTTAAATTTATAATACTTCAAAATTTTGAAATTAAAAAATATTGTCAATGCCAAGGAAAAATTTTTCATTCAAGTGGGAACATTTGTATTTTGCAATGAAGGTAAAAGCTGAAGTACAATGCTTGATATGCCTGCATACTATTGAAGTGCAAAAAGTGTATAATATCCAAAGACATTATGAAACATCACACAGTGAGAAGAGGATAAAGTATTCACAGGAAAGAATTGAGAAGAAAAAGGTTGAAAAGCTCAAGACAGTCCTTTCAAAGTAACAAAACAAGTTTTGCTCTCAGCAAAATAATCAGAAAATTGTCACAATCAATCATTGGAGGTAATTGTATCAAAGACTGTAATTGAAAACTTCTGTACTGAGAGAAACAAAATTTTTAAGAACATTAGTTTGTCAGCAAATACTGTTACTAGCAGTATTACTGATTCAGCAAGCAATTTATACCCTCAACTGGCTACTGCTGCTGATGAAGAATTAGAAGCATTTTTCATTGCACTTGATGAAAGTACAAATATAACAGATACTGCTCAGCGTGCTGTCTCTATTCAAGGAGTTGACAAAAACTTCAATGTCACAGAAGAATTATTAGATTTACTACGTTTGGCGGAAACAGTGATGGGGCAAGAAATTTAGAGAAAGGTGAACAAGAAGAATTGGATTAGTTCAAACTAGTGTCAGTGCATCAGTAATGTGTTCTGAAAAGATGGCTTCAAAAGAAAATCTGAATAGTCTTGGTGTCTCCATCTTCACTATCAATTGTATTCTGCACCAAGAGACGCTGTGATGGGAAAGGATGCAGATGAAAAATATCATGGATGTATTTTCTATTTTGATTTTTTAGATGAAGAATTATCATTATGCAAAGATTTGTTCAGACTTGTGTTTTCATTTTAGTTTGTTTTGGCCGTTGTACCCTACGGCCGTCTACAGGTGAAGAGCATTTACTATTTACTTTTTATGTATCTGTGCAAGTTGATGCATGTCAGTCCAACTCAAAGACTTGTAATGCGCTGGCAGTTGGAGGCGACCAGAAAGCAACTCTTTCGTTTGATACTATCCTTTAAAAATTTGTCCTAATGTAGAGTTTTCTATACTCTTTGCTCATACTAGGAATTGAACCTGGTTCCTTCTGCATATGGAGCACAGGCACTAAACTTCACACCGTATGTTTATAGGTTTAGAAAGAACCAACCTTCCTGATTAAAAATTTCCACACCCTTGCCCACTTATTATTGAAAACAGCACACAAAAAAAACTAACAATTTAATTTATTCAAAACAATATACTTTAAATCAATTTATTTACTTCTGTTTCTCTTCCATTATTTCTCATATTTTCTTCATTTGCATGCCATTTTTAACATTGAACAAATAGGTGCGTGAGGTTTACTACGATTGAATATTTGAAAAATTAAAACATTTGAAGAATCTGGGTATTTATTTTATGAAAAGGAAGGAAGTTTTTGAAAAATTCCACTCTTGGAAAGATACTGCTTCATTTTGGTTTCAGAAAATAAATAAAACAGCTGACAGCAAATTAACATAATATGGGGGAGGGGTGATTTTTCACTGGTTCACAATTGCACACAGGAATTTTCATGGTGTTATGTCTTGTGGTTTTTGTAATATAAAATGTTTTTATTCACAATATTGGATATAGCAGCAGTCGACTTCAGTTCAAAAATGTGTCTATTTCTTTCTCTCAGCTCTTCTCTAAACTAACCACTGTTCTTCCTCTTGGTCTTTGATTGAAGCTGATACAGGTATCAGGCTAGGCAGTTAAAAGATGAGCACAAAAGAAATGTTTATTGTAAATCGACCTGCCCCCCCACCCAACATATTTTGAGGGATGATTTTCAGAACCTAACTAATTAAAAACCAACCAAGTGCTCTCAGGAGTACTCAAGGAAAATTTCATGGAGTTATGTAGCATGGTTTTTGCAGTAGGCAGTCGCATGCAGACGGACATTAGGTGAATTATTACAAGATAAATAAAAACTTCAGTGTCAATGAGGTTAAAAAATACAATCACTTCAGTTCTCATTTTTTGTTATGTACTGAAACATAATCTCCAAAAGTACTCAATGAATTTCAATCAAATTTTGTGGAAGGGTGAGCAATGGAGTAGGGAAGAGTTGGTTAAATTTTGGGGCGGATCAAGGAAATTTCTTTCAATTGAGAAATATTTTTCCTTTTTTTTTTTCCATACATTTATATAAACACTCATGACTGTCCACATGATATCTCCAAAATTTACAAATGAATTTCAATCAGATTTTGTGGGAGGGTACACAATAGGCTACAGAAGAAGTGATTACATTTGGGGGCGGATCCATGCTAAATTACTTCCCCTGACAATGTAGTTGACGAAGATATGTGCTCTCAGATTGCTTTATAGTTCCAACAGTATTTGGTGCATAAAAATATTTGTCCCATTTGTTCGAAAATCCTATGATAATAGTTAAAAAGAAAAACTTCTTTAAATATAGAACTCTAGAATTGCATTACTCCTCACTGACATAATGTAGAATTTTTTAGTTCAAGAGGGAAGTGGGCTATTTTTTCCTATTTTTTGTTTTTATTTTTGGTAATGCGTTTTTTCATTAGATTAGGGGTTCATTTATAGCAGATTTTTGTCCTATTTGTTACTTTCAAAGCATCTAGTCGAAGGTTAAAGTTGAATATTGGTCGGGTTGTCAGAGAGGATGTACCTGGTCAGTGGTCACATGTTAATTTTTATTTATTTATTACAGCAAATGGATATGATTTAGAACGTTTTTTTGTTTTTCCACAATATTCTTAAATTAAATTTGGATTTCGTTTACTTTTCGCCAACATTATAACTGGATTATTTCAAGCCAGGCGGATTTTTTTTCACCTTTTATTTAAGAAACTTTTGCAAACAAAAGAGGGTATTGACAATGCATTTTTACGTGTAAGTGTTGATAAATAATTCTGCTGAGATAACGGCTCCTCGACAACACGATGTAGTTATGTACATGCTTTTGTTCAGGACACACCTTCCCTGCATAGGCAAAATAAATGAAGAGTAAAGACCAAAAGAGAAGAACTTGATGAGAGAATCTGTGAAAGTGTCATTAAGAGACTTCTCGGCGATTGAAAAATGTTGTCTGCATCTTGTTTTTCAAGGTCTATTAAAACACACACGCACACATTAACTGATGATAATGATGGATAAGGGTGTAGTCATTTTTAAAAGAAAGAACTGAATAAAGGTGAGGAGCAAATGAAACAGATCATAAACAAGTTATTAACATATTATTATTAGATTATGTTATATTATTAAGAGATGGTAATACAACTGTTTGAAAGTGAAGTTCCTAAAAAAACTGCTCAGGGGTTGTAGGCATCCCTGCGTAAACCCAGGCATTTTATTCCTTTCTCACCTGGAATGCCTAGACAGGATTCAAGTGAGATATACTTCATTAAGTAGACATGAAAACATAAGCAAAGGAGAAACTAAACGAAAAATGCAAATAAAGCCTCAAATAGTGTTTAAACGATGAACGAAGCGCTTCAATTTTTCATGTCGAGACATTTTATTTTCTAGTCTATTAAACACTTAATAGCAAGTGAAAAGATGCTGCTGGTTATGGCGTATTTTCAAAGAAAATTAAAATGTGTACTATTTAACATTATTCAGTGATCAAGAAGTAAAAAGTGACTCAATCAGTGTTAACGTTGGTCTGTTACGTGTTTCATCAAGATCTCAGTCAGTACAGTGATAATTTCTAGAAAGATGTTAAGTTCAGTAAATTAATTAATGAATAAGCGCATTTCGGGACAATTATAAAGGTTCTAATTGTTTTGCATTTCGCAAGAAATGGTCTGTGACAAAACATTTTGATAACGCATAAAATAACTTTTTCAACAATCTAATCATTTTTGTCATCTAATTCGAATCTATCTTCTTTTTTTTTAAGCATTTTATTTTGCCTTTTTAAAACAAAAATGAATGATTACAACCCCAAGAGCTGTTTTTCATCATTAGACTATTTTTCAAATGATGAGACAAGTGACATTCTGAGGTATTTCTGTTACCATAAACAATCAAAACCGTGAGCAATGATATGTCTTTCCATCTGCTCATCTTGAACAAGAAAAAAGGTTGTCAACACTCACTCAACAGATTTAGAATACAGGCGGAGCTAGCATTATTTTGAAGAAAAAGCTACAGCACTAGTGCACTTTTTATGTATCTTTAGCCTAAAAACCAGTCAAATCTATATTCCTCATTTGATCGTTTCTCAGATTATTTTCGCGTGTTTATCCAGACCATATGACACAGAAAACAAAAAGCAAAATACAACGTACCAGCTCGGTAAACACTCAACGGCCTCCGCCATTTTATTCGTGACGTGTAAAAGTTCATCAGTTTCAGGGTTACTCTGTTCGTTAAGTATTCTTTTACCTATCAACTTCCTGTTCGTAAATGCGAAACTAGAATTCCGGAATAGGTGACCATGCTTAACTATTGCTCTTCACATCAGTTATAATATAAACCTATTTTTCTCATTTAAATGAAGAAGGAATTTGTTCCACATCAAATGGATTAACTTTAATATATCACATGATTGGAAATAATGTAAATTTCCAGTAGTACTGAATACATTATGGTTGCATAAAACTATTTCAATAAACATTTTCAAAATATATTCATTAAAAAGACAGTCATTTAATTCTCCAAATACTTTTTTTCATTTTATGTTGGCTGTAATTCAGTAGTTAAACATCTATCGGGCAATTGAATAGTTCAATGTTTGGTTCTTTTCATATCAGAAGAAACTTGATCACTTACAATTGTGTTGTGACACTAAATATTCACTTGATTATTAAACAAAAATAATCTGTAATGGTTGAATAAGTCTAATGTACAACATAATTCTTTAAAATATTTACTATGTGCAGATGATATTGGGAACTTCTGAATATCTATCAGTAAATAGAATCCAGAATTCCCTCCAAACAATTATACCAGTTACGGTCTCCCATACTTAGAAAAATGGAAAGGAATATTTTGTACAAAACCTCTCAAAAGAGGCTCCTCAGCCAAATTACTTGAATCAAAAGCATACACATAGCAGTTGACAACTTTGCTGAAACCAACAGATTAGAATACAACCATCTCTACTATATGAGCAACGTCCACACATGAACAGCCAACTTCCTCTCTCCCCTTTCAAAATGGGTACTTACAGCTTCTTCTCACACACATACTCACCAGCATGCATAGAAACATATACATGCATCTATTCATGCACACAAAAATATATATGGCATCATAAAGCAAGCAAAGAACTACACATACAGGTAATTACAATACACAATTTGTAATACACTCATTTTCTATCAATAGACAACATTCAACATATTCTTCCTTTAGACACACATACTTATCTGTGTACAAAAACTAGTGACATTTACAACTTCCATAATCCACATGACAATTCTCAATAACTCTTACCAATCAATTTATACTGTAACCAATGCTAGCCTTCTTGTACTTCAATAAATAAATATATTAATGTTAATGCTTCTGCAGATTCATTCATTCATGTTTTGATGTACATATTTCATTTGATTCTCTTTTCTTTCATTCTGTTTCACACACCCTTGTTATCACAGTCCCTTTTTCCTCTTAAGGGATGGTTTGGAGTTCTATATTGTTGGGGAGTAATGATAATATTTGAAGTCCATTGTAGAAATGAGATGTAAAACTTCAGAAGGTATTGAGGAAGAAAGGAGTCACTTTCAAATTGAAAACATGATGGCAGCTATGATGCCTTTGTTAGAAAGGACAGTTCAACACACTATGTTTAAATATGGACACAGAGAATAAGCAGAGTGTTCATAATGGAAATGAAGACAAATGCAAATGTTTAGACAAACAAAAAATGTACATTTAATCATTTGACAAATAAGACATTTATAAACAGTACCGGAAAACATATAAAACATTGGTACAATTTTTGAGAGAGCAGGCCTGATTGCAAAGTAATTAGAAAAAGAGATTGGATCTTTAATAGAATAGGCATGAAGCATAAGTTTGTTGCTATATAGAAGAGAAAGATGTATCTAGTTATTGAATATTTACACGGCAGAGATTCTGGAATGCTTGAATCCACAATGTTTGGTTATTTTGAAGACAAGAGCAATTATGGACATTGAGTTTCAGAGTTGAGATGCATGGGTGTTTCTAAGTTGATAGGACCACAGTGTATTTGATCTTCGAGCAAACTTGTGAGTCACTCATTGATGCTGATAAAAACAGATGACAGAAAGATACATTAGTAGTTGAGAGTTTGATCAAATAAAAAATATTTGTGACTGTTATATTGGAAATCCATTACGATGTCATTCACATGGGATGGAGACATGTATACACGTTAGGCTAGAGAAAGAGATCACACATATTCAGGAGCTGAGTATAAGGGATAGATCTCAACCTCAGTGCAATGAAAGTGGCAAGATTTGAAACCATGATTGGTCATGATAAAAAGGGAAAGTTCGTGCGGGTCGAGAGACCATGAAAAATAACCAGTCCTAGTGAGAGAGGAAGAGAAAGTGACAGAAGGTAACCAGTCCATAGGAAGACCAGGGCAAAAACCAAAAATAAATAGAAATTTAGGGCTTTTATAGACAGGAGTTAAAGGAGATGATTTATTTCATATGTGGCTAGATTTGAGGTTATATACTTAAAGCTAATGCTTTTTCATTTTCATATCTAATTCAACTGGAAATAGAATGGGGTCAGAACATTCTTATCTACATGATCATTCACACCTATATGACTTCTGCTATTACCATGTACACACTAGCAGGGTTATGTACATTTCATTCAGGGACTACAACGCTTAAGAAATTGCCTTTCTTAGTTTTTGCGGTTAGGATGAATCACATTATTCATTAGAGTCAGATAATAAATAACATAACACTAACCAAATAATCTGTTACAATATTTAATCCAAAAAGCAAAAGGAAGAGAAGAAAACTTATAAGAATGAACATAACAGAGTTTTCTTTATGCAATAACAAATTGAATAAAAAGAAATAAAATGAAAAATATGCCCCCCCCCCAAAAAAAAAATTTAAGTAAATTTTACTTTTTGTAAATTTGTGAACAAGTTTGGGGATTTAAACAAAACTTTCCTTCAATTTTGTGGTTAAAAATACCTCAATGTAAAAGCAAATAAAATTAAATATGCTTTTTAATTAACCACTCTGGATGTTTTTAAATTCCTTTCAACAATTTATAAACACACCCACAACAAATATCAAATAATTACACTGATTAAAATTCTGTTGTTATTATTTCATTTAGACTTTGCAAGGACCACTCAAACTGAGTTTTAAAAAAAGTTGTATATGTTAGGCTCCAGGATTTTCTCTCCAAATTGTAACAAAAAGAAATTAAAAAATTAAATTAAATGATATATTGACCAATCAATGACCAATCACAGACCTGTCTACAGCAAATGAAATTTGCTTTCACTAGGAGCCACCCTCTACATGATTAAAAGAAACTGATACATGCAACCCCGACTGTCATGATCTTCGCTGCCCTCATATTGACTCACATATGCATTCACGTGTGTGCCATTGACAGTCAGAGACAAAATTCAATTCGACATTTGGGCAGTTGGCATGAGAAATCTAAACACAAATTCAAGAGGAAGTGGGTGACATTTGACCATACACACTAATCAATGATTCAACTACAATTGCAGCATGTTTAAGGAAAATATCTTCACTCAACACTTGCCCACACATACATCAATGTCAATTGGGTACTTTCCCCACTAATATCCTTACAAGTTCCAACACTTTGAACAACATTAAGACTACTACACGCAAGCACACAATTATTTCTAAGACTTTTTACCTTCACTCACTAACGTATACATTTCTACGTGAACATTGACCTGAACATACTATTGAATACATTACAGACTTTTTGAACTAACACATAATCTTACAATCCAAACAAAAAAGAGATATTACCTTTATTGTTTGTTACTTGAATAGAAATTATATTATTATCAATATTCACCTCTTTATCAAATGATTCATTGAACTTTGAACACACTTTGTATCATAAATATCATGTAGGTGCACGTGGCTCTACAGGCATCCCACAACTTACTCTGCTTTCATTCACATCTTTTCAACTGTGACACAAGTCAACAGTTCTATAGATGCTTAAATTTTTTTGTTCTAACCAAATTTTAATAGAATAACAGTGTTCATAAGAACAGAAGGATAGAGAGAGTGGGTGTGAAAAGGAGAATTTTTTTTTTCTTTTTTACATCACACTATGTCATATTATTCATTTTTTAATCAAATCTCAAAATAAAAATATAACTTACTAGAAAGAAAGAAAAAGAAAGAGACTATACAATGTTTATGATAAATGAATACACTTCATATATATATTTTTAAACTTTTTAATTTTATAATGAACTGTTTTGCATATCAGGTGATATTTTTCCTTCTATTTTTCATGTAATGATTACTTATTTTTGTTTTAGATGTTTTAACGGGGATCAATTTGAAAAATCAATTTGAAACAAATAGTCTTACTTATAGTTTTATTGTTTACGGAAATAGATGTTAACAAATATTATCAAAAATCATATATACTTCATCATAGGTTTTGAACAGTCAGTTCTTTTTCTTGCCTACAGTATACAGCAACTGATTTAATAGTATATTTGCTTGTTGGCAGACACTTTATTAACACCTTCAGTGCCAACGTTTTTTTTTCTTTTCATGTGCTTAACAGGTAAAGTAACAAAAACGTTAATTAACATCTTTATGTGCTGAACATGTTAGTGTATATTTGCAGCTCCTGCTAAAATATTCATGAGAGGGGAGAGACACCACTGGATTCTTCTGTTTACATTTTATGAAGTGAGAAATATTCATTTTAAAAAGCATGGTGGATGATTTAGAAGTAATATACTGGTTAGTGAATATTCAAGTCACAATTTTATATTGTTTTGTATTTTTCATATTTTTGTTAACTGCAAGAAGTTTAGTTTTATAAATGTTTGTAAAGCATCATATTTGTAATTTTTTCCAATTCTAAAATGTTATAAAAAATCTTAAAATTGGAAAAAATTACAGCTATTTTCCAAGGCCAAGTAATAAAAGCAAGCATGAAATAAAAGCAAAAATATTCAGAGAAAGTATATTTAAAGGTGATAGAAGTTTTGGCTTCTTTCCACTCTCTGATTGATTGATTACAGACATTCTTTCTTATATTATACACACTATATTACTTGTGGTAATCTTGTTGGACTCAAAAATACAAGTTTGATGGGAAGTAATCAACTACCACTTTTTAGGAAATATTTTTCTACTCAACTTTTCTCATTGAGAGGCATCAAGAACCAAGTTTTTCTATTGGTATTTATGTGAGATGAATCTACATTGTACGTACATTTATGGAACCATTTATCTTGAATTTTAAACCAGGACCAAATACTTTCCTGATATGTCATGAGATGAAATCTGTTATGATGGTTAGACTCTTTGTTTCATGGGCGAGGAGCACACTTATGGAGTAAAGAGGTCGCCACCAATACTGTGGATGTTTAGAGAGATATTTCATTAGTATGCCTTATGGGAGAAGTAGAAGTTGCCATAATTTAGGATTGCTTGAAAGAAATATTGATATCTGACTCCCTTTTAAGAAATAACTGGTCATATCCCGGTATTAGAATAGGGTACACATGTTATTCTGGCATACAAATTAGCATGCGTTCAGGTATAAAAGTGAAGACAACAGCGTGATAACTACAAATGACAACAAAGGTAGCTCTTAATGAAAAAAATTTGATTCATTCAATGAATAAGAAAAATACTTATTGTTAATATTTTTGTGAGATGTTCTTATATGTCTCATTTTGTCTTTGTGATGTAAGATCAAGAACATGCGAATAATCAGATACGATATTGATTTGGTGGAAATATCTTTAGGTGCATGTAAAATAAATTCCATTAGCATAGAACAATGTTTTTCTTTTGTTGGTGAAAGCTCTCACCAAATCCAAAGCGAATCTTCTACACATACCATTGGACGGGCAGAACCCACGTCTGTGCAAGACAGGGTCTAAAGAAGGGAGAGAGTTAATTGAAAATTCAATTAGCTGATTGGTTCAGTCTAATTTTAACCAATGGACCATAGGTATCCAAGTCACTCCTGATCTACTTGTGATCAAAAATAAATGATTTATCTTCATTCATCTATTTGTTTGTTTTTATTGAATCTTTTTATTTTTTTTATTTTGATGATTTGTTGTACCTCTACACAGTAAAGTATCTTTTTTGACTATCATTATCCACTGATGCATCATCTAACCAAATAGTACTTATCTTCTTTCTTGATTACGAATGAAATATTTTCTGAGTGACTATTTTCAAGAAAGTAAATCATATGAGTAAGTAGATATCTGAAGAGCCAAAATAAACTTTATGCTGTAAAAAAATTACCAATAAATCATAAACTTGTGATGAATTGAATTCCTTATCCATCAACAATCTTGACATATTTTGTACATTATATATTACGTTCAAATTTAGTTGAGTTTAGTAATGTACTGATATATTTCTATTAATGGCTCAATCTAAAAAAAAGTCTTATCGTAAAAATTAACTGTTTCTATAGAAAAAAGTTATTGTAAAAAGGTTTTAACTAAACAAAGCAAAGTAACTGAAATACTTCAGAGGCATAATTTCATAAGATGGACAATAAATGAAGGTCCATCCAGCATTAGACTAACATTATAAATTTAGAAAAAACACCACAAATTTCATGTTTTGGAAAAATTATTTCTCAATTTATCTTTACTGATCAATTGAACCCTCCCTCTCTTTCTGTTCATTGTGAAAAACTATGGCTTTGATGTATTTCAATTACTTCTCTCTTTGTTTTATTGGGAAATCATTTTTTCCTGAACACAAAATTAGGGATGAGAGTTTTATTTACAATATTGCTATAATGCACAACTGGATCCTTACTTACTGTCTGTCAAATGAAACTTTGTCTTTGAGATATTCCAGTTATTTCCCTTTACTTCTTTTAGTAATAGTTGGTTTTCAAAACAGAAGATTTGGGCTTTGAATTAAGACACCCTTGGAATGACTAACTTAAAGAATGCAAAAACTTCCCGTTGATTAGGAGCTGGGAAATAATATTGTGGGGTCTGTTGGGCTCATACCTACTGATGACCCTATGGGTCACAGGGACAGGCTTATTCATGTATTGATCTGCAAAAAGAAGCATAAAGCTAATTCATTAGAT
>OY735207.1:24485247-24532747 GCA_963457665.1 Thysanoteuthis rhombus | reverse complement strand
TACCTTAAGTATGATGTTGAATAGTATGGTAGAACAGACCAAGTCATTAAAAGTATTTTAAAATTGTAAATTTTCAACTAAAAAACAGTATATTCGTTATTAATTAGAATTAATTAGAATGTCTTCGGAATGAAAATTCATTAGATCATGACAATTTGTATATTTCCTGCAATTTTGTTTAACATGTTTTCAGCTCATGGTATAAAAATTCAAACTTTTTAAAATAATTCTGTTATTGGAGTGTTACTTACATTCATACATGAATCTTAGTTTTAGATAAATGTTTATTGATAAGTGACACATATTTCCAATATATTTATAAAACTAAGAGTTTAGTAAAATATAACTCAAAATTCAAACAGTTATGACCGAGTTTTTTTTTCAAAGTCCAACGTATGTCACCTAAAAATCCGCGGCATATCACAGGTTTGCCATCACTGTTGTAGAAGGATTCTTAAAACTTGAAAAACAGAAATTCCATAATCAATAGGAACATTGTAAAAACCGGGTCTTCACCAAATAAGAAAAAATTACTAAATAACATAACAAGGTAATTTTTTAGTAAGAAATTCCTTAGTCAGTATCATCTAAAAAATAACTTTGAAAAGAGAACCCATGAGTTTCTTATACTGTAGAAGTATTCTATTTTAATTGGGGTTGGGTTTTTCAGCTGGTATCCATGATGGAAATGGATTGGGGGAACTGAGTATAAGGTAAGGCTGTACTGTATCTTGGATTTATGCTCTGGATCCCAGGGGGGTCCATTAGGGATGTGAAGCAAAACCGTGCTGCTAGAGGCATATTTGAATATTTAAAACACAAGCTTTATAAATAGTGGTTCACCTACTGCATTTTTATTGACAAATCTCACTAAATGTTGGCAAGGTCCCTTCAGGGAGTCAATTCTCTGAGGCCCCCAAATCCCTAGCTACACTTGCATTCAGCTGGGGGATCGAGGGGGATTAGAAATCTTTGGGTAATTTTTAAAAATATGGCCAATTTTGGGGTCGTTTTGAGACCATGTAACCTACACTGATATTACTGAGAAGTAAGTATACATCCTACCTCCACATACCCACCCCTCATCCCCCATTACCACCACTGGCTGATGTCTATATTCATACATATTTTTTCAATTTGATAAGGTTTTTTCTAATCTCACAATGACAAAAAGATGCTACTGATGTGAGATGCATTTCTACTCAACCCATTCTAGCTTACTTGCTCAGATATAAACTTGAGTTAGCATTCCAAGGGAAATTATGAATCACCACCACCCATTTATGCTTCTTTTTACCTTGTAAATTAAGCAGGGGTGGCGGTAAAATTGAGTTACCTTGATGAAAATGCTTCCAGTATGATTTGAACCATAAGTACATGATTTAAAACAAAAATAAAAAAAGTCTGGTCTAACTTGTAGAATCATAAAATAGACACTTCAAGAATTGAGAAAAAATAGGTGACGAAAAAAAAATCTGGTGTTCCTGGGGCCCTACTCTTTAGACTAATGTGCTTGTAGGTGTGCCCGTGCATTGAGCTGATCTACTTACAGGGAATGGACAACTGAGAAATAAAATGCTAAACACATACGAAAATCAAGTTTATCAACAAAGTCTCTGTACTATTAGTAAGAAAAAAGATTAAAGAAAAATCTGATGTAAAAACTATTTCTACACATCTTATAGAACTAGAGATGGTTTAGAAAATAAATAGTGTAAAAAGTCATGACAAAATGTAATCAAAAGATAATTCAATTTGCATTAGAACATTTGCAATAATTTTACACCTGAATTTTAGAATTTAATTTAAAACATCAAACAATAATTGGATTTTGAAAAATTTCCTGTAGGGGAGAATGAGGTCAGGTGTAACACACCAATTTCACCCAATCAGAAATGAGCTTTTTTCATGTTACTGACTCTGCACATGCTCAGTTTGGTTAAATCAGATTGTTTTTTGAAGCTCATCAGATTTTATGATAAAAAGTCCATTTTTGAGGTAAGAAAGTAACTTTTTTAATTTTCCATATTTCTCAACTACTGTTTTGAGTTTTCATGTCTATAAACCTAAAGTCATATCATTTTACTGCCTATATTCTTAGCTAGCAGGCATTGTAATTGACAAACTAAAATTTACTGTCCCATGCAAGCACATGAAGGTTTTGCTAGGCTGACAGCAGTGGGATCAAGTGTAATGCCTGACTTACAATGACAATGCTCATCACATATGACTTATTTAATGAACAAAATCAATGTTTTAGTGAATGGTAAATCACTAGCTTATGGCTCCAGACAGTTCGCATTTTTAGTTTGATTTTTCACGTATGATCCCATTAGATTGCATTTTTACCTATCGGGTCAACTGTAATACCTGACTTCTAAAAATATATATCTATATTGTACTCTTTATGTAATATAAGGTGACTTTCCAATGATATGACAAATTAATAGACATGTGTATCGATGATATAGCAAAAAAAAATTAACAGGATATGCAAGATACGAGCAATCAACTCAAGGACTTCCCAGAAGTAACCCCGTGGAAGATGAAACAAGCCATCAAACAGACAAAAAAAAGGAAAGGCCCCTGGGCCAGACAACATCACCATTGACCTACCCTGAAAAGTGGGTAAGATCATCACTACGAAACTGGCCATCCTTTTCAACTTGAGTCTAAAACATACTTAAGTCCCAGATGATTGGAACACTGCAATCATATTTTTATACAAAAAAGGAAACCTGAGAGATCTCAACAACTACAGGCCTATATACCAACTCAACTGCGTATACAAACTTTTCGCAAAAATCATCATCAACCGAATCACAAAAACACTAGATGAAAGAGAGAGATAGAGAGCAAGCTGGCTTTAGAAGAAGCTACTTGACCATGGACCACCTGCATTCGATAAATCAGCTGAAACAAAAGCAGCAGAATATAAACCACCATTCACTGTAGCATATATTGACTTCAAAAAGGCCTTCAACTCAGTGGAAATCCCTAAGGTCATGGAGGCCATAACTCGACAAGGTGTAGATCCAGTATATGTTGAAGTGCTGAAACATATATACAATCACAGCAGCCCCCTTATCAGGCCACATAAAGACTCGGAGCCCTTTCAGCTCCAAAAAGGGGTAAGACAAGGTGAAAGCAGCTCACCCAAACTCTTCACAGCCTGCCTCGAGGTGATCTTCAGGAGACTAGACTGTGGGGGGTACAGGAATTAGAATAGACGGCCAATATTAGAACAACCTCAAATTTGCAGACAACATTGCCCTTTTCGCATAGAACCCACACGACCTCCCAGAAATGCTAGATGAATTAAATGAAGAGAGTAACAAAGTTAGCCTACACATGAACTTCAGCAAGATGAAGATCATGTGCAACAACCACATCGGTGATAAAAGCACTAAGATCAAAATCGAGGACACAGAACTGGAGAAAGTAGATCACTACATCTACCTTGGACAACATATCTCCATGAAACCCTCAAAAGATGGAGAAATCAAACGAAGAATCATCCTTGGATGGCAAGCCTTTGGCAGAGCAAGCTCAACCTTCAAAAACAAACAAGAAGATCCCATTAATCCTAAAAAGAAGGATGTATAACTAATGCATTCTTCCAATAGTCACTTATGGAGCTGAAACATGGAACCTAACCAAGACACAGACCCGCCAATTGAGAACCATGCAATGTGCACATGAAAGAATTATGCTGGGCCTCACATGGAGAGACCAAAAGACAGCACAGAACATCTGGGAAAGACTACAAGACAGCACAATACATCTGGGAGAAGACAGGAGCCAGGGACATCACAGAACCAATTATAAATCTCAAATAGCAATGGGCTGGTCATGTTGCAAGAATGGCAGACAACCAATGGACATCATCACTCACGAAATGGACCCCCATAGATCACAAGCGCAACCAAAGCTGGCTGAGTATTAGATAGAGAGACGAGCTAGGCAAGTTCAGAAAGTACTGGCTCCGCAACGCCCATGATAAAGAAATGTGGAGAATCCTGGGGAAGGTCCATGTCCAACGACAGACGTTAGAAGAAGAAGAAGAAGAAGAAGAAGAAGAAGAAGAAGAAGAAGAAGAAGAAGGAGGAGGAGGAGGATGAGGAGGAGGAGGAGGAGGAGGATGATGATGATGATGATGATGATGATGATGATGATGGAGGAGGAGGAGGAGAAGAAGAAGAAGAAGAAGAAGAAGAAGAAGAAGAAGAAGAAGAAGAAGAAGAATTAAATCAGTCTCAAGATAATTCAGAAAAGTGTAAAAAGTATTACACTTGACCCTACTCTCCCCCTCTTATCTAATGAAGGATGAATTTTTTTAAAAGAAGTTTCCATCCCAAATTTCAGGGAAAATATACTTATAATTCTCGACCATCAATGATTTTCATACATATTGAAGATACTTGTATTTTGGGGGCTGATTTTTTCATAAGAAAGGTTGTGTATGGCTGACTATAAGTAGTTAAAATGTCAACATTGGCATCTACCCATAATTCCGTGAGACCAGAAAGGCAAAAGGGTGTATCACTTGCTTACTTGCTCACCCTCAGTATAGTGCACCAGATTATTAATTTTTTTGTCTGCCAATTTACATTTTTGTTTAAAATATGCATTTAGCATTATTTCAGAAAGATAGAAGACTATAATTTTCTTGAATGTGAAGATGAAGAGTGAAGTCAGTATCAATAAAAGAATAAATTGAAAAAAATATGATCCTTAAAAAGAAAAAGCATACTCAGAAGAAACATAGTTCCTGGGTGGGTTTGGGCGATTTTAAATCATAACACCCCCAAGGCCCCTAAAAGCTTTATGATCAGTAGTTTACCTATAGCAATTTTTAGTAACATCATACAATAATAAGGGGATCCATGGCCCTCAGGTTTGAATAATCTATTGCAGAATGCACTTTAATTGAATCTGAATGACTTTCTCTGTGCTTTATTTCATTAACACCAGCTACAGCCCAGATGGCATGTATGTTCTATTTAAAGTCATTTGAAGATTTAACATTTAAACAAAATAAAGATTGAAATTTCATCAATACATAAGGCCATTTATTATAGAGAATAGATACATCTTTACTCAATTATAACAAGTATTTGCTATACTATATCAAGTAATTAGTTAATCTTATAAATGTCAACTGCCAAAAATAAGCATAATTGTAACTGCTTTGATGGGGTTGAATAGACCAAACAGATGGAAATGAATAATTTTGAATCTGTAATGTTAATGATATAGTATCCTTTTCTCTGGCCTTTTGGTGAAGACTAGTATTTGCACACATTAATATCAAGGAACATATATTGCCATTGTAGGTGGGAACAGCTAATCTCATTTCCAAGTATTTTGTTTCTCTTGGGCTTGGCAGATTTTTCAACTTTCAACTCATTTGCCCTCTTTATTTCTGTAACACTCTTTGAAAATCATTACTTATACTGGGTTATACTTAATTCAACACTTTTACTTTAAAAACAACCATGTAGAATATTTTCAAGTATTTTAAGGATCTTGATAATTTGATGAGAATGAACTCACTAAAATCTGAGAGAATTTACGGTTTAGATACTTTGAATACACTAAAATGATAAAAATTTTAAAAAAGTCAAAATGGAATAAAGATTTGTTCTGATTATTGTCAACATTTTTTATTTGTTGAATTCCAAACCTAAGATACAATTAGACACATGACAAGATTCCTATGAGAAAATTCTTCGTGGCTGAGTTCTGAAAAATGGATAGAAGGAATTCATCCCCTGTGGACATGTCTGTTATCCTAACAGACATGGTCAAACTAAACTTGGATGTTTTATCTAAAAAATAATCACAGCATTCCAATTTGATATTTTTATTATAATAAAATTGGAATGGCAAAATCTGATATTACATTGAGGGTTTTCAGGATGAATAAATTAATGAATACATTTTTAAAAACACTTTTAGCTTTCCCTCTTTCATTTTATACACAAGAAAGCAGGTAGAAAGTTTTTCTCTTTCTATCTTCTAAAAATCAGTACTTTGGAATACTTGATTAAACTCATTAATCAAAAATTGTAGACAATTGTCGTATGTCAGTCACACAAAAATATCCACAAAGATTGATCATTATATTTAGATTAAAGAATCTGAGAGACCCTCAGAATTTCCCCAAATTTCTTCATTCATACTGTTTTCTGAGCATCTTCCAAGTTTTAAATATTTCCATCTCAACAAATGATGATTTCTTTCTCTTCAGGTGGCCAGAGGGGCATAAAAAATTAATCATACTGATCTTTACTCTGACAAGTATTTTGTATGAAAGTAATAAAAGTTTAAGACTATCATATCAGTCATCTGGTTACCCAACACCAAAAAGGCCAATTTGTGAGGTATCCAGCATCTTAACAAAGGAGAAGCTTTCCTGAATAATTTTTTCCGAAATATTTACTAATCGCTTTATGTATGTATGAATGTGGAAGGATACAATACATTAATGGAACCCTGAAAAATATAAAGTATAATCTAAAAAAATGATATTAAAAAATTTATAAACAAATCTTTAAAATTTGCAGGGTGGGACTTAGTCGACTCAAGTGTCACCACTAATGTAGGATAGCACAAATTTCGGCCTTTTAAGAATAGGAAACATTTTCACAAGTAATTTTTCCTGCTTTCAATAAGACCTCCTTTTCCTCAGATAGTTTATCAGTTTTTGAAAAAGTTATTTTAAGATTTTAGGGTTAAGTGTTCTATTTACAATGTAAGTATAATTTGGATGATTACTTTCTGACATTCATGCAGAAGTACAACTTACATGGATTATTTTCCAATTTATTTTATGTTTTCATGAATTCTCTTATGTCTTTGTATTTTGGTAGCATTGATCTAAAAAAGAAAAGGGGGCTTGATTTTCAAAACATACTCACACACGGACACACACACACACACACACACATATATATATATATATATATATCAGTGTATGTATATACATATATATATATATATATATATATATATATATATATGTCAGTGTGTATATGTATATATATATATATATATATATATATATGTCAGTATGTATATGTATAATATATATATATATGTCAGTGTGTGTATATATATATATATGTATATATATATATATATATATTATATATATATATATATATATATATATATATATATATATATATATATATATATATATATACATTGTTTTTTTTTTGCTTTTCCTGTTGTGATAGTGCTCAATATTTTGTAATTTTATTTAAAATAGAGCATAAGTAGATGGGTAGTTGTTTATATTTTGTTATTAGGATAACAAAATATCAACAATTACAACTATCTCTTCCTCTCATGTGTGTGTATTACTGACAAAAATTTACAACAAAATGGTAAACTGCAAAAGTAGAAAATTAAATAGTGAAAACATTGAACGAAGGATAACTATGGTACTAAACAGTACATCTCAACCCTGATGTTGAAAATGGCAGGTTGCTGCCGAAAGCGCTTCATCTTTAGGGAAATAATTCATTGAAACCGAAGATCCGTTCATTAGCACGAAAACAAGAAAAGATTATCTAAAAAATGCTCTTTGTCTTTCATTTTTAATGAAAGTAGTATTCAAGTAAATTTGATGCCAAATTGTTTGTACACATTCTATCGTGATTGTCCTGGATTCTCTGAGGGTTTTGGCAGGGGATGAGCTTAATTTTTTTTTTTTTTGAACTCTGAATTTCAGACATAAGTTTCTTGAAAAAAAATACGATAATCAACTTTATAAATAAAATTCAACAAATTTATCATAAGTTGTGTCAAAATCTTTAGGAATTCAAAAGTATTTCTGATACACCGGACGGAAATTGTCTTTCATATAATTTTATTTTTTCTTTGCTTATTTTCCACTTTTCTTCAACCAACAATGCTTTCATAAGTTCCACGTTTCTGTATTCCAATTGGCACACGGACTTGTTGGAATTGCCGACGTCGGCATTCTTATGAGAGTTACCTTCCCTGAATATAAGTAAAATTTATACAATACGTTTGCCAATCACTGATACTGCAAGTACAAGATATAATACTAAAGATATGAAATTTAGGTATTCCTCAAGATAAGTGTTATTGTTGTTAGCATCAGACTCGAAAGTATTGGCGGAAGAATTGATATCTTTACTAAATGAGCTACAAGCCTAGCCCTCTTAGAATTCTGTATGAGAGCGGTGTAAGATTTAGTTTCGTATTATTTGTGAAGTCATTCAAATGTAAAACAGGGAGATTTCGGCCAGATAAGTCTTTTTATTCACAAGTATTTTTATTTCCAATTTCAATATTCTTCCAGATGCTTACAGAAGAAATGTCAGAAGTACTAATAGTTCCATTGGTAGCAAACTATATTGACGTGGCCGCCGCCATCATAGGGTAGTGTATGTCCTGAGACTCCCTGGATGATCTCAGGAAATTAAGAGGTTTTTAAGAATTGTAGGGAACCTATATCTAACCTCGAACTACAGAAATCACAATGGTAAGTATTAAATTTTGTGTTTGGGTAACATTTTTTTGCTGTCATAAATAGTTTTGATCTATATAACGCTTGTTTTGTGATGCAAGTATATGTGTCGTCCGTCAAGTAAGTACACAATTACCCATTTTTTTTCTTCGTTTTTCCAAGTCTTAAATTTCCGTGATTATTTGATGAAGCAATAGATTCTTGGCAAATTCCTAAAGAATCACAAAAATAGTGTGATAATAATTAACGAGCAGGCTTAAAAAGATAGGAACGTAACGTTTCCATGGACCCTCATTTCATGACCATAAAAACATCCAACATCCAGTACATATTTTGAAGCTTTTTTTTTTTCTTTCAAGTTTTCTATTTTTGTTTTGCTTTGCCTCTTTGATCAGGAAAAATGTTTCCGTAATTGCTAACGTCCGTTTGTGTAGAAACAATTTTACTTTTTACCAAAATACTAGCTTCAATTTACAATATTTTTAATTAGTGCTAGGTAAGGAAGATTTTAATGGACAAGTAACAGTTTCATTTACCTAGTCACGATTTCACTTTTAAACAATTATTGGTTTTAAAACTTAGCATTTAACGCATATAAAATTTCAATTGTAAAATTATTATAAAGCTCATGACTATGTAATTATCAGTATTTTATTTTATTTTCTCTCAATAAAGATCGACACGTCTACCTTATAAACGCCCTTTTTGTCGGCCGTACGGCGTATTTCCCCCTTGCGCTTATTGTATTTATTTATGAACCAACATACTCCTAATAATCCAACCATACCTTGTGTCTATTGTAAAAAATAGTTGTTTCACGGAAACCGACCTTGTTTCTCTATTTTTTTGACAGACTTTGTTAGATTTTTAATAAAACTATACTGTGCGTCAGATACGTAAAGAGGACCGTCTGAGACAAAATTTAATTACCCTTTAAAGGGTAAGAAATCAAAGTAAATTCAATAATTTTAATTTACTGTGTGACTAGTAACAAGAGGATTGTTTACTGTATCTGTAGGATTAAAGAACTTTACAGTATTCTTTAAACTCTTTCTAAAATTACAAGCTTGTGAATTTAAAATCAACCAGAACCAAAATATTTTATGCAAATTTAAGGTTGTCGATGTTAAAATAAGTAAACACTCCTCAAACGCGTTTATTTTATCAAAAAAGGTGAACTTAATGAATCGTAGCTTACGTCATCTTTAGTTAGGTTAATGTTGACTTCCACTCGTTAACCAACAACTATTATCTGACTGCGTACCTCTTAAGAATGGACATAAAATCTGGAATGAATAAAAAAAAAAATATTTTCCCCAAAGCAAGTTCACATGTTACAAGTTGAAGAAAACTGATTAGAGATGTCAAAAAGTACATATTGCTTGTGAACCAGTTGAAAAGATTGTTCCTTCAGGGAAATATCAGTCACGATACCACCAGTTATTTTTTAATCTTTCAGACCACTCTCAGTCTACACACAAATTAAATTTTTAATAAATAACCAATCATCCAATTTTAATTTTTTTTTCATTATAAAACTAATAGAAAAATATTTTATATTTGCAGTCGATTGTTTTTACTTGGTTCATTTTACTGACTATTCTGCCATCTTCTCAGAAGTATACCTCAAAAGGAAAAAAAATTGTCATTTTTTTTTCTTTTTTCAAGAAAATAGCTTCTTTATAACAAGAAAAACTTATGGAAATACATCTACTTAAATTAGTTGAAATTAGACAAGTAGATGTGCTGATATTTTCTGCGGTAATTTGGCAATCTTTTTGTAGAATCTCTTTTTTAGTTTTACGACGGGTTATAATGAATTATGATGTCAACAATATTGAAGCCGAACATCAAAGTTTGAACATATCAGCTGTATGCTGTTACCATCAAATGAGTTTCTGTGTAATTAGCTTTGGAAAAAAACTTCTATTTTCAGCATCAATGAAAACCTTCTTTTCCCTGTTGTTTAAATTTGATTAAACAATTTAATGATTTAAAATCAATGTAAGCGTACAACTTTAAATTTTAACACTGAGAATAAAGTATGTAGCTTATATTTTTCAAAATTGGTACCTCAATCTCTGCTCTGTTGGAAAATTAAAATTTATGGACATTTGCAATTCGTAAGAATGACTATTTTAAAACTGTTGAAATTCAAACTTTTCTTTTAATTTATATTTGTATGATTTGTGGCCTTTGCGCCTGATACATTTTGGAATCTCTTTATTTTCCCCATTTAATGGTCGAATAGAAAACTCTTCAGATTCATTTGAAGACAATACAAATTTTCTTGAATACTGCTTTAACACTGAAAGCTTTATGGCAAATAATACTGTAAATCACAGTTGTTACTGATTTTTAGGGTAGATATTATATGCAATTCATTCACAAAGAATATTTGGTACTTGTTCATTTTCTGGAGACCACTTATTGTGCCTTGTTTCACCCTTTTTGCTGGTTCCCACATCCATCCAGCTTTTTGTGTTAACTCGTTTTGATGTCAACAAAATTATATTGCTGCTTCACAGTAAATTCATGAAAACATGCTGCATTCTTGGCAAAGTAACTGTGCCAACCATCTGAATAGTATTCCTTAAAAGCACTGTCTGAAGTTCAATAGTAAAGAATAGCAGCCTGAAGAGTTAACACACACGAGGCTTAATGGATGTGGAGATCAGAAAAATAGAGGATCATAGCACGAGTGGTGTGCAGATAACAAAGAAATATCGAATATTATGTTAAGAATAAAATCAAATGGACTCATTTGTTCTTTTTTTTTTTTTTTTTTTTTTTTTGTAAGTTAAGATTTTATCAGAACCTTACTACTACCATCTCATCACTGTGGATCACAAGCCATTAACAGAGTTAGACAGGTGAAAATATTAAAACAAAAGCAAAGTTTCCCATACTTGTTTAATATCTTCTTTTTTTTTTTTTTATAATAATATCTTATTTTTCAAGTGAAATTTTAGGTTTAGAACGTTGAGAAAATCGGTTCATTGCTGTGATTTGACATAAGTAACAAATTGACCCAAGACTATTCATATTATTTAATAAATAACCTCAACATCCTACTACCTCTCAATGGTCATTCAAGGTTTGTTTTTATGCATGATTAAGTTTTGGTAATGTGTCTTCTTGGTTAATTTTTTATCTTGAGACTTGTACTAAAGTTTATCAAGAGAACATGAAATAAATGTTTCATTACTAATGCCTAGGATTATAAAAAAATTGACTTACTGCTTAGAAAATATGTTATTGATTTACTGTTTGCAATGGTAAAATTAATGTATTTCTTTGTACACTAAAGAAATATTTGATCTAAACTAATTACTGTTATTGGACAAACCTTAACCAGTGGGTCATCAAAAATGGATTGTATGATTGGGACTAATTTTGACCAATCACCAATATTCTTCTAGAAAGCTAACATCTGTTACTTATGTACTCAGCATATTCATTCTAGTACAATACAATCTCCAATGTGTGACACCCCCACTTTTTTTTTTTTTCCTCAACTAAAAATCAGTAATTTATTTGTTCTCTCTTTCTTATCCTTTTTTGATGATATCAAGTTTTGTCTTTTGGTTATTCATAATTAGCTGTCAAATTGGTTGTAAATTAAAGCAGGATTTCATCACTTATCAATAAGAAAAGGTGACTCAATACTCCCTTTACAATTGGACTGATTTTAAAGGTAACAGACACCTGTAAGCAAATGTATTTTTCACTGTATTTCAAATAAAAGTAAAATTTTCTTTTAGAAATCTTGTCAAGTGATCAAGTGATTGACTGATTCCATAATTGCAAAGTTCAAATTTTTCTCTCAACAGACATGATCAGAAAACTGACTTGTTTTGAGTGATACAAAACTACAAACACTGGTTATTATATATGGTTGCAAACTTTGCACTCAAGCTGAAAAAGAATTTTACTTCAGAGATTTCATGATTTTTTTTTTTAATTTTTTTTTTTTATATGAACAGTCCTCCAAATCATCCTACGATGTCCTGCTATGCATATCAATTACTTTCGGATTGCTCTAGATGTACTGTGTTCACATATATATATATATATATATATATATATATATGTATATATATATATATATATATACATGCTCTTTCACTTTTTGAAAAACAAACATGAAATTAAATGCACCTGACTGATAAAAATAAAATTAAAAAAATACTGTAAATGATGTCATAAATTCTGGTCTGTAAATCACCTGTTGCATTGTTGAAAAAATTTGTAATGTTTTTTCCACATCTGCTGTACATATACTTTGATATTTCAGCAAGATATTGCTTGTAACCTGATCAACATGCTGTGCAGCACTACATGTATCAACGAAAGAATATCTTGAATTTTTTTTTTTTTACTTTGACCTTGAATTACCAAATGAATGGGCATTCCCAACTTGGTTTGAAATGTCACCTTAAATGTTTCTTTATTCTGTTTGATTCCCAAATTAGGTGAGTTTGAACATTGGACTGGGCAATGGGTGGCCATCTTGAAATGGATCTCTCATGGCCCTCAGAGGTCAAATTTGATTTCCCTCCATGTCTGGAAATCAATGTTTGTATATTGGAAATTTCATGCTTTTTCAAAAAGTGCACAATCATCCTGGTTATCCTCTGCAGTATGTGAATGATTCATTATTCATTGGAGGGATCAAAATATGATGTATATCTAGTCTACATTTATTAATTTGGGGGAAGGGCCAGTATACAACTAAATACCAATAGAAAACCAATGCCCCCTTTCATGTACAGAGATTTCAAAAGCAAGATAAAACTTTTTCTTTTTTTTTTATCATACCCTAAAATATGTTTCAATGAAAAGGTAATGTGCACAAAGGATCAAAGTTGTAGCTGTTCTAAACACTTAGATATGAACAAAAATATAGCGTGACTATTTTAGTATTACATAGCAACAGACAGTGTTTATATATGTAGATGATTTATTTATGAGATTATAATATCTGTGCAATATTACTTTATGTAGTCATTCATTCTGAAATATGTGATCCATGACAATATGAAAGATTATGATGTTTATTTATGTATGTAGAAGCATCAAAATCTCAAACATACATTTTATGGGCTTTTTTTAATTTTTTTTTATCATTTATTCATGCCACAGAAATTAGTAAAGGTATGATGGAAGCATATCTTCCTCAGTACCAAACATTCATCTAATTTTAGGTGAGACCATGTACGTTCAATATTTTGTATATGTATCTCCCTATTATTCGAGTTTATAAAATTTAAGTGTATTTTTTCAAAATGTCTGTAATTTTTTGCGGTTATTTGGGGAATATCATTGAAGGCCAACCACTGGAAATGATGCAGATACTTGGTAAAATGTATTCTCCTATTGCTGCCAGCAGTGTTGATGTCCTGTCTTCCATTGTCTCTTTTAATACCCCCAAATACTCATCATTTTAAAGTAAGTGTGGGATTGGGGTTAACTTATAATTCATAAAAAATCTAATCTATTATATTATGATTCATTACAGACAGCTCATAAATAAATTATAATCTTACGTTTCATATGGTTATGTTACGGTTTACATATTTTTCTTATTAGTTTTATTAAAAATCTGATTGTTTTTTTTAACCAAAAAATTACCATATTCAATTGTGTACAATATAAGAAATAGAAAAAAAATCAGTCAAAATTGGTGGTTGACATACTTGAGTGTAAAGTAAAAAGAACATATATTACTGAATTTGAATTTTTGTTTCAAAATGTGGTGAGCATGAAAGTAACAAATGTTTTCTTTTTTCTAAAAAGAAAAAATACTGTTGATCGATTTATTGGAAAGGGTATGCTTACCTTGAAAATTGGCATTTGAAATCCTTGCATTTATTAATGCTCAAATATTTTTTATCAGCAAAATTGTCACCTTTTAGTGTAATAGTCAATGGTTACTGACACAGTCACACTGATATAGGTATATTTTGAAAATACTGCAATTTTTCTTGATTTTTTTTTTTTTTTTCTTTTTTTTTTTCCTGTTAGCCAAAATATCAGCATTAAAAATTTTATTTTGGCTGGTTAATCTTTTTATGTATTTGATCACAAAATTAGTGATTTTTTTTTTTGGTTTTTTTTTTTTTTGTTATGGACTGAAATATTAAAGTGGAGATCATGTAGGCAGCTAGTATAGAGACTGAAACTTGAGATATCATTGTTATTCTAGAGATTGATATTCAAATATCAGTGTGTCTTGTGTTTGGGGGTTGTATGAAAGTTTCATACAGATTTAATGTCAAACTGATACTCTGATTGTTCCATAACATATTTTTAAAGTCAGTTGATTTATGTAATTGATATTTTGTGAGAGTCATTGTATACTTGGTTTTGCATTCCATCCTATACAAAGTTTACTGACTATAACTGCTTAAATCTAAGAAACCTTCATTATTTCTTGTTTTGCTGTACCAAATATATAAAGCTAATTTTGATTTATGAGCCATGGTGAATATTGGCAAAGTTATTTGAATTTCATCAGTAAAAGCACTAGACTCTGATGTAGTCTGTATAGGTTTGTATACTCGCTGTAGAAAAACGAGTCATAACATAGTGACATTTTGGTTATATTAAAAAAATTGAGTACTAAGTTTTCTTTCTGATAAAGTAAATTTCTATTTCACCAGCTACTTTTTGATATTGAGAATCCTTTCATTCTCTGTTGTTTAATTACCAAATTCCTATCAGATGATAGCATAGTCTTTATTGATGTTTTTGAGGGAATAGCAAATTTCTTGATTCCAAGATTAGGATAGTCTGTAGTAATAAACTTACTGTGGTATCTGAAAACCCTTCAATGCTACTACTGACTTAGATATGCACAAAATAATATCTGCAATGCCAGGTTTCATCTTGAGATTGAATTTTGTTTTGCATCAAGGGTGAATACTTGCTGAAATGATACCAGTTGATTTTAGTTAGATTAGCTTTGTTAGAACTGTATTCTGCCATCAATTATAGTGTCAATGTTGCCAACACTTGATCTTTGATATTGGTAAATTTTCAAAAGGATTGATTGCAATTAGGTTTTCATTAACCTCTTTTTCATTATTTATTAAAATGTGTTTCATATTTAATGAATCAGTTAATATTAAGAATAGTAATCAAAGCATATATCCTGTCCATCAAAGCAAAAAGGTTGGAAATAACAAAAAAAAGTGCAAGTAATCAAATAAATATTCAATTTACAAACATCAGTAATGAATTTTGTAAACTTTCTTTTTTTTTTCTGTTTTTTTAGGATGATGATAAGTAAACATCAAGATTGACCACATTATGCAAAAAAGTTTTCTAGTATCTTTCTACCCCCCCCCCAATTTGATTGCTAATCCTATGAAGTCATCCTCTTTATTGCACAAGAGATTAGGACTTGATTATGATGCCAAAATGTTGTAACATTTTTCGGTACTTCTTGAAGAAATGGGCTGGGAGATGCACCAAAAAAATCCCCTTGACTCATACTGATGCTACAGAAAAAAGCATCTGTACCTTAAAAATTCCATCATATTCATGGTTCTTGATTATTCAAGCAGCAAATATATTTAAGTGATTTATTTTGCTTGTAGTATATTTACATTTTGTTAGTTTAAATTGGTTCTTATGTTGGTTTTGTTTTTATTCGATATTTCTCAGACTATTGTCCCCATCTTCATAATTTTTATAACTTTTTAATTGCTATAACATCATCAAGTGTATTTTGTATCTAGCATTTCGAATTTACTTGGTACTTTCTTTGTTCCTCATTTTCATCTCAACTAGAACATTGAAGTTCAACGAAATCACAGGACTGAGTATTAACCTTGTGTTTATCAGTGTGAAAACAAATGAGATTGATCTGTCTTGTTGACACCCCCCCCTCCATTTTTTTTTTTTTTTTTTTTCTTTAGTTCTGGTTTCTTTGTAGTGTTAGAATTTACACTTCGTTTGCTTAGTTTTTACATTCAAATTTAGACCAACATATATACAGCTCTTTTCTCTCATCAACCACAGATAGTCGATGTGAAATCAGCTCAAGTTACCTTATGACATATACATTATATATTATTGAAAAATTCTCAACTTGGGGTCTCAATTGAGCCATTGCGAATTTCAGTTGCTCAAAACTGGTTTTAGCAGTGTCAAAAAATTCTCCTCTTATGATTCCATGACTTGCTGAGTGTATGTGCTGATGTATTTCTACTTCAGTATTTTAGTGTACTTAAGTTGTTGATATCGGGTTTGCTCAAAAATTTCTGTCTTGGTTATTAGATGGCATTAGAAGCATGGAGTTCTAACTAACTTCTTTAGAAGATCACTTTTGACTGTATTGTGACAGCATGCATTATGAAAAAAATTTCTTCAAAATCTTTGAGGCTGATAGCAATCATGACGTAATTTGAGAATAATCAACATAGTATGACATGATAGATAGCTGACATGCTCATAATATCCTCATCAATCACTGAAAATTATTTGAACCAGCTTGGTTGTGTTAGTTGCTTTAATGTGTGGCTTCCACATGAGTTGGATAAAAAAAATAAGAACTGGACTGTATTTACATGTGCTTTTTGCAACTTAATTGTGATGAAAATGTTCCATTTTGTGACAGAAAGTAGATACTTTACAATAACATGGAATGTTAATCTAGGGAAGCAAAATGAACTGCCACTAAATGTACCAAAGGCTAATATACAGCCAAAGAATGAAAGTCTTTTTTTTTTGATATTTTATTCTAAAATCTTGACAATTTTTTACATATCCTGAAGAAAATGCTGAAATAAATATGGGCATTTTAATGATATTTGAAAACATTTTACTTGAAAATCTCTACTCCATATACCTATGTTATTGACCAGTGTGACTCTTTCTTTGTATCTGTCAGTAACCACTGACTATTCCACTTAAAGGTAACAATTTCAAGTTTCTCACATGAGCAGTATTAGATCTGCTCTGCAGCACTGTTGAGAGGCAATTTGTTTGAGGATTTACAAAAGAGTACAGTAAATTGTATAAATTATTTTTTTTAGTTGAAGTTTATCAAGAAATTTTAATGCTGAAAATGGTGTTGAATTTACTTTCATATTTAGTTATTTATGGTACACTATTATGTTTCTATTAAAACTCTCAACTGATAGGATTTACTGATAGTGGGCACAGAATGGAAACAATATTTTTAACACAGAAGTGAATGTCAACATATGATTGAATTTTTACATATTTATCACTTAAATTGGCAAAATATATTTTATAACTAGAACTTGGATACTGCGTATCCTTTGTAGGTAATTATTTTTTGCACTACAGAATTATTTGATGTTATGCTTGCTTTCTGTTCTGCCATATGGTATATTGATTTTTAGCAGACTTGTTAAGTTATCAATTTACTAGTAGAGAGTTTTGGTGAATGTATCTGGATGAGTTGAACTTCTGGTTTTTCAAGTAATAGCCCACCAGATGTTGTAGTTGCTGGAATTCTTTTTAAAAATACTCTTTAGCAATAGCAGTCATCATTGAATGTGTTGATCATCATAAAGGACTGGTTTTTTATTCATTTATAAAAAAAATATTTAGATGTTCTAGGAAATTTAAAGAAAAAAAATGCCCTACATATTATTCAGACTTCATTCACTGCATGTTATATCAAAATATAAGAAATAACATCAAAAGTTTGAGGAATGTGAAGTGAAAATATGAAGGTTTTTTTGTTGTTTTTTTTTTCAATTTTGATCTTTTGAATGATTTGACCTTTCTTCAGTGGGAAATTAAGATATGAATGTGTATAAATACAGTTATATATAGAGAGAGAGATAGATGATTCATTCAATCTGAACCCTCCATAAAATTGCCAGATAGTAAGTGCCCAGTTTATTCTAGTTGGATTGTAAATAGAAGCCCTCTTCATAAAAACCTTTTGAAACACTTTTTTTTAAAAAGCTAACAAATTTGCTTAAGGTTCCATGGTTTAATGGATTGAGAACTGAGTAGTCCAAAAAAATGAATCTTGACCAAAAATTTTAACCCTGACCCACTACATTTGGTACAGATTTAAAACGATAAAAAAAAATGGAAAATTCAAAGTAGACAAAAGATTACTTATTCTGAAATTTAAAAAAAAAATTTTTTTTCGTCAGTAAAATAGAATTTGTTAAATAGGAAACATTTTACCCATTAGATAAATAGGCCAGCCATCAACTAATTAAGACACAAATAAGTTTCCAGTTTTTGAGCGCAGGGAAAATCATGATTTAAAAGAAAACATTTTAATATTTGCGTTCACAATCTTATCAGGATATTAGTGCTATACAATCTTTTTATATATTAACAGTCAATACATTCATATGCTTCTAAAATCTAAAATATCCATGGGATATATAATATTTAGCAAGCTGCGAACATTTTTGTCTGTCTTCTGTTTTTCTCTTCCTGTTTTACTTGTAAGTTGTTGAAGGTAGAGAAGAAAACAGTAGTACAGCAAGCGAATGCCACACTTGAAATTTGGCAAAGTTTTGATATTTTAGATGAATGGTAAAAGTTCAGGGCCTGAACTTTATGAAATATCTGAAAAAACATCAAGCTTTTGCCAAGAAAAATCTAAAAATATTTGATCCCCATTAAAAACAAAACATCTATACTGATATCTAATATCTAAAAACAATTTCTTATATCTAAGATACAAAAATATCTAAATTTGGCTTTAAAATATATAAGTTGGCAACATGCATGTATGCCTGGTTGAAGTATTTGTTAAATCCAAAAACCATTACATTGGGGTCTGTTGAACCAAGGGTTTACTATTAATACATAATCCTAAAATTTGTAAAAAGAGCAAAAGTCTTTTATAGGCATACACTATTAAGACACATTATGAATATCATTTATATAGCTGTTAACATTTGTGTACCCCCCCCCCCAGTATGATGCTCCCTTTCTCACTAACACTGAGTCTTTTAACAACTTATAAATGATATATATTTTTATTTTATTCACAGGTTCTCTTGGCAGCAGCTGTGTGTAATCGAACTGGGAAAGGTGAGATCCTTCCAAGTTTTTAGTAAAAAAAACTTGAATTGTTCTTTCAAAATGGTTTGAAATTTATATTAAATTAAAAATTATGGTGGTATTGAAGAAAAGTTGTCGGATCATCTATGTCATATTTGATTCTCCATCTGATTTTTTTTAAAAATTGAAATGATAAATTTTAGAATTATCTGTTTAATCCTTTTGACACAACATTGGTTAACAGCTGATAATATGTATGGATAGAAAGCACCTAAAATGATTATGTACTCCCATTTAAGTGACCTGTCGGTAAGCAAGAAATGAATATTCTTCTTGTATGTATTAGCTTCTGTAGAGTGATGGTTACCATACTAGTTTTGTCGGCAATTATGAGTCTTACTAGAAATAGCTAATCATCTAGGACTCTGGTCTTTAAGTCTTATTTTTTTATGGAAAATTGCTAAACTATTACTTCAATGCAATAAATGTCTGTCCATCTATCTGCACTAGCAATGATAAGTAGAGCTATGGCCACTAAATTTCCTTAGTGTACTAATGAGACCCATAGCATGTTTTTAGGTGTATTAGTTTGTTTTTTTTAAATTCCAAAAGTAAATTTCAGAGTAGGGTGTGTGTGTATGTGTTTTGTAACAAGAGAACAAATTTCAAGGTCAAACCGGTGTAGAAATTGACCAAATGTTAATTCAAATCTAGCACTTTCAATACTAATCAGTCATTGTCAAGATTATGAAGTCTTAAGTGGTGAAACAGTCATGTTCAACCAAACTTGGATAAATGAAGAATTTATGTCCAATTGTGTGTATGTATGTATATAATATATATATCTCCAAAACCAACAAGATGGCTTGAAAAACAAAAAAAAAATAGATATTAATAAATTATTTTCTGTGTCTTCAATAACAAAACTTCTGCATTTATCAGAACTTTCCAAAATAACTCATGATTTATTGAACAAAATTCAATGAATGTGGCAAACGCGTGGACCATAATGAACTTTCAGTACTTTCTGATTTCATAGGTTGTCACAATCACGCTAAAGACTATTCCATCATATTCATTAAAATTCTTACATTTTCCACTTTTTACCAAAGAAACAATGATTTGGATTGGAAGAAAATATGCTTTTAATCCATTAAACCCTAGAACCACCTGGAATTTTTTTAGAAAAAGACCTTTTTCTGGTCCTTTGATAGGGTTGGTGGTTCTGTTTACAATACAACTCTAATGATATTGTAAGCATTTATTTTCCATCATTGTACCAGAAGTAATGACAATCATTTCTACCACTATCATGGCTTTTATCTACAGTTTGTTGGCTGCTCTTTGAAATTCTTTCAAACAATCCAACTTTTCTACCAAAAAAGACCAACAAAATCTTGTCGCGTTTTCCTATGTTTTGTAATCATTTATTTTTCAAAAACAAAAATTTACGAACATGACCTACTTTAGAGCCAATATAGTAGTTAGGATTTAGGGTCGAGATTTTTTATTTCACAATTATTTATCCGTGTTAATTCATCTTGATAGTTTCATCCCACCCCCCTATATTCCTTGTAAGATGGCTGAAAGTATGTGCCTATTATAGCATTCTAATTACATTGTAAATAGACCCCCCTGTCCCTGCTTTTAAACCCTGAAAGATTTTCTTCTCCCAAAATCTTAATTTTTGGATGATTGTAGGGTCTAATAGATTGAAAGCAGCTAAATTTGAAAGAAAAAACATTTTCTTCTTGGAGAATTTGCAACTCCCAACATGTGAACCTTTGTCCCAAACCATTTAACAATAATTTCATACAGTTGTTTTTCTTTAAATTTCAATTTAAAAAAAAAAAAAAAAACTAACCAAATTTAAGGAGCAAGAAATCTTAATCAGTTTTGTATATGCTATACTTATCAACAATTTAATCTAAATCCATGTTGCCAAAACTTGAAATGAAATTGCAAATAAACTGAAATAAAATGTGATAAAAATAGATGAGAATATTAGGGTGAAGGTGAATAGTAGTAATATTAAAATAAGTCAAGTGTGGATAATTTTTTTGGAGTAGTTTTGATTAAATTTTAGATTTGAACATGCTATATCATGTGTAACTTTTGTTTTTGTAAATTGAAATGAAATTTTGCAAAATTAATCAGAATCAATAGAAAAAATTGAATAAAAAGTCCTGGAAAAAAATTGAGATTAAATTTGAAATCAGGAAAGTTGTTATTTTAATATGATGGAATTCTTTTGCACATTTGTTTTGGATAACATGTGGCTAGATTGCATTCAAATTAAACTTTGAATTTTGAAAAAGAAAATTATGAAATTGAAAATGCAATCTAGAATGCTACGTGTCATTTTGATATGACAGAATTCTTCGGCATGCTTGTTGTTTCGGGTAATGCCAGTAAAATATTTAGCGAGGATCATTTTCTTTTTTTCTTTTTTCTTTTTTCTGTGTGTGTGTGTGTGTGTGTGTGTGTTCCAATCCATGAAAGCGAAAAGCATTGAACTTTCTTCTTATTCACCAAACAAAGTTCAGTAAGCGTGGCAAACCAGATAAGTTTGAAATTAAAATGAGGGACAACCGAATTGCCTTTGGATTCACTGAATGTTTATTGAATGCTGCAAACTACCAAACTTACTGCTGATTTACCGAACGAGGGGCAATCAACGGGTTTAACAAACTTTCAGCTTTAATGACACCTCCTCAGTAGTTTGTTATATTGAGGGGTTTACTGTATAGATGACAGTTCATTTTTTTCGTTTTGAATTAGTTTTTATAAAAATATTTTTGTGAGCTATATTTGCTCTTGTTATTGTGAAAATTTGATTTACTTGAGAAATAATTCTATCTTAACTCATTTTTTTCTTTTTTCAGCGATTATTTCCCGACAATTTGTTGAAATGACCCGGGCTCGGATCGAGGGGCTTTTGGCTGCATTTCCCAAGTTGATGAGTGGAGGGAAGCAACATACTTTTGTGGAGACGGAAAGTGTTCGTTATGTCTACCAACCCCTTGAAAAACTGTACATGCTTCTCATCACGACCAAAGCCAGTAACATACTTGAAGATTTGGAAACTCTTAGACTTTTTGCCAAAGTTGTATGTAACTTTACAATCCTTTCAGTCTTTAATCTATAAAATAAGAATGAGACTAATTGATAATCTACCCTAAGCACTCATTACTAGTTTGAAAAAGGAAATGTTTTATGTAAGAATTTCATAAGTGATAGACTAGCAAGAAAAAAGGTGCTCAAACAAAATTAGTTTTTCTTCTCAGATCATGGAAACTGAATATGATACTGAAGATGAAGTGCTGCCTCATATATTTGGTACTAAGTAGAATCACACTGATTCTTGATGAGATTGCTAGTATCTCTTTTATAGCTATAAACTAAAAGACTTGTGATCTATATTTGATGGTCTAAGAGAAAATGCTTTGTTTTACATGCTGCATTAAAAAAAAAACATCTTTCTAACCTAGGTGAATTCTATAATGTATCAATCTGTTTATATCTGTGAGAAGTGGAGAAAAATTTTTATTGTATATAATTATTTTCAAACATTATCAAGTCATAAAAAATACAAAATGTTGAGATTGTATGACCCATGTATATCTTGCTATAAAAGCTATATAATACAAATAACAATTTTTGTATTAGCATACATTGGGGTTCAAGAAAGTTCTGAGTCTCCAACAAGCACAAATTTTTCACTGGCAAATTTCCAAAGCTTCCTCATCTAAAGCACGTAGGAAAGAGAAAAAAAGCTTGGTATTGACTATCCCCTCTCTCTGATAACAAAAAGGTTTTTGAAATCATACTTTTCTTGAATAGTCTAAATTGGTAAGACCTACAGAATCGAATATTTATTTCTAATCACCTAGTACAGGTGTAGGGTTAAGTCAGTTTATGTTTGCTTTGCATTAATGCCCTCTGGAAAGGCATGAAGCCATCTTTCATCCAGCTATAGGTAAAATAGAAAAGGATTGAGTGAGTATTGCCACTTTAGGTGTTTGTCGCCTCCAAGTCTAATTCACATATCACAGAGTTAGTAAATACTAATGTGATATGTGAAGCATAAGGATGGACTGTTGTCAGCATGAGGACATTACTTTACCTAGATTTCATTAAATTTTGAAGTGAAAAAAAAACAAACTCCAGATGTATGGAAAAAAACATAAATCTGGGTTTGAAAAAGCAGTTCTGAGAGCCTTGCTAGCATAGTACCTAGAGAAAATGATGGGATTATTTACCTATGAATCTGTTATATAGTTGATTATCCATCTGTCAAATTATTTTAAAATGCTGCAAAAATAGAATAGTTGAATGAACTTACCTGAAAACAAAAAACAAGACCATGATTTCAATTTAGGTATGCCTACCATCTTAGAAAAACATGTTGAAAATCAAATGTAGATCTTTATCAGCCAGATGTAGCTGAAAAATCGCTAATTTAGTAACCCTGAGTTATCTGCTCGCCTGCCTTCCTAACCTGGCCACCTACATACATGTTTCAGCTTAACTCTTTCACTGTAATTTGCTCCCTTGCCTCTTGTGTGTAAAATTAAAGGAAAAAATCTTGTTATTTTAGAGAAACAGAAAGTCATACAAAACATATGCACTGTAAAGGAAGAGTGTATTCTCATCTAGAAACTATTCTTGACATCTCTTCAAATAATCAACCGTAAAAGTAATCCTTATATCAACAGTTCATTTTTAAATTTTCCCTTTTTTTCTCAGTTCTCTCTCCTTTTTCTGAGGAACGAACTCTTGTTCTGGCCGAGTGCAGGCATATATCAATATTTTCCATTTCTTATAAATATCCTGCTTTATGGAATTTTGAATATGTATTTTCTATATGATTTAGAAAAAAAAAAGAAGCTATTTTAAAGAATTGAAAACAATTTAAGAGATCTAAAAGATATGTAATTTATTTATTTTTCAGATTCCTGAATATTGTCGTAATATGGATGAAAGTGAGATAATTGATCAAGCCTTTTCACTCATCTTTGCCTTTGATGAAATCATTGCTCTTGGTTACAGAGAAAATGTAAATATTGCCCAAATTCGAACATTCACTGAAATGGATTCTCATGAAGAACGTGTGTTTATGGCTGTTAGACAGGTAATAAGACCAATATTATTCTTTCTCTTTTATTTTTATACTAAAAATACCTGTAAAAAATGATGTAGTTATATATGTAAGGATCCACACTAAGGAGCCTGAAGCTATTAGGTAATCTAATTCATAATGCAAATATGACATCAGAGCAAGATGACAAAATAATCAAATCATAATATGAGGAAGAGCGACATCCTTTGTTAACTAGAAAAAAAACAACCAAGTTTGCTTTAAGTTGATATCTAAGTTACATCAATAGACTAGATCACTAAATGAGAAGTTAATTTTGTCGTTAGTTTTAAAAAAAAAGATGTAGTTGGATGGTAAATATTCAAACAAGTCGGTTTACTTAAGATTCAGATATGCTGTATTAGTCTCTACCTGACCCTCCCTCGGCAGAGCTTCCAAAAATTGTGAATATGAAAGAGTGCCCATCAATGTAGAGAACTGCATCCTACTCTCCGTGGAGGCATTGTCTCTGTTGAGGATATATTGTTTTAATCGAGTACCACTACAATACATATTGGAGATAAGCGTTTTGATGCATTTGTCCAGTTAACCTACAAAAGAGTTCTATATATCGTGGACCATAAGGCAATCATTTCATTATCTAAGCCCAAGGACAATTGTTTGCTTTTTTGTTCACCCACTTTTCGAATACTGTCAATAAGCAAGTTATGTGTCCCGTTGAAGAAAAATAGACTCCAGCAAGTCTTACAATCAAACAAAACCCAAATCATCCATAGATTCCGAAGAATATTGTGTTAAGATTTTGTAGAACTTGTATATGTTGCCCCTTGATAATCAATGCAAGAGAAGTGATCTCATTTTAGCATACCTTATAATTCATGTATAACTTGGAGATATGGCAGCATTGTTCCATCTGCCAAATTTTGCAAGCACTTCAAGTACACAAACCACTGTCGTTTTAATGATAGAAAAAACCTACTTATTTTAAGATAAATTCATCCGGCTGCTATGTGGGTATTTTTCTGTTGAAAAATACAGTAAACCCCTTTTTCAACATACTAATAAGGGCAAGCGGGTACCATGTCAAGTCTCTCAAATGTTACCGTAGACTTTTTAAAAAAAACCTTTTCCAAATTCAAAAATCTAAAACAAAATGGAATATAAATTTATTGAGTTATAATACAAAACAAGTTAATGAAGTTTGTTTTAAAGAAAGTGTCCAGCTTTAGTTTGCCCTATGATGTAGAGGAATTCTCAGCTGCAAAATCTTTTGAAATGTGCATTATCAAAGGTACTGGTGTCTATCTGCTTGTTGGTGGTTGTGTTATACAAGCAGTCAATGAATTTTGCTTAAAGAAAGCGTCCAGCTCCAGTTGTTTGCCACTATGATAGTAATGAACTCTATGTTCATAAGGACAATTTTGAGGTCATCGGCATGTTCGAAAATGCTTGCCTCATTTGCCATAGCCATAGTCTTCAGTACATACCAAGCAGGTGCAAAGTTGAAGGCTGCAGACCTAATGTTATAGGCTCATAGATTCTAGAGTGTTGTGACTCCCTTTGAGGCTTCTTATGCATCTCTTTCATCCTTAAACAACCATTACTTCTTCCAAAAAGTTTTTCTTATTCAGCCTCCTGCAGGCTGCAATTATACCCTTATCCAATGGCTGAATAAGTGAACTTGTGTAAAGGGCCAAAAATAACTTTTGATCCTGACATCCTTGCTTTTCAGTACTGAGCAGGGATGTTGTCAAGAAGCAACAAAGCCTTTACTTTATTGGGAATATTTTCAGAACTTCTGTCTGGAAGTGCATCATATCAGGGGCAAAGTGGTTGAAGAACTAGCCAGAAAAAATCTCCCAAATAAATTGTGCATTCGTTGAGCTTGCATAAATAATAGGCAAGTGATGCGTAATGTTTTTGAGACCATATGATATCTCAAATTTCCCTACCACCATAGGCAAAGTTCTCTCATTCACAATGTCATGCTTTTTTCTCAAACTCCATAGCCACCCATCATTTGCTTTAACATTAAGTCTCGTGTATTTTTCAAGGTTTTTACAGGCAGATTTCAACTCTAGACTTCTTTGTACAGTAACACCAAGAGATCTGTATTGAATGTATTATTTATACACTGCTTCTTCTAAATTTTTATCTCCTATCATGTGTTAAAGTGTCTGCTAAATCCCAAAACTTTCATGTTGAGATTTGTTAAACTGAGGGATACTATTTTAATTGTTTTACAGGACTTACTTTAATGATCTCTATGAAACTTGAGTTTTGACCAATTACTAGTGAAAAAAATCTTTTTAGAAATTGAGACCGTACAGGTCAGCATGAAGTTATATCTACATCATTCTATATTTAGACCCAAGAAAAAGAAGCTCGGGACCACATGCTGAAGAAAGCAGAAGAGCTACGCAAATTGAAGACCAAAGGAGGCACAGGAGGTGGTGCTTGGTCTCCAGGTTTTGGTGGTGGTGGGGGTGGTGGCAGCAACAATTCTGTGGGACGACTCGATACTCCTGTCATTGATACTACGCATAATGAGCCTGTCAAACCATATACAACCACAAGGTATCTGTCATTTCCCAGTTCTGTTCTTGACCTGTTGAACTCCTTGTATCACTTTACTAATAGATCACGCTTTGGTGTTTTATCACTATAATACCAGTAAACCGGTAACAGCTTGTATCTCAATTCATAGTGCCGGTTTACTAGTACAATGCAGTGGTGTCTAATCACTGTACTTCTGGTTAACAAATATGAGCATGTACCTCAATTTTAGATTCTGTAAAATAGCTTGAAACACTGTAATCAATGAAGTACTGCTCTATACCCTCAAGGATAGGATGATTTTAATGGCTGCACCTGTGTTTTACAAATTTCTGTGAATGATTTGAAACTTTTTCGTGGCCATACTAAGAATGACTGAGATGCTGATCAATTTGATTGCTTGGGTAAGTTTGATGAGCAATAAAGAAATGCTCTTTAAAGTGTTCAAATCTGGTGACAATGAAGAATCTCCCAAGAGTGATAAGTGCAAACAGTGGTGATGACAGCCGTGACTACAATGACCATCATGAAGATTGACCAATGGATCAAATTAACAGGCCATGCACAAGCATTTGGAGATGGGGTGGACCAGAATGTTCGCACACAACTTAGGCCCTCAGAACACTCCGGATAATTTGTCAGAATTAAGCATAACAGCAGATTTTCTCCAAATCTTATGAAATATTCTGCCAGAATATTTCATATCAAAATGATCAGACGAGCAGAGAAGGTTAAAGTGACAAATTTTGATAAATATTATGCCATTAAATACAGACCAGCAACAGTTGAAGAAATTAAAGTATTTTTAGGCTTATTCTTGCAAATGAAATTTGCAGTTGTTCTACCCAGATAAGCTGATTACTGGCAAAACCAATGAAAAACATTTTCTTTCACATACATCAGGATTTAGACCGGAATAAGTTGACTTTTTTGGCATTATAAACATTACTACACTGAATCCATGAAGATATCAGAGACAAAACAAAAAATTTATCAAGTCAGACCCAATGCTATGTCGTGACATGTTTGTAATGAGTTTTGTCTGTATAATCATAAAAATCTAACTAAAAATTTACTGAATTTGTTTTTTATAATAGATTTGTCGTTGCCGATATGTTAGAAATTCATTTCTGCATTTGTTTTTCGAATCTTAATCTCACTTCATATTATGAGAAACCACAACTAGAAGGATTATATTCCAGACAGGATGAAGTTGGATACACATGTTGAAGATGCTAATTGAATGCTTCCCCCTCTATTTGATTACCAGTTCTACCAAATATTTGATTTACATTTTTTAATGTAACTATTTTGCAATTGTTTTATATTTAGTGAATGATACTGTATATGTAAATGAAAATGTTATCAGTTGGATGTACTTTAAACATAAATTATTGTTTATGAAATGAAGCCAGTTTCTATTGTGAGAAATTCATTTGAATATAATACCTCTTATTGGCTGCTAATTTATTTTTATCAAACTCTGTAACTTACATAGCAAACTTATTAGTTTCAAAAATAAGAAAAATGTAGATTCTTATTTATGTTGTGAATTATTTAATTTACTAAAAAAATCCCGCAATATGTTCTGATTCTAAATCCTGCTATGCTATTGCCCTTTGTTTTTCTAGCAAACCATCTGGTCTAAGCAAAGCTATGAAACTTGGTAGCAAAACCAAAGATGTAGATACTTTTGTGGATCAACTCAAGTCTGAAGGAGAACGTAAGCAAATACCTCTTATCCTATTTATCAATGTTTATTAGCTAGGATGTGATTTTTGAGCTATTTTTCCAACAGACAGCTTGTTTTGTAATTACTTCCATAGTGTTGCTATGTAAATGTTATGATGCAAAATATATTGTCCATTTGATGATTTATTCTGGAAAACAAAATGTGGTTGATATTTTAGTATGCAGTTTACATTGTAAAACATTGTAGCAAATAAATGCTAGCTTATGTCAGATTACACTTGGAGACATTTTGTAAATTAGCAGTATTATTAAATATCAAGATTCATATTCATCTTCTGCGAAAAAATGTTTTCAACTATGTACAAAAATATGAAATTACTATGATACTGTTGGAAGATTCAAAATATAGAATATTTGGTATTTTGAAGTTGTAACCTGGAGACGTGTGTTTTCAATATAATTTATACACAAACCCCCATAAATAGATTTCAGATCAAGTGTAATTCTTGTATGCTAACTCATAAGAAAAAGTTCCGATTATACTTTTGTATATATCAAAATCATTTGATCACCAAGAAAATTTAATCTTTCTCCTTCTCAAATGAATTTGACCATTAGTCTCCCGTCAGAAAGCAAAAGTAAAACATGAAATTTAGATCAGCATAGTTTCCAAGTTACCTACTCTAACCTTGACATATACTGAAGCAAAGATTATTCATTCTGTTTTCCTATGTGACCACAATAAAGATAAAGCACTTTTCTACAAGTTTAAATTAAAGGAATAGGAAATATGAATGATCATATGCATGCCAACTTACCTGTTTTTCCCTCCTATCTGATGATCATTTGTCTGAGTAAGAATAGTGAAAGTTTATGTAATTTCTTTGAAACAAGGGCTGCAGGAGTTTTTATTTCATCTTATTTTTTCCAGCTAAAGGTTTTGAGATTGTGAATATGACTCAAGATAAGAAATTTGTTTAGCATTACTGTGCCATAGGTTGTAATGGCATCACGGGATGTAAAAATCAGTGTTAAAAAGTAATTTATGTAAATCATGACAGAGCTTCTTGATAAATTGATATGAAACATACACAGAGATTGGTCATTGGAAAAGCAGGGATCCTGCAATTGTAATATAGCCATCTTCAATGTTTCCCCAGAGATTTATTGGAGAACTTGGCAAACATATCCACACTGGGATTGAGTTTTGAATTCATGTTTAGATACAATCGTTTAAAATGAGCCCAAAAACCTAACTATAACTATGATTATAATCTACCACACCTGGGACAAATTTAAAACAATAAAAAAGAAATTTCAATGTAGAATTTAGATTTGATATAAAACCGATATTTAATCCAAAAACAGAGTTTGGTTTTGTTTTTTTTTTTTTTTTCAAACAGTAAAATAAAATCTGATGATGGCCAACATTTTGCTATTCAGGTATTAGGACACCTGCCATTATTGAATAAGTTTCCTGTTATGCATTTTACATACTTTGTAAATTATGGCCATAATGACATAGACTGACACAAATTTGTATAAATAATGGTCCTGTTTTGCAGAAGCTTTATATTGTGAATCGAACATCCACAGTCATGATAACAGATATGAAATAAGAATCCAGCTGGACATAATACATACATTGTAATTTGAAGCCCCAGTTCAGGGCCAATTCACTCTCTTCCACTTTGAAAGTTGATTTTTCTCAAAAATGAGACATTTCTGGAAAAAGTGAAGGCCAGATTCATTTAGCAGATCAAACTATGTAGGAAGAATACATTTTCATGAAAATTACTCTTTAGTATTGCGGAATCATGACTGAAATTGATTTAATTGAAAAGAATAATCAATGAAATTAAATATTAGTCAAAAAACATAATCGAAGCAGTGATAGGTTTTGAATTTTCACACAAACGTACAAATAATTATGGCTGCTGGTAATTATCATCACTATTGTTCTCACTAATATAGTAATTTGAGGAGGCAAGAACTTACAATTGATTTTATCCCATTTTAGCTAATAGTTTTTTTTTGTCACTGATTTTTTGACCTGATTTTTTTGTAGATGTCACATCACCCATGTCTGCTCCATCTACAGTCAGCAAGATGTCCACACCAGCCTTGAATCAAGAAGGGTAAATAGCAAACATTTGTCTCTTAAATTTATGCTTCCCCATTCAGTTCTTTTTTTTTTTTTTTTTTGAGTGAGCCACTGTAATAAATCTTGAGTATTGAGGTCAAGATATGAATCTTACAATTTCCAGTTCATTGATTTAACCACTGTACAGTTACTGGCCAGTGAGGTATCATGAGTTTGTTCAGTTGGTTCAATGCATATCTAATATACTCAACATTACCAAATGCTAAAAAGCTTTTCAAGAGAAATTAGTTTCAAATATGCCTCATAATAAACTTTATTATTAAGCCAACAAATTTTCTTCCTTATAGTATTAATCTCATGGAAATTCCCCATCAAAGATAATAACATCTGTCTGATTTGTAATTGCAGTTTTCATAAATCAGGTGCAGCATATGTAGCAGACTTGATATAAAACGGAACCTTTTTTTTTTTTTTCTTCTCCACAGAAGAAAAAAATCATTAATCCACACTTGACTGACTTGGCTGTTTTTGAATTATTTTGTTGTGCATTTAATGAGAGCATAATTGTGCACTTATAAGTAATTCCAAATGGTGTGCTTCTTTTTTTTTTTTTTTTTTTCTTTGTCTTTGTTTCATACATTACACTAGACATGCTTGTAAATTTGTTTTGTATCACCATCTTATACTTATTTTTCTCTACTTGATATGGTTACTTTCCTTAGTTTTACAAGATAGCTCAATTTTTCATTTTTCTTCTCTAAGAAAGCAAATCCTTGCTACTATTTTTTCAACATTTGAAAAAATGCTAGAAATTGTTTGCTGACTATCTTACCTGTTTGTTAACATTAATAGTAGTTATACTTGAGCTCTACATGCTGTCAATATCATTTTTATATTAAGGAATCTGCTCTAATGCGCTTTGTCAGCTAGTATTCTTATCATCTAACTAGGTCAGTTTTTGTTTGTTTTTTTTGGGTTTTTCCCCCCATTTATCTTAAAAAAAAAAAAAAAAAAAAAAATGGGATCATGTTTCTCTTCTTTTTAAGAGATTTTTCAAAACATTTTCTTTTTTTTTTCTAGTGTCCATTTGCGAGTTGAAGAGAAAATTGTAGTGCAGGCTGGTCGTGATGGAGGTTTACAAAACCTTGAAGTGTTTGGTCTAGTCAAATTGAAGGTATCAGATGAAAAATTTGGAAAGATCAAAGTTGGTATCCTTAACAATGACAGCAAAGGTGTACAAATTCAGGTAAGTTTAAATACATTTTAACATTGTATTATGGGCAAGTAAAAGAGCTTTTCTATCAGTGTATTATGTATAATTGTAAATTTGTTTCACTAGCTGGTAACCTGCCCATAGAGCAAGTTTTCAGCTAGTTCTTGTGGAAGAGCTAAATGGCGCCCCTAGATTTTTTAAATACCCCTGGTGATAAGGCACCATTTTGGCTATTTAGAAATCACCTACAAGTATACGGAATCATATATATATATATATATATATATATATATAAATAAAATCAGATCATTATCATTTTGATGAACACAAAAAAAGACCCCACTGGTATTATTCAATTGCAAATCACCAGGACATTTTTTGCATTTTTAAAGTTGGTGCACTTTTTACTGGTATCCTAATTCAATATCTCTACAATGTACCATTTCAGCTAGAATTTATATGCAGATGAACAAAATCAGAATTTTCGTATTATAATGATAGATGATGATCAGATCATTATTAGCCAGGTGAACATAAATGAAACCCACAATATTATTTTTCTTTGAGATTTCCAAAAGCTAACTTGATAAAAACATGCTGGGGGGAATCCCATGAGTACAAATAGAAAAGTTGACGTATATTGTCGCTTGCCGGAGGATGGACAGACATTTAGTGAGTTTTAGTAGTATAAAATAAAACTACACTATGCCATTATAACACAAACGTCAAGATCCATTATTTTCTACCATGTGAGTCCACATTGTAACAAATTTTCCATTTTTACAAACCTTGATCGAAAGTTTTCCTCTTTGCTGCATGAAAAACACTGGATGTCATTTCTTGACAGCAAGTGAAAATAAGGGTAAAGTTAGTGATCTATCAGCATCTTTTATTGGAAATACTTACCCCCCCCCCATCCGTTCTTCAAGACCAACCCTCATAATTTGTGCAGAATTGAAGAGGAAACTGTAGGGGTAGGGTAAGGCTAGTCCGGTAAGAAGACAGAAATGATGAAACTATTATATTGGCCAACTATTTGCGGTAAAAGTGGAGCAAATATACAAGACACTTTCAAGGCTCAAAATACTCAGAATTCAACATTGATGTGGCCAGTGCATAATATATCTTTGAGGTCTTTCTTTTCTTGTATTTAGCTAGGATTTTCTGAGCCATATTTCACGTTTTGAAAATTGGCGTTCATAATAAGCAATTCAATGTTACATCATGTCTACAGTGTATTTTAGATTAGGTGAAAATTTTGCATTTAGATGGACTTTCTTGTGCTACGAAAACAAAGGAAGTCTACAGCTCATTCAAACTGAGAGACTTAATGTTACTCCTTTTCTTTTTCTTTTTTCTTTTTTTTGCTATTTTAATTATAGCTAGGCAAAAGATTTATAGAAATTGTTACAATAGAATATTCTTAATGATTACTTTTCAAAGAAAAAAAAATACAAACTAGTAACTTGATATTGATTTATTTTTAAATGAAAATAATTACAATTAACTGGATGAGTGTGTTAATTCTTCCTGTCTTATTTATTTTTCAGACTCACCCCAACATTGACAAAAAATTATTCAATGCTTCTTCGTATATTGCCCTTAAGAACCCAGAAAAGCCATTCCCATTGCACCAAGAAATCGGTGTGCTCAAATGGCGTTTTCAAACTGTAGATGAAAGTTTTATTCCTTTGTCAAGTAAGTATCTTCCTACTCTTTTTAACCATTCAGATAATGTTGCAACATAATTGAGGCAGGAACAATTGTAAAATCAGATAATCATAACAGGGGAATAAGATGCGCGTGAAGAAAGAACTTCAATTTAAAAGAAGCCTTTGATATATACACTATAAACAACTGAAAATAAAGGAAACATTGTCTTTGCTCAATGCAAATATATTTTGAAATGCTCAGTTAGGGAAATTTCAAAATCCAGCCTGAAAGAAAATATCATTATGTATCCACTGACTTTATATTGTTGGAATAGAATGCTCTTTGTTTCGTCACATCATTAAATCAAAAATCAATGTTCTCCCCTTGAATTTTTCAAGTATTCAAGTCTATTTTAGTTTGTGATATCTTCATCTTTGAGTTTGATGACCACTGATTATTGGGTTCTATGCAAATTTCATCAAAGGTAATTTCCACCACTATAAATCCACTGTACAAAATTTTACATGAAGTTCACTTCAGTAAAGTGTTAATACACACACACACACACACAAACAAACATAATTTTGTGGGGGCAATGTACTGGTCACCGATTATTGAATATGTTGTTCTTTGTTATATATAGAATAAACAAATTAAGTGAATAAACTTGTGTAAAGAATACTACTATGCACTTTGATGACCTTGATTGAAAATTCTAAAATGTTTGGTCTTTTGCAGTCAATTGTTGGCCTTCAGATGCTGGAGCTACTTGTGATGTTAACATCGAATATGAGCTAGAGCAACCTTCATTAGAACTCAATGATGTTGTCATCACTATACCCATGCCGTAAGTAAACTTTTTTCTTGTTTCCCTCCATTGGTAATGGTGACAATTAAAAAATTGAGGTCAAATAACACCATTTATTTTAGATAAGAGAAGGATGAATGAAAATTAAATTCATGTTTTATGATGAATGGCCCCGAGTTTCAGTTTACGTCTTTTATTTTCTTACCTGAAACTGATGCACAATCCATCTTAACAGTTAAAAAAGAACTACTTCAGCAGACCATGAATGACATTGTGGAAATCATTGGGTTAGTGTTACCTTGAAATTGACTATAAGGAATAAAAGAAAGAAAGCTGATTTATTGGAGTTGCTTTAAACCAAGTTTCTCCTGAGATTTAAAAAACAAACAATTTTATCATTTCTAGCATAATGCCAGCCACTGAGCCATCCGTACTCTTAACCTTGATTTATAGTGTGAATTCTTGATCTATATTTCATATAATGTATTAAACAAACTTGACTGTTCACGCTGCTTTTTAAAATTTTTCCACTAACTAATACATAGGTAACTCCACCATTTATCCAGCCAGCTTTGAACTGGACGTGACCTGAATTTCTAGTTTTCTAGACCAAAGCTTAACATATACTTATAAAATGAATGATGAAAATGTAAAGTAGGGAATTGGATTTAACTGTAATTTGGGACACTCACTTCACAGAAAAGTAATATCAATTCCATAGTGGCTGTGTAAGACAGACTAGGCAGTGTGTACATTAGTATGTCTTGATAGTCTTTCATTTGATGTATTTGATTTTCAGCATAGATAGTTTTTAAATGGTTATTTCACCATTTGAAATCATAGGATGATCATTCAAATTTGACTTAGCAGAATATTAACTTCAGTAATAAAGCACTGATATTTCTATTAATATTGGACGGTGAAAATGCTTTTATTTTTAACTTTGACATTTTGACAAGAAGAAAAATGAATGTTCCTTTATGTATGTTTGTTTGTTTGTTTTTAACAGTACAACCCACGTTGGGCCTATTGTTACTGACTGTGATGGAGAATACACATATGACCGAAGCAAGAACCATATGATTTGGAGCCTGCCTCTCATTGATGCCTCCAATAAATGTGGAAGTCTTGAATTTAGCATTCCTGGACACCCAGAAGATTTCTTCCCTGTCTCTGTTTCTTTTGTCTCCGTCAAGTCTTATTGTGACATTCAGGTAAGACAGAGGGGGGAAAGATTTTAATAAAACCTTCAGAGTATTTACAATTTTTTTTGTTCGTTCAATTGAGGATTCATTTAAGTTAACTAGGACTATAATTTAATAAGAAATTGAAAATCAAATTAAAAAGGTGTTTGAACTTTATATAAAAAAAGATATCTGTCCAAACCTGTCAAAAAGATAGTCTTGTTCCTTATGTATTAGTCATATTGTAGCATATTTTGATGCACTTGGTACCAGACATTTAAAAGCCGATTTTTGTACTTGTGCTCTAATGAGTTTACTCCAAAAAAAATAACAATCTTTAGTTGTAAGGATATTTTTTTTCTTTACATCTGCCTTATTCGATTAACTAAAAGGGAACCAATAAAAAAAAAAAAATCGTGAGTTTTGTTGAAACATTCTTATGTAAAATAGTGAGTTCATTTGAGAGTAGTGCATTTAGGATGAGAATTTACCACTTACCAGTTGATATTTTGACTAACTTAATTCTGCATGAGTAAACTTCCATAAACTAATCTCTAAGACTGGTACCAAAATCACATGAACCATCATGATTTCACTTGCTGAACAAACTATTCAAACTTCCACAAAGGCCATTTAATCACTTATTTGTTTTTCCTACTAATTGCAAGAAATTGGGTTTGCACATAAAAATCTGCCAGAATAGGTACAAGTAGAATTTTTAAAATATAAAAATAACTTCAATCAACTATATCTTTTCTTTGAAAAAACAATTCTTCAAAAATAAGTTACATTAATTATACTCATAGTTGGAATCTGGAGTTGCTTGTTTACATTTTATGAATTATTTATTTTTTAGCAATTTTTTTTTCTTCAAATAAGAAATTTACTCGGAAAAACTTTCCCTCATCAACATGATTTTTGAGAAATGTCAATGATTGTCTTGAAAATCAGACTTTGTATAAACCTTTTATCAATTTCACAGTTTAAATTTTTAGGGAACTATTGTCATAATAATACCTCAGATTAGTGCTAAAAAAATTACATTTTATGTATAACAGTAAGCACTGTGGGCAGAGGACAGGGATATTCTTATTGGCAACTGTTTAGAATTTGACTTTGGCATTTATTAATTTCTTATCCAGAAGCTCATTTGATGCTACTGATGTTCTGGGATCTGAGCAATAAATATCAAACATTTGATTATTGTTGACATCATTTTTATCATTATAGTCTATTGTACATTACTTGTGTATTGATGTTGTTGAAAGCATTTGTATATTTCTTTGTGATAAGTTATATGTAAATTGATTATAGATAATCTTAGATTTACAACACATCCAAAATGTTTTTTATACAGTCAAGCTTTGCTGATTTCATATCCATTCCTGAAAAAAGTCTATAATTTCTGCTTTGATACTACAAAAATAGATTTTGTATTAACATTAGCCAACATTGAATCAAGGTCAACAGAATTACATGTTGATTGAAAAAGTTTAAGTCTGTTATAAATGAAAATGAAATTCTTAAAATTCAATTTAATTTTTCATCTTTTACAGGTGACTGAAGTAGTGACTACAGCAGATGTACCTGTCAAGTATTCATCTGAAGTTTTCTTCTATGTGGACAAATATGAAATTGTGTAAACTCCATATCAAAAATGCAATAATATATACACATGCGTGCACACACAAAAACAGATTCATCTGAACACTTTGAACTGTATACAATGCTGAAACACTTTACACATAAATTTTGATTATATCAGGCAAAGTTTTTATTTCTCTCAAGGTTCTTGTGTTTTCAACATCTCTAAAACCTATTTGAAATGATTATAATGAATAAATTTGACTTTTATGACAACAATGTAAAGATTTTCTGGAAATAATCAGTGTGCCTGTTGGTGAATTTTGGTCCATCCCTCAGTTCTGAGATATGCTTCTATAATTCAACATGTCACCCAACTGAATGACTATCCAAAATTCATTACTATTTTGGTAACATAAAAACTCCTCAAATAGTTTCAGAAAGGATAAAGGGCGTCTAGTGTGATGTGAGAAAAATATATGTAAATGTATATAGGTTGAAGTGTTCAGATATATATGTAAATGTCTACAATATATGACAGATTTCTTATGTTCAGATTTGTCCATTTAAAGCCTGGCTTTAATATAACAAACTACAAACTAACATCAGTTCAAAATCACAGCTATGTTTGAATTTGATAGAGTTGGGGTGGGAGGGGCAACTCTAGCTGTAGTGGTGGTGGTTGTCATTGATGCCATCATGGTGATGAAATCTATGGCAATAAGTAATAATTCATTTATACAAAAGGGAAATGGCCAGGTGAACAATTTGTTGCTATATCTCAACAAGGAATTCTTTTTGAGGAAATTGGGCAGTGGGTAATCCAGTCATTTCCACCCCACCAACTCTATGAATCACAATTTCTCAGTTAATCACTTAATCATTCTAGTTACATATCTCTCTATCTATCCCTTTTTTTTCCATAATACATGTATTGAGTTTTTCTAAAGAGAGAGAAAATTATTAAAATATTTTCCTTACAATTATTGACTGTCATTTTAATTTCATATCCTATTTTTCTTTAATGTATGCATTCATATTTATATACACTTACATTCACACGCGAATATCCTTCCTTACATATGTATGCATCATTAGCATCCTTTCTTAAATAAAATAGTTGTCTAGTGATTAAATTCTTTCATCAGATGCAGATAACAGAATAATTTCTCAGTGCAGTCACATGCTAATACTCTTTTCTTAGCAAAAATTATTTTCCTCTTGAAACAATTTTTTAAATTTATTTTCAGTTGTTAAATTTACTTTGGAAAAAAAAGACATTGAGCTTACTCTCTTTTCATTCTGTTCCATTCAGTCCTGCATAATTTTGGCCCCTTTAATGTTGAACATGACTACTAAACATAGCACTGACATTGTGAGTATTTGATATGAAATAAGATTTCCTTTTCTCTCTCTCTCTCTCTTTAGTATTCTGCTGAAATACTAGCAGTCACAGACAATACAGTTTCATTATTTTGTTTGTTATTACAATCATTATTATTATTATTATTGACCATTTAAAAGTAACGCAAACAAAATTTAAGTCCTGATGAGTTTAGATGCAAGCAAATAAAAAATATTGAAAAATGATCTACTAAACGTTTAAAGCTGGTACAGAATAATGTAAACATCTATGACTGCTCAAATGGTTAATAAAGATTTATTCTGGGATACCCTAGATTTTGATGGAAATATGTGTTTTATTTGTTTAATTTTTTCTTATTCCAAGAAGAAAAACAGATGAAGAAACTTTTTCATGACTATAGTGACAGAAATGATTTTAAAATGGCTGACTTGTTTCTGCTTGATTAAATCTATACATTGAAAGAATGTGATAAATATGTAAGGACTATACACACATTGAAGCAATGAATTTGTCATTAAATAATTTTACTTTTTCCAGTTGATCTGTTGTTCATGATGAAATTTTTGATATGGTGATTTGTTATAAAGTAATGATCACACTGGGCAAAGGTTAGCAAAATAATCTTTTTTATTAGAAATTTGGGTACCTAAAAATTCTTCTAATGCTTTGTAAGTGAAAACTTTTTTTGTCAAACCGGTTTTAATTACTACCGTATTAAAAATACCATCAGTTTATTTGTTGCCAAAGAAACCTCTTTGGATCTTGAAATTTCATACAAGAAAAGTACAGGCATTTAATCACTGCATTTTATGAATCTTTTTCTTTTATTTTAAAATTCATCCATTTAGAAAAAGTTTCCTTTCCAATTTTATTCAAAGCATATCTTGCTTTGGAAGAGTTTATTTGACCAAACTGATCAGTCATAGTTGTAAAACGTTTGATTTATCTGAGTTTGACCAATTGTAGAACTAGGTCAATACACTTGACTGTAAAATGATGAGTCACAATCGAAAAAGGTGGCTGTAAATTTCTTTTAGTGACATAAATATTCGAAGGCAGTGAAATATGAGTTATTTTACCATGACTAGTACTTGAATGGTGTATGTTTATAAAATCTTATATCCACCAATGAAGTAAAGTTGGAATGAATAGTTGAACTATATTACAAAAATTGAATTCTTGAATTTTCTGCCTTTGCTATAAGTTGGACAGTTTTGGAACTTGTTTTCAAAATGCTTTTTCCTCATATTTTGTAAGTCCTGAAATCAATATTTCTGAAGATATATTCCTGTATGAAGTTAACTTTCAATGAAATGACAATTTTTTTTTTTCACTGGTTAGTGACCAGCAAAGATAGTGATTCAATTGGAAATTAACTTTTGGTAAGTCTATTTGTCGAGCTATTAAGTAGAAAATGTGTAGCCTGATCATAGTATTAGGTTAATTTAAGTATAATTAAATATACACAAAGTAATATCTATATTTATTGATGAAGTGTATGTAAAAATTCATTATTTTAACAAAAGATTTATTTCTTAATTAAACTGAAAATTGTTGGGATCAATTTTCATAGAAGATTTATTGAATCAACATTTGATTCTTGTCTCTTGTAAAAAAAAAGACATTGGAACTAAATAATTTCAATTTTGTTTGATAAGATTTAAATGTTTGCTCCAAATTTTTAATTTAATAGTAGTTCTCAAAGGGCAAAGAAATAGCTTGTTATAATTTTATAATAGTCACACATATTTTGAAATTTCACGGCCTTAATATGTTGGAAAAGGCTTTAAATGAAAATTATTCTCCTACATTGTATTGCCTCTGTTGCAAAATTATACAAGAGTATTATTAGCTGAATTTTAACCGAAATTTTCTCTGTATAATGTCTTCCATTGTGGGCATGATCCTTTCAAAAATCATCAACTGCCTCGTTGACCATCTCAATGCCCCTATGCAGGAAAGTCTGTGGCTCCAGATCCAACAGAACAACCACAGACGTGATGTTCTCAGCCCGGCAGATTCAGGTGTGTAGAGAGCAAATTGTGATCTCTGTATGTTCTTTGTGGATTTCAATATGTCTTCAGAAAATATCTTAAACTCCTGTCACAGATAGGCTGCCTGGACAAGATTATTGTCATCATCATTCAACTTTTCCCTGACTGCATGATGGTTAGAATGCAGCACCAATGGAACCTGTCACGTTAAGAAATTGCTTGACCAGCCATCACCCAGAGACAACTCCGTCTACCAAGACCACCACCATCGGTGCCGTCCGCAGACATATTCATATTATCAATGCTAGGGCAGAAAAAAGAGATTTGTCAGACCCATTCATCATCATCATCATCATCATAATGTTCGATCTATGTGATTTAAGAAATTGTTGAAGAATGAATATTCATTGTGTAAGATATGCTTTCTTTTTCATCATCAAACCACAGACATTGATATACCTACATATGGACACAATATTAGACTACTAGATACAATCCTACGGCCATTTTAATCAAGCCATACAAAGTGCTGCTTTGGATTTTCAACCATGTGGATTATATAAGAAAATTAATTCTGTCCACTGCAACATGTCTGTATTTTGAGACTCCATTTACATACTTCTGTGTTGAAAAATTATATTTTTCAATTAAGTACTTAGGTAGTATAGAATATATAAATTGAAATATTCATATGACCTGCCGATGAAATATAAGATCAAGATATGATGGAAAAAAATGAATTATGGTGATCCCAGAAGGTTTTTTTTATTTTTAAATTATTTTATTTTTATTTTTAAATTATTTTATTTTTTTTTTATTTGTTACCGAATGCAATGAATCTCCAATATCCCTCATATTTATTTGCAAAGTATCTCTTTTGCATTCTATTCATTTTTACATTTTCATTTTTGGAGGGGCTTTAAGAAAAAAAATCTTATCAGTAGCATGATACTTGGTCAGTCAGTGTGATCTTTGCTGGAAAGTCTAAATGGTATTCAAAGTTTCTTTTGAACAATACTTTGTGCTTTTCAATGAAAGGACCTCCTTGAATGTTTCCTGCCTTGATGAAATTTATTTTTTCAGTGTAGTACTTTTTTTTTAATTGGCTGTTTTGCAATTGCTTATTTCTGTTTATTCATGAATCAGGATGAGCTTTAGTCTTGACGTTGGTAATTTTCCCAAATGCATTGCATTTTAGTCTTTGACCCAACAAAATTAGAGGTTGGTTGGTGCTGGTAAAATATCATTCACTGTCTTTATCAAGAAATTCAGCCTTGAAGCCATGCTATGTTGGCAGTTTTTTGGGAGGTTTTTTTTTTGTTCTCACTTGATCCATATTTGTTCTTTCCTAATTGCCTGACACTTTGAGAATAGAAAGTATCTTTTTTACCACCATTTCTTTCCTCCTTTTTATGGTCTTTGGACCACTGAGTTTGAGGGCAAAAACCAATTCTGACTCTATAATCTTGAAAGGATTCTGCATCCTCTACAGTATCTTTTAACATTCTATTTTCCAGATTTAACAGATGGGTATTTTTTTTTCTTATTGGTTTTACAAGACATGCAGCATTAAAGACTCCTGTTACGATTCTCAGTGAATGACATTAGCAGTAATTTCAGTTTTGATGTTTTCCAAGATACCCACCAACTGATACGTGTGATATTTCAAACACCTTCAGTGGTCATAATTATCCGGGGATTAAAGCAAACTATCTATATAAGATTTCTGGATGAATGTATGCACTGATTTGTTATTGCTGGTACAAATTTAGTCATTTCCCTGACAATAATGCCCCCAAATGATCTTCAATTCCACATTGAACTTAATCTTGCCCTCTAACATGTGGATTCTATGTGTAAACTCCAAATCCTCTCCAATAATTCTCTTGAACACTTTCTACAAAAGCTTTGAGGGTGACCGTAGAACAATCGAGTATCTTTGTAGCGATGGCAAGGCAATGTATTTATTTCCAAAAACTCTCACTTTCCAAATGAAATCTTTCACTTTATGCAGTTTTATTAATGAAATTTCTCTCTCTCTCAAAAATTTTTTTTTTGTCATCTCAGTCACTCATTTCCCAATATCTGTCAATGTAATTATCTTCAGGGTTTTTTTTTTTTTTTTTTTTTTTTTTTTTTTGAATACATGTACTTGGTTATCTCTTGTTAGGATCATCAGTTGTTCACTATGTAACTGTTTTGGGAATTTTAAAAACGAAATAGTTATATCCACATAGCACCCTAGTAGTGTTGATCAAACACCAAGTCTCTTTCAGCCATGATTTTATAGCTTATTTCATATATGTAGTTTTGTTATTCTGTGTAGGGTATTATCATAATGCATTGTTCATGAATGTTATTTTATGCTACACATTTAATTTTTTTGAAACTGGGCTTACTTATGTAGGTTACGCCAAAAAACATATTTAATGATGAGGGATCAGTAAGTATGACAACAGATGTGATGCGCTATTTGTGTCACTTCTATGTAAATATTAAATCCATCATGTTGGTTTTAATCTCAGATTGTGTGTAAATCAACTTTTATCATTAAGTTTTTCTCTGTGATTGATATTCTTAGAGTTAATTCTCTACCAACATATTCAACTAGAATTTGGCAATTTTTCCATGTTATATACCATCAAGCTTCCATCAATTTGTTTTCTACTTTAAATTCTCTAATAAAGTATCCTTATATACATGATTGTAACAAAACAAAATCACTTTCTTATGGGTAGTAACATCTCAATGGGTTATTTCATTAATATATATGGAGAATCTGTTACTTGACACTCCATGTTTCTTTTTCCCCTGGTTTCAGTCAATACAATAATCTTTCACATTGACAAAGACTGGATCTCTCTTTTGGTTAAAAAATTCCCATAATGTTAAATACAGATTGATTTATTTTAATATACATTTATTCTATTGTGATACTCTCCTTCACATATTCTTCAATTTATTTTTTTTAATTTTTAATTTTTTTTTTTTTTTCCATTATCAGCTTGATCATAATGAAATAAGTTTTGAAGGGATCAGAATGTTTATTTGTGGCTTTTGTGAGTGTTTTTTTAGACAATTTGATAATTTCACCATCTTGATTGACCATTTTTACAACTAAAGAAATAATTTTCAGTATAAAATCAATGAATCTAAGAATAGCTTTAGCTATTTTCAAACATTCTGATTATATAGTTCCATAAATTATATAAGATGGAATACTGCATTTTCTAAAAGGCGTTCACATGATATGGAACGGAACGGAACCTCATTTATCAAACAATTGATTGACAAACATTCCATCCTCAATTTTTAATATCCAAATCTAGGAACATAGCTTGCATTCCATTAATTCAAGATCCTTAGGCTATATATTACTTTACAATTTTCCAAATTATCCTCCATTATTTAGAGAACATGAGTCATCAATAATCATGGCACCCCAGCATGAGGGATCAGTAAGCATAATAGACACATATATTAATATTTATAGCAGAAGCGAAAAATCAGGTTTATGTCTCCGGCAAGGGAGACTTATTCTAACATTCTTTGTTTTATCGAAATTCCATTCTTAAGAAAATGAGGTATGGTAATCTGGTCAGAATAGTAACTTGTTGAAAAATAGGTTTGAATTGAGAGACCAACAGTCTTTGGGAAATACTACACAAGGTTGCTAAAATGAGGAATCAATCAACAATCTTACAATTAGCTCAAGATATGCATAGGGATTCTATTCCATTAATATTCTATCACCAATCATGTTGACATTTTACAATGAAATGCTCATTAGATGCAATTATTAAAAATGTAGGAGACAAAACAGCAGATGATGCCAGTGTACTTCAAAGGTCAAGTCTCTGTAACAAGTTATTGCTTTCATCTTCAACTATTTTACCTAAAATTTGCATATTTTGTAAGAAAGATGAAAGGTTTTTGAAGGAATCGATGAGGAGCAAAGAAATGACCAAATGATGTCCACCAGTGTCAAAGAATTTCATGCAAGTGAGTCATGTTAAAAGAACTACACTAGAGTTTTTCACAAAGTGCATAATGCAGATGACGACCTGAATGATGTAGATGCAAGCTTACCTTCTTTGAATAAAGTATGGCAAAATATGTGTGTGAAATGTTTGGTGAGTAGTTGACAGTTCATGGATTAATGCAGAATGAGTTTGATCTTTGATATTGATGCATCTTTGATTCAGACAACTCTGCCTAACTTGGAGCAATCCTTGGAGAGAAGTATTTTTATATTAATATATTATAAGTATTATGAAAGAATTGAATGCTATCATGAATAGCAGCAATAACAAAAGGCAAATCATCAGAGTTCCTGATCTGATAAAAAGGAAATCTTAGAAATGGAAAACATTATCCTGGCCATTAAGTGAGCTCAGTCTAGAAGTATCTAGACGCCAAGAAAGCAGTATCTGTCTCAGAGCTAATCAAATAATTCTTATAATAAAGATTATCTATAGTGTTTCAATTGGCAAATGTAAAACCCAGAAAAGCGTACTGTAACCATCTCTAATGAATTCATCTGTAATCAACAACATCCTTTGCAATTAGGGACATGGTGTTAGCTATAGCCTATGACTAGAGACCAAAGACTGCAGTCAACCCCATTAAAAGATGTTGAAATGGACCCAGAAAAATGTTTTATACCTGATCAGATTTCTGCTGAAAATATCCTAACTACGGGAAGGGATAATTTTGAAGAAACTTTGAAAACCGAATCCCAACCAAAGAGGAGCCAAAGTCAGAATCGCAGAAGGTTGCTGTCAACTGGATATTTTGGTTCACCGGATGCTACGTAAACTCTGGTCCAGGAAAGTCGACATTCCTGTCTGTATGAGATGGATCCAACATCTTCAAGCATCAGTCTATGAAGTATTTAGTGTGGCTATTTGTGTGTTCATTTAATCATTAGAGATAAGTTATTCCAAATTGGATAGGGTTCTTCATCTCTGTAAGGAACAATGTCATTATCAATCAAAGCAATATGGGCTTCTTAGTAGGTAGGTATCAATGCACCAACCACTGACACATCAACAGTTTGAGATTTTAAAAAGATCCTGCAACATCAAGAGGCCAAATCTTCCAACTATCGTTTGCATTTTCAACCAAGTTTGGGATAGTTTTGAAGAAAAAGAATCTTTCATGAAGTGATATTAATGCTCCAAAATTTCATTTAATCATGATGTCCTAGGGAGTGATTGACAAGTGATTGACAAGTGATTTGGTGATGGTGGTTTACGAGGTTATAGTACTTTCAGACATCATAGCCCCAGCTCTATTGATGAAGCGCTTCCAGGAAACAAAACAGGGCAGTTGGTATGCATAATCTCACGTATGAATCATTGATGAAAATACTTTTTGAAGGGCTGACAGCAATTAGGTAGAGCAGATTTTGACTGGAATAAAGGTTACTTCTTTGATAAAATGTTATGAAACCCAGTGGAAAATCTCAACAATGACTTGTTTGATGATTTCTTGAAAAGTGTCTCATACAAATAAGTGCTAGAAAAATGTTGCTTCTATCAGACAGTGGTTTGTAAAGGAGACTTGCAATAGATTTGGTTCATATTCATGAATATGGTGGATCATAAACAGTCAAATGTCAATGAGCAGTGCTATATGATTGATTGTAGTAAGAGAGGGCAAAACAATACTACCTCAGTGTCAGAACACTCTTCTTCAACCACACATTCTTCACTGTAAGTATCAAGTGAAAATATGGAGACTTGAAAGCAACCCATTTTATCCTGGAGTTCGAGATCACTGATGATATTTTGGGAATGAAGAAATCAAAATTAGATGGATGACTGACCAACCAGCCCTAAATTAAGTTATTTCTTTGCTGTCCTGCACTTGCAAGAGAAAATCGAGCCCGTTAGGATGCAGCAACATATTGAAATTTTTGTTCTGCACAGATTTCTGTACATATAAAAAGTCATTAATATAATAAGTCTTTCAGATCGATTTAAATCTGAAAGTGACAGCAATTTTGATGACATGTAATCCTTCATTTACTTACAATACTTTCAAGTATCACGTGTTTGGCTGAATTTTTTTCTCTTTATTGTAAGTCCAATTTTTATTATCAATAAAAATCACTCTTTACTTAAATGTTTCTTTATCATTCAATGTCAGTGGTTTTCAGGATCTATGAGAGGAATTTTATTAAGCATTGCAAGGATTATTTTTTGTTTTTTATTCACCCTCCCCCCATATGCAGCACAAACACCCACGTCCTTTAGCCATCCTAAATTCACTTGCAATAACCCTTTTAGCACTCCATACAATATTCACCCAGAGTTAAACAGAATAGTCAACTTATATGAATGGACATATTGTATTGATTTCGAAACACAGCTGTATCCAAGAAACTCTCATGGCTCCTACCCTATGGACCTCAAAGTCCTTATATATATATATAATATATATATATATATATATATATATATATATATATATATGTATGTATAATTCTCCTGAAATAAAAAAAGGGGGGGTAACCTCTATACCCTCTCCTAAGATTGTTACTTTCCACTCTTTATAGGTAATGACTGATGTGAATTTTCTTACTCTCAGTGATTATGCTGATTTGTTTATTTTAGTAATCTAACCCTAACCTAAAAATGATAGGTACTCTTGTTAAAGCAAAAACCCAAACCTTATTGCAGCAATAGATCCTGGGCATGAATTAAAATCCAATAATCT